>JAVDOI010000011.1:3919297-4519297 GCA_032191485.1 Leptoclinus maculatus | reverse complement strand
CTAAAGAGAGCGCCGCACCCTTGAGCCACTCAAACACCTGGTGATGTCCGTCAAACAGTAGGGGAAGACAGGTTGATACTAAACCCAACAAGTGTGGCTCCAGGCTCAGGATGAGCTGCTGTGCAGAGATAAGATGTCTGGTTCAGCTAATGCTCCGGGGTACACTTTATCCATTTTGCCGGCCAACTAGTGTCATTTTAGGGCAAATTTCTGAAAAATATAATTTCAAAATTCAAAGTGCAGATTGGGGAAGTTCTGTTTAAACAAACTGACAGACATCAAATATGAATATCTTTTAGAGGAATTCATGTTTTTCTTAGAGAACATGGTCATCATATACACAAGTGGGGAGATGGCCTTATTATTGATCTACTGACCCGACCACTATTCAGTCCAGCTAAGAGCTAATGTTGACTCAGGACTAAAGATCTATATGGACAGTGCTTCTGTCAGTGTAGCATAAAGGATGGGCAAGTAAAATCCAAACATTTGCTTTTGGGTTTCAATAGCAAAGAATAACTCTAAACTTGCCAATAGAGGGCAAGCACAATGTGTGACGTTAACTGTCTAACTAAGGCGGGGTCTGTGGTTTTAGAACCAACATCTCCAAATAAACACCAGACGCAAAGTCACAGTAACAAACAGACCAACAATAATCATGTCATACAATCCCAGTGATAGTTGTGTTAAATAGAGGCTTTGACGTTTGAATCAGGCAGGTCGTGTGCAGTGTTTTCTGTGTAAAGAAAAGTCCTACATTAGACCGTAGGTTCATTTGGAGTGTGCACATAATATTTCATCTTTCTCTCTCTACTACAAGTTGCAGCTTGAAAAGTTATCTGGGAAACCTGCTATTGTTTTGGCACCTTTACTGTAGCCAGATATTTAGCCAGCAGGCAAAAATGATCAGCCAGTTTCAATGTTAACATGCGACCAATTATGAGCCTCCACTATGCATGTTAGCATGATTTACTACTGGAGCTGAGAAGCAGACATTCTACAAACACAAAGACCATCCTGATGCAGGATCTCTTCAGACCCCCGAGCTGATACATTAATCACCTGGAGGACCTTTTTGATATACAAACTATTCTACTAATATGACTAGTGATGGACAGCTAGGTTCAAAAATAAAAAATAAAACATACACACACTCCCATCGTCCACAGCTTGTCTACTGAGCTTTTTGATCTCACCTGGGACAGGTGTCATAGGGCCTCTCACTCCCTGGTCTTTGAAAAGTGAGAAACTGTTAGATTTCAGGAAATATCCTACAACCAAGATGAATAATCAAATCAATCCTGGACCCATTTGTCAGCAACCAAAGGCTTACTTCAATCTGATGTAGATCAGGTGGCAACCTCCGGTTCTGTAAAGTGAAGCCGATAAAGACTTGTCTTAAACGTGCATTCTTTCTCATGGCCATCAGGGGGCGACTCCTCTGATTGCAAAAAAAGAAGTCTGATTGTATAGAAGTCTATAGGAAAATAACCCGACTTCTCACTTGATTTATTACCTCAGTGAACATTACAGTTTAAAGTCTTTTTCAATACAGCAAATGTTCATTTAGTAAATTATGATCCGGTTTAGACTGATATGGACAATAAAACAAGGTATACTTTAGGACGTGGCTACCTCCTGATTGAGCGGGAGTTAATCTGGGAGTTGTTCGTGTTTTTGTTTGAGCACTTAAACCCTTTCACACCCTTTTGGTGACCAACATGTTACAATTAACTTTCACCAACTGCAAAAAAACCAAAGATGACGATGGCCAAAATGCAGAAGCTTCAAAACAGCAGTCCACAAACCAATGTGTGACTTTTGTGATGACTGCATCCACTTCTTGTATACAGTCTATGTGTTGATCCAATTTACATTAAATATGAGGAGATGGTTCCAATAAGAAGAAGGGGAGCAGAGCTGTGCCTGGTAACACAGGCAGGACAGTAAAACGATTACCAGTAGGCATCTTAAAACTTCTGAATACATTTCGATGACTGACATCACATCTGGATGAGAAGTGTAAAACCTCATACAACTGGCGCTCCAACCAGGTTGACATGAATTCAAAAATATATATGAGAGATATGTCTGTGCTAATGTGGATCAAGAACCGCAGTCAGTTTACGGGCCCAGGTGAGCCAACTGTCAGCATGATGAGGTCACTGTGCTCTCTTCTTATGCTGTGTTATATTTAAGTGTCAACACAGTTCAATCAAAATAGCTCTGTGGGGCTGTCATTGGCATTCTCGACGGCTAAAAGCATGCAGAGAATATATTTTTAGATGCGTGTGCGTGCAGTTGTGTGCACATATGCGCGCATTGCACACGGCTGCCACCGATTATGCACATACATGATCCCCTGGAGGAAGACAATAATATTGGCATTAAACACCTCAAGATTCTTCCGGTTTTTAATATATCTTAAATTATGTCAGGAAAAACACTGGAACATCACATCAAAGCCACAGTCAGTGTATAATGCTATCTCATAAAGCTACAGATCTCTCTAACAACATTGACATAGGGAGCAGGCAAACAAATGTCAGTCCCTATAACATATGAAATACTTAACGTAACCAATTTTCTCCTGTCAATCAACCTGGAAATAATGACAGCGGGCTGAGAATCAATACGCCACAATTGAATTTTTCGACTCCCAAACATGTCCCATTCTGCACCATGAAAGACTGTCAAATGTCATGTGTGTTGCGGGCGGAGTTTAAAGATTTATTTTATTTCCACCACGGCAGTCTATTAGCAACAACGTTCCTCTTACCACCGGCAGAAAAAAAAGCAGGTCCAGACTCTTCTGCTTGTTTTGCCAGTGAGCGCCAAAGGACAATGCTAGATGAGTGTGTGCACTAACTGTTCCTGTATAATGAATGTTCACGCATTGCAACTCACAGCAGCCTATGACGCACATGTAGGGCTGACGGGAGATTTGCAATGTCTTTCATGAAATTGAGACAGCTTTATTAATTAGTAATATTCTCTAAAACTACTTTATAATTCTATTTTAGGACAAACATTTTATGTTCCACACTACTGCATTTAGTGAATAAGACAAATGTTGAGAACACCTAACATTTTGCTCTATTTCTAGTTATTTCCTTTTAGTACTGAATGTTCCCATGACCTCTTCCTTGAATGACACAACAAGATTGTCTTTACTGTTAACCGCCACTGTAGCGGAAAATAACAGAGGGTGAAGCTACTGAGCACTGCGGTCTTTGTCTATCACCTCATTTACAATACGGTGCCCTCTGCCTCACATAATCAATTAAAAGACGGCGGGGCTGAAGAGGCACCCTACCAGTCACAGAAGTTTACATCAAAAGGAAGAGATGCTTTTGAAGACTTGCCTCATCCTTGAGAGTCTTCCCCGAGAATGCAAGGACAGATTTAGTCACTGATAGATGTGGTTCTGGCCTACTTCAAGGTCTCGCCTAAAACATATCAGATTGCACTGCTGCATTGTAGTACAGTATTTCACTGCTTGGCTTTCTGTGAAAAAGAATACACTGGCCAGGAAAAGTCTTCACTTCAGGGGACACTGAAGTTAATTGGCATCATTTATAATTATGTTAATTAGTATTTTTCAGTCCCATAAAATATACCACAACAATACCTTCTGACGTGTTTTTTTTACTGTTAAAATCAAACTACATACAATTACACTATAACCTTGTTGCCTGACTCAGTGACATACTCTCTTTAGTGGATTTTAGGTCATAAAAACAGGCTTACACTGAGGAAGAGAATGGAAATTGTAACTCTGACTTTGTTAGCGGCATCTTCATCCCATTGGACTGCACATTGGCCCTTTCACTGTCATCTGTACCCATGTCTAGGTGAGCCAGCTAATGTCTTACAACAGACCGAAGCCGTCTGACAGAGAGGAAAGGGGCTGCCACCAAAATAAGGGCCGTTTTATGGTGTAACAGCTGTGCCGTTAGTATTTATTACCAGGCACTGTGAATGGGCCTGAATAATTTTTTATGAAGTGAGGAATTCTGGGTCTGTATGGCTGGCGCCAAATGGGAACGACCACAGGGCGGTCTATGTGGCCCACTGGCTGTTGAGATTTCGATGCGTCCTGTTCACATCCATGTGCCAACAGACGCCATTATTTGATACGCACTCAGCAATAAAATGGTCCGTTCTTACCGCAACCAGATATATTGTTAATGGTCAGCTCTTTAAATGTCATCTCTATGTGTGCTGGGATTTGTCGCAGGAGTTTGTTAGAGCAGAGAAATTGATAACTCAATAAAATAAAAGGGACTTAAGACATTAATGTTGTAAATCAGACATGTGGGCAGCTGCAAGAGTGAAACTGAAAAATTATGATTTATGAGTGAACACACTGCAAAAAAAGTCTATATTCTCCAGGCATTTAGTCTTAGTGCTGGGATCTGACATCTATGCGTTGCAGAGTTTCTAATCTTTAGTTTATCACACCTTAATTTAAAGTTACAATATTGAAGATCTCTGTTTGTTTCTCTTTCCCGGCACCCATGGTGATGATCAATAATTGCATGTTTATTTTTGGATCTCACTTCAAAGAGATCCAAACAATCTCGGGAATTCCTGGGAATGTCGCTACAGAAAAAATGGTTAGATATACTGCAAATGCAATGGCTTTCTCTCCCTATGGCTGAAACTTTAAAACATTCAATAGCTGCCATGACAGTGACATGTGCTTGCATTCAAATGTTCCTTATTGGACATTCAGAGCATTAATAGCAGCAAACAACTGTTTGCTATGTAAAGATATAGTAGAGATATAGAGTAATGGCTTCATGAGCCAAGAATGAAGTCACTCCCACTGTGTGCTGTAATTTACGTAGTTTACGTAGCCGGTCCAGCCGCGAGTGCGTTCGAGTCCCACCGGCAAGCTAATCGCTGCTACCCTGCGCTGCGCTGCACTCATACGGCGGTTACAGCGGATAACAATATCCCGTCTCACGCCGTCTTCACAGAAGCATAACGCCCACGCTCCCTTATCAGGCTAACATTGTCAGCACTGTTCATACTGCGTCGTTAGCTATAAAATAAAAGTAGAAGATCAGATTTTGTGCAATGAAGCAATCTCCACCTGTGCAGTAAAGCAGTAGTAGGTGGTAGAAATTCCTCATTTTACATTGTGTGCATTCAATTATGTTCCATAAGAAAAGATAAAATATTGAACCGGGAAGTCTGTAACCCGCGGTGGATGTTTATCATGGACATTTTGGATAAAGAATTTACTGTTTGCCCCCATTTTCTCTTTAAATACGTTTGGGTAAGCCAGGGGTGTGTTTAAAGTCTTATTGTTTGTGTTTCTTGCCTCGTCTAATAACATTGTTATTAATGCAGATAGGAATTATGACCAAAACTATGAAAATACTGGTTGTGTGGAACCAGATTTCCCTTAAGAGGCTATTTAAAAAATGTTTAGACCACATGCCTCGATGGCTGACCATACAGTGGGTAGATATTTTTTGCAGTGCACACAGTTGATGGTCTTGGTTCCCATACCCTTGTGGTCATCAGAACAGGTGGCTAGAAGCAGATTTTGGCGAGAAGTCAGCCAAAATTCAGAGCTTGGGAGCACAGGTGTAAGAGTAATCCAATCCATTTAGAACAGAAGATAATCATCCTTTTATAGGAGCCTACTCGGGTGCAAACTTGTCCAGCATTAATTTATAATGTATGAGAAACTATGTCTGAGGAATAATAAATCAACCCCATCCCTTTGAGTGACTTAATATGTGTGTGTGTGTGTGTGCGAGTTGGTGGGCGGATGTGTTTACCAGTGTGTGTGTGTGCGCCAGTGTTGATGACACTGGCATCTGGTTCGAGCAGAGTTATGCAGAAGTTGTTGGTTGTTTTGCTGATCCCTCTCTGTCAGTGTCACAAGAAGCGTCATCAATCATGAGAGACTGGGGGAACAGACCACCCTCCCTTACTGGTCTGCGTGTTGGCTCAAACGAGCCCGATCAGTATGGGAGCATTACTATATACAGTACATATGATGTCAGTCCTGAAGAAAAAGCAAACCACAGACCATAGACGACGCCTCATAATAGCTCATGGTCACTTGAGGCTGTCAATACCAGACATGGAAAATTAATAGTGTGATATTAGTTATGCCTTATTTGTATGTGACAGTGGCATGGAAACATGTCTGTAATCCAAGTTTTACATTAGCTGCTCTCTTTTGTGTGTTTTTTTCCTTTCTTTCTTTTGCTGTACTGATTTAGCATTGCACTTCTATAACATTGTTTAACTCACGACCGGCAAAAAAACTATTTAATTTTTTACTTTTGTCACTTCCAGTTGCAAAAAAAACAAACAAGATTGCAACGGCTAATAACCAAGATGGCGACGACCTAAAATGCCAAACACAAGGCTTTAAAAGTGAACTGTAGCCTCAAGCAGCTAGCAGAGATGAGCAGAGTTCTACAAAGGTATGGTAAGTTCACTTCTTTCTAAACTCACAACCCTAGATTTTCAAAAATTTTCAAACTTGTAATATTCAGTCACAACCGACGCTTACTCAAGTGACATAGACAAGAATGTTTGTTCCAAATCTCACCATCCGACTGACCGACCTACAGACATTGCCTTCCCTCACTGGCGTGGCTGAAAGAGTTTAGAGAAGAGGTTTGGGGTTTGCAACCAAAAAGCCTTTCCCAACTTGCAGTTGACAGTGTGATTTGAACACCAAACTGCATCTACACATAAATCAGTACTTCTGATATGTTTTAATCATTTAAACATCTGTCTGTTATTATGAAACATTAACAAACACACACACACACTTTTCAATCGATTGAAAACAACGATCAGAAAAGAGTTGGGAAAGCTTCAAACGGTTCACATGACCTGGGAAAGTTACCCTGTCTGTACCATACCAGGTGTACTGTCAGCTATTGCGTCTGACATTTGTTATCTGTTAAAAACATCTGGTTTCAGTATCCACTCTTAGAAGAAGAGAAAGAGTGAGACCAAGTGATAGTTGGGGGTAGAGAGAGGTCGAGGAGCAGAGTTTGGTTTACCCAACTGAAACTTTAACCAATTTAGATTTTTCTTTCTTTTTTTGGAAGGGCTTATGTCATGTTTTCGTCTTCACCACAAACTTCTGCCTCCCAATAAAGCATTTTTCATACCCCATGTTTACGGAGAAACCACACCACAGTGCATTGCTGTGAAATGAGTCGTCATATCGGCCGTGCCTGACGGGGAAGCTCTCCTCCCCTCGGCACACAGCTCTCTCTCTCTCTGGTCTCTGCCACTGTAGTGGAGGCTGTTGACAGAAGTCGAGACAGGCAAACATATGTTCCCCTCCAAAACACAGGAGGGGAGGTCTGTCTTTGTTTTCAAAGAGGCCATTATCGCCGCAGTGTATATCGCCACCCCTCGCTGTTGTTTGAGGAGGAGTTGTCTCACAGTCTCCTCCCAGTCCCAGCTGAAACTGTCACAGTCAACTGATTGAAACCATCTTCCTCTGGTGCACACACAAACACAAACACACACACACACACATAGATTTTTGCGGTAGACGGTGTTAATTAAGATGACATTGGAGTTGAACAATCCTAATGGATTATTCTACAATAATGATTACTTTATAAAACAAGTTATTTTCTAAAATGATATGTAATAAGTAAAAGTATTCCCCAGATGCTCATCCATCCCTCCAAACCTGCTCCACACATGCACTCAGTGCTGATGTTACACACATGCACACAGAGAGGGGCTTGTTACCACAAAATGACAAACTAAATATCTGAGGATGGTGATATCATACTGCTCGGCCTCATTACCATAGTCTGAAGCACAAATGTAGTTTCAAAGACTCCCAAATCCCATCTCAGTTGATCTGCCAATATGCAGAGTCTGTCCCCCAACTGCCACAGCCATGCCAAAGCAATTTGTTTCGTATATTGCTTTTTGGAAGCCGATGTGTTTTAATTAAGAGAATACATAAGCGAAAACAACACCATAAATAATCGTTGTCCCCGCCCCATGACAGAGGAATGTTGTCAGATCTTTTTTTTTCCTCAGTCATGGCGTACATACTTGATCGACCAAACCGATTTGAAGGAGGAAAGCATGGTTTCTCACACCCAGAGCTGGTTGTGTGACTTTGAATTTAGTGTTTAAAGACACAAAATATTTTAAAGCATCGGCTAAAATGTAATTTGAAAGGGGTCCCTCATATATTAAAAGAAATCAGTTCTAGCCAGTAAATTAAGTATATTTTAACTTATTGTTCTGGTTTTATAGCATTTGCAACTGTAGACAGGGATTGAATCACCCATCATCCAATCAGTGGATGTCCTGATCTACCTCCTTAGCCACAGCTGCAAACTTCCAACTTGGGAAGCAGCAAAGCTCAGCAAGTTTTGGGGTTTTTACAGAAGCAAGCAAGGCCAGCAATCATCCAGTTATATTTGCCAGCATTTTTTAAAATGTGTATTAATGTATATTCGGTATCAACATTAGTCAGTTCATGTTGCGTTAGATTTCAGACAAGTATCCTTCACAGGAGAGCTTGAAGTTAACTTCAGTGCAGTTTCGTGCAGCAGGGTCAAGATGTATAATATATGATCTATTGAACTTCTATTTCGTCATTTGAATTTGATCTTATAAATGTTTGAACAAGTTTGAAACTATGAAGCAAAGTCAACTTGACTCTATTTCAGATCTTTGGGGGGGGGGGGGGGGGGGCTTGCTAAGAGCCTCATGTCTTTCAGATATTACTGCAGCAGATTTCCTTTTGCTCAGTTCACCACCAAACTGAAAGAAGTCGGGAGCCCCGCAGAGTTGTGACAGATATCGCTTCCCTTCTAAATGTCTAGGCCTCTACATTTCCATACATACAGCGGCCGTTTCATCGTGGACTCATTTTGAAAACTAAAACAAGCTTCTTTTTTTTTTTCTGGTTATGAGTCAGCTTGGCTAAATGGATTTTCCATCTTACTCTTCATACAGAGGGAGTATCTTTCCTCCACTCCCTGTGATGTCAAAGTACAGTCAGTCATACACAGTGAGAGCTCTGCTGGCACCCATCATATAGACAGTGTCGCCCAAAACCCAAAGGGATTACATGTGTGTGTCCTCTTTGTTCAGAGACATCCAGCGGCATCTGGCAACAGTCTGTCCCCTTGTGCTACTTTATGCAGACAAGTGTGTTGTGTGATCAGGTTTCGCAAGCTTCATTTATTAAATTAAGTAATGCATCACTGTGATTTGGCTTTTTTTTCTTTTACTTGGGGGGGGAAACTCACGGCTGGGAAGAAACAAGGCCTTTCATATTTTGAGACAGTGGAAATGGGAGGGAAAAAGACGTATAGGAGCAGAGAAAGAGAGAGAGAGAGAGAGAGCTGGTAGAGAGGGAGCTTGTGAAACAGGGAGAGGATGACAGAGAGGGAGATGAAAAAGATGGAAAGACAGGAAAAGGGAGGGGAATGGAGGCCCTCTTGCTCCTTTTCTCCTCCCTCAGTATCACCTCAGAGGGAGAAAACAACCTTCTGCCAGGTCGTTTCTCATCATTTGTTCGATTTGTGCTGATCCTACTTTATTTTCATTAAAAATAACTCCGAGGAAGTGCTTTAAGTTTTACACCACCTGCCCTCCCTCCCCTGTGAATTTCCATATGCAGGCAAGTTAAGCCCGCTTGCATATTGAAGTTTTTCCTTATTCTATATCAAAGAACCTCGCAAACAAATACATATAACTGAACTATTGGTCACACGCTAATATGCCAAGTTCAAAACAGAGATGCAGTTTAACCTCGTAAGATATTAAAAAGTTCCAGCAAGCACTTATTGATGTTGATCGATTGAGATTGTGCTATAGTTACACGTGTCCTCTGGAAAAGGATAAATAAATAATATTGATGGAAATGGATATAAATTCAGCGCGTTCCCTCGCCAAAGCACACCCAGACCCTTCACAGATGAACACAGTGCTCTGCGGTGTCTGACTGCACTGTCGGCTCTTTTGACACGTCCAGCAATACGACCACTATTGACATTAATCTAGCAGGGAAGTGAAGAAAAAGTGATGTTAACTCGTACTTTCAAATTAAATATGACTTGTTAACCACATGTCAGACATTTTACTCGTGCACGTGCTAAACGTAGAGTTACTTTACAAATTTGACAACCAGGCAGAATCCAATTTTAGAAATTTTAATGATGTTTGCAGATATGGAAATGTAAAAGCAGCTCGCTCAGTGGAGCTTATGCACCGCTGAGGATATTGAAACTACATTAATCATAAAGTGTTAAGGTGCCACATGTATGGGTGCTATATTTTCTTAATTGGATTACATGCGTTTGTTTGTTGTTGCAATTTCTATGTCTTTATCTGTCATATTTCATCAATCCAAATGGAGAATTATTTGATTGATTCAACCCACAGTGCAGTCTCATATTTTCTGACAGGCTGCTGCTGCTGCTGCGGGGGCTGCGTAGCCGCCAGAGCATCATCCCATTAGTTTGACTTTATTCTTATTCCCATCAGGTCTTTTGACTGCGAACGAGTGTGAGAGGGAGGCCAAGAGGTCACTGGTGACTAATTTTCTGAGCACTCACAGATTGTGTAAGTAATGGAGCACTTATTGCATTCGCTCCCCCATCACTGCAAACAAGCCCCAAAAAATCCATACAAATTCCCACACGCAAGATAGCGCCTGGGGAAGGGAGAAGTGGCCCATCTTTAAGATATAGCGAGCAGCATGGAATAGGCCTAATGTGCAATTTAAAATCAATATCTTTCAAAAAAAAAAATGCCTATCTTACCCACGACAGCATCATCTAAATATCAATAGGGCCTCTCGGTGCTTCAGACAGAGCTGGGTGCGAGGAGACACAGATCCGAGGTGCTTTGACCAAGGATTTCACACCGTCTATCCAGAGGAATCGGGTTCCCACCGCCTCTCTTTCAATTTTAATACAGTGCTGTACTTGGCGCATGAGGTTTAATAAAGTAGCACAGTGTCTGTCAAGCCAGGTGTAGCTTCAATCCTTTCATATTCTAAGTAAATCCCAAAGAAAGGTGTTGAGGATACCAGCAGAAGAAGACAGGCAGGAAAAGAGGGAACCGGAGGGGGGTAGGCTTGTTTTTTTCCATCTCATCTGCCCAAGGTACTATATTTTTTCCCCCTTTGTAATACTGTGGATTTGAAAGTAGTGTTAT
Source organism: Leptoclinus maculatus (assembly GCA_032191485.1). Lineage (NCBI taxonomy): Eukaryota > Metazoa > Chordata > Actinopteri > Perciformes > Stichaeidae > Leptoclinus > Leptoclinus maculatus. The sequence continues at coordinate 4,508,101 of JAVDOI010000011.1, read as the reverse complement.
TTCGAACAATGTAGCTTCTGTGCATTTCATGCTGGAATTTACTGGATTTTCTCGGAGATGACCTGTGACTCGGTTTCTCTTACAAACCCATGTTTCAACAAGGAAACGTACCATATCATCACTCAAAGAATCAATTGGCAATGTCTTGGACTAGAGTCAGATCGCACTTGAAATCATCAATTTCAAAGCAAACAAACAACGAAGATGTTTTTTTCATGTCACCACAAATTCTTTTTTCCCTTATTACATTTAGCTCTCAAACATTTTGGGAACAGAAAATGAATCCATCACAAAAAGATCATTTTAAGTATAGCATCATTTTCTCCCATTTAAATTATTATAGCTGGCCCAAATGTGAATGGGATGTGATGGATGGATATTTATTTTCATTTTCAATTCAAATTCATCCAGTCAGGCTTTGGGAAAATGCGCTATTTCATAGAGGTAATTAATGTCTCTGTCTTAGCCATGTCTTGTGTTTGCTCATCTGGATTCCATGGACAGGATTCCTCTGATGAGGCCGTCAGTAGAGCAGAGAGAGAGAGAGAGAGAGAGAGAGAGAGAGAAAGGGAGGAGCACACTGAAGTATGATTGGAAGGAAGGAAGGAAACTGTGTAATGTATACACAAAGTAATGCATTTGTGGTTTCTGGTATACATATATAGAAATAAATTGCATTAATATGTATCAGTCGCATTGTCATTGCTGGTATGTGGTCTTCATGACTAGGTTTTGACTTTTACAATTTCCTGCGTTTCTTTGTCACGTGACGGTAAACTGAATACTTTTGGGCTTTGAACCACTTGTTAGATAAAACAAGACATTATTATCAATGTGTATTTTTTCTACTATTTTCTGATGTTTTACACTCTAAACGATGAGTCAATTGATGAACAAATTAATTAATTACAAAAACAATCCTTAGTTGCTGCTAAATTACTGTGCTATATCAGTTGGGGATGGAGACTAAAAAAGTCAGATTAAGTCTTTGAGTTTTTGACTTTCATGAAGCACAACAGTGTGTATAACCCACTTAAATCCTTTCTTGAAGACCTGCACAATACCAGCTAAACGCTGTACGATACGCTGTTGTATCAAACACACAGCTGGCTTAATAATAGACTATCTTTGGCTAAGGTCAAGGGGGGGGCTGTAACGGTGACCCATGGATGACCCCGGCTGCTCTGACTGACCGCTATATCACGACTGCAAAAAAAAATTGATTGGTGCTCTGGTTTGAACAGGACATTTAAGTGTAGTATTGACACCAGATATCATGTCTGTAAAGTAAAAAAAAATGAATTCAATGTCTTTGTAAATGGACTCCTGCTTTATTGTTCATGTACAAATAACCAGAACAGGGTGTCTAAAAAAATGCCTAAAATTATAATCTTGACACATATTTCTCCATAACATTTTAATTACCTTTAATATATTAACACATTATCTGTCATTCAAATCATGTTAAAATTATAACAGAATAAACTGCGTGCTCTGCTCCCGTTAGCGTGACAATAGTTGGCCCCTGGCAAAGCGACATGTTTTATTTAATAATGTGGGAATTTTCTACTGTTTTGCTTTCATTACAGTCTAGGAGGCTAAAGCTGAAAACAGAAACAGAAAGCCAGTTGCTTTAAAGCCCGAACTTTACGGCCCAACAACTGTCAGACGCAATATGAGCATCTGGATTCAAAAAGGGAGGGTTTTTTAACAGGATGTCTGCTTAATGCGGCGGTATTCTTTTTTTTATTTTCCCCTCTCAACAAAATGTGTGCTCTCTTTCTTGTATTACGCTATGCTGGAAGTCTACAACTTTACCAGTGACCACCCATTGCAACCTGGGACCATGCTAGCTCGGGGGTCCAGAGATTTAGGCTGCAAAGGAACTAAAGCCAAAAGCCGCAGGGGAGTATTTCCACGGCTGGGATGAAAAGTACGGCTCAGGCTTGGGAGTCACAGGGACATGGGGAAAGGGAGAAGAGGGAGGGAAGGGTAAGGAGGGGAAATTTATTTCTGTTCTCTTGCTCCTGGGCCAGTCCGCAGGCCCATGTATCAAATAGACCACCGCATTCGAGATGAGCCCGTACAGGCCGATTCATGGCAGGAAGCCCAACACAGAGAGACCCGAGTAATCTTCGGCAGATTTGGTGAAATGGCAAATGTAAAGAGTGCTTTTAACAGAGATACAAATGTGTCTCTGACTCTGTGTGCAGCGATTACACTTTGATTTCGTTCCTGAACAGCTCAACACTAACACAGGAGTTGATGATATTGGGGTACGTGTTTTCCAGGAACTTTAGAATACAACCACCCTCCAGTAATTTTAACAGATCTTTTTGCCCTCGCTATAAATAACATATTTCACAGGCACTTGACAGTTGCTAAGCCTGTTTACAGTAGTTTGGTTGATTTTTTTTCCACACCTGTGTTCCCCCGAAAACCCGCTCTACACTTCCTCTGATTGGCTACTACTCGTTGCCTTCTTCGAAGAATTAGTTAAGGTTATTGAACAGAACAAGATTGGTGATAGGGTAAATGACTTTAACTAGGATGTTTTCATAAGGATGTAATATATGATATTTTTTTTTATGCAGTGTCGTAATTAAACAATGTTGAACTGTTGATATGGCACGCTGATTATTAGGAACATTTTTAAATGGCTCTTTATATTACAAACATTTCAGATCCATGCTGTAGAGCAGAACTACAAGAGGTAAAGAAGTCAAATCTTTTACCCAAAAAATCCCAGTGGTATCTTTTATATCTGATTAATTCAGAAAATCTGCAATGAAAAGTGTCCGTATAAATTAAATTTAAATGAAATACACAACCCATAAAATCCCTGTTTTTATCTTATTGACATAAACACCAATTGATGTTGACGGTGTAGCAAAGCACGTCATGCCTGACAAATGTTCCATGAAAGTATGAACCCGCGAGCAGCAAAGCAATGCACCACGGAGACAGCCACTGGCACGTGATGCATTCTGGGAGGAGCGAGTGCCAGAGACGTACTGTTTTTGCTCCAATGACGAAAGATCAACATTTGTCTCACGGTAGCGGATCACTGTGAAATTGAGTGGATTTCATCTGGGAGTCAGATTTCGTCGTCTTTCTTCTCCTTGCTCAAAGGCTGGATCCCAAAGCAGATGTGCCTCCGAGGCACACGGGCCATCAGGTTGAAGGGTGCAGGCCGGGCTGAGAGTTGGTGTTAGGGTTAAATTTAGAGGTTGGAGGTCAGATGAGGGTCAGGGTTATGGTCGGGTTGGGGTCGTGGTGAGGTCAAAGTATCCAACCCCCTTAGGGCAGAATTTAAGTGGTCACTGTTTACCTCTGTGTCCAGTTAGAGAGCTGTCATCTAGCATACTGCAACTAGGAGGAATTTGTTGCACTGTGAGCACGAAGAACATGAAGAATATGCATCAGCGTATTTATGGTTGAGACGATTAACTGATTATTTGCTGGACAGAAAAATAATTGGCAACTATTTTGATAATGGATTAATCATCTCAACCATTTCCAGAGAAAGATGCAAAACATCTGCTCTCAAATATCTTCTTCCTTTTATATGATATTAAACTCTCTTTTTTTAAGATTTTTAAGATCGTCTCAGATAAAACAAGCAATATGAAAATGTTATGGATTTAGAAATTTGCCAGATCAATTAATAACTAAATAAATGCGGCCCTATCTAGAATATGTGGATTATTTTGTATAAAGTGTTGTTATAATTATTATAATGATTATTATTGTTATTATGATTATTATTATTGTCATTACAGGACTGCGGGTGTTGCGATTGTGAGTTTTCTCACACTAACAATAAATTTAAAAAAAAATTCTTTCTGGTTTATAGCTTAAGAATGACTTCTTTACCGCCCGATATGATTTCCTTGAAATGCCAAGAGAAATATTATTGACGTTTCTATGGTATCTTGCTCCAGTTGTTGCTGATGTCACCCTTGGCTTTCGCCACCATGTCTGGTTCTCCCCTGTTCTCAGAGGCTGCGGCATGCTGGGAAACCTTACACCGTCCAGCGAGGGAGCCGTGGGATGAGTCTGTGCACATGTTTCACGCTGTGGGGCACAGACAGTGTGCCATATCAGACAGCTTCCCTGCCATGTCCCCCCTACCACAAGACAGCAGCGGCTCCCAAAACCAAAATTATACTTCCCGGAGATGAGGTAAAGACAGCTACACTAGAGAAATCGTCCAAAACACTGTGTTAGGCATGTGAGAACGGTTCAACACTGTGACAGCAAGTAGTGTTTATAGTGTTTCACATGTGTCTGTGCCAGACCAATCCACTTAGTGCTTCCCTGAGTGGATAGACCAACAACATTAAGTGACAGATTAATACAAAAAGAGTTTGATATACAGGGAATTTTAAGTAAAAAGCCAGATATAATACAACTAGAGTTTATCAGAGTAACAATAGAATAAAGCAGCTGTTTACTGAAATGTAAACTGGCTTGTAAAAGGTTAAGGAACAGCCTCAGGCAGCAGCATTCAAGGTTGCAAAGAAACAGGACGGAAATATTCTCCAACTCATTATCTCCTTTTCATGCCATCTCTCTATTGTATTAGGAAATACAACCAGGGGCGTTCTCGGGCTTCGGGAGGCTTAAGATCTCATAAAATCAACTGTCACCTGCTTAGTTATTGGGTGCTTACAAATAACCAAGATGCATAACTTGAGAAAGTACCAGTCCCCTAAACCCTTTCCAGCAGGAAGAAAATAAGGTCCTTTCAATGCATTATTAATATTTTGCCTAAACTCAGTCTGGACCGAACAGCGAACCGGATTAGCCGAAGGAATTTAATATAAAATTCATGCCTCCTCTCTTTTTTCTCTCTCGCAGATATATTCAGTCTGTTGTTAGTTAGAGAGCCACGGCATTCCTCCGCGTACCGACAGACTCAACATATGACAGCGAGGGCGGGAGCAGAAAGTGTGTGGCCCCGCTGACTGCCATGTGTTGTCATTTAAAATGATATTTTCTGAAGTTAATGACTTACACAGGCTTATAGGTATAAATGGACAGTCTCTGGTGTTAATTTCATTGGCTGAGTGGGGCCCATAAAAAGGTCATTATGCCCGGTTTGTGTTTAAGTCGTGTTTAATTCCAGGCAGCTAGAGGAGAGAGGCTGTATTGATTAAATGACAGCTTAAGAACTAGTTGTTTAATAAATAGGCCCTGCGTATTGGACTAGAGAGGAGCAAGGTGGTGAGCAAAAAAAAAGATGGCTTGAAATAAGTGTCTGAGCTGACAATGTGTGCCGGTGAAGAAGTGGATGGGGACAAAATGGAGGCTGGGACACTGATGTTAACAAGCAAATTAGCCACAGCGGGGCGGCCAGCACCAATCAATAGCCACAATAAAAAGTTGGTGCTGACCACGTAGTGTCTGCAATGTAAACTGCCCGGCCCTAGGTCCCCAAGGCCAGGCCAACAATAACCTACAACTGAGCGAGACACAAAAGGTATCGACACGGAGAGCGCTTCAATTTCCCCAGACGGCGGGGCCCTGTCACATCAAACTGGCTATTAGTCACAAATTCTGCCTGCCACCGATCCATCCCCCATTCTCTGGGGGGACCTTGTCAACTTGAAAGTTGTGCCGCTGGCAAAAGGACATCTGGTTCCACTGTAGTGTGTGTTGAATACAAGAGGCCAGGAGCTGCCTGCCTGATAAAGGAGAACAAACAGGGCCACTTTAGACTTGTCAAGCCTTGTTAGAGGGAGCAAATGACAAAAGAAGGGAAGACATTGAGAACAAGAGGCTGTTTTTACGGCTCTCTGGTAAAACAGCGCATGAGGGTCTGTGTAGTCATGATGATACTGAGCTACTGTACGTGACATGACATATGTTCATTTCTCTAGTAACAATAAACTAATTATATATCTGTAAAACTGCTAGTGTGAGATTTGCCAAACATTTATCTAATAAAAAATCTGATGTCCTAATCATCTAAATATATTTTAAGGAATTCATCTCAGTCAGAAAACACAAAAAAAAGAAAGCTATTTCATCAAACACCCTAATGTTTACAGACATTTTTCTTGTGTGTGTTAAATACCACATTTAATCAAAGTCTGTGACCAATCGCTGCTAATGAGTTATTTCTACCCTTCTCTATCCCGTGCCTACAGCACCGCGCATGCTTTGCTTGTTTCGCGTCTGGCCCTCCTCAAAGTGTTCAATCCGACATGGCTGTCAGTGGCGTGCGTGTAGCCTTGTAAATTTCAATCAGCGGCTCACAGCGGGGTGCCAAGGTTCGACTTCATTTCCCTCCACACTGAACAGGTGGTAGGAGACCGGCCATCACTCAGCGCTGTCTGAGCGATCTGTCGCCCCGGCCATTACCGCTCTATTAATTGCCCCTGGTGTTCATGACGAGATGCTCAGGCGCCCCCGGTTAATGTTTAATGTGGCGACGCCTCAAATCAATGCGTGTTTAAAGGAAGACATGCTGACCAAGACTGCTGGATTGTGCCATTGGATAGTTGGTGGAAGGAAGTGTCACATATCTGTCGCTGTGGTGCGGCAATTGGGGAAGGCGGGATATATTATGTGGTTAATTGACTCAGGCAGGGGAGTACATTTGAATCCTTTGTGCTGAGCTGCTTAAACTACCATTAATGTTAATTATAGGAAGGAGGAGGGCAGATGGTGCGTCTTTGCTTGACCCTCGAAATCCCTTGAAGACTGTAAAGAGACTCAGAACAAATAAAATGTGTTTACTTTATCAAGCGTTTTTTCGCAGCATTTCTTCACCCCTGAAACCTACTCGTGTTTAACGTTGCAGAATAAGCAGAAAAAAAAATAAGACTTTACACAAACAGTTAACAAAGGCTTATTTAATTAGATCCCATCATCCCGCAGAACATGCACGTGTTCTAAAGTGGGATATTTTAAAGAAGATTTATGATTCTATTGCATTTGCCTCTTGATCGAGGGGGTATCATCTGGGAATGGATCTGGAATACAGATGAGATCGGGCGATGGCTCGAAAAAAAAAAAAAAAAAAAAAAAGGGGGGAGATCAATTTTAGAGGCAAGGGTTTGGCACATTTAATGAATTCATGCTCCTTCTCTCTCTCTCTCTCTCTTTCTTTCCCTCAATCCTTTCTCTGTAAGGATGAAAAAGATGAAAAGAAAAACCCTCACACAGTGACCGTTAGGGAGGCTCTCTGTGGGCAATCAATCACCAATCAGTCATTGAAAGTGCTTGTCCTGCTGTTGGAGGATGTTCTTCATTACTTACAGACTTTCAATGTGGGAACGGATGTGAGGGAGAAGGTGTGTGTGTGTGTGTGTGTGTGTGTCGGGGTAATTATTCATGGCCTTTTACTTTAACCGCTCCTGAAGGAACAAGTTTAAACCTGCGATATGGTTGTTTGGCATTCACAGGTGATCACAATATCATCAAACCTCTATTTCTGCCCCTTCCATGCACATGCACACATATCGTCCTCATGAATCTGGAGTCCTCTGCGGACCCAGTGGGCTTTGGATGATCCCCGAGGTTGATATTAGCTCCCATGATAGGCATCAGAGAATAACCCAGCTTAGAATTGTGTTTAGATTCACCAACCTTAACTTCTTTAAAAGCCACAAACAGCACACTGGACCTAGAGTTGTTTTTTTTTTTAAGATTGAAGCTAAAATGTGTTTGCAGTGTGATATTGCTTCAGAAACACACCTGGAGTCATGTTTAAGATATATTTAGGGGAGTACACAAATTAAAGCTGGTAAAAATGAAAAGTGAACCTTATTTTTATGAAAATTACTAATTCTGATAACTATTCTGAAAAAGGATTAAAAAAAAGAAAAGGTATTTCCAATGGCCACAAGCAGTTGAGAATGTATTAATTAAAAATAAGAAAATAAAAACAAACTCAAAATTTCATACAAAGTAACAACCACCAAATGACAAATTCCCACTGCAGCAACACACGATAGAGAGAAGAGAAATATTCAGCCCTATCCCACAGCAGATATCCCACAACTTATTAGATGCGTTGCTGGAATACCCTATTAGGAATGAAGAAGGGAGGTAGAAGGGAAAGGGGCTTTACTTTAAATTGAGGAAGTGCCAACGCACATTTATTGGCTCTAATGTGGTACAGGCGACCCCCATCACAATATCGGATCTCCGTGGGCCGGTGCTGCTACAGTGAGGGAACATAATAACCTTTTTAAGGGTGCGGCGTGCTGCCGACTCACAGAATAAAGACTTCACAGTCAGCGCCTGGCGAGAAAACGGAGGGCCTCGCCCCAGATGAACATAATCTTTTGTTATTATGCTGTTAATACATTTTCTTTCCACGCGCTGATCTCAAACAAACCCACCCCCAGCGCCCCACAACCATCGCCTGAAAAAATAGGGATTTATTTTTATGTTCATCTAACCTTGTGAACAGTATCAGTATACTGGGGGAACAATGTTATTTCTTCTTGATACAGTATTTAGAAATGATGTACAGATATATTAAAGGCAAATATTATTAATTTCGTGTGTCTTGCTGGAAGAAAAAAAAACGTCAGACACACCTTCCAATCTACTAGATCAGCCACAACCCAAAATCACTGTCATCTCCCACAATCCCTTTCACCCAGGGTGCTGACACCAAGTGGTTTTGTGGTTTTGTGTCGCTGCTCTGCGTGGCAGCCAATCGACCAGGCCATTGATTAACAGATTGGAATTATTAACTGGGGGATCATCCATCCCACATCGCCCATGTCATTTCCATTACGCCTCATTTCAGAGACAAGGCACGGCAGAGGAGACGGGCCGGCCAGAAAACCTCCTCCTCATTAGCATTCTAATTAAGAGGCCATCAGATAATGATCAATCAGAGCAAACCAGCAGAGCAGACAAGCAGCCGCATGCAGATGGAGAAGTGGTGCATCTCAATATGCAAACACAAACACATCGTTATGCTTCTTTTTCTTGTGATTTTTGGGGGAAATAAAACATTTGGTACAATGCACTTTTGTAATTTAATCTTCAGTGTGATCCCTTAAAAATGTCATGATCAGGTGATTTGAACAACTGGCACTGTATGCATCTGAACATTTCCCCGGGAAACACAGCAAGAGAGAAAAGAAATCTGTTTCGTACAAGAAATATAAAAAGTATTGAGCCCCCGCCGGAAGTTGTCGTGTTTATTATCTTACAACTTTTATTTTGTTTGAAAACAACAAAAAAGATTAAATTAATCCTCTTTGCGTAAGTCTGCAGTCCATTGTTCTTAAAAGTTCCATCATTTGTTAAATGGAGATCACCTGTGTGTGTGTGTGCAGTCAAGGTTGATTGTAATAAACCTACTGTATATGGAAGGTCCAGCTTTTGATGAGTGCAACGCAGACAAAGGAACGTTCTACAAAAAGCAACATTCAACATACTTTGATGGAGCATTGTCAGATGATAAAACATGAAAACCTCAGAGGGCGGTGACTACTTCTTATAGGCACTGTATCTGCAGCACCAGATGAATAAAAGACCTTTACATCTGTAAAAGAATATTACATTTTTTTTTGTGTTACAGTGAAAATCGACATGCATTTTATGTGTTTGGCGGGTTTTCTAATTCTTTGTCCCTACAAACTTGCTGTACAACTTTAACATTCCTTTTGCATTTCAGGGAAAAAAAACAAAAATGTTTTGGAGAAGTGTCCACCAGCAGCAGTGTGATGGACCACCACTTCCACGCAGGCATGCAGCAGTTATAAATAAACATGGACCCTGTTTGCCAATATGTCAGCGCCTGTAGTGTTTTATGAAGCAGTGTTTTATACCGCCATTCACATTAACTCCATAAAGCCGCTCGGCCACCGCTCGCGACCCGACGCCGGGCCACTGCTGCTGCACAATTATGCAGAATCCCAATGGCTTTGATTTAGGAACTATCAGCGGGCCGAGCTTGCTGGGCTGAGTGTTCGAAGTGTGGAAAGGAGGCGTCATTGATTGAATTTTATGTCGTTGCTGGTGGAGATCTTAACATGCCAGAATTTATAACCCGGAGAATAATAATGTCATATAAAAACTGACAGAGCCAAATAGGGCCCCGCACTTCATCTCTGCCTCAGCCCACCACCACTGGGGCGGCCCTGTCACGGCCATTCTCCGTTTCAAATGTATTCCCTCTCTCTCTCTCTCTCTCTCTCTCTTTTTTTTCGGAACATGAAACATTTGTGTTTGACATTGGAGAAAAAAAATCAATATGAATTTATAAACCATACATAGTATACACTTCATTATTTTGTGACAAATGTATATGTCTGCTTTCTTGGTATAAGAAAGCAGACATATAAATTATATTGTATATATTTCTTGGTTTTTTTTTTTTTTGGGGGGGGGGGGGGGGGGATTGAATATTGAGGACTCAACATGAAGCAGTTCCCCACTAAAATGAATGCTAATTCTTTACAGATGTATTTATTTAGCATTTAAATGTATGTATTTAAACCATACTGACCACAATGTCTAGAAACAGGGTGAATTACTTTATTATTATTATTATACTGTTATTATACTGGCAATATGGTAAAAATATTATTCTAAAGCATGAGCTAATCCTTGCATTTAAACCCATATATTACACATATATGCTGTAACAGATGTTTACAGTGAGCAGATGTTTTAAATAAATGTAATATTTGTTCTGTATTCATCAGGTTATGTTTCATTAACATCTTTAGTTAAATATAAACTGAAATACATAATGACAACCAGTTCATCTCGCTATTTATTCCTGCAGTCAACCTTGACTCTACGTTTACATTGTGAATGTGTCCCAGTTTGTTTCCTGTTGCGGGTAATGGCATCAGCTGACAGGAAGTAAACATGGACCCAAGCTGTTGCTTAGCAATGCAATTCCATTGAAACTATACAAAATAAGTGGCCAATCTTCTAAAATATTACTCCAAAAGAGTATTTTAGATTCAGGTTCAGGTTGCTTTTATTGGTACCCGTAGGTAGACTTGGTTTGCAATAGAGAGCGAGGCATCCATCTCGACAGACATTACAATCAACACAGACAACAAGACAAACATGATAAAAGTACACAAGGCTACAAATCAGTCAATCAATAAATAAATAAAATAAATATGTTTCTATAGCATCTGTGCACTGTTGCTATGATTTGATCACCTGAGTGATGGCTGCTGGAACAAAGCTGTTCTTATACCGCGTTGTTCTGCACTGTGGGACCATATACCTCCGTCTAGAAGGAAGAAGCTGAAGTTCCCTGTGCGAAGGGTCGGAGTCGTCCTTTAAAATGGAGCCGGTTATCCGTTGCAACTGCACGATAAAATAAGGATCATCGTGGTTTTGTCAATGTGGAAATTGGAGAGTTTCCTCAAACAAAACAAACGCTGGTGCCCCTTTTTGCACACGGCTACACAGTTTGCTTCAAAGTTTTGAGTCGATAATTGTCCCAAGATATTTGTAAGACTGTACACATTCCACTGTCTGACCCTTAATGGATATGAGTTCATGTGTGTGGGCTCGTCTTCTAAAATCAATGGTCTTTGGTTTTAGATATGTTTAATTGAAGATAGGACTCCTCACACCACTTCACAAAGTCGTCGATGACCGGGCCGTGGCTGGTCTCATTGTCCTGGAGCCGACTAACAGTAACAGAGTCATCTGCATACTTTAAGATGGTCCTATTTTCATACCTGCTCTGACACATATTTGTGTAGAGGGTGAATAATAGGGGCGAAAGCACACATCCTTGTGGGGAGCCAGTGGAGGAGCAAACTTGGTCAGACAGGATTCCTTAACCTACTTTCTGTCACTTTATCTGACCTGAGCAGTGCTGTGCTCTTATCAGGCTGAGCAGGCCTTGGTATCAGATGGATGGGTGCATCAACGTGGCACGCCCCATCCCAACAGGTGCTGCAGGTATCACTCAGAAACCTTTACACCACCACCAGCACCACACTGACACACACAAACACACAGCCCTGACCAGACGTCATGTTAGTGCAGCGTAATTACACTATCCGTTGCCCAAAAAAACCCGACACGATGCTGACTGAGCCGAATTATTGAATTTCTACGGCTGCCTTAGGCCATGTCGGGACTGTTCAATTTTAGCCTGAGGAGGACACACCATTAAAGGAGATGAGTCAAGAAAGTGTTTTCTTCTGATTGCCCCGAGAAGCCATTACCGCCCCAACTGCAGCAGGACTGTACTGGTAGAGAGTGGACACATGCCCTAACTTATACACACACACACAGACACACAGGCACAGTAACAGGCATGTATCCACAAATGCATACACACATACATCGCTGAAAATCCCCATCCCCACCCCATCCCCACCCCCTCCTGCAGAAAGCAGATGCAATTTACATGAGTTGAAGGGAGGTGACAGGTAGCAATCAGCCTGGGGAATAGGGTTAGAGGCTGACGCCTGGTTGCGTATTACCGCCTGCCAACCAAAGCCTACAGATTGCTTATACCAGGCCACGACCTCCGACCCTGCCACATATCAACCAATTGCCCTTTAGTATAATTATGTGGAATAATCTTTTAGAGTTTGATTCGAAGGAGATAGGCAGGGAGGGCTACTTGTAATTTATTTTTTTAAGGGAGGGCTTGTTAATAAAGACTTTTTTTAGTGCAGGGCCCGTCTGGACGCTGTAAGTGAAATACCCTTAGTACTAGAGGTCAGATTTATCTATTTGCTTGTGTATCTGTCAGTCAGTCCAGACAGACATCTACACTGGCTCTAGGTGAAGACCGAGGGGAATGTCATTATCCTGTGATGATGTTTTAATGATAGTATCATTGGAAGTGGCCCTCTTGCATCTGTCAGAATACCAATTATATTGTTTAGATTCCATAAAAAATTAATGAAGTGCAATCTGATGTTACCTCCAGCCTGGAGATGACATTTTTCATCCTTTTCTGTTTTATATTTCCAAGACGCGCCTCATGCTATCACAGCATCATCATCATCACTCGATTGCAAAACATTCAAACCAAAAAAAGTAAGAAAGTTCCGTTTGCAGAATGTGCTTCAAGTCCCGGAGGTTTACAGGAGAGTATGGGAAATGATTAGTCAATTAATCAATTAGTCGATCGACAGAAAGCAAGCAAAGCAAAAATGCCAAACACTCTAGCTTCACAAATATGAAGATGTATTGCTTTTCTCTGATTTATATAATAATCAAACAGTTTTGGAGTGCTGCTGGGACAGCACAAGCACTTAAACGACAACAAGCTTTAGCCTCTTGTGAAGCTCTGAGGGGTTAGCGTTCATTTGTTTCGGACATTTCGTAGACTAAACAAGTCAAGTAATAGCTCAAAGTCTGAAATGTGCCACAAAGGGCTTTGCGACCGCATACGACACCCTCTATAATTAGATCCTCGATTCGGAAAAACTAAATTGTTCTTCCAAATTGGACAGACAATAGTGCAATTACACTACCGAGAAACAGAATGACAAAAGGTAAGAATGTGAATCTGAGGAAGCTGTCGAGCAAATTCCAAACCATTAATTGATGAATTTAAAAAATGATGATGATGGAGAGAATTGTGATGGAAATAGTTGTTAGTTTTAGGCCAAAATGAGTCCATAAGTTCATTTTTTAATACCATCTGTGGGGTCTTCATGGTGCGTGCCAAAAACAAGTGTGACAGCTAAATCGACTTGTTGCTAATCCTATAGTCCTATAAACTGGTTTCACCCTTAGCTACAGATAGTTAGCTTCTTTCACGTTTTCATGAAATGTCCAGTATGCATGAACACAAGCACATGGAAGCAGTGTTGAGTGTCATTAAAGATTATTATCCCCTCATCGTCCTCATCTATCACAAACTGCTCACTTCTGACAATTACATTACTGTGTTATCTTTTTTTTGGGGGGGGGGGGGGGGGGGGGGGAGTCTGATCTTAACCTTGGCGCGTTAAATAAAAATAAAAAAATCATGAACTTAACCCTTAAGAGTTTGGTATCCATCTCGACGCCACACACAGCCACATTAGTAGCAGGGTCTGACCTTAATCATACAGTCCCATCAGAAACCCGCTGACCTTCACCTCCCTGGAGAACTCTCCTCATTCACACACTCACTGGGACCTCCGGCTGCCCATTTAGTGCTTTAATGGTGGGAGGCGCCCGCTCAGCCACCCATTTCATTGTGTCCCCCCTCCCCCCCACACACACACACACACACGCACACACACACACACACACACAGTGCATGTACACACACGGGACACACTGGAACACGCGAGTCTTCGTGCACACACACACACACACACACATAAAGGCTTTGCATGCACACAAACACGAACAGATATTGCAGCAGCCTCCTCTCCACAGGGGGTTAACATCAACATATGTCCCTGTCACACACATAAAGGTGAAGGTTGTAGGCTCGTGTGGCCACACGTGTGGCAGTATGTAAGTAAATGTGATCATTTTTTTCTTTTGATTTTCAGACCTTGGTTTTTAAAACCTTTACAACTTTTGAAAAAACAAGACTTTTTGACAGACGTTCTCCTGGCTTTATCGGAGGTGTGCGACACAGCTCCCATCCACTCTGCAGTTTGAGCAGTCTGTAAAGGGCAAAAAAGAAATCAATTCCACCTCGACAAATGTAAATAAGGTCTTATCGGGGCAGCAGCGACGCATCGACAGCATCAAGCGAGCAAATGTTCCACTCGCTTGCCTGTCATTTAACTACATCACCGGATCACTCCTCCATATTTTGCCCCGAGGACAACCAATTCTCCATCACATCTGCGTACATATGAGCTCGGGCTCACATGTGTGGGTATGTGTGTGCATGTATCATAACAGAGGTGTGTGTGTGTGTGTGGCTCTCGTGTTTGCTTGTGGACAGCATCACTTTACATTTATTGAAATGAGCAGCTCTCCCTGGGGCGCTTGTGTGGAGCTGAGGCCTGCAGCCCTGCTAGCATCTATCGACTCCCCAGGATTAGGGCTTGGCTGAGGCAGCCTCTCCCCTGTGGCCCCGGCGAGGTGACCCGCACCAAGACAAAGTTCAGCAGGGGAGAATAGGGTGAGCTCTCCCGGGCACAGATTAGGGGCCCTGCGTCTCCCAGTGGAGACATGAAAGTGTGAAACGTTACGATGTGTCTTTGTACGTGCACGCAAACAGTCCCATCAAACAGGCTCAGGTTTGTTCAGGCAAAAACTCCAATTAGGAAAACGTGTCACATGTGACAGGTAGATACATTTCTCAGCGTGATATTAGATAATACATCCCATTGTGTTGCTCTCCAGGCAGAGAGAGAGAGAAAACTTTGTTTAAAAGACACATTTTCTATTAAAAGGAAAAGAAATTAACTTTAAGCCACAGTAAAAAAAATAATTCCATCATACAATTTAAGTCATTAATGAAACCAATTCACCTGATTGATTCTTAGTGTGAGCACACAAAAATGCAACCATACGAACTATTTATATATAATGCTTTTTAAAATCGATGTCCATAACATTTCTTTGGGCCGAATTACATCAACCTGTTGTTATTCAGCCCCGAAAAAAGATCTGTCTGTCTGATTTGGTCTGAATCAAGCCCACGATGCACGTCCATTTCAGCTCCCATATGCAACATTAAATTATCTACATGAAAAAAAAAATGTCTTTCCATGTTCTGCCCAGTTGTACATGTTTGTTTTTGTGGTATAAATGCCCCTCATTCGCTACATACTACCTCCCATTGATTCAATCTTTTCCGATGCACTTGCAAGTGTTGCACCTATCGCTCACGGCAAAAAAGTTGACGATCTAACACAACATAGTTCTATATCAGGAGGGCTGCACCAGCTAACAACAAAGCTAAAAAGGCAGCTTCACCAGACTTTGAATTGGCCCAATTTGTCAAAAATATTTTTTAATCAAAACATTTGCTAATCTTAACACCTGTGACTCCGTCTTTCCAGGGAAACATCCACTGATGCACAGGAAGTGGGGGACTTTCATGTTCTGGCAGGAGCAGCAGTAGCAAATTGCTGCAGTCGGGATAGATAGCAAAAAGAACGGGGTTTTAGCATGGACAGTTATAGCTTCACCACACTCGACCAGACAGAGAAAAGACCGCAGACTACCAAATACAAATAAAGTAATGCCGGGAGCGGCCATATGGTTTGTTTGCCGAGTAATCCCTGGGTACTGCAGCTCAAAAAGAAATATATATATATACCAAATATATCACCCAATAAAACAATAGAAAACATAAGAATGTTGTGGTTTACAACTTTGATACACATCTGAAATGTTCATTTGGAAATCCAAATAAAACAGACATTTATTTCCAGCTACATTTGTTTAAGTTGGCTCTTCCAGAGTAGCATTCACTGATCCTTACCTAAGGCCACTAATTGCATGGAGAAATGAAAAATCTGCGTTCAAACAAGGCCATCCATTACACCGAGGCAGGCAGGGATATAATGGTCTGTTTTCAGATGTTAAAGTAGTAATTAAGGTTTCAGTGATTTTAATTGGTTCTTTTGTTTCATGTAAGCAAAGTTGCCTTTGATGGTACCATGAGCAGTAGTTTTCTCTTTTTTAATTCATCCCAATAATTTCCCACCAGAAACATACGATCCACACCAAAACACGCTTTTTTTTTGGCGTTTTTTTGAAGCGGCAACAATCACATTTGCACTTCACCGAATGAAATATCACAGATTCTGGTAAAAGGCATGAGGTTACATACAGGAATTGGCTAATCCGGGTGGGGAAGGGACCGGGTGTGTGGGGGGGGGGGGGGGGAGGAGAGGTACAAAGAATGAACTCCTTAAGTCATGAAGTGGCTATCTTGCCTCCGAGTGGTATCATCATCATCTTCATCATCATCATCACACAAACCCCTCTCTTCTTCGGGAGTGAAGAGGCAAAATAATTGGATTCTTTCCCACAAATAACACCTTCACCCCTGAGCTTAATTAACTAGACAGACTGCAGGGCCAGGGTCCATTCTCCTCCACTCTCGCCGGGCTCTTGGTGAGAAAGAGGAAAACCCAGCTGTTATTGCCCACTGGCCTTTATTACCATGGCTGAACGGTAATATAGGTTATTAGGGCAAGTTGTTGAAAGGAATGGTCTTTTTTTTTCACTAGCCCCTGTTATATTGATGTGCAATACTGATAGTGGCCTCTTAAAAAAATATTGACAAAAAACATGTCAGGACTAAAGATATGAAGTGCTTTCGACAAGCGAATTTTGTAAAAACGGTGACGAAAAAATGTTATTATCACACTACAAATCCATCCATCTGATACAAGCTTTTATCTATCTATGCCTATCATCTATTCATAAATGGTACTGCAGCTATCTATCTTTTTGTATTCATCCATCCATCTACATCTATATCCATCCATCTATAACACAATACAATAATAACCTCAATGAAAGATGTACAATGCTTTCTCATCTCCACACAATCCTCCGAGGTGTCTTTTGTCTTGGGGTGGACATGAATGACAGTAGTCAATATACTAACAAATACAGGCTTTGACAAGTACTACAACAAACAGACGAAGACTTAACAATCCATCACGGGTCAGCTGATGCTGCGACACCATTGGTCAATGCATTAACAGTAAAAAAAAACACCAACTTAAGGGGATAGTGTGGTGTGGTCTGTGGATTTAAAGGGTTTGCTTTATTACCGTGGGTGTTGTTTTATGGCGGAGTGCAGACTGTATGCAGTACACCCACAAGGCCCTCCTGGATGCCACCGCTCATATTATAACTCTTCCTAAGGTCCTTAGGGCCACTTTGTATGGAGGAGTTGCCATTTTGCTGTCACCGGTCCCCCCCCCCACACTTCCCTTCGACTCTAAAGCTCCATGTTTGTTGTTCCATTCTCCTCTATATCTCCCAGAGGAGCGCCCTCATTTTAATATAAATAGAATGCTTCATCATGCAGTGGCACAAACTTCCCCATGTTGCATTGCTCCGGTTGCATTAGCAGCGGCAAGTCAAGGTAGAAGGACATGCCGAGGGGATGGAGCACCGGCAGCACGCGGGGCAAAAAGCAAACATGTTTTTGTTATAGTTTCAAATGGCTGGGCTGGTTTGTTTTGTCTGAGAGGCGAAATATGGAAAAGTGTGGCAACCGAGAAATATGATGCTGAATAGCAACAAGAGGAAGCTGTAGTCTGCCGGCCAAAGATGGGGTTTATTTCCAAGTGGCTTGATACAGAGTACAAATTGGGCTTCTCTTAAACATAAGATAGAGCAGCAATCAATTCGCGCTCGTCAGTATGCCAGTGGGCTCGCACAGACATGAGGGATTTAATAGCTGACTGATGGGCAAACTGCAACTCTATTGAGAATTTTTCCCTTTTTTTATGTGTCAGATGTGAAAGCCACTGAGATCTAAGAGAAAGCACTTCTTAGCCAAACTGGACCATGCCTGGCTCGCTCTAATCAGATGTGCACAGCTGTATCCCAAATGCCAGAGGGATCATTTGACGAGAGATATTTGCAGCCCCGCTCGGCTCGGGATTTCTGCTCCCTCCTCTGTAGTGGTAAAGAGGCCCGAAAAGGCCAGCGGGGCTAGGACACAGCCCGGGGCAGTAACTGCCAATAGCTTCGCCCCTGAGAAGCACCGAGTTGTGCCTTGTGATCGGTGGACACCTAAAGCCGCCACCATTGACTAATTGTGCTTCATCTGGGTGCAGGATCCATCTTGGCTAACAAGAAAGCACTAGAGGTCTTCATTTAGCTATCAAGGCTGCTCTCCCCAGGGAGGCTTCTGAGTGCAGCTGCTGTCCTCGCTCGTCTCCCAATCAACACATCAAACGCCAGCCCCAATTCATTTCCCCCCCCTCCCTCTCCGTCCTCTCCCCTCCATCTCGCTGCGAGAGAGGCAAAAAAGGAGGAAAGTTCCGGGATAGTGGAACCAAAGAGCAAAGAGAGACACAGCGGTGAATACTGAGCGGCAGCTTTAGCCCAGCCCAGCGAGCACTCTGGATTTCGCAGGATATTTATTCTTTTATATCCAGACAAAAGAGATTGCACATGCCCTCCTGTGCTCACCAGAGTCACTGCGGTAAATCAGCAAGAAGTAGCCCGAATATAATCAGACACCATTATGAAGATTCTTACAAAAGCTTGGCAATAATCTAGCATCAACAATGTGGCAAACGCAGGCCTAACCTTTGCATGTGGTTAGCGTCTGACTGACAGCAATACTATTTATTTGTTCACTTATTTCTCTATAACTCGATTCATCCACTCTTTCGTCTCAGACTCAAGACATTGTCAACAATGCAACTGATTGTCCCGTTGTATAAAACAATGCAACTATAAATTGTCGCTCTGTAACTAATGTGTTAAAAGTCCGTTAGCACACATGATTTTAAAACAATTTCCTCTCCTTGGTAGATGCCAGTCATGTTTCCTCTTCATCTTCCTCCTCTTCTTCTTCTTCTTCTTCTTGCCCTTTTTTATTATTACATGCAGAAATCTAATAACACACACGTAACCCAACCGCTCCCTGTCCTCTGTCAGCAGCAGCTTGTGTGTTTATTAAAAGCTGGGTTTAGCATATGCCTTGATTAGATTCTTAATTACAGAAAATTACCATAGTGCCACAAAAAGTATATCTATGTCCTCCAGGAAATAAGAAGATATTGAGGGACTTAATCCCTCTATTATAATCACTTTGGAGAGGCAGCCCACACCGGTTGTGTACAGTCTCATCTGTAAAATATATATATATATATGTGGTTCTGTGAAATGGTGGCTTTAATCCACTTTATTATAGATGTGATGTCACTTCCTATGCTGCCTTCAACAAAGCAAGGGTCACCAGCCGACAGTTCAGAGAGAATGGCAGTGATGTTGAGCATATGTTAAGCTCTTTTCAGTGATAATCCTATTTTGCTTCATCACGTGAAAAGCTTGTTAACATGGTGTTTATCTTTTTCTATTTACATTCATACAG
The DNA here is from genome assembly GCA_032191485.1 of Leptoclinus maculatus. Lineage (NCBI taxonomy): Eukaryota > Metazoa > Chordata > Actinopteri > Perciformes > Stichaeidae > Leptoclinus > Leptoclinus maculatus. Next base: position 4,488,147 of record JAVDOI010000011.1, on the reverse strand, counting down.
TTCATGGTTAATTACTGTAGGCCCCAAATACTATAGTTTAATTTTAGAAAAATGCAGAGAAAAATTCTCTGATAAAGTTACGCAAGAATATTGTACTGATAAGAAAACAAAAACTAATAATATCTTATATAAATTATGATTATTATGATTTTGGCACACAGAACAGGAGCGCCATATTATTGCTAATTTACAACAATTCTTTCTTTACACTTATTATAATCTTCAATAAAAATATTTAAAATATGCTATAGGTCATTCAGGTGTACTTGCAACTGCGTTTTAAAATGTACCCTGACCTGCAATTAATTCATTGTATTGAACTTTTTTTTCTAATATTTAACAGCAACTAATTTTTTCCCTTTTTTGTCTTTGTTGTTGCGTGAAAACCTAAATCCAGTTTGTCTATTTATTACATTTAGAGTTTACATGATCGAGCTCCTAAATGAAGGGAAGTCAAACTAAATTCAAGACTGATAAGCAGATATGATGTAGAGTGATTTAATTGCACCAATGCTGCATCTGTGCAACATTATGGGTTGTTACAAATAATGTGACGACAATATTAAAAAGGGTAATCAGTTGAATAGGATGTTGCACCAACATATATTATTGAATATAAATTGGATGATTAAAGCACAAGTCTAAGCTTATTTAACTTTGATCTGAATGTCATCCTCAGCTGATGGATCTGTCACATCACAATTGCCAATAATCAATGGCTACCAACTATTAGTCCAGTTTGGCGACAACAAAACAAACACACGTGTGTTGTTGTCACAGAGCCACGAGTAGGAAAACAAAATGTCACGCTGTTAAAACACAGCAAATTGAGATAATGAAGCTCTTTTAGGCAACTGGGTGTCTAGTTATTTCTGCACCAATCAATAGGCTGGAAAAAAAAAAAGAAGTCAATAAACATATGCGTAAATTGATTTCATCTGCTTATTATCATATAAAACAGCCTGGTAAATATGCAACTAATTACTGGTGACACTCCAATATCCGATAACCTGCGAAAAGTGATGCTCAGGACATTCAATACGTTATTATATCTGTATCGATAAAAGACACGGGAAATTAGTTTTAGTGTACTCAAGACATTTTTTTTTTTTTTTTTTCTAACTCTTGGGGACTTATTCTAAAATACTTCCATTAATCTTCAGACTCAAGGTAAGGCAGATAACATATATATCAGTGATCGTTTCACTTTTTCTACAAAGTGATACTTTGTTGCTGCAGGATAATATCTAAAGACATTTTTAATAAACCATGTGCCGCTACGCATTTTTTCCACAAAGCCATCCCCACTTGATACTTAAAAAAACATCTGAAGACTATGTGTCACTATATCCACATCCATGCCTTCCTTGGCATGTGCATCCGCGCCAGTTAAAGCATCTCCAAGATGCCAACCGCACAACATACCATCCTGCCATCTTTTCCAACCCTAATTCACCGAGCCATGCAGAATTTCTCGCCTAATCCTCCCCCCTTTGCTCGCACTCGTATCCCGCTGGATTTTGGATATACGATCTGGAGAGACGACTGAATTCCCGTTCCGTCCAATATCGCCGGGGTCGCTGGTCTCCTGCCTCCCTCCGCGAACAAGATGAGCTGTTTTCCATTTGGGCCCTTAATGCCACTCTGGGCTTCATTTTGCAGATCCCTGATGTGCCACAGTGAAATCATAGCCCTGGCCTCAAACCTGCTTGTTGATTTTAAGATTACTTGCCGACAACAGGTCTCCCCCCCCCACCCCCCTAAGCCCTGTCTGCTCTCGATGGGGAAACCCAGGCGTGAGATGATATTGAAACGTCTTCCACTGTTTCTGTCTCACTCTTTTTTTTTCCTCCCCCCCCCCCCCTTTCTCTTGCTCTCTAACCACGGTCGTCCAAAAGTGCTCACAGCTGCTGGCACCACCGTGCCGCTAAGCAGGTTTTAAGACGGGTCCCAGTCGAGCCATCTCTCGCCCAACCAGGAGGCAGAGCCCTGGATCCAGACCTTTTTAAGTGATCATCCTTGTATCATAACAGATTAAGGGCTGCTGCTGCTCTGGATTAGGCCTAATCTAACCTTTATCCGCTCCCATCTTCACCTGAAACTTACAAGCGACCAGGAAGTCAATCGCGAAGGCCCCAGTGATATACAGTGACACTGATCTTCCTTTTCGCGCTCTAATTATCAGGATTAAGAAAAACACTTTTGAGTAATTATTTTCACATCGGATAAACATTAGGCTTGCGCGGATTTAGCTGAGCTTTTGCCCAACAAGAAGCGGAGATCTGAGCGGGCTTACGAGCTCCAGACAGGCAGATGGAGATCCTTTCTAATCAGGAATAACCAACAAACAGACAATGGAAGAAAAGGCGACGGACGAAGCAATGAATGTCTTTTTTTTCTTTTATTTAAACGATTGGGGATTTTTCACCGTTGTGAACACACTGTAAACATGCCTTGTCATAAGTGTATTTACATTTCAGATAAGGAAGATGGTATGTTGTATCTTTTTCTGCGGCAGAAGATTTCATACCCTTTTGCATGTCTTGAATTACTGCGGTGATGTTTTCTTTTTCTTTTTTCAGCGCCGCTTGCTAATGGATTTGCTAGACGAGTCACACATTTGGAGAATTCTTCTTGGAGACAAAATGTGGAACCATGGGAAAAAAGATGACCTTCAGAGCTTGTTTGATATTATATATTATTTCAATCATACACAATTACAAACTGAAATCACATCACAGCACCAAACTGAGGCACAGATAACCTTTTAAAAGGGACAATTCCCTCAGAGGGGTGACCCCTGACCCCAGGCCTGCCAGCAATCTTCCGCAGGATGACTTGGCTGTGGCTGCAGAGGTTATGTGCACCGACATATACACACGGACACACACTCCGTCTCTCTCTAACCTTCTTTGACTGTTTCCATCTTTCACATGTCTCCTAATTTAACTGTGTCTGACAAATATTCATGCACAAAACAACAATTCATCTGGTCAATTATTTATTCACGAACGTATTCCCTTCCCTGTGTTGAAAGGATGGTATTTAGGAAAATCGTAATAAGTAGGAAAAGAGCGAGTCACTGTTTATGTCTAAACCTTACTAAGTTAATACATGTGCATCCACCTTCTGTAAAAACTTAAAACTAACAGACATACAGTACATTTCTGTGGAGACTTGCTGGGTTCCTGGAAATAAATGCTCAAATTAATTTTTCCCATAACAAATGTAATTTTTAACATCTAACAAAGAAATCTAGACTACCAGGCTGTGAAGTATTCGAACAGCTACTCCCAACACATTGTATCTGAAATAAAACAAAGACTATGAGGTTGCAAACTTTCAGCCTTAAAACATTTCGCTAAAGGTTTTCTGCATAACATTAAATGTCTATAACTAAATAAGCAACACTCAAAGTTAAAGATGAAAAAGCATCCTTGGGTATTATTTATCAAAAACTCTAACTGCTAATCTGATTTGTCAGGACTGTGTTTTTGGTTTGATGAGATTTGATTGACAGTGGCCTGGCCTGACTGTTATTAGATTTTGATTCAAATATTGCAAAATTCAAAAATTTGAGTGCAGAACTACATGGCATCACCAGTTTTGGAGGAGAGACGCACCACAAATATAAAAATAGCTCATGTGAAATCCCCAAAACCGATAAAACTTTGTCAGAGCATGAGACCCCATTGCTCATAGTAAGAAGCTGAATGGAGTTTAAGTTGGGGATGTTCAGACATGATCCCCAAGAGTGAAAAGAGCTACGAGTCTTCTGATGTTCACCCAGTACCGGTGTGAACAACTACAAAGTAAAACCTAAACTATACTTATAGGGACTTCACTGTACACCAGTGGAAGACATCATCTATCTGTATTCAGCTTTATTGTACTTTATTTATTATTTATTGTGCTTCTTGTTTGTTCATGACGTACTACACATTTCAGTAAGTTCTTCTCAATTAAAAACATCATGTTACAAACATATGCTAAAAGAGATATTGGAAATATGCACTATATCACTATAATACTGAAATACTTTCAACTACAACGGGAGAAAATTGTCTAAATGTAGCAAAAACCCTGAAAAACTTCAGGGTCAGCAAGAAGGCAGGTTTAGAAACTCATCACACTGGAATTGTCCTTTAACACCTTTTACTGTACCAATTAGGTTGTTGAACTGGAGCTGCCCATTGTGTGACACAAAAGTTATTACTTCGCTATTGTTACCTCATTTGTATAAACCTGATAAAAGCCAGGACAGGGCAGGACCTACTGAGATTTATAGCCAAACTAATTTTCCAACACTCATCCAGGAAATGACAATCCTGGTCCTCTAAACTCTGATTAATCTCCCTGAAGTGAGGTGAACATTTCTGTGTTGCCACTAACCCCTCGCTACCCTCTGACATCCCCCCGCTGCTAAAATGAAGACCTCTTGTGTCCACCTGCCCTCTGCCTCTACTCAGAACCAGATGTGTCGCGGCTTTGATGTGGACCAAACTTTTTCGGGTCAGGGAAGGACAAAAACCCAAAGCACGAAGCCACAACACACACGGTTGCTTTTGGCTTTCAGCACAAGCATCATATACAATTGTGAAAAATGTGAATTCTTTAACTTTGTAGCCACTCCGTGATCAGTCATGTGAAGGGGGGGGGGGGGGGGGCGGGACAGGACAGATGTTTTCCTCTGCTGGGGTCTTTTGGGTCTGCTCTCAGTTTCCTTTGAGCAGTGAGACCCTCAGCAGAGGCAGACAACACTAATGTAGAAAAGTCTGAGTTATAGCCATTATTCTCTGCCTTCAGTTAATGTTCCTTTCTAGCTTTCATTTATTCCGAATGACAAATGACCTAAACTTACATCCAGAGAACCTCCAGAAAGTTAACATTAACATACTGTATAAACATGCAATTGCACTCGTGACCCAGTCGCCAGAATAAAACACTGGCAATGTACTTTCTGTAAACCACGGATGCTCTGAATCTGGATGATTCTGAACCCGAAAACTGCATACTATGTTTCGGTTTAAGTAAGTCGCTTTAAGTACATTGCTTTTGGTTCCACGTGGAACAGAACAACAGTTCTCACACCGTAATCCAGGGTAAATTACAGAAATGGCAATGCAGTTTCGTAATATGGGAGCGTGTTTTTTTAAGAGACCAGTCTGGGCATTGTTGTACTTTATCTCACACAATTATATATTGCCAGAATTGATAGTCCCCCTGAAACTAAAGCCAGACTTTTAGATGAGTCGTGATTTTGATCAAGAATGCAGCCTTGTGCAATTAGGCAAAGTATTAAACAAATTACACCAATTTCTGACAGGCAAGCAGGTGACTTACAGATGTGATCCGCCTTATCTTTTTATATTCGAATGATCATTTTTTAAATTTAAAGTCCCCTGTGTTTGGCCAGTCTTGCTTGCAACGTTGCACCACCTCCTCCTCCCCAGGTCTGTATGTACAGAACATGATCTGTTTTTTTTAGTTTTTTTTTAAGACAGCAATAAAACCTGCCTAATGACTAACTTCAGACTGTAGCTAAAGGCGAAGGCAGCATGAGAAGGTGAGTTTCTCGTTTTCCCAAAGCTCTGTTGGAGGTAAAAAGAAATCACCGAGACGAGACATGCCACTGGGCAATGCAAAGAGGGAATGAGAAATTAATGGATTACTCAGTCAGGAAAGAGGAATCTCGTTGCTACTTTGTTGGGCTTAAGGGAGTATGTCTGAATATGGAGCTTGAAAGAATTGCTTCAAAATAACTTATATTTAGGGCTTTGGTTCAGGCTGTTGTCCCATAATTACCTGTTGTTTATTCAAGGGATGGGCAGGCTTGGTGTGGTGCAGACTTCCTGCACAAACAGGAGGGACCAAACAAATCCAAGGTTCACTGATGAGACATTTAAGCACTGTCAAAACGGGGGTAAAATAATATCAGCCAGTAATTGGAAACTTAAGTAACAACTTGAAGGGGTTTTGCTATGATCAACAGCTTATGTGATTTGTAATGATGACACAAGTACAACCCATCTTGCAGCACATTTACGTTAAATGAATGTAGTAATTTATGTTATTTGCTGCTACTTACCGGAGAGATTGCAAGATGATTAGGATAACTAAAATAAACTGTAACACTGTTTTTTGACTTATTATGACTAACATGAACATTGAGTTTTCTCACTATCAATGTTTCAATTAATTAGGGAAGGGTTTTAAAGGATATTGAATCAAGTCTTTGACATCAGCTGCAAGATTATTCTATTGACATATTTAAGCAAATGCAAATTTCCACAGTAGAATGTGGCTTTTAACTGCAAATGGTAGTGAGGCTGTTCAATGTAACTGCATGGGATACTTGGCTCACTAAATAAACCAGCCTGTTAAGTATTTTCACTGAGGACAAATTACAAACAGCCTGTCTTATTTAGTTGCTGGTGTGTTTGCTGGAATGTGTCCTTTCTGGTGAACTAGAGTGTGGTAACCTCTGACAAGTCACAAGTCACAAGTCATAAGCTGAAATTAAAGGCAGTTTGTTTTCTCTAGCTGGGCTTGATTAGCAAAGGAAACATTTGACGCACATGCAACATTTATAAACTTTCTTAAGAGCGTAAGTGCAGTTTACTTAGTCTCTTGTCACAGATGCAAAAGGTCAGAAAGAGGTTGGTGTTTGGAGAAGCACATTAAATGTTGGTTTACCCCTCAGAGTTATTTTTGAGCCTTTATTGACCACAGCTGGCTTCTGTATGACTAATGCTTTATTATACAGGAAGTTTAAACCAGGATTGGCAAATTATCAAATTCAACTGTCCGATGGCACATTCCATCAAAACATCAAGAGGCCTGTACGCCGAGAAGGAAATATATAGTATGTCAACCCACCTCTGTGTTTGTAGATCAAGTTTTCCCTGCAGTGTAAGAACACAACAGCTAGACAACATCTGATACCGATGCACTTCATCCTCAGTCGATAGTCACATCATTTTTTTTAGCGTCTAGTGTTGTTAGTCACGTGAGTGGCTAGTCAGTCAAGTTTGCTGAAACCTAACTTCCTTTGAAGACGAAAGTTTATTTTGAAAAGACACTATGCATGATGAGAGAGAAAACTGACCCGCCGGCCCTGCCACGTCCAAAAATGACACTAGAGCGTCATAGTTTGTCATAGTCACTGACCAAGCATCAGTATTTGATGAGTTGGGAGCGAGGATGTGTTGTGTTTTTCTTTTTAAATGTGCTAAATTCCAAATTCAGACCACATCTATGATCAAGGGATTGCCTCCATACAGCTGAGCCTGTGGCTAGAAGCTAACGGTGCTAACAGAAAAGGACGGCAACAGTGCTGAAGGAGCTAACGGTGTAAACGTGAGGAGGGAAGTGGGAGGGTGGGAGCTACGCCTCTGCGGCAATGCTGTGCAGTGAGGACAGCACTATCAACGGTAACCGCCATTTGAGCGCAGTGCAGATCAGCAGCGATGCGATAGCCAGTGAGACAAACCCACTGGGACTCACATGCACTAACATGTACGCGTGGCCGGACTGGCTATGTAAACAAAGCACAGAGGAGTTAAGATTACAACACACAGGGAGGGAGAGCGACTTTGATTTTCCGTACAGGATCGCAGTACTATCTATATCTGTACTTTATCTTTACGTTCGCTGCTATATTAATGCCCTGAATTTGGGATATTGCGCATTGTTTTATGCCAATAGTATTATTTTCTGACAACATGAAAGTGAAAAAGTTGTTGAAAAGAAGCATATCTACCACCGTGCAATGGAAGGCAGTAAAGTCGTTTCTGAAGTCTTCACCATAAATCAGCTGCCGACTATCTAATCGATTGGAGGTTACATTGCTGAAGTCAGATTTTTATTTAGTTTGGTTTAGTTTACAGACCACATTCTAACACACTTATTAAGAAACAGTCCAGACTTTGTCAGGGAGGAAACGATAAAGTCCCTGATGCTTCCTAAATCCAATAACCTACGTTGCCGTCCTATATCTGAACTAAGAAAAGAACTAAGAAAACACAGAGAAATCTTTATATCTGCTACTCTGAACGTAACACTAAAGAAAAACGGTGCATCAAAAAGTCAAAGATCTCACTGTGTCAACCTTTGCTTTTCCCTAAATCCATGTGTCACATCTCCCACAGCACGGTCCACTCATCAGCAGTAATTTGATTTTGTCATCGCCGATGACAATGATGGCGATAATCCCCGCTATGCATTCACAATGGAATATTTCCCAGTAGCCTCTATTGATCGGTACTGTTATTTGCTGTGGGGATCAGTGCGATAATTAAAAACTAAACACATTTAGCATCTGACTTCCAAGCTTTTATTACCTCTGATAGTTCTGCAGGAAAAAGAAAAGGTCATACTGAGGGACGGCACACAGGATGGCCGATGGGTTTGACAGGTCCCCGGTTTGTTTTGGATATGATGGCTTGTAATTTATTGTATGAAGATAGATTAGTCGGTGATGACGTCTTTGCCACGGACATCCTCTGAAATACAAAAAAAAAATGTGTTAGGAGCTTCAGTGTGTTTGACATTATTTGGATTTTTGCAACATTGCAGAGAAAGACGACAACTATAAGAATGAAATGATGCTAAAATGCATCTTTTATCTGACTTCAGCTTTCAACTACTAATAGTAAAAATAGTTGTTCCAATTAGGAACAGTGTTGATATTAACTATGTGTGCATGTGTTATGGACTCAAACACATCTAGAGTACATCTAACCCAGTTTGCTGGTCATCTGGCATGTTCATGCGGTCTTGCAGTGAACCGAGATTCTACTGCAGTACAAAGACACAAATGCAGCACATACAATCAATAAATCACATATGTCAGTCAACACGTCTAATAAGATCATAGCGTCCAACATACCAGGGCTCTAAAAAGTGATAATACAGTCCACATGGCAGGCAGATCAGAACCAGTTTTCTTTTCCACGAGAATGTCTGCATGCGCTGCAAAAATGTACATCTTAACAAGACATTTAATCTTTAGTTCAGACTTACAATCTAAATGTAAAATGATGCCAATCCTGTGCACATGAATGTCAGCTGCTTCTTACAGAAACAGGAGTCATCAAGTCATCGTATTTCAAGATGTTTTTTTTTTTTTTCCTATTCTCTTTTCTAAGTTGAGGCCTGCATAGACGCTGGTGGAGAGGGGGGGGGTGCTCAGCTAAAGATGAATGAGCTAAGACAAATGGCTTCCCTCGCTGCTATTTGGCAGCTGGGGCCCTCAATGGCTCCCTGAAGACGCAACACTTAAGAAGCACAATAAGGTGACAGGGGCTCTCTGCAGTCCAATAGCACTGAACATGATAGAAAAGTCTGTAATCTGAAATCACAGCTGTCTAGGCCTCGTTACTGGGGACACAACAAGGGTCCAACAGCTCCCAGAGGTAAAGGCATGATGCCGCAGATATCGGTAAGTTTCATGACAATACTTTATCACTTTTGTCTTCCAGGGGGGGGGGAAAACTGGGGCAGCAGTCCATCTTCAATCAATAGAACCCCAGACGCTGAAGTAGCAGTTAAACAAAAGAATGTAGCGGTCTTATGATAGACATTTACAAACTAAAGGGGAAAAAATGCTTTGAAATATGTCATCTACTTGTTTGCATGGTCGTGTAGAATCCTAAGACAGGCTTGAGAAAGTTTAGCAGTTCATTATTCTGTTCCCTCAGTTCAGGCTTCCCTCAGCCTTAATAGAGCCTGTTTGCAAAGTAAATCATAAATACACTGTAATGGGATCCAGACACCTTTGTGATAACTAGGACTTTAGGAGAGCACGTCTGCACACAAAAAAACATGTCACAATCTAAAAATAATTAATATCTCAATAGGTGATCCGATATTCAGGTTGTTTCTGTGTTTGAATGAAGTTTGCATTGGTAACATTGAAAAAGAACAGGAAGATAATTCAGGAAATGTGCTGCATTTTCTTGCACAGAGTTAGATAGGAAGATAGACGCCACCACTCTATCGGTCCGATGAATTTAAAGCAACAGGCTGTTAGCTTAGCATAGATTAACGCAAAAAAAACGAGAATAATTCAAGCATTCTATCTGGTTTGATTGATCCTTGAAGAAGTGTACATTTTAGTTCTTGGCCTTGCTGGTTGCCTGGCAACCGCTTTTAGCGTCGAAATAGTCTGGCACAAAACTGAAGTGTGAAAATTGAAATGTTACGTGTGGTAATTAGGTGTTAATTAGTGAGCTTTAGGTGCTGATAGGCGGGCTTTATTACGTTTGAACAGAGTCAGGCCAGCAGTTTCCCCCTGCTCCCAGTGTCTGTGCTAAGCTAAGTGGCTAGTGGCTATAGCTTTATATTTAAAAGACAGTTATGACAGTGGTATCGATCTTCTTGTCTAACTCCCCACCAGAAAGCGTGAGAATATTTTCCAAAATGTCGAATTATTGCTTTTACAAGCTCCACTTTTATGTTGCACGGATAAAAAAAAAAAAAAAAAAAAAAGGGCCACCTCACCACTGAGCACCCCGAGAGAGCACACAGTGTGCTGCAGTCGAACACAACTCACGAAAGCATTTTATCTCTGTAATAAATTAACAGCGTGGCCATAGGCCTTCACCAGGAGCAAACACAAGCACTCCCCTGGGGGAGGCAATTTACAGGGAGAGAGGAGGGGGACAGTGCATCAGGCCACCGCTTGGACGGATCAAATCGACCTTAAAGACTATCCAGTGTGAGATGCAGCAGAAATTGATGGCCATGTATCAATGAGGTGGAGACAATGAGGGCGAAAGGTAAATGTCCCAGGGTAGATGTTTGTGCATGTGCATGGCTGAAGTTTACATTGGGCCCCTCACTGTGTGTGCGTAAATCATGAATATCCTCGCAGCCACCGATGTTTAAGGCCCCTTTGGAGCGATTTCACCTATTTTATTAAGCAGTAACAATTTACACATTTCAGTGGAAGTGGATCTATGGCATGCTATTGGAATGGATCCATCCATACGTGACCAAATCAGATGATGGATGTGGCATTACTAATCAAATTCATTGTGGTAGCCACTTGGGAATTTGGCCGGGGTGAAAACAAGCCACGCATGTTTATGGAACGCAACACAATGACAATTATACAACATAATCTTAGATTATAAACGCTTTCTATGAACTCAAGTAATAATTCATACAAGGGTGCACTATTTGAAACACTGTATACTTTGTATTTAGCTGAAATAAAATCAAAAGGAGACATATCAACACGAATGATTGACGATAAAATCACTAGACCATAATATGGATTTCTATTGAGACACATCCATCTATCTCTCTCATCACTTCATTTTAATACCTTTTATGTTTTAGCTAGTGTCTGGCTGACCTAACATGGCACATGTTGACATTTCATTGGTCAGTATTTTCTTGGCTATGCCGTATCATATTTCATAAATAACCTCTACATATTCCAGCATCGGAACTTCTGATCTAAAATGTTAAATATGTAAATGCATAAGGTGAGAAATTGCAGTGCTAGGAATATCACCAGCAGCATGATTATTTTTTTTTTTAATCTGAGCTCAATTGTTGGACAAACTGGTCAGTATAAGGAGGTCTCCCATTTGAATAAGCAAAGCCCTGCTGTAATTGGGGTGCACATATTTTCAACAAAAACACGGGAAGATGAATCACGACAAACCTTATTCGTCCAGCCAGACAAAGGCGGAAATCAACCCGATTCCCAGATGTGTGGCCCCCCCAAGCGCACACACACACACACACACACACACACCCCAACCCAGCCCCCACTCCCAGTTATTCATGTAACCTCCGAGACTATAAGGAAATGAAAAAGGATTAGTGGGACTCTGAATCAACGAAATGACTTTAAATGACTTCTTCGGGTAGCCACAGGCCAGGCGAGCAGCATGTTTAAGTTGACATTTCAATTGTACAAGTAATTTGCATTCTATTTGACTCCAAATGACACCTCCATAATAAGGATTCCAATAGCAGTTTTTGATTTTCTCAGTTCAAAGATGAGCCTAAGAAACGTGGCTTAATCAAGGTATGTAGGACTCCTGTCAATCTCCAAAGAAAAAAAAAAAAAAAAAAAAACCTCTAACAAGGTGAGGTCTTAACTTCAATCAAATTCTTAACGTGTCCACTCAAGACACGAAGCAAATCCTCAACCGTTGCACCACACCTTATTAAATAAAGATCACCAACTGAACACATGTATCTGTAATATGGCAATCTGGTGAAAATTAGAAATAAAAAAAAAGAGGGAATGATTGCTTTCAGGTTATAACATGAAGCTGCAGACAGTGAGGTTTAAATCTGGTGTGATCCTGTTGCTAAGATACTTGGTAATGTCACTGAAACATAATTCTAATTGTTTGGAGTTCACGCATGCCCTCACATATTTTGTCACCGGGAGGACGGAGGATCTTATCTCACAGAGAAAGAATTATGTCAAAACGCTGAATACAACATTCTGTAATGGCAATAAACAGCATATCACAGCGGATATTTGTGTTTTATTTAGTTTCAGAATCACTTACAACACAACAAATACGCTACAAATACAATCTAATGCTGACTTATAACAGCATTCTTGTATTTTCAGAACAGGTGGGAAAACGTGTCAAAGGTTCTCACTATTTTATTTGTTTTGATAACAAATCCACCTGTTTAAATCCTTTTCATAAATCAGTCCATATCAGTGGTCTGGTCTGTCTGAACACAGGGGACATTACCTGATTTCATGCACAGATTTGCGTTTTCAATTTAAGACGCTTGTTGGGAACTTGAGGATCATTATAATTTGTTCTTATCAGGTCTTTTACAGCCAGGGATCAAAACATAACTAAAACAAGTTCGTTTTTTACACATTCCAAAGACACATGACGTTTGTTATATAAGGAAAGAAATGTGCGTTTCAATGATGCGTCTTTGCACCAGAGTACAGTCCTATACTGTTTCTGTATTCACACCCTGTAATGTTTGATCTTCTGGTGAGAAGAGACATCAAGGTGACTTCTCACATGTGTGAAGCAACAGCACAGAGAACCTACAATCATCCCACCATGATCGGACTCATTCTATTCCATCAAACACCAGTTCCTCTTACTTTACAACATATGCACTTCACTATACAACACCTCGTTCTACATTTTTAAATTGTGGTTATGCACCTTATATACAGCAGTATACTTACCCTCAAGCACTCTTTTTTTTTTCCTCCTTTATAGAACTGGGTACTCAGTTGTCCCCTTTCTATCTATTTTCTCAAGGTCAGAACATGATGGGTGGATGGCCAGACGCGACACAGAGGTAATGAGTTTGGAATGGCATTTAGAGCAGCGAGAGGACTCGGGACTCGTACCTGACTCATCACACTATGGATTCAGACAGAATAGACAGTGTTAATGACAATATAATGACAATATATGGCTCAATCCATGGTTCGGACCGACAAAAAAGAAGAAGAAATGAACTGCTATTGGAGGCAAAAATCATTTTATCTCGTACTAATTATCAAAATCTCAGCATCTGGGGGTGATGTAAGTAAGTATATTTGCTGCTGGCTTATTTGTAAAAGAATAGGAGTTTAGCTGATTTTAAGCCAGAAGAGCAGCCATGTTGTTCTTGGGTTTACCCGCTATTCATTCACCAGAGAGCTTGTGTATTTCACCATGGCTAACATGCTATAAGGGAACCCTTCTGTGGGTCTGCTAAGTCAAATACTATGGCAAAGTTACTGCGTGTGACACAATAAAATGCAACTTTGTGAAATTAAATGGATCTGCATTGAGTGAAAAATCTGTTTTTCAGTTTTGAGAAATATGTTCAGTGACGGCATCGACTGTCAAAACCAGCAAAACATGCCCTGTGTTTTTTACAGTGTTAAGCTTACTGACTACAAAGGTTTCAAAACTCAATGAAGTATTGAAAAATACATTGTTTAGCCTAGATGTTGTTTTTCATTACAGATTTTATTAATTTACACACATTCAGACAGACAAATGTACATTACATATCGTTTCAGGGATAAGCAGTTTTCCTATGAAATGAAATGTGAAGTGAAAGGTTTTTGTACAATATTTAAAAAGAGGGTCTAGAGTTCAAGTCCCTGCACGGCCCAAGTATGAAGACTGGGAGCTGGAGTGGTGCCAGTTTACCTCCATGGAGGTGCTCCGAGGGCAGCTTCATGGTAGCTGCTCACATAAGATGGGTTGAATGCAGATGCTGAATTGCACCATGTGCTGTAGTAATACATAAAGAAACAAACATATAAACAAAGCAACATGAACTAAAGCACATCACAACCACACATTACACACATTACGCAAACCAGTGATAAGAACACGCAACATATTGCATGACCTCTCATCATATCATGAATCTATTGCACAACCTAAAGTAGGTACAAATTAGTTTTTAAAAGGGTCAAGTTCAAGTTGGGGGCTCTCAAAATAGTCTCCAGGCTAAGAGGTCGTACTTGGCTTCTGCATTCAGGGAGGAGAAACTGGTTCAGCCTGCAAAAACAACTTCTCATATCAACAAAACCATTGTGCCCCATTTATGCATTCCACGCCAGTGTTTGCTCTAGTAAATGTGCCCCTTACACCCCAGGGCATATGTCTCCTCACACCGGGGCCGGAGCAAGCGGAGAGACAATCATGTTTAGGCCAATGACAGATACTTTTCAATTGTCCTGTCAGCAGCACAGGAGAGACCGATGGCAGTGTTTTTCCGAGCCTTTCGCTGCTCTCAATCTCTATGCCGCTCTGCCACGGGAGGAGAAAATGCTTGTTTACCCAGAAACCAACGGGCTTTCGCTGATTGCCATCCCAAAGGTAATGGCCAAGGATGAGGCAGATCAATAGCCATCTGCACCCATTCCTAAAGCAATAACATTCACTAGGAAAACCCATTTACTTTTACTTACCGTTGCTTCATTTTGTTTTACCAAAAGGACAGCCAGTTCTGATGAAGATGGGATTTGACTGGACGGGCAGATCTTTTACTACTGTATTGCTTTTTTTTCTTCTTCTTTTTATAATTGTGGGTAACGATGAACCCATCATCTCTACTTGTGTATGTGATGTTTATGTGATGAGGATTATTCTAATATATGGCCTTTGGAACAAATAAAAACACTCTTTCTTAAAATACACAATTTATTCCTAACAACTAACAAATAGGGGGTCAGAAAGGCCAGTTAAATGCAACATTTGTGTGTGTGTGTGTGTGTGTGTGTGTGTGTGTGTGCGTGTGTGTGTGTCAGCACATGGACTTGCGTGCTCTCACTTGGTGAAAACAGGAAGTTTAATAAGAGTTTGTGTGTTCTGCTGAACTTGCCTTGGAGCCAGTTCACAAATCCTCCTGCAGTCAGAACAGCCAGCTCTCGCAGGTGAACCACTCTCAGATCAAATTATCTCCAGCTCTGTCAGATAGAAGGGGGAAAAAAAATGATTAAAAAAAAAAGTTGCTTCATTTATTGAAAACACTTTTTCTTCACTCTATCATTCAATATTACACGTCACCCCCGTACTGAACCGCTGCCTTCCACTCCTTTTTGTCTCGCCGGTGTTTTTCCTGATGCAAGGTGAATTACGTTTCTGTATCTTTTCCATTCTGTGGCTGTTGTTTGATTCGATCTACCAAACTAAACACCCGTTCTGGCTGCCCTCTGGCTAACCTTGCATCTAACGCCAAAGACTTCTCAGAATCCTTAGCAAAGCTTCTGGGAATGATATTTCTTTACTTTGGCACACCACTGACCTGCTGTAGATATTATTTTTTTTTTTAAATGACGCTTTCACACTCAATGTGCACTACTGTGGACAATTTGTCAGTGCTTTCACTGCTGTGTCGGTATGATTGTTCGCCTCGATGTTGCATTTTTGATGTACAGTACACCGTAAATACTAAATAAATAATATTCTGTTCACCATTTTTAAGTCAAAACTTGTTTTGAACATTTACTTAAGCAACACATTCCGTTCACGTTCGATAACCCCCCAAAAAAAAACTTACGGTGAACATTGTTGCAGAGTATATGTTGTAGCAATAAAATCTAATTTCATACCTTTAAACCTTTAAACTCTGGAGAAAGTTAGTCAGAGTTACTGAGTCTTTGTTTTTAGCGCAAAAAAATTGACATTGGTTGGTATTTCAAATTAGGAAACACATTTTTCAAGATAATTTCAACATAATGTAACTGATCACGCATGCAAACACTGTTTACAATATGAACCAAGTGCACAGTGAGGGGAGGCGTGCCAACTGTTGAATCCTGATCAATTTAAAATAGTCTGTTATGCAAGAACCAGTCCATTTGGCTCGTTGCTTGGAGAAGCTTGACAAGACCATCTCGTAGCCAAGAAGAGTATCGAATATCAGTATTAAGTGTCAACCTTGTGTTTCAAGGATGAAATGCTGTATATCAGCGTTGAGATTTATCAAACTGCAGCTTCTCTTTCCCCCATAAATCACTTTTTTTTTTAATAAGGAAAGAATATACTGCAATTAACCGAAGAAAAACAAACCGAATAACAAATTTCTGGAATATATGACAACATTTGGCTTCCTCTTGGTGCCACTAGTCAACACAGAGATGACCATTTTGACGGGGCAGTCACAGCTGTACGTGAATTCAGCACCTCACCGGGCTTTGCCCTAAAAGGTTTGGAACACTTGCAATTAATCATCTTGTTCATGCACTGCAACGACGAGTATTGTTTCCAAATTTATCACGATGCCAGACCTTTGAAGGCATCCGTGTCTCACATCATGCCATCCCACAGTAGGGGGACATGAGATGTCAGCTGTAAATTAGGTGGCACACACAGTGACCCCACACTGTTCCAGCTTTGGTTAATCCGAGGCGAGGCACACAGAGGACACAGCCGGACACATTGAGCCCTGTGACTTAGGTGCTCAAACACCCCGTATATGTAATTCAGACCATATCCCAATTTGTGGATGCCATGAGTATGTACATGTGGGTGGTTGACTCGATGGCATATCAGTGTAGAAATGCTGGACGGGATCATGACAGGCTCCTCACAGGAAATGGAATTCCTACTTCTGGCAACACTAATGTCTTGCTGTGCTCATGAAGCTGTATAAGGAATGGAAGCTAGTGCACAGGTTTGTTGACTAAACTAACTATATCCTGGACAGCAGTCTAGAATGAAGGCTAAAATGGTCCATTACGCCAGTCGGTTGTGTTGTCTTTGTGATCACATTTTCTCCATTTCTTTTTCAAGTTTGTCTCACCTAATTAAAATTTGTAACAACTGAAGATTGGCCCTTTCAAATGAATTTAAATAACTCCGGAGTTTAAGGTGTTGACCATGAACAACATCCCCGGTTTGAGTCCAACCCGGGACTTCCATTGTACGTCACAAGTCCTATATCTTTCCTCTCATTTCCTTTCATCTCATAACTATCAACACTCTAATTAAGAAATAAAATGATCAACATTCTTATGATAACTGGGCTTCTTTGGTTGGTTTTCTGCGACTTTATGTTCAGTCAAACTGCTTCCAAATACTCATATTCCCTCAGTGACCTTTATTCACGTCACCCTTTCTTTTCACAGCCATTGTTTTTGTTGTTCATCTCTTTGATGTTGTTTGTAGTTTTTTGTTGATTTGATTTCTGGAATATAGTGACGTAAGTCTTCACCCCCAACAATGTACAATGTACTTACACAAGTTTTTATTTCTATTTTTGGACAATATGGACTTTTAGATGCCTTTAGTAACCAGCTTACATACATTTTAAAACATTAGTCCGCTCAGAGCTCTAGTGCAACATAACTGTGGTTTAACAAACCAATATAACACTAATTTGGGAGTGTTAGGTCAGTACTATATTCTTTTATTATCCATGAATGGATCTTGGTTAGCCGCTTTGCGCCTTTCTAAAAGTTTGTGGTGATAAAAGTAACAGGAACCTGAACAAGCTAGTTTGTGTGTGTGGGTTTCTCTAAATATGTTTGCATATATGTCCATGTGCCATACACTTTCCCCACAGTCCTCCTGCCTTCATCAGCATAAGGCTGCAGAAACAGCTGCAGCCTTTTACCAGGAACCCCGGGACAGCTGCTCGTCCACACAAATACACACACACACACACACAGTGACATTTTAACACACACACAAACACACACACACACACATTTCCTCTCCTCAGCCTCTCTCCAATCCTCTTGTATCTATCCCAGGTGGAATTGGGTTGAACAATGGCATGATGGGAAGGGTGTTGTTTGGTGGGCTTGGTGGATAGTGGAATCCTCCCCAAGGTGACCTCTGAGGGGTGGTGGGGGAAGAGTTGAGGGCTTTGGCGGTGTAATGGACTGGTGTCACTCTGGCCAGAGATGCTCAGCAGAGTAATGATATCATCTCGATGCTGAGAGGTAAAAAAAAAACGCATGACCACAATTTATTTGGGGTGTTTTCTTCTCATTGCTGAAATTGAAAGTTGACATGGTCATTTTGCTGTATGTGTTTACAGCTATTTCACGACCCAGAGGCCCTTAGAAGTTAATGGAATTAAATAAAACATTCATGGGAAGCCATGATAAAAAAAACAAAAAAAAACACACTTCCATCTTCCTTTCACAAACTCATTTAAGATGCACTTTTGCACGTGTTTGGATTTGTATCCAGTTTTTATCCAACAGCTGTGATACAAAGACAAAGGGGGAACAGATGTGTACTGATTGCACTGCTTTCTTATAAACAGGATTATAATAATTCAATTTGTTCATATTCAAAGACAATATTGTAGTATATAGGCAATTACTGTACATATACGAACACTGTGAAACCAATTAAAGAAGGGCTCTATTGTTCTCCACTTTTTAAATTATTTAAAAACGGTAAGGCATTCTGAACATTAGCTGAATGAGGTGATTATGTGTTTAGAATAGAAACAATAGTTCAGTACAGTTTATGTCTACATTACTGATTAATGTGTTTCTGTATTTAATAAGGGAGTAAAAGATACATTTGTGTACATGTGTGTATTCACTGAGACAGGGTACAATTACAGCAGAAGTGTAATTAGCAGACGCCGAAGCAATACGGCTCGTAAAGCTGCCTATCGCCAATGATACTGTATGTCAATGAGGCCACGCAGACTCACATGAGATCCAGATCATGCTTTAATTACCTTGAAATGAACCAACTTTGAAAAAAAAGTATCTTGAACTTTCATATATATTGATCTTAATTATTTCAGCCCCAGAGGGTTCAACACACACACACACACACACACACACACACATAAAGTGAAAACAGAAGAGTAGTTCTGCCTCCCCTCCCCTCCTCCGTCTTCTGACAGAGATTTTGCTCTCTCGGTGTGGAGGTGTTCAGAAAAAAAAAAAGAGGGAAGGAAAAATAGCCCGGGGCATCTAGCAGAGGATTTGACCTGTTCCCTTGCAGTCAGAGGCAGAAAAAAAAAAACGCACTTTTTCCCACACTAGCCATATTCAGGTTTAAAGATTGGAAAGTGAAGCGGAGCCCCTATAGGTGAAAGCCTTCATCTCTCTCTCTCAATGTGTAGGTGCGTGCAGCGTGGAACAATCCGGACATTGTGCTGACCCGCCCCGTCTGCTCTCAGCTTACACACCCAAAATAAGATAAATAATAATAAAGGTTTCCACGTTTATCAAGGGTCCCGGGGTCCGCCGCGTCACGTTCATTTACTTTCAGTCTTATGGCATCACAGCTAGTCACGCGATGGTGTGTTAAGCCCCTTGATGATGTATTAAGTTGGATATACAATACGCCGAAATAGATGAAAGTTCTCACATATGAAAACTTTCAGTCTGCCTCTCTGTTTGGTCCATTCAGCTCTATTTAATGAGGAGCTTCCAGTTCTCCGAGGTGGAAAAATAAAGTAGAGTTTTCAATTTTATAAACAAAGGCATTAATGTGGCTTCATGAAAATGCTTTATCCTGACATAAGGACCCTTCAATTTCATCAAGAAATGTTTTGAACATGAACAGTTCTGGGTTAGGGTTAGAATCAATCAACAATTCACAGTCCTATCATTGTGCAATATAATTACAAGCACAATATATGTCTTCTATTGGGGCCAAATGTGATTTAATATGCCGCAAAAATATAATAAACTTACTACTACAAAGGGAGAGTTTTTATGTCAATCACACAGCTATTTGACAATAACTCGTGTTTTCCACAATGGCTCTGGGTACCATGGGATAACACTTAAATTCTACCGCATAGCGCTGCACAATAACCATATTTCATATCTCTGAGAGAGGGGCACATGGTATCGCTGACAGCGTTTCTCCTGCACTGTATTTTCACGGTGGAGTCGTGCCCGATGATGGTTATGATAATTTGATCTGAGAAGACACAGAGATTTGAACTAGCAGAAAAGGAGGACGCAAATCCCTCAGTAAATCCCTACACTATATAGCCCCCAGCCTGCCGGGAGAGTTTAATATCTACTGGAATGATTAAACTGAAAAGGTGAAACCACCATTGTAGTAATAAGAAGTACGGCTGTGCAACAGGGGTTGGAGAGTGGGCTAATAGGTTGCATTGCAACTCTGACCTCCAACGTACACAGACGGTCCAGAATACTAATTTCACTAAGATATGTGAATCTTTTCTTTTTTTTTTCTCCTAATGATTCAAATCGGAATATCCTTGACAAATGGAACAAGTAGGTCTTTCATTAAATGATTTTCTTGGTCCTGAATCATGAGCTACGGTGAAGTTCTCCTTTGCAGTAGACAATGGACTGCTGCCATAAATAGAGAATCTCATCATATATACTTATACATAATTTATCCGTTTATATATTATATATTAAGCATTACTTTTTATTCAACAGTTGTCAAATCAGCACCCTTTGGTGGATAATTTTTTCTCCATTCTCCAACATAATTCTCAAAAATGTATTTTATTTTATTTTATTACAAATTACTAAAATTAATTGTCTGGCTCCTTTGTGGCTATTGTACTGTACAGAGAATGGTTGTCGGCATAATTATTAACAAAACGTTGTCTAAAAGAGAAAGTAATGCAACTGGTTGCAACACCAAAACAATAAATGCTCTTAACTTGGTTTAACAAACTGCCATAAATTTGAGGCCGCATTTTCTTCCTCAAAGTAATTACTATAATTAAACATTATCCTTTACGTTGCTGCAGAAAAATAGTGTTCCCTAAAAGCAAAAGTAAAATTAGCGGCTTGCAAATTTTTACCACTAAAGGTCCAAAAAGACCAGAAAAAAAAAACTCTAAGCAATATAACATTAATAGCATCACATACAATTATCTTTTTTTAAATGGCTTACATGTTAGGGACAGTGCAGCATTAGCCATCCCTTTGGGTTCTTCTGTTTCTTCTGCTCTCCATTGCACTGCCATTCCTTTACCAAAGTGTCACTGTATCGTGGTGGGAAGGACACAGCTTGAGAGGAGCCAACCTGATTTGCCATGAGTGTTATTAGCCACTGATAATGTATGATAACAGATCATTCGTAATCATATCCTGTCTGCTCTTAAGCCACAAAAGTGCTGCACCGCTCGCATGCCACGCAATGTATAGGATGTCCCGTGTCTTGATTTACAAAATGAGTGGGCATGGTGTCGCCAGCCACTTCTTCTTTTCCTGCCAGTGAGGAGATTTATTGGGAGGGTATAACACTCTATCCCCGGATCCCATCATCATCACCCCCCAAACCAACTGGTAGAATTCACCCGCAGGAACCACAACCAAGCCAGTTGCCACTGTTGCATCCGTAGCATACCACTGGCCTCTACAAAGGGAGACGAGTGTTTTGCGGCTATAACATTACAGCACAATTTGGCTAAAATGCACGCAATTGTCGGTTGTGGGCTTATTAATGGGCTGGGGATGGCTGGGCCCAGTTTATGTGGGTGTTTGTGACAACTGATGGCGGCTGAAAGCTGCAAATACCTGCACACTGTACTGTCAATTCATATCATAAATTATTGTGTACAAAAAATAATTTGTTAAGATGCATATACATCCTATTTCTAATCAACCATTTATGGTAATGTAAGCATTTTTTTTTAATCTCTATTGACTTGTTTTTGGTAACTCAGTGACTTACTGTGACATTTCAAAAGGTCATCGGGAAATAATCTCTGCCTTGATTGGCTTCTGCTTTTGTTGGTCAACAGAATAAAATACCCAGCTGACACTGCACCACCTGACTCCACACCCCTCATCTAAATGTCTATTAATAGTATTAATAAGTGTGGACCTAATAAAACCCATTAGGTCTTCACTAGAACCAAATCTGATAGCACTGCTGAAATAGGTCATGGAAAGATTGACAGTACACAATCCCCTGTATATAAGTTTAGTCCTCTTAAACTCATAAAATCCTATAATTATAGTCTACATACAATACAGCATTATCTGCTAGGAATGCTGAAAGTAAAAGAAAAAACTTCAAACAGTAGTGCTCAGAAATTGTAATTGACGATGGCTTTCTAAAGCATTCTCAAAACTTTTTGGGAAAATAACTTTATCACTAATTACGTTTAAAATTTTTTCCTTACAGAAATGTAGGACATTTGCTTTAACCAGATTAAATAGTGAGTAGACATATGGTGACCATAATGTGTGCCCCTACTTAACTACATAATTGCAGCTCATGGTTTCTACACTTCCACTGGTTCAGTAACAAAAACTGTGACAATTGTTTGAGCTGTAATGAAAGGTAATATGTTTACAATAACCTGTCACTTAGAATTGTGCTACAACAAATATTGTCTTATGAAGTTTAAGTCAAGCAAGCGAGTAAACACTAAATAAAGGACAGAAATATGTCATAACTAGAAGGGCACCCAGACCTCCGCCAAGGCAAAACCCAATCTCACAATGTTAACAAAATAAAAGAGTTTGTGTAACCCCGTGTTTCGGATTTGCTCCAAAATGTCATTGGTTCTTTCTTGTCTCATGCTACACCCTTCCACCAAGTTTCATGGAAATCGGGCCAAATTGTCCTTCTGTTATACTGCTGACAAACAAACAACCCAAAATAGCCGGAATGGCTACCTCGGTTTTGAACATCCTGTCTGGGTCACTTCCTGGTTGTCGATCCTTACACTGTTGAAGCTCTTCGAATGTCAGTAACTCATGTTTCATTTTTGGGTATGACATCAATTATACGAAGCACAGTAGGACAATGCAGTAGAAGTGACATCGGGGCAGCACACTATCAGGACCGACTGAGACATGTAAGAGGGGTTAATTTACAGTCTATTACTCAGGTCAATCTTTTGTATCTAACATTTATACCTCCCCTCAAAATACACCTGCATGTTAAACTGGAACACGGGACAAAAGTGCATTTTTATCTTTTTGTATTATCCTGCTAAACAGTATCCAGGCACAAAAAGCAACCAACTTGCAGAGTAAATGCGACGACTCATTCAGGCTCCATACAGAGTAATTCTGCTCTAGCCCCTTTAGTCTCTGCTGGCTAAATCCTCTGTTAGAGATAGAGGCTGGGTTTGATCCCCTGCAGGATCTCAGTTTATCTCTCTTGCAAATCTGCTGCCAGATGACAGGGTTAGCTTTGTGGACTGTGGCTGCCCACGCTCTCTTAAAGATCGACACGATGCCTGGTGCCAGTGTTTCTGCTGTTTTACTATTCCGTAGCCATGGACTTAAAAAAATGGATGGGTTCAAAAGCCATCTACATCTTAAAAATGCAATTCATGCAAGTTTATTTTGTGTATTTGCTCATTTACATCTTTATTAATTGAATTAAAAATCAATAACGCCATATGATTAAATATCTCAAATGTCTAAATTATTATCATAGTTATTATTATAAATAATAAACAACACAGAGCTTAATAAATAGTACAAAAGTTTAAAAAAAATATCACATAATCTGTAAATTAAAAACAAATTATTATGTTTACAGATACAACCGTGGCCTGTACAGTATTCTGTGTGCCACACATGCCCAGTCACTGCTGTGCACAGTAACTCTCACACACACACACACACACACACACACACACACACACACACACACACACACACACACACGTCTTGTGTCATCATTTCATCAGTGCTGTGCAACCAGCTGCTGTTGCTGCTTGCTCATTAAACATTTGTAGAGTCAATACAAATTCCACCAAGGCTCCCTTCCTCAGGGCAAACACTGGAAAATACAGTATGTAAACGGTGCCGCACTCATCATTCATCTGCAGAAAATAGAGCTATCTTCCCACCCTACTGTATCAATAACCGGGGGATGGAGGGGGTCCAGAAGCAAACCTCCGCAATTCATTACGAGCCTGCGTCGCCTCCGGCAGATGAGACGGTTTGCTGCGGTTGACAGCTCATCTCTCTGCAGAGAATGGCTGATTATTGTTAAATGTCAATGTGAAATATCAAATCGGCATGTGACAGTACTTCTGCTGGAGTCGGAGCATTCTGATGCACAAGGTTTACACTTGAACTTTCTTAAAAACTTTAATTACCTAGGAAAACATTGGTGAGCATGCCTAGTCTTTTATTGTCTTACATCAGGGAACTTCCCGAGACAGTATCAGTCTTACCGTTACTGTCCGACTGCAGACTCACACCTCGATGAATCTTTAATGACTCATTTCTGGTGCCAAGAGAGGGAACATGTTTCTCCTTTCTTGACTATCTTAACTCGTATTTTGACCGCTTTCTCCACTGACCCTTTGGGGTCATGCATCTTATCTTAAATTTCACCTAAGGTAATTCAACTAAGGTGTCATAACAAGGTAACCATGGATGTCACAGTTACACGGTGTGCTTATTTGGCCACTGGGGCACCAGGACACCCAATCAATGTTAAAGGTTTAGCCACCCTTGACCTTAACATAAGTGTTACTTATGATCATGCTGTGTGCAGTTTAGCAGGGTTGGGCAATGTCTACACAATGTGAAACATCGCAAAAATCAATCTGTGAACCATTGATAAATCCAAATTATTACTTTTTAAGCATGTAATGAATACCATTAGCGCCACTGCAAACCCGTGCTGCAATGTTGGGCTCGATGGCTAATGACTGTCAGCCATTGGCGACGGATGATGTCAGTTTAGCGTAGACGATTTTTGAGTTGATTATGTTCAGATATTTCAAATATTTATTCTTGTCTTTTGGAGCAGACTTTAAGAGAGGTTTCATTAACACTGAAGCACCGGTTATAGGTGACATCATTTTGTTGAGTCTGATGATATTTGATAGACAATGACTGCTATGACTTCTGTGGCAGCAGATGTTGAAACCGTGTTCATGGTGACTCACTCCTTACAAATGAAGACACAATAGCATGCATTGCCTGTTTTTGTGATTTCATTCTGGATAGGTCTGAGCATGTGCATGCAGGTAAATGTCGAGAGATTGTTTACTTGAGTTCACTTTTCACTATGTTTTGTCTAATCAAGCAGAATATTAACTAAAGGTCACACGGGTCAGGCACGTAGCTCCAGGGGCAGGGGCAAGTTGACTAAAAGCCCCCAGAGAGACGCAGTGTTGAGCCGCTGTCGTGTTTGCAAGAGCAGATCTTTATTGTACGTTTCAAAGTGGACACTTGTTGGGTTAAACATTGCAGTTTGCAAGACATCAGCGAGATTTTTGAAAAATACATCATCATCTGCAGGTTCTGTCCGGTTGAAACTGAGAAATAATAATAAGCTAATTGTAGTTGTTTTTAAATATATATCGAAATAAATATTTTGCCATGACTCGAGTTCCCCAGTGTTTCTTTCAGTGTCCTGCACACAGGAAAAGCAAAGCACATCTGTACATTATGTTCCATTTAAAGATTAGTATATTTGACTTGGAAACCGACCTCTCAGACCATGTGGTATGAGCTTCTGCTATCCTCAGTGTAGAGAGAGCTGCAGCGACTTGTATTGACTGCTGTGGTGAGTAATCTGGCTACTGGCATGCTGCCCCCGCACTGCGAAAAGTGAGAATGGCCTGCTGGGAGTAAAAGCACTCTAGGGGCCTGCTTATCAAACGCCTTCCTGTGATCCCAGGGCCCTGATGGTTTCACTGTGAGAGCAAGACATTGCAGGAGACACTGTAACTCTGAGCCACCGCCACGAGAGACCTTGGATTCTCGTAAAGCAGTAAAACTTCACACAACATTTTTTTTCAAAAAATCCATGGGAAATATGTACCTACATGAAAATGTTTTTTTCTACTTTTACTTATGTACTGTAAAATTTCGCAAATGCCATCAGACAGTGAAATAAATTGAAAACGGCTTAACGATCCATTAATGCGTAACCAAAAAAAAAAGTTGTTGTTACCGGATAATCAACACAGTAAGCATTGCACAGTCGCATTTCATCTAAGTTACCGTACCAACTGAAATTGCGTGCTTCAGCCAGCTTAGGTTCACATGGGCGAAGTGTGCAAACACCAAAAGTTAGTTTACTTTACCCCCCCCTCCCCCCTCATGGCTGACCTCGAATTTCCTATGCCGCAGACACTTTGAAATCCAGTTTGTTTTTGGGCCCTTCAAAAGACAACACTCACTTTTTCATGGTGTAAATTCTTCTGGGCCTGAATTACAACAACAGATGCAAATAGTTTGTGTATATTTGGTCAGATGTTTTGTATTTATTGCTTTTATTACCTATATATCACAAGATACCGTGGGCAGACTTTCTTTTTTTTTAAGTAACATTTTATTGTCTAGGACTTAACCTTTCTCATCAGTTGAAACAAGATTTAAGAGATAAGGCAAAAATGTAACCTCAACATGAACTTTGCATGAACGTTTGACCCCGAGTGGAATGATCTTCCTCTGGTGTAGGACTAAATAAGTCCAATGTGTGCCAAATGATTGAGAAAGAATCAACATTTATTGAACTTATCTGTCCAGAATCTTAGTTTGCTTTTGATCTTATCACAAATTCCATTAGTGAAACTTAATCAAATTTACAACAGAGGAAACTGTGCAGTGTTGGCGAGTCGTAGATACAAAATGAACAACACAACATCTCTCTTGAAATTGCTGTCCTACCTATTTAGTTGCCGAGGAGGTGAAGTCTATACACGAAATGTAGCGTGCAGTCCGAGGTGCCAGACAGTCAACACTCCGGTCCACTAAACAAAAGTAAACACAAAGTCCAAAGATAGCTGATGGCTGTCAATCAAACCCATCCCCAGCTGCCTTCGCCTGTCAGCCGTCACTCTTTTCCCATGGTTCCTCTGGGCCGGAGTATCCCAGCTCGTGTTTTTAGACAAACAGATCGTATTCCTCCTCAAACAGGCCGCTGCCGTCCCTTTTGATAACAATGTAATAATTCAAAACAAATGATTCAGCTCTTTGATGAGAGCACTTTTATGGGTCACGAAGACTCACCCTCACACTGACATCTGTTTGATTTTATCTTCTTGAACTTTATCCTCTCTGCTGGAAAACGTACAGGCTCTGACCAGAGCAGTGTGTTAAAGCCAGACTAATAGAGGAGCAAAGACAACTGAGACACTGGGCAGGACAGCTTGTCTTAACCCTCAAAGCCTGCAACATATATAGTGCACTTACAGTAAACTATATAACACTCAAGCAGGTTGTGTGAAGAACTTTTGCAAAAAAGAGCACATTTTAAAATCCAAATAATATCAAATAATATCAAATAATATCAAATAATATCACCCTTTTCGCTTCACCTGGTAGATGGTTGGTTTCCCATTTCACTGGAAGGAGTTCTATGCTCTAAATAAAGTTGTATTATGATCAATGGCAATCAAATTGCTCAAACACCACCAAACTTCCGAAACATTTTGTCACGTTTTAGTCAGAAAACCTTTTCATTCCCCTTCATTAAAAATGTGTCGTGCTCGGATGTTTGTGTCACAGTACACAATGTTTGACAGTGAAAGATGTTTTTCACATTCATTATCTGCTGAAGGGGGACAGTTTCTTTTTGCTATACCTTTAAATCTGTGTTTAAGACGATTTTGCGACAACAACCAGTAGTTGGCCAATCATGGTCCAACATTTAACTGACACAGTGTGGTGTGGAAACTTAAGATCTGATTTCCAATCAGAGAGAAGTAACATTTTCAGAATTTCTAAAAATGCACTTGAACGTTTTTGAGGTAAAAAACATAGACAAAAATGAATACTTCACGCAGAATGCTTATGCCTTCAAACATATCCGGAGTGGCTCTTTAATGATAACAATAAAACTCAAACAACTGCGCTATCTCGAGGGAAGATCGTGAGAGGAAAACCGAAAGCCTCGGAAAAAAGCTCGTGACCTTAGAAGATTTAGAGTTAGGATTTTTTTTTTTTCGTCAAATTAAATAAAGCTGTTTCATACCTAAATTAAACCTTTAGCCAGCCATTTCCTGTTGTGTGATATAGCTTCATGTTTTCACAATCATAGAAAATGTTTGCGGAATGACTGCAGTTCACTGGAACATGTGTGAATTAAAAAAAAAAAAAGAAAGAAAGCATGAAACTAAAACCTGGCCCTCTTAATTCTAAATAACAGTGCTGCCTTCTCATGCTTCTCTATATTTCTTCCTTTGACGAGGGCCGGGGGGGGAAGGGGGGGGGCTGCCTCTGCTTTAGACCCTGGCCGTGGTTGGAGCTGTATGCTAAAGCCATGGTCAGGCCCCAGAGATTTCCAGCCTCTTAGATGCCTATAACTCATCCCTAGCCCTGCTTCTGAAGGGAGATTTTCCCCCCCCTCAATCCCAGGCCTGAAATATCCTTTCAAAGGCCGCAGACTGGAGACAGATATGTAGGTGTTTTAGATAAGGTAGGAATTGCATTAAAGGATTTTTCCGTTTTAAAGCTGTTGCCATCTTTCTTTGCCCTTTCCCATAGACTTGAGAAGAGAAGTTGAGAAAGGATGGGAAGAGGGGTAAGGGATGTACTTTGGGACGGACTAGTCCGTACATTTGTGGTCAGTTCACAGCTCATAAAAGACTAGCGCTAACCTCAGTAAAAATTGAATAATGTAGAGTCGCTAGAGGCAGTGCAGAACCTTCTCAAGAATACTAAAGTTATTGACCCGAGTTTGGAGGAAAATCCTCCCAGCTCATTGATCTCTTCCCCAGCATAATTACAGGGCAGCGAGATGAATCTTCGCGTCGAAGAAAATAGAAATATTCAGAGTGATGAATTTTCAGAGTGATGAGGATTTCTTGCCAAATGCAACCGTTAAATTAAAAGCTCTTTCCCCAAACCTCAGAGTGGGATAATTTTTGTTTTGCAAAGTAGAGTGTGGCCAAAAAGGGACTCCGTAAAAGTCAACAGAGTCTCACCCGAGCCGCGGCGTGTGAAAGTGAAAAGCCGGTTTAAACAGCAGGTCTGTTAAGGCCCTATGTATGTATGTGCACGGCATTTCCAACTTCTTCTCTCTTTTATAAGAGCTTACGCTTCCCTTTGGCATTTACTTTAAAACTTCATAATTATGTGGCCTTCTTTCCCCCCCCCAGCCGACTATGTTTACATTCACCAGCTTAACATGCACACGGTCCAGTCCACACACAGTCCACATGTCGTTCTGCGGCAGTGTTTGTTGGACTGGGCTGCAGAGAGATTAGTCGCCTCGTTCCTCACCCAAAGGGCTTGGCAGCTCACTTTCCAATAGGACCTCGGAGCGTGAAATTGACCCTTATTTTGAAATTAGCCTATTTTTTTCCTTGCAGTGAACTGTAATTAAAAATGTTCATATTCTCCTATCATACTGTTATCAAACACTGCCATTTACAGTACTTCACTATTCATTTCTACTTAAAATATTTAAAAAAAACGTAAAAACCTGAATGAGGAATTACAGTAAAAACGTGTGAAAAATTATTAAAAATACAATCTTTTGGTATCACAAGATTAAGGTTATTGTCAATGATCTAACTTTCAACACACACGTTTTTTTGTTTGGTAGATGAAAACAAATTAGGGATCAGGGAGTCCACTTAGTAAGTTTACTTTGAGAAAAGAGTATTTTAAGAAAAAGAGAGAGTTTAATATACCAGCGGTTATGATACAAAAACATCCAGTCATGAATCAAAATATTTGAAACGCTGCTGAACCGAGCCTATATATTTCGCTGAAATAATATATCAGATATCTCATATTGAGAAAATTACAGACAAGCACACGCAGTCTAGGGAAGGGCGCTAGACTAGACAGGGACTAGGACCCACATGGTCAAAACCCACACATCAGTGGATTCGTAACGGCATGAGGGAGAAAAATAAGAAAGAGAGACGGGGAGTTAGGAAACTTGCTGAAATGCTTGTGGCTGAAATGGAGGAAGACTAAAAATCGACACAAAGCTTAAAATGAACTTGTAAATAATGTGTTCATAAGGCCTCTGCTGTCCTCCTTTTGTCTTCATTCAGCATCAGCAAACCAGGACGACCGTTTTGAAAAGATCCCTGAGGTAAGGCTTCATTTCTATTCACTCCGTTGCGCTGTTTTTTCTATTCCAGCACAGCTCATTGGCTCATTTGTTGTTTGGTGGTGTACATTTTACTTATTGAGCAGTGGAGTTTTGTACAGCCTAGGCAGAGATTAAGACAAATTCTGATAAGGACTGGAAGTTGACTCTCAGCATTAAGGAGGATTAATGTTTAGCTCTGTGTGGCAGGGGCCTTCTCAGTGGCTGTGTTTACGCAGTGTTGCAGACCCCGCATTAATCCAAAATTAGTATAAAAGATCAGCTGTGGCCACTGAGGCGAACCTTCACAGGGCTTAGGCCAGTAATCAAGTCTCACTTTGGGACAATGAGCGCCTGGAAGGTCAATGAGAGGCCTGGGTTGAAGGGACGAGGAGATTGAGGTGGGGGGTGGGAGAGTGCTGCGGGACTTTTGGCGACCACATGGTTTAATTTAGGTGAGATATCTACACGCACACACGGTTTGCACCCTCAGTATGTGCCTTCTCCTCTGGGCGTTCATGACCATGATTTGTTTTTGTTGCAGCTTGCAGAGGACATTGGTGTTTATAATTTAACACTTAAAAGACATTTCTTCCTTTTTTCTTGAAGCCCGTCTGAAATCCTATACATGCATTTGATGTCACACGAGTTTACATTTCAGCGCACTAAGTATTAGCTCTGTCACATAATTATAATGTGTGCTGAGGGATTATAACAATAAATAGTATGAGACTATCTAGCTGCTCGTAGCGTAGAGCAACATCTCCTGTTCCAACGCAAACCAACACCGAGCAGAGCTGGTATAGGAGAATCGCAGGAGATGTCTCGGCTGCAGGAGCGTCTCTTACAGGAAAGTAAAGCTGTGTCAAATTGAAAACAAGCTGTGTGTTTAAAAAAAAAAAAAAAAAAAAAAAAAGTAATTTTTCCACTGCCAATGCTGGCTGGTGCGATACAAGAGGCAGCACCACTGAATTTAGTTAGGAAAATAAAATAAAGGAAATATAGCTCAGCATAAACCACAGCCCTTGGATGATGAATACTGGCAAAACTGTTGATATGTGCATTATTTTGTACTTTAAAACCGCTCGCACTGCGAGAGCGGCCGCGTTCAAACCTGCTTCCAGAAAGGAGACTATTTTTTATTGACATTTTAAATAAGGCTCACTATACAGTACAGTACGTATATAATGTGTCTGCTGTCGCAAAAACAGTCAGAGGAACTTGCCCTTGCAAATACTTTCCGAACTACATCTATAAACTCCTTAAATTATTCATTTATAGGGATTTTATAGCGCCCGGGCAAATTACAGTGCCCTTGAAAAAAGAAACAGAAAATCATCTCCTCAATCAACTATTCTTGGCACGTGCCAAACTTCATCCCGCGCCAACTTTTCCACAGTAGTCCCACCGTGTCTGTCTTTTGCACACATGTTAACAACAGACAAACTACAAATGAAAGGGCAACGGCACAAAAAAAAAACAACAGCAACACAGCCAAATGGTAATTTAGGGCATTTGCACCACATTGTGGTGGAAACAGCTCTCTTCAAGTGCCAGCAGGGTACCAGAGAACCCCCCACCCCAGCCACCCACTGCTCCTGCTAAGATTAGACAAATTAAACACTATTATTCACGTCACTCCCGCAGCTGGCCTTTTAAGTGGTTCTATGTTAACTATCATAATGGTTTGCTTTGAAAGCCACAGTCTTCTCCTTAATTTACAATATGAAAAAGCACTTTTGGCCAAGTCTCGGTGGGATTTTTCTTCCCTCCTCTCAGGGGAAAATAGGTTTTCTTTACACTGCAGTTTCCAGTAGTATGGATTTCTATATCTTTCTAAAATATGTTATATTTGCATCCATTGAAACAGCATATGCAACAAATTGGAGTCCAACAAAAGTATATTGTTAGGACTTAGTTTTACTAAGTTTAAGACATTGTTCCTTTTGGATTTTTCATTATAAATTAGTTTTGTACTGTATGTCTGGTTAAAAGTCATTAATCAGTCATCCCCGTACTTTATTTCACCATTTACGAGAAGTCATTCCTGTCCTTTTAGAGTGACGACTATAGGAGGTCTGCCAGACTCTCACATCTGTCCATACGTTTTTAATGTAGTCTCCTGTTGGTAAAAAGCCCTTTTATTTTCCCTATTGTATCCCCATAACCTGATAATGGATGTGGTATTGGCCAGGGGCCCGTGGACTGAGGACGGCCGGTGATGGATAACCTAGTTTCAGACCCATCATCACTGTGGAGCATGTGCCTTGTATCTGTAGTAAAATGCCCCCCCCCCCCCCCCCCATACTGAGCATGCTCCAGATACGGATTTTGGGAACTGACAGTAAGTGACGTCCTGTTAGCTGCATTACATTTTAAACCTCAATCACCAGCATAAATTCATAACAGCTTACTTTGTTATCAAACTATGGATGGACAAAACAATGGGTACACCACATAAACAAGAACTTTAGCTTCACTGAAACAAAGGCGCATTTGCATGAGCAGGTACAAACATACAACCATTAGTTGTATCAAAGAGGTAGACAGGTGTGTTCAATATTTGTGTAAAAAAAAAAAAAAAAAGAATACTGAGACAGGACCAAAAATGTCAAATAATTTCAAGTGCAGAATAATTAACTGTAGAGGACGTAGAAGTCACATTCAGACGTCATCACCATAAAGAAACAGTGGTCCAGTGTCACAGCTCACCAACAGGGATTTTGACTAAATAGCACAAAAATATGACTTCAGAAGGAATACAACTTTTTTGTAAGTCAGCAAAACTTGTATATGATATATATATAAATATATGAATAAATAAATGAAGGGACATAAGGGACTTAAGTGTAATGTTTTTAGACATTAAGTTCAGTTTACATCAAGAAGAGTACCACTGAGCCTGTGAACTCAGTTGTATCATGTCCTCTGCTGTACGTCGTCTAATGTGGCTCTGGAGGGAGTCTGAGAGAATTACCCAGATGATGTCATCAGGGTTATCTTGGCTTGGCTTGTGACTTGAAGTCCCCCACAACACAAACTTGAGGTGTGGGGTTTGTAAAAAAAAAAGTGGTAATTTAGGAGGCAGGGAGGGTCTAATGAAAGACCCCGTTGAGTTGCATAATGTGAAATGTAAGATCCTGTGTTGTTGAGGCCTGAGCATTCTGTACTAGGCACCAAAAGTCAACATAGCTCAGCTTCTGCTGCTTCAACTTTTAGCATTTTTAATGTCTCTGTGAGCCACCCAATTATATGAAAGTGCAATACAACATTGCTCGAGTATTGCACCGAACTGAGCCTGATCTATGAGCAATGGAAAATGTGATGTGATGAGTCAGTTCACAATAATAGCCAAACAATGAACATGGTGATGGATCTAGACGCTTTTCATTGAAATGCATTTTCACAACACTTCAAGGAGAATCAAACACAATTCCTTCCATGACGATCCAGATATGGTGTAAACATTGTATCATGGACATCAAGTCAGTTACAATTCATTCCCCATCCAAGACACCGAAGCTGGTTGCATATATAACATTTATATCAAGTTCTATCTCAACTACTATCTCTATTAGAGTCTTCACTTGTTGAAGAATGTCTAATATCCCACAAATAGCAGGACTTGTATGACATCACAGGCCCTAATCTGGGTCAGTATTCAGATATTGTTGTGTTTCTATTATTTTGGCCACATCTGGTAAGGCTTTCTCAAAAACGCTAAACATCAACTAAATACTACTAATAACAAATCCAACTGAATACAGAGTACATCTGTGTGTTTTTTTCTGAAATCTGAGTTGCATCAGCGCGCCAACAAAACACAGATTTCTGTCACATGATCACGCTGTTATGACTCGAGTCTGTGTGTTCTCACCAAGAAGCAACTTTTTGGAAAACGTATCCACAGTCGGAGCCAGTTTGTGGTGTCGCAACCAATACCGTCGCTGCAGGAGCCGGGGGAGCAGTAGGAACACAGCCTTCTTCCACCCGTCTGCTCCCCAGCGTTATTACCTAACGACGAGTGTTGCATATCAACTTCAAATCCAGCAGCGGGCAGCTACACTTCTCCGGCGGGTTGAGATGGGTTGAGATTGTACGTCTATAAAAATAGTGACAGAATAGCTCATGCCTCAGTGAAACCCGATCACTTTGTCTACAAGCTGCAGCTCACTAAAACACTCTTCAACTCCAATGCCAATTCTTAGCAGAGAACTAATGATTATTGCACTGGCGGGTCGTTTCTTGTATTCAGCCTCTTTGATATGAAATGACAGCATTTCACTATTTAATGCAGTTTCCTTTTATTTCACTATTTTTGGACCACGTAAGACTAATCCTATTACATTACTTGTTTAGATGGATATTTCTGGGGGAAAACCTTCAACACTTTTCATAAACACAGATGACTTGTGGTTTACATTAATCATTCCTAAATGATGAATCAGTCTTGTGAACTGTCTTTTTTTGTTGGTGGGAGACGCAGCGCCGCAAGAGGCAATTATCCCAAGTAGGGTTAAAGCTGTGACACACAATTTGAAAACAGCTGTACGACTCACCATGCAGCGTGAGTCTTGTTTGTCCCCGAGCGTCTCGAAGGAGCTGCAGGCGGCTGGTTCTCATCCTCAGAGCGATGATTTATGCCTGACACATCTTAGTACAGTAAAAACAGTCGGCATACGAAAAAAAAAGAGAGAAGAAAAAAAAAAAAAAAAGATGCTCTTCACATTCACATGTTTTGCATTTCTGCCTGCATGGGCGAGGATGACATTTCATTTCTTACCCCGAATCATCTCAAAAGGGCTAATTCAATTTGCACTCAAAGCTGTTTCTAATCCTCTCCCCCTATCTCCATTTTTCACTCCGTCGTCTGAATACCAGAACATTTGCCGTTTGAATTGTCTTTTAATGGTAAACTTGGGGCATTTTGACACAGCTATTGGTAAAGAGTTAAATGTATGTTAATATTCCTGTCGTTGCATGATGGAGTTACGCGGTGATATTCACTCTATATTGTGTAGTTTAGCAGCTTTAACAGTTCACGTGTCTTTGCTTAGATGGGAGAGTTCACTAAGCTCTTTGGTTACTCTTTGGGAGGTTGTTTGTACAAGTAGGTGGACATACCAGTGGGTTTTACTAAATAGATGTACACATTAGTGAAAAGTACAAGACTTAATTCAATATGTGGTTTGTTCCTGTACAGTTCAGTGGGTGGAGCACTATAACCCCATATTTATTAAGCTTTGTCAATTAAGCTAAACTAATCACCTACTGGCTCTGGCTCCATATTTAGTCTCCAGAAGTTGAAGTTTTCTTTTAAAGGGACACTCCAGTCATTTAGCATCGCCCCTTACATGAAGTCGGGGGATCTAAGAAAGTCCTATTTATAAAAAAACAACAGCTAAATTTAAAGCATCAGAAGCCAAACTGTCTTTCTTATTAATACGAGTTAAGCTCCAGAAATCTGAATCATACAATTCCCATAATGCAACTTCAGACTTGGCAAAAGGTCCTCCAGAGTCACAGAAGGCATTATACAACTCAGTACTTCTAATGACCAGTAAACTGAATGGATGTGTACAATCAGTAGAGTGCACTTTCAGCATGCTGCTGGATTGTGTTCATGAAATGTGTTATTAAGGCCTTCTAACAATACTTTTGCAACAAGGCCTACCGTCAGCTATTGCTAAAATAGTTGCAGTTTTGCTAGCTTACGCTGCTATATTTAAGTGTTGTGGTCATGCATGATCCACTGTGGGCTCAGAAAGGCACTTGTCATGCCAGGCTACAGATTCAAACAACTGGTGCCGACTGTTGCCACGAGAGATTCTCCACACCGGCCCCAGCTTGCTTGCACTGCACCCTGCCGTTAACAGGCCTTGCAAGGTAATCCTCACCCACTTATGTGCAGCGTGTGAAACTCATTTTCTCATCCGCACATCAAATTAGCTAGTGGATTTCGTACTTTAGTACTTAACTGCATTTTTTTTTTACCTGGTGAAGTGTCTTTCAAAATAGTCAATACACGCCAAAACCAAAATGTCATATCTGTATATATCTTGTGGACAGTGTTAATTTACTAAATGTAGCTTTTGAAGGCTGTGGTGATTATGTTCAGCAGATGTCAAAGCTGTAGTAGGTTAAGTGACTTTGGCATCTGAAGTCAACATTAACATTTGGCATGTAATTCTAGGTCACACCAGCAGGCCACAAAAGTGAAAGTAAGAAGGGAAATACTGTACATTTCTAAAGTTCTTAAGTTGTCTCTAAGGGAAACACTCACATGTGCAGCGTCTAAATAGATAACACAGAAATATCTCGGTTTCCATCTTCAAGTAACTTAACACTTGTCATAATAGCAGAGATAAACTGAGCGTTCTGGCTACCCTGGAAGGCCAGCAGGTTTACCCGCCCTGCACGCCATGTCCCTGCACTGCATTTCTATCCATTAACACATCCACTGTGTACGCACTCAATTTGGGAGCGTAATAAGAGGCAGATGAGTCCTGCAGCCGGCAGAGACCCTGTAGGGGGGAAAATTTGTCCAACTAAAATCGGCCCAACGGGGGGGGGAGCTCTTAGGTCAGAAGCCCTTAAGTTGACGCGAGCAGACACTCCTATGAGTTTGTGATGAAAACCGCGTGATCCATCATCGCCGGCGCGCTCGTCTGTTAGGGGACTGTAAGCATGCTGAGAGCTCCCACGGGCCTCCATTTGATCACAGTTAAGCTGAGCTACATGGGGCACCGAAGCCATCACTCATTATGAAAATGGAGGGGAACTGAGATAAGCTTCCACATTAAGTAATTAAAGTAGACCCTCAAAGGGACTTCTCAAGTAGATGCGAAAGAAGTCAAATATTATCACAATAATACATCCCTTTATTCCCAAGATTTATTATGGTTGTCACTAGCTTGGAGTTATGGCTGAAATCAATATTAATGAGCATATTTTCTGATATCAATCTATAATATAGAGTATTTATATCGTGATTAGGCACATGTATGCAAAAACGTAAATCATTAAAGTGAAATTCAATGCAATATAGTATTCCACCATAACAGATTACATAAGAAGATATGCTTCAAATGTATAAAACAAACTCATTTTGTAATAGTTTTGAATTACGACTGGCTTTGAATCAAAATCAAATCACTACAGCTTGACCGGTCCTGGACTTTTGAGGCCAATACAATTCAAAATGTCAATAATACATGCCTCTTTATTTGTGCCAATAGTCTCTTTTTTGTTATATTATCAACACATTAACTTAAAAAGGCACCATTTTAACAATGTCTTGACCTACAACTCTTAGATGCCAAAGCACATTCGAGTGCTCCGCCTCTGGTCAGGCGTTAACAAGTTGTCGGGCTTTTACGCCGACTTTCCTCCGTGTAAAGAAGGACAACTCAGTTTAATTAGCCGTGTTTAAAATAGCCATCCAATGATCTCTTTCCCCGAATCCTCTTGCAAACAAAAGCTATTCTTAAACCCGCAGAACCACTTTGTCTTACACCAGTGTTAATGTGACCCCCTAAACTTGCCCCACTAGCACGAAGGTAGCAACATCCAAGTCTGGCTCTGATTACCATGAGAGCTACTGCCTTTGCCTGAGAAAAAAAAAATGCTGCTGGTTTAAAATAAATGTTATTGTTTGTCACAGGAAACCAATCTGATTACCGTTTCTTCTCTCATGCGCACACTTAACGCCGCGCAGCGGGCTCTATTTATGCATGTGGTTTTCATTCGGCCTCCCCCCCCAGCGAGGGGGGGGAAACGGACACCTCGTGTTTTCATCTTTATTAAGTCACACTTTGGGGAAGGTTAAAATAGGGGTTGTTTACACAAAGTATTTGGCAATCTTTGGAAGACAATCTGCCCGTCCACATCAAATAATAGATAGAGTTTCTCTGCAGCAGCGTCTCAGACGTGGGCAGGGGAGAGGCAGAGGGACGACTCCTCCGATAGTCGTGACGTCTGCGTTGGCTCAACTTGACAGCTAAAGTGAGGAGTTGTTAAAGTGCGGTGTGAAGCTATTTTGGGTTCGGCAGGAATTGGCCATTATGGTGGTATCATTTCACTTTAGCCATGTGTATTGTTACGGCAGAATTGTGTACGTGCGCAAGTGTGTCTTCCAATGTAGCATACAGGTTATTGGAAAAAGCATTTAAGGAGCTGAGCTCCTCTACCTCTTTCACACTGGGCCTTGTATCCCTCTTTCTCTGTCTTTCTCCCTTCCCTCTCTTCCTGAGTGTATCCCTCTGGGGATTAATGAAACGCACATATACACCAAAAGAAGTGCAGCGGGAAAAAAAAAGAGAAAAAAGTGCTAGTAAAAAGCAGAATAAAAAGGCTTAAAAGGCATCTGGGAGGAAAGCTGAGAAACTGAGGGACCAGTCAGCAGGGTCTGCCAAAGCTTAGAAGTCAGACTGTTTGTTTTGCTTCATATGTCGACACGGCTGCTCTTTTTCTCTCAGTGTGGTTCTGTCCTGCCGTGATTCTCCGCCAGGCTGCTTCTCATAAACTTTACCTCGATGGGACACTTCTATTTGACACCCAGTAAACCAACAACACCCACCTCCTGGGGGGAGGAAAGAAGAAAAAGATAGGCAATATGTAAATGTTGTGAAATGAGCCAATTAGGAAATGTATCTTGTTTGAAAGGGCCCGTAATAGTTTAATTCCAAAAACATGTTTTCTGCCTTCCTGGTAATGTGTCACATGTGAGGCTGTGGCTTTCTGGAGAGCGGGGGAGGGCGGGCGGTGAAAGGGGAGGGGGGGGGATTTGAACGTGCTTGGTGGCAAACATTTGTTTATGTTTTCCAACTGGTGCATCATTTCAAAGGGCAGCATGCATGTCCCATCGCGGGCTTCACATCTCCCGCCGATTGGAAACACATTGCAGCGCAGCTCTGAATGGTGAAAAGTCAAACCAACAGCCATGTCGTTCGTTCGTGTGTGTGTGTGTGTGTGTGTGTGTGTGTGTGTGTGTGTGTGTGTGTGTGTGTGTGTGTGTGTGTGTGTGTGTGTGTGTGTGTGTGTGTGTGTGTGTGTGTGTGTGTGAGAGAGAGAGAGAGAGAGAGAGAGAGAGAGAGAGAGAGAGAGAGAGAGAGAGAGAGAGAGAGAGAGAGAGAGAGAGAGAGAGAGAGAGAGAGAGAGAGAGAGAGAGAGAGAGAGAGAGAGAGAGAGAGAGAGAGAGAGAGAGAGAGAGAGAGAGAGAGAGAGAGAGAGAGAGAGAGAGAGAGAGAGAGAGAGAGAGAGAGAGCTTTATGTGATGCACTTTGTAAAGAAACAATAACTTACGCATTTAATCAGG
The DNA here is from genome assembly GCA_032191485.1 of Leptoclinus maculatus. Taxonomy (NCBI): domain Eukaryota; kingdom Metazoa; phylum Chordata; class Actinopteri; order Perciformes; family Stichaeidae; genus Leptoclinus; species Leptoclinus maculatus. The sequence continues at coordinate 4,448,409 of JAVDOI010000011.1, read as the reverse complement.
GCGACATCAGCTCATTTGGTTTCACTTAAATCCACAAGTCCCCCCCCGTTGTGCAGAAATAGACCTTTTTCCAGGACCTCCCACTCCCAGTGAGGGGGAATACACTTCTGTGTCTGTGTGTGTGTGTGTGTGTAGGTGTGTGTGTGTGCGGTGTGTGTGTGTGTGTGTGTGTGTGTGTCTGTGTGCGTGTAGCAGTGTGTGCATTCAAAGATAGTTGTTAAAAAGAAAATATTTCAAGGTATTTTAGTTATTCACTCAGTTTGGAGACAGCGAAAAAAAAAAATAACTGAAAAGAAATAGCAAATGTCTGTAAGTGAATGAAGGAAGCCATAAAGCATGTGTGTTTCCTGCTCCCCTTTATTTTCCACTTCCACTCTGCTAAGCCTGATGGTTAACAAGACTTTGCCTTTTAATTGCTCCCATCACACGATTGAGGCGTACTACCAGAGCCATGTCCTTGAAGGGCCCACCAACTAACTTAGAAGAAACTTTTAATTTATTTTTTCTTTCCTCATAAGTAGTCACCGCAACAAATTTTACTTTCCATTTGACATACATGAAAATCACATCGGTTCTCATTTTGATTGAATTGTAAAAAAAGAAAAAAAAAAAAAAAAAAGGGAATCAGTCTTTTGACATTTCATTTGTAAAATGTGTCTTTCGTCTTCTCTAAATGGAATGCAGTGAGGTTCAACATGTTAATAAATTAAATTAGAATTCGTTGCAGCAGTCACATTCACAGGGAATGACATTTATCCAAGTCCTAAAAAACGGTCATAGACAAGGTTTTTTATTAAACAGTAGAAAAGTAATTTTGCTACTGGGAAGATGGAAGTATACAAGCAGAACTTACTGGATTCCCCCCATCAAGGATGGTTCACCATCTTTTAAATAGTGAGGGAATGACAACAATGCTACTACTTTGTTTACAGACATTATCTCAAAGCACTATAATCTGTCTTGAAGTAATTACCGCTGAGAAGACTATTACTATACATGAGTGTCTAATCTATTTATTACATGTATGCCGTTAACTGGAGTATGCTGATATAATACATGTTGGACATATTAGGATATTGACTTATCTGTCTTGTACAACAAATAACACTGGATGAGGACTGAAGTAAATGAAAAGTAATGTTTTTCTTATTGGCGATAAAACAATGATTGTCACAGGTTCTGTAACCTTACATTGACATTTCTATTTTTTCCTCATCCTTTTGTGACATTTTTTGTCCAGTAAATATATAGAAGACTTTAAAGTAACAAAAAGAAAAACACCTTATTTCATAGAGATCCCAAAACTATTACTAAACCTGAAATAGCAAACAATTACATTGCTAATCACAGGGAATTGTAGTTATATATTGGTAATCAATAAAAGGAGTATCTCCTTATAACCCTACACTGTTAATAACAACATCACCTCAAACACATTTTAACACAAAGCTCTTCTGCAGTTTATATGTAAAGACCTGAGTGAGTCTTTGTATATTACTGCTAAAGAAAGTGCTCTAAGAAATGTTAACGTTTACCATATTGCCTTTAGTTTGTGTACAAATGCCTACAGACGGTGAATATGAGACTGACCAGGTGTTAACTGTGTGAGCCTCCGGTAGCCGACAGCAGTGGGCAGCACAGGGTGAACGCGGTGCTGGGCAGGGTAAGGCCTTATCGCCGCTTTAATTTTTCTCCCCAAGGTGAGCTGGGAAGAGATCAGTGGCACTAAACCCTGGGAATTACCCTAGATATTGGCCCCCTGTGCTCTGCAAATGAAATCCTGCCGTCGGCAGGAAGAACATGGTGGTTAACACTCTGAAAATCAGTTTTTGTGCAGACCACAGCTGGCGTGAAGGGGCAAGGGAAAGCAATGGAGAAAGGAGAAGGAAGGGGGGAGGGGGGGGGGGGGGGGAGGGGGGGAAGGGCGCTTTAAAAAAGAAAAATCGACATTACTCATAAAGAGAAAAGACAGAGGGTGAAGGCTTTGCTCTTGGCCTCATTCTAAAGTTGATCTACTTTCAGACTATGTGCATATTGCTGTATGACATGTGTCAGAATCATCATAATCATTCCCCAAAGCATGGTAATATGGTAGCTTTTAGGCTGGGAACATATCGAGACAATGCAGGCTATGGACATCAGACAAGTGCAAAATATGTGACAACAAACTGCAGTTTCTAGTTGTCCCGACCAAGTGAAACCAGAACCAGGGTCCAGCTGTCTGAGGGTCTGAGCAGGGGTCTTGGGGGGCATGGAGAGAGGGCGAGGGGTGAGATAGAAATCACTCACTGTGATCATAACCCTCACAGTCCTGAACCTGACCAGCTGCCAGGCCTGGGTTCGCCTGCAATCACTATGAGCACCGTGGGTAACATTAGTGAGCGCTGCTAGTCTGTTCTTTGTGTTTTCTGCCTCGAGCAGTTGGTTTCAGTTGAACATTGTATCTCCTAATGCACTCATGGCAGTATCTATATTATCATATCTGTTGTGTGATAGTTGATTTGTGATTAGTTAATTTAGTTTTTCTCTGATAAGCTTTTGCTTACCAAGCGAGGTTGAAGGCTTGGCAGTGCAACATTCAAAGTAAAAGGCCTCTACACAATGGGAGAACGACATATAGACAATACGAACAGAGATTGTTTTCATAAGTATGGTAAGTATAGGAGCAACTCATCCCGTTCTCCACAACTCAATTGGTTGATGACTTCATTCACGGTGCTCAGAAAAGTCAACCTTGTTCCGAATAAAAGTACATTGTTTCTTCACCTCGTAATAGTTCAGTTCTGTTTTTATGACAAAAAATAAAAAAGAACAGTTCGAAAAAATTCACATTCAAATGAATCCCACTGAGAAAACAGCGGTGTGTGTAAAGGCCTTCACCGTTTATTATTTATTAGTGATGTCACAACAAGTGTTTGAGAGCTGCTGTGACATCACCGAGTTCAGAAATACTACATGCAGATTTAATGCAGACAAAATGTTGTTGAGCTGCAAAGAGCTTCCATGTATTTTAATAAAATAATCAACATACTGTAGCCAAATCCATATTTTTTTACTGAGAGAAATGTCCTTTATAAATCACTAAAAACAGTGACTTTATAATACAATCAGTTATTTTTTTTAACCCTAGTTAACAAAGTAACTAATGACCTAGAAAATGAATCATCAACAACTCTTCCCACCACCAAACTGACACCGCATGAGAGGAAACTGTATATGTTGTTATATTTCAACACTCACTTGAACCCCCCATAGATATACACAAATACACACAGCATGCACATACACACACAACATGCAAACACATACCCCCCGATTCCCCCAACACACACACACAGGTTCTGATCAGGGTGTAAAACAAGACCCGTCTCTCTTTAGAACACCCCCCCCCCCACCATATTCATCCTAAAATAGCAGGTGCCCATCCAGCTAGCCGCGGTGGGAGGATTCAGAGCTTCAAAATAAATAGAAGGATGTTTACTCAACGCCAGAATGAAAAAAGTGCTAATCTCCAATCAAGTCCAAAAGGCAGATAGTTAGCAAGGAGAACCTAAGAATAGCCCAGAGGGTAACACATTCCAGCTACGATTGAGCTTAACTTTGATCTTACTACAGTATACGCTGACCCTCGTGCACTGAAAATGATTAGCACTTTTGTACTTCTGTAGGGTGGTTTAGGAGAATGATATATATAGAGATGAACTTAAAGGACATAATATGATGAGAGCGGAGCATTAGTGCATGATCCACAGTTCAGCGGGATGGAAAATGCAGGGCGGTGGGGGTGTTTGGAAAATGAATGGAAGCTTGGTTGGAAAACGTTAACTGACTGATGACCTTGGCAATGAGCATGTTGTACTGAGGAGGTTGGGTTTCTATAGCAAGACCAGCATTTATTAATTGTCTGTGAAAGTTGGAAAGAAAAGACCAAAATTTGTTCCCTGCATTTTTAAATAATACAATAGATGTAATGGGTTCTTTATGATTCTAGCAAACGGAGAATAAACACAACAGACAAGACACATTAATACAATCAACCAGGCTTCTGAGAAACGCAAAATAAGTCTGCTTTGGCTCGAAGAAGATAAAAATACAAAAGGGTGATTGTGTTCACAATAGCTCTGTCAGGCTGCAGCAATGAAATATGGGTGTGCAACGGCACAAATATTAAATTAACTTTTACAGCTGAAATATGGTTTCCATAATTGTTCAGCTTTTTAATGACATGTAACTGCAGTGTGAGTGTTGCTGTGGTATTTTCCTTTGGGTTTCAGCTTTGGGAGTTTGAGTTGGCCCCGTTTCTGTGTTGTGGAAGAGCAGCACTCCCTGCAGCTGCAATATTATCTTTCACGTCTTACCTTCATATTCAATTTTTTTTTTGCATTAGTAGTTTGAGGATTAAGAATGGGGGACGTGATGCATCTGTGCCAGAACAATTTGTCATGAAAAGTGGCAAAAACAACGGATGAAATTGACGCATCTGTACAACCTGCTGCGAGTCAATTTACAGAAAATGTCAACAGGAATATATTTTTCCAATTATTGTGAAAAATGTACTGACTCTGGCAGGACATATATGTCACTACTGATGGCAACATAATATCAAGAAGTGATACTGTTAAATTAGCCTTAAATCCCAAACTGAACTCTACCTCCATGTCCAGTTTGAGCTGGAAAACCATTCCTCAGTTCATCCATAGCCACACTATGCACTCCATTGTTCATGCTTATTTCACGCATTTGTAAGACTGTATTGTTTTGATGACACTGGAAAAGGAGCAAATTCAACATGTAAGCTCTAAGCATTAAGAAACGTGGATGAGTTTCCTGAGACTAAAACGTGTCACAGTAGACGATGGGATGTTGTGCAAATGACCCTTTGATATTCTGCAGATTAACAGTCACTTTAGACTTATTAGCTGAGGAACTGTGCCTGTGCAGCAAAGCATGCAGCGGCTTGATATTCTTGATGCATGTGGAGTGGAAATGTAGTGCTATTTTCCAAGTGGTTTAGACGGGTGTTACCATGCACTTTGGCTCCTCAGCGTAGCGTTCCATGTCCTCTGCCATTTGGCGGACTATGACTGGCATGTGTCAGTGGGAAATAGCCAGCGTGGTTTACTTTTAGGTAAAGCAGAGGTGGGTAAAAGGCCTTTTAAACAGAAATTTGTCAGTTTATAAAATCTTGAAAATACTTTGCATGACTGGATTTGAAGGCTGATCTTAAATGGAACTTTTAGTGGTGAAAAAAAAGTGGTGCTAGGTTTTTGCCTGTTAACAGAGCCAGGTCTTTATGCTATGCTAACCGCCAGCTGGAGAGCTTCATATTTAGCGTATCTTCTCACCCAACTCGCCGCAAGAAAATAAAATAAAAAAAGAATAATGAATTTCGGACATCTCCCCAAATGTTTAACAAAGTTATTGAATTACTAATTTGAACAATCAAAAGGTACGTCATATTATTTTCCTTAGAACTTTCAACTTGCATGGAATTCTCCCGGATGAGACCTAAACGTTTGTGACTATTTAGAGAAGCAATTATTTCAAATGTTAAACCCTTCACAAACTGGGCTGCATCCCCATTAGGTTGTATCCAGACCCTATAGAGATCTGCAAAACTTGACAGTAGTTTATTTAAAGACAGACACACAGATTATCTGAATCAAGCTGAACTTCATTTAAGACAAGAACATTTCAGACGACAAAAAAAAAAGGTGTAGTCCCCCCAGTCTGTCTTTCTTTCTAGCAGGAAATTCTGACATCTCATGTTGCTCGCCTTGAACAGTACACACGGAGAGGGCAGACATCATAAAAAAAAAAGGCCTATCCACCTGTTGTTCTGGCATTGGGGGAGCATTTGAACCCCACCTGCAATTCTTTGGTCTGGCAGACTGTGATGTGTGTGTGCGCGTGTATGCATGTGTGTGTGACCAAGTGAGTCTCCCCATAAACAGGTGGGGTTCCCCGCCACAGATATCGAGTTCCCGTCTTTGATAACGCATTACAGACTTCATTAATTTCCCTCACTCCGGCCACGCACACGCCGTCTGACAATCTCACTGAGGAATTTTTGTGTGAGCACACCTCCTTGGACTTGTGTAACTTTTACAAGCGGAGATTAACATGTGTGAAAACAAATGTAATTTAACCCTTTATTGTTGAAGCGGACATGGCCGGTGTTAAAAGAGCCGTCTGTGTCGGGCACTGCAGGACAACCCCAGATAACTTCATGACCACAGTTGAGGATATCTATGAAGTATATATTCAATTAAACAACAAAAAGATAATCAAAGGAAGGGAAAGAGGAAAAATAAAAAGGATTTTCGAGGTAGTGACAAATCATCTTTTACAGTTATGTTAATAGGTCTCAAGAGTCCACACACTTTTTCCTTCTTGAGCTCTTTTAAGCCAGGAAACACAACTCTGCACACATACATCTCACATGTCCAGTTGCGCAGGGCTAATTTGAGCTTTACTTTGTTTTCTTGACATTGATTGGTGATTCTCGAGCACATGGGACACCGGATACCGCAGCCCCCTTGATTCCAGTTGTGCGGTGAGTCATCTCCGTGTCTGGCAGATGACACAGTGGCGGCGGGGTGAACTTGGACTGGACCCGACTCCGTCCACATTGAATCTCTGAGCGCTATGCCTCCGAAAGCATGTGTAGCATTGCTCCCAACTAACAGAACAATACCGGGGATTAGGAGTACGGGCTAAATTTAAAGTGGCTAGAGAATGCATGTATAAACACAATGATCCCCTCAAAGCAATGAGTTCTTTATTGTCTTGTCTTTTTCCTGTAATGAATTGCTCCAAATTACAGTGGGGAAAACTTTGGGAATGTTTATTTTAAAAAAAAAAATAGAAGATTGTTTGGGTCATTTAGGGGCAAGCTTAAAAAAATGAATCTAAACCAAAACTTGTATGACAGTTGCTCTCAACTAATTCCAATGAAACAGTTTAATGTTTGATTTGTCATCAAATAAGGCAATCATTTAATGTGAGAACCCCAGCTTGTTTGTGACTGATGACATTTTGTGAAATAAGCATGAAGCTTGCAAGGGCGCTGTCTAAACAACATTTTTAAAAAGGATGTTGCGACAACACACATTTCTCAGATATTGTTTAGAAAAGTCCATCTATTTGGTTGGTGCTGGGGAATATGGATCATATATCAAACTGTATTGAGCTTTTAAAAAAAACCTTTTATACATCACCTGTTCTCAGTCTGGGCTGTTTGAAGGGAACTCTCACTTTGGCCATATAACATCTGCTGTAAACATTACCAGCAGTGGCATTGCCCTGTAAGTACTGTCTTCTTGTTAAATGCTTGGTGTGCCCAGACACAAGCTCGACCTTGACACTTTAAAAACAGACAGCTCACCAAGACTGCGACAAGTGCTGGGGCATGAACTCGACCCAGTGAGGGGGAGGAGGACGGAGTTAACAATGTTCTAGTGTCAGGACAAAAACAAACACATCGTCAGTTTAAATGACAGCCCTTTTGCTAAAAGTGGGAAATTCTATCAGACAAGAAAACTTATTAAAAGCTGAGAATGGAACACAGGTCACCACATGAATGTTTTTTGACCACCACTGTCTCACTACTATTAGCCCTAACAACATACATGAGTTTCGGGTAATAGATTATGTTCTCTGTTTTTTTAATTATACGTCCAGGGGAACTTCTGTTTCGTTTATTTAATGTCAAACTCCACAGCCGTGTGCCGGTAAAAGAAACTGGACTTGACAAGCATTGATGGAAGCATGAAACCCCCTCTGATCACCAGGCAAATAAGAGCCACTTGTGCAACATTGTTTAAAGGATATCCATGTCGTCTATTTTTAGAAAGGTATACGAACTATTTTAAAAGGTCCTCATAATGTCGATACACAGGTCACTGCTGTCTTTGTTTTTGTCTTGTTGTTCAGGAGAGGGGCAGCATCTGTCGGGACCTTTGACTCTCTGTATTGTTGTGGCTAACGCGGCTTTGCGCTTCATTCTGATCGGACAAGCTTCTTGATTTAACACAAGAGAACAAAGTTTTCTGGAAAAAGCTGAGGTATTTTTGGCCACAGCGGTACATACGGAGCATGTGGATGCTTGATTTCGAGATGATTTACAATGCCGAGGCATCTATAAATCTATAGCGATGAAAAGATAGACAGGCATACCACAGTGGCCACTGAACAGTGGGAGTGGGAAGTTGTGGATGGAAAACCAAACAAAACCGTTTCATCAAGCAATTTTTGATCTCCCTCTCCGCCGAGAATTGATTTTTGTAGTTCGCTGTGTAACTTTGTATGCAATCTTTAACAGTTCAATACCATGCAATAGTGACTGTTCTCATTTAATTAACAAGGTCAATCGTTACCTCAAACAGAGTGAACCCTATCTTTGCCTATGTTAATGTGTGTTGTGGAGCTGATATGAAGGACTAAGGGAATATAAGAAAAGAGAGAAAAAGGCCTCCCCCGCACAAGTAATTCAGTTTTGAGTTTGCTGCAAACAGACAGCAGGCATTACGGTTATGTTGTTTGATTCGAAATCATATTGATCTCTGCTCCTTTTGATTCGCATTTTCCCCACTCACAGCCAAATCCTCCCACACAGGCTTTGCTTGTGAAAGATCGCTTTCAGACAGTTTAAAGATGCCAGCCGCGCACCGAAAATTATTCTCGGAGAATATTGCTTTAAAATGCGTATTGATTCCGCTCGCAGAAATGAGGCATTATGTGGGTGTTGAGTGGAGCGGAGAGATACGGCGGTGAAAAATGACACTGCGTCATGAGCTATCAGTTTCAGTGGCTCAAAGAGAAACATCTGGTTGGACTCGGCTCCAAAGAACACAAACCCAGCTAAAGAGACTGCATAAGTTGGGAGCAGACAGCCTTCAAAACAAACGCCACCAGCTTTGTTGGCTCCTGACACCATTTGCTCCAGGTCTTATTCAGTTTCAGAGCCGGGAGTGTTACAACGATCTCCATGTGCAGAAGAAACGTATTGCAAGGCTGCAGGGGGCCAAGATAAAAAGGAAAGGTGAATAAAGGTGCAGTTACTGTGCCGATAACAGATACCCGTCCTATGAATACATTACATTGTTACCCCTTTGGACATTGTACATAGTTTGGCTTTAGAGTAATCCATCAACCTAGGGTGAGAAATAGCCTTCTATATTTGGCCATTACATCTTTAGCTTGTTCTCTCAGTGGGTACAGGGGCAGCTGAGGAGACAACCCTCTCCATCAGTCATAACTGCTGGCCCAAGGCCCAGAGATCCTGTCACTAAGAGGCTTACACCATAGAATCTTCCCCTCATCCGTCTAAAAGCCAAGCAGGTCAAAAGGCCCTAAAATGATTTGCATAGCCAATGAGGTACTGACTTTATGACTGAAGTCCACTATTTGGACTGGGAGTGGTAATACTCTCTGAGGGCCTTAGCCAACACCTTTTTCTCTTACAATCAGTACAGCAGCCAAATAACCTTACATTTCTTAATCGCTAAAGAGCATGTCTGAGGATTTACTACCATCATCACCTCAAAAGAACCAACATGCAGCCCATTAAAACCTGATCAACCTGGATCCAGTTCCTTTCAGTCTTTTCTTCTACATCAGCCCAATTTAGGGCATTAAACACCACCACGAGTCACAGAAAACGAGCCCTATAAAACGCAAGTGTAAGACCGGCGATAGGAAAACATTTGGGCAAAAGGAGCCGAAACTAGGAATTACTTCTGTAACACTGCCGGGTGACCACAAAAATCTTTCTGTGAACCACGTCAAGACTGTGATCATTATTTCACTCTTTACTCCGGCTTTTCGTCTGCATTCGTTTACCACCGCATCAGCATTTTTCCCTGCAAATGAAATCTAAAGGCATTCCTTTCCTTTTCCGCACCCTTTTCAGAGCCCTCGTCAAACCCAATATGGCTTTCTCTCCTGCTGCAAGACATGTATACCTCAGCAGTTGATGTTTTTAATCCAGTTAAATATCTTAGTCAGACTGAGTGATACAAAATTTGAGAGAGAGAGAGAGAGTTGATGGACAAATTGATAATGAGTTTATCTTAAAGGCTAAATGTTGTGGCTCACTACTTCAGAAACTAGACTTGAACAGAGTTTGCTATATGTTTATAAGTGGATCACCGATTACAATACATGTAGAACTGGAATTACAACTGATTCCTCTTCCATACAGTATTTGTGCTTAAATTCAATATCTGATTCTGTTTATTTAGTTGGAATTTAAGAATTTAATACAACCACTGTTCTTTGTAATCTGCATCTTCAGCCTGTGATGATATATAACTAATATAACTAACTCCCAGTTAAAAACATACAGTCTACTTTTTCAAACAAGTATTGACTGATATCAATCTGAATATGATTAATTTATCTACAGTAGATGGCTGGTATTTAAATTATCTATTGGTTATTGTTCTGTGTTACACAAGTATATCATTTAATCCAAGTCTTTTGTATGTGCACAATTCCTACAGTGAAGTTCTTGAGTGTGTCAGATCTGCTGAACACAGTGAGGCAATTTCTAAGCTGGAACATAAATATGCACTGGCAAAGGCTGATATCTTGTGGTTACACGACGTATCCCACAGAACTACTCATGGCTGGAATGATTGACATATTAAGTTTAAATAATGGTGTAGCCATCCCATACCGTCTTCAAAGTGCAACTCATGCAATTTCTGAAATGTAGTAGAAGTATCAAACTCTCGGCCCATACTATAACTTGGGGCAGGGTCTCAAGAACTGCTGCAAGATGGTTTGGCAATGTATGCTTTTATTCACTATCTACACAACTGCAAGTTGTTTATTCTAAACTGGGCAACTTTGGGAATTTTGCAAAAGGTTGGAGAGGATGTGCAAATAATGATTTGTTATGGTTCAGTTTCTAATCAGAAAAACACTAATTATCTCCGCCAGGCATTAGGCCTGGGAAGATCTTGTGTGTGTGTGTGTGTGTGTGTGTGTGTGTGTCTGTGTGTGTGTGTGTGTGTGTGTGTGTGTGTGTGTGTGTGTGTGCATCTGTCTGTCTGTCCACGGCTAATCTCGTATACTACTGGACCCATCAGCCTATACATTTTGTGGTAATTTATGACTGTATGCTCAAGGAACTTCTGCAATCGGCTAGGATAAAAACAAGCCTTACTGTTGCCTTACTGTATCGGTTGCAGGCCACATTTTGTCTTTTGTTATGGCTCAAACAATCATGAAAGTGGAGTGGATGTGGATGGGACCAACAAACCTTTCCGCCAGGAGGCCGCTGTTCGTTCCCAAACGAGAAGTCAACATTAATTTGTTTGTCACGTAACTATACGTTCTTCAGTAACGGCACTCCCATAGTTATTTTTGTTGCCTAAACCTCACTAAGCATTTCACGATCTATTCGTAAACCTAACCAAGTCATGTGTTTGTTGTGTTACAAATGGGCTACAACTAAATTTAGTTGTGCATCCCTTTGTCGCATAATTACAATAAATGATCCTTGAAGATTGCAAAATGACTCGTGACTCACTTGATTTTCTGTTTTCCGCAAAAGAATCAAAAGAATATTACTGTACAATATTACCATGCCCTCACTGCCTCTCTGCCCCTCAATACACTCATGTATTGTAGTCATTTCTGTCTAGGGAGAGCAATGGAATACAGAGGCAATTCATGTAAATGTACTACAAGTGTCTGATAATGTTATCCTACTTTTGGATCTTCTGCACTACTTGTCGCAGACAGCACTTGTGACTCTCAAGAGTCCTCATTCTCCGCTTGAGTTGACCACCACCCAAGCAAAGAGAGGCGGTATGAAGTCATCACAAAAGTCAAGAGCTACTGTGCCACAGAGACTGATGTTCAAGGAGGGAAGAAAAGTTGGCAGAAAATCAGTGTTGTGTCACTGGAAAGGATTTGCAAGTGGGAGGAGGGAGAACGAGGGGAAGTAGGGAGGGAGGGATTGGGGGAGGAACTCGGGCCGAAGCGGAAGAGGCACGCATTGTAGAGAGTAAAGGAGGGTGAGGGGGAAAATAAAGGTTGGATGAATAAAGTTAAATCAAGGCATAAAAGAAAAGTTATAGGGAGTGGAAGAAGGCGAAAGAGACTTGTGACTGTGAAGGAGAAAGAACGGCGGTGTTGATGGAGGAGGTGAAAGACATTTTCTCTGGCTCCAGGCCCAGCTGGTGTCTACGCTGGACCGCTGTGGGTGTCAGATCTGTATTCCAACCCTGGAGACAGCTGGAGGTGTCAACGCCGAGCCAGCCTCAGTTATACCTCCCCACAAGACTCAGCCATGTGTTTGTGCCCACAGCAGCCCCACTGTCACAACACACATATGATATTGACACATGTTCTCCCTCATCTTATAACTATTTGAACAATAGTTCACAATCAATGGTTTGATTAGTCGTTTCACTTCTTTCAATACAACATATTCAAAAGGAATAAAACTTGGCATTTGTACTTTGAAACTGTAAAATGGCTACTTGAAAACTAGTAGTCACTTGTGGTATTCATAATCGAGCATGACACGACCCAAAAGAAAAGCTATAGAGGGGCTTTCATGCCCCATTTACATTGAAACAATCACTCACTACTGGGGTTTCAAATTCTCAAGAACCACGGACAGACATTTGAGGGGTTAACCCTCGAACTACAAATCAAACTGGTAGGAAGGCATTTTATACATTTCTTAATGGGTTCCAGAGGAGGGGATGGCTCTCGACTGATACGTGTGTGTCTCTCAAACTCCCATGTTCACCTTTAAGAAGCCGTAGCTTTACATTAGGAGAGGACATATTTAAGACATAAAAGATGAGAGGAATTTATTTATTTTCCCGTTTAGTTTAATGTTTTATTCTCATGCTGGGAACAAAAAAGTAGCATATCCTGCCACTAGGATATATTGTAGATAGGAAGAGGCAGCCGTGTGTTTGAGTAAGACACATTCCTCTGTAATAAGGTTAGTTCTGGTCCGATAGGTGAATGATGATGACTGTCTCTGCAGGAATCAGGTAACAGCAACATCAGGTACAAAATGGTTTAATTCCGAAATAATGTTCAAAAATTCAGTTAAAAAAAACAACTGAATTGAATAATGTCCTTGAATAATAGTCTATGATTTCAAAAGAATACTTATTTTTGAAGGAAACCCGGTAACGTCTGCCCTTTGTTGGACTGGAACTCTTCCAATTGAGATTTGACAGATCACCCTTTACTCAGCTGCAGTCTTCTTCAAAATAATGTGTCCATTTCAGCACGGCCTGCATCAAAGTCAGGGAGCAGATGTGTTTATGGGAAATGGGATCTAATAAATCTTTGGCATAATGTTATTGAATTAGTAGGGACTTAGGACCAGATACCATTTTAAATCCTGTCTTTTCCAGTTCACTGCTTTTGATAGCGATATATTAGAGTCCCACATGATATACTTGCGTATCCGCCGTCGTTTTTCATCACCTCTAGCAAGGCATTGGCGAGGGGGTGACGATGAATAATAAATGAGTCTGAATTTTCTGATGGAATTTCCATTTATGCTGTGAACAATTTTCAGGATAGAGGATTTACACTTAATACCTTGCCGTGCCCCCTCCAACAGTTGCTGTTTGTAGCACAGATTAACGGCGAGATCTCCATCTCGTCCATGGCATGATGTGATATTTGCTGCCCTTTAAAGGATCCTTATTAGTCTGAGGTCTCACATCTTAGATGTTCAAGCTGAATTAAAGCAGCTTGGAATAAATATTGGTAAAGCATCAAATCTATTAATACAAAGCAAATAAACACGGTATAGACATATAGACAATATAGTATATTGCTATTGTAATTTCCTTGCATTTGATTATAAACCAAAGTAATCACCAAAGTCATTACAGTTTGTACCAAATTTTGTGGCAATGCATCCAATAGTAATGATATTTCGCTCAAAACCACAAATGTGAACCTCATGGTTGCACTAGAGGAAAAGACAGGGATCACCACAGTTGACAGGATTCATCGACTGATAGCCATGAATATCTGTACCAAATGTTGTGCTAATCCATCTGGTAGATGTTGAGATATTTCACAGGATAAGTGAAACATTTAACCTGCTGGTGGCGCTATAGAGGGATAAAGTCAGCAGCTCACCAAAGTCACTGGGATTCACCCTCTAGGGAATAGGAATGTCTGTACAAAATTGCACTGCAGTGGTAGAGATATTTCAGTCTGGATCAAAGTGGTGGACAGACCAACCAACCAACATTGCCATCCACAGTGCCATACCACTACCACGACTAAAAATTCAGACAATCCCCATCCCTATTTTTAAATCATGGACATGGTATGTTTTTGGCTGTGGAGGGGGCATAAATTAGATGAATTTGGCACATGTTTATGGATCCTATGATTAGTGCTTTTCAGTCAACGCCTTAACATGTCAACAATAATCCCAGATTCGTCCCTGTCGTAAACTTCCATGCATCACCTCCTTGCTCTGACCTTTCCTCTCCTTACAATGTTTGCAATGCAGCAAGCTCACCCCACTTTTCCTCTGGATGAAAGCAGAAGCTAAATACCTCACAAGTAAATGTAAACAAGCGCACACACCCTCACATGACATATCTTTCCTTTCTTCCCAACATGGCTCGTAATCGGATGCCTGGATGCCCCTTGCCATCCCTCATTACCCAGCATTCCTGAGGGCCACATGCCGAGGGCGCGGCAGAGAGACTGGTGCGAGGTTGGCGCTGGGCCAGGTGACAGTGATTGATCCAAGTATGATTGATGGCTACAGCTGATACACCAGCTCTGTTTTCAATTGTTCTTGGATCTGGCACTTCACACCTTGTAAAAGTCCTTTAAGAGGAGCTTTGGGATGAATGAGGGTGCCGTGTTAGAAGTAGACAATGGTAAGTGTGAAAAGTGGTTGAGGGGTAGAACTAGAGTGGATGGCCTGGATATTTTCTAATTCCAAAGCTGTCAGATGGAGAAAAGATGGCTGCCGTCAAAGTTTAATAACACTGGCATTGTTTTTTATGAGACAAAAGATTGACGTGATCCCTTTAACTAGTAGAATGTGGAGCCAAACCATAAAACATCAGCCCCTTATGCACCAGAATCAAATATTTTTATCATGACATAATCAAATATTTTACATCCAACAGACTTCATAAAACATTTAAAAATGAATAAGAACTTTACATACAATGCAGTAGGTATTGCAAGAACCATAAAAACTGATACAGACCTGTACAGTAGCCTGTAATTGACTCAAACAAATAAACACATTTTTGCAGAATATCTCAAACCTTTGTTCAATCTCGAACAAATGATTAGCAGAGGATGTGCGAGGCCAGCTAAAGGAGGCTGTCCTCCAAGTGCTTCAGTGGTTTGAGCAAAATGCCCCAAAAAATCCTTTTGTTTAAAATAAAGTGACAAAGTACTCTAGCAGCCGTAGGAATTGAAGAACTTGAAGGCAGAATAATGGCACAATAGTGACACCTTGCACAGGCTTTGTGAAAGGGGCTGTTACAACCATTAAAAAAGTATGTGAATACATTCAGTAGCTAGCGTAGCATAGATGTGCTAATGCTAGTTAATGATGTGTCAACGTGCTATGCTAATATTAGCTCCACAGGTTTTTATGTAGAAACAAAAATCTTCTTCCAAGCCCTCAGGGTAAGAAGTATCACTATGACACAACGTTTAACCGTGGTTAGCTCGAAATCCCCCAAAAAACAGCCTGAAAATGAAGAAATCTGAAACGATTGCATAAGAGTCTATGGAGCAGTCAGAGCTGGACGAAGCTACACTATGACTGGCAAGTCTGCGTTCGAGGGCTGGAGTGAGTGGGAGCAAGGAGAATGCATTGTGACAGAGCCAAAAAGTCTGCAGAAGGACGAGGTTGGGGTGGAGGGATGGGTCCACAAAATGTTGGTGAGTTACACATACTGCAACTTAAGAAAACGCATGCAAAGATACAAAACACAAACAAATGAAGACAACATCCTCATCAATTTGACAATTTGCAATGCGTTGCGTCTTCAGATCCACCGTATAAACTGCTTTGTACTTGAGGGCAAAACAAACACATTTTGGAGGACGTTTTTCTGAAACAGTGACATGCTAAGCTAACGCAATCTTAAAATCATACAAACCAGTTGATCATTCTTTTGTAAACTTGATTTTAAATTAGAATATGGAATATATAAGCAGACAATATACATTGTCTAAGCTGGAAGCCACATCCTCCTAGATATTCCCCCCCGTGATAACTTGTAGAGCCATTGTTAAAGCTGTAAAGGGTGTTTTAAAATAACAGAAGTCTCAGCACATGTAGCACTATTTCAGCCACTGGTGGTAATCACCAACCATCACTGTGGTGGCCATTTTGTTCTACGACGGCAGTAAAAAAAAAATCATTATCGTTTTCGTGTTCAATGGAAATAACCGCTCTCTCGTTCAAAGTGCTCTTGGTTAAATGTTTAGCTGAGGTGAACAGGTGGCACCCTCAATCCCCCCCCCTCCCCCCTACCCCATTTCACAGCTCCACTCTTCCCGCGGGGAGCTGCATAGCTGAACTGCTTTCTGAGTTCCTGCTCCGCGGCCAGGACAGAGTTGCCTTGAGTCCCAGCGGGGAGGCAACCTATCGGGAGAAGCAGGGAGCTCCACGGCATGCCGACAGAGTAAGGAAAGACACAAAAGCCTCATCCGTGACCTTCTGAGACACCAATAGCTATCTGCCCTTTACTGCACTGCTGTGGTCCTATATTGCATCAGTAGAAACAAACAATAAGCACATTTTCATTGATTTACTCCTAAAGCCTTAAGAAGCATGTGATTTAGGTTTTGGAAAGATAAAATTCCAAAAGGTGGAGGCAGACGGCGACATTATTTTAGTGCAATGAATTGAAAGGATGAATTTGGTGGACAATATAGATGAATTCTAAAGACGTTCACTTTTTGCACTGAGCGATGGTGATGATGTGGGTGCCTGCTCACAGAGTCAGCTAATAAACCTGACATTTTTGCCAAAGCTACCGATATTAGACTTACTGTAAAAATGACTACGGCTCTCATGTCGTGCACCGGTAGACATTATTGAACTAGACTTGAGGAGTATGTTCTGATTCCAACTCATTCTTTGATTTGGCTGCTCTGGTTCAAAAGCTAAAGGGATCTGTGGTTTGTATGCAGAGGTAATTGGACTGATACCTAATTGGGTGTCAGGAGAGAAAAGAGCAGGTGGGCACGCTTGGAATGTTCACTTGTTTATGAGAGGAGGAAAAAGGAAGACATTTTCTTTTCTGCTTTTTTCTTTGTTTGGTGTCAATTGTGCAACTTCTTTTTTTTTTTTTTAATATGAGAATCAATAATGAACTCTCAGAAAGGTGTTCATCATGCCACCGTGACCATGCCATTTGCTAATTTAATGCCAGTTCATTTGAAACCAGTGTTTTTCATCCCTGGTTTACTTCAAGGTTTTCTTTGAGTTACAGGTGAGCTTGAATGCTTGGAGCTACACAGGAAAGACAAATCTTCTTTATGGTGTATTTGGTCTCCGTGGCCATAGACCAGTTATAGAGTCAGGAGTTGATCGATTTGTTTCCCCTAAAGATCCTTGAAGTTGAGTGGGATTGGTGACAAAGCCTTGGTTCTGTTAATACGGGCCCCCGATGACCTGATGGTATTTGAACTGCCCTTCGGGTCCAGTGATCAGAATGCTCCGTGTTATAACCACGAGCACCATATAGGGTTAAGACTCGGTTGGTCTGCAAGGGCCAAGCCTTCAACATACTAAAGGATCTGCAGTTCTCTTTGCGAGGATCACGGACCTGCAACCTGTCAACCTTGGCTGAATTCATGTCTCACTGGCCAATGGAAAATATCAATCAATCATTACCTGAAGCCCACCATTCAATGGCGGCAAATCCAGTCTGTAAACATTGTATCTTCTTTGCTCACATTTTTTTTTTTTTTACTCTTTTTCTATCAATTTTGTCAACGCAGATAAGAGATAATTTATCTGAAGATGCTCACTCTCTATACTACAGTCTCCTACAATGTTGTTACTGGATATATGTAGTTTACAAGAGCAGCACCATATAAAGAGAATTATAATCTAAACTATTTTCTAATTCAGTTCAGACAATCATAATGTTATTCTATATACATTTTACATCCACGATATAAGCTATAACAATATATTGGTAATATAATCTACCAACAATCTGTACTACTACTACTACTACCACCACCGATACCACCACTACTACTACTACTACTGCTCTGAAGCATCTGTACAAAAAAGCTTCATAATTTCATAATCTGGGGGTTTGTCACACAATCATTCTGAGGTCTCAAAAAATACAGACATTAAAGTATGCCTGAGAGTAAACATAACTATTGCCTTAAACTGCTCATAGATATGTACATTTTGTCTGGGGTCCCAAGTTTTTAAGGGATTAGAAACCACTTCCTTAGTGCATATGTAATTTGATCCTGATCAGAGTGAATTATTATTGGGTATCTAATACTTATATTTACATAAATGTTGATTAAACATGTATCCGAAACATTGAAATTGAATTGAATTTTTTTCTTTCATGAATTTACCAACCTCCCCTTAGTTTGAGATGTACAAATCTCCAAATATATGCAACCATCTGTCTAAAAAATATATATGTTTTGGAATAATGCCACAGAGGAAAATTAGAAGAAAAAACAAGTTTTGTTGAATCACTTAGGGGCAATTCAAGGTGATTTTCATTTAATCTGCCAATCAGAGTGGAGTTCGATGAACACTCCATCAATCTGTCTCCTAGAAAAAGAAAATATCTAAAAGATCCACACTTTTCCTATAAATGCACATGAGCGGTTATATTCCAAACCACTTTCACTGTTGCTCAACGTAGGATCTATGTGCTTTTGAGGTTTGATTTAATACATTTTCCTCAAAACCCTCTCAGGTCCTATTCATCAGCCACACAACCTCCATCTGTTTTGCCTAAATAATCACACGTAATATATTTTTGACTGTGAAGTTTAGATAACTCTGTCAAGATACAAGGTGAGGTCAAAGGGTCGTCTTCAGCTGAATCTCACAAAAATGTAATGTGAACCAATAAGACACCGATTCATTTTGATAATAGAGTTTTGCTTGCGCCATATTTATTAAAGTAACATGTGAGGATATGCTGCGAAAGCAATGAGGGAGCCTTGAAATTGCCTGGAGTGAATGTTTGTCCCGCCACACATGCAAAATGAAGTCATGTGCACCACCAGGGATGCACAGCGCTTGCGTGATCCATCACATCAGGCATT
This sequence comes from Leptoclinus maculatus, assembly GCA_032191485.1. Classification (NCBI taxonomy): domain Eukaryota; kingdom Metazoa; phylum Chordata; class Actinopteri; order Perciformes; family Stichaeidae; genus Leptoclinus; species Leptoclinus maculatus. The sequence continues at coordinate 4,429,095 of JAVDOI010000011.1, read as the reverse complement.
ATCAGTCATATAATGAAGGCTTTGGTTCCACTCCCATGCTTTCCTTTCTCTCACACACTTTTTTTTTTTTCCCCCCAAATAATAAACTATCTCATCCCTTTTTCATTACACAAGTATTCCAACGCTGGAGTAGCCTGAAGGTTAGCGAGGCTTTCTTGTGACCGGAAGGTTATACAGTCTGAATCTGCCAGATTTGCTATGAAAACCTGGATGGGGGAACTGAATGAATACATGATGACCTCCATCAAAGTGCCCTTGAGCAACACAGAAAGCTCTCGTTGGCTTCCAGTGCGGCTGCCCAGGACAGTTTGCAACCCGGTTTCACCTGTAGTAACAACAAAAGAAAACCTCGGAAATTCATAAATAATGCATTTTTTTGGTGTAAATGTGTCACTAAGACGATGTTCAGATCATATCAAACACCAGTAATAACTGCTTAGTCCTTCAAACAAAACCTGTTGTGCATACGTTTGAGAGGGCGGCAGAGGGAGGGGACGCAGTTGTGTGAAACGATCTGGAACGAGATTTAACACTTCTAATTTCATCCATCAACAATAGGGGCTTTCACGTCAAAGCCAATGTGTTTCCTGTTAGCTGAACACCGTTCGTGACAGCCCTGCGATTAATTGAAACATTAGAGAGAGGGGGGGAATGCTCTGGGGCTCATGTGGCCTTGGTCGCATGCACTGCAGTCCCCACAAGACACGGAAAGCACGAGCTATCCAGCGGGAGCTTAGCCTAGCCTCAGAGTCAGCGGGCTAGCTTTCCTCCCACTCAGGGGGAACCAGATGGAACTTTGTACTCAGCATTAGCACTTGCATCATGCAGAGGCAGCCGGCGCGGAAGTGTCCCTTACGTGACGAGGTTATTGTTCTGCTGTGCGTGAATTGTTTTGGAAAGCTGCTCTTCAAGTCTTCAAGTAATGCATACTCTTCAAGTGTTGGACATGAAAGACCCGAGATGGAGGGTCGTTGACTTGTTATATGGAGGTATGTAGATGTGTAGGGGAAAGGGTTGAAGTATGGAAAGTGGGAAGAGAGTAGGGAGTGGCAGGATGGGTGTGATGAGGGACCATCCTGAAGCCAAGAGATTAGAGTTAGATTCCAACCTCAGCTCATGTGTCCAGCAAGACATTAAACACCTAGCGCACATCCACAATAGTTAATGCTTTTTTTTAAAAAAGGCTCCCAGGTCAAAGAATTGCAAACTCAGCAATAAAAGCATTTTTGTAATCATTTTTAACAATATAATGAGCAAAAATGCAGCTTTAAACATGACGATTTTTGCTGTTTTATATCTTTGTAAATTGAATATCTTTGGATTTTAGTTTGTTTAGATGTCACCTCGGGTTCTAGCAGTAAACAGTGAATCACAGATCAAAAACAGATAAATCCTTAATGAAAATGATTGCCAGTTGCAGTCTCTAATGGGACATTTCATTCATAATACATCTTTGACCTATCGCAGCTTTGGTGTGTTTTATTCGCATCATGATTTTTGGACAGTTAGGTTGTTAAATGTTTTAAAACTAAATAATTCAAAGCCTTTGCTGTAATAAGAGTAGATCAATGTGTTTCTTGACTTGAAAACTTTATTTCCCCCCATCCATCTGTGAGGGTTTAGGCCATGCTGGCATTTTTCTCATGACGCTGTCTACAGTTAATGTGTGAGCATATGTGTCTGTGAATCTGCTGTGACGACTGACTGAAGTGTTGTGTGTCCATGTTGGAAAAAAAATGAAATCCTTAGATCTATTATTGAGCATCTCTATGAAACTATAGAAGGGTTTTCATTTTGACAATGACAAACTGCCACTACTCCAATTTTGTACCAACACTTGTAAGACTCTTTTTTTTTTCTTTTGGAAAACTCATTTAGTAATGATAGTCATGCCTTGTGCATCTGTTCATTACAATGGAAACTGTTGTGGGACATTCACAGCATGCCAGGGGTCAACGGAGCCAGCCGGGAGCAAACTGACGTGTCAGTCAAAAGAAGCACTTGGAAACAATCTTAAGCATTATTTATGATGCTGGCAACTGCTATTACGATGAACTATGACATCACCTAAGCTTAGCCCATTAAGCATTAATTTGCAGCAATGTGGCACCCTTACACATCAAAGCTGTCCGCCCGGTATTCCCTGCACCTCCGACAGCCTGCAGCTAATTACGTGATCTGATGGTTACACAAGGATGGTTACACAAGGAAGGTTGCGACTGGACCCGCGCTGCTGGGACGGTAAATGTGCTCCACTACCTCAACAACAGCTGCTGTGCCCTTGAGCAAAGTGCTAAACCCGCAACCGACCCAGTAGCATTGGCCAACAGTGTGCAAACTGGGCCGTAGATATAAACCAAATCTTTTGAAATGGATTTTGGACAGCAAAAGAAAACATTAGACGTGGGTCATCAACTAAAAACTGAACATTAGACATTTAGGCAGAAGATATTAGGAAATGTTTAATTGATACGACACTGATCCAATACTTCGTCGACATAATGACAGATGACTACATTTGCTTAGGTTGCTTAATAAGTTCAAGATTGTCTTATGTTGGACAGGTAACCAACAAAAATAGCAAAGAACATTGAATATGTTGACTCCTTTTGTCTTCTTGTGTCTGCTGATAAGGTGTAACAGTGTTCTTCCATACTTGACAGATAACATTGAATGCATTAAAAGACGTTTTTTTTAGCTCTAACCAGGCAGAACAAATAAGTGATGAATATGGCGGCTGTCATGACAGAGAAATCTGTGCTATCATGTCTACAAAGGTTGCTCCGTCCAGGGCTTTAGTACTCAAGTCCAGTCTCGGTCTTGTGTCCGACCTCAAGATCACTTTTTGGAAGTCTTGGTCTAGCGCCTTGTCGGACTCGGAATCGTTTCCGCCTCAGGCTTGATTATTGAGAAATGGTCAAGTTGTCCCGAGCACGTTATCTACGAAGCATTTTGCCTGCGTTAACCGAAATGAGACGTGATTCTAAGCTGTGTGTGCACGGTTAAGCAGGAGGACTTTAACTGGTCATCTCTTGCGGCACAAAGAGACATTGCCTACCACTGCTGGCCGAGTTGAAACGCATCACACTTTCACAAGCCAGCAGAAATACTTTCGCGTTCCATTAAGAGGTTCATCAAAAGCATTTTTAGTCTTGCAACAAAGAATTCAAGGGGTTTCAGTTAAGATACCTGTCATGATCTTTAAAGCTGAATTCTATCCATTGTTTAGTTTGATGTTGGAAGATTGATCAATCTTGTTTATCGCCTCATCACTTAAACAATCCGTAGATCAGTAGACAAATATGTCTATTTTAAAGTCAAACTTTTATGATTATATCTAAAAGAAATTCAAGATTGTGGCTTTAAAGAATAAGTTTATGTCTCGAAATATATCACTTCTAATATTAGGGTCTCGTGTTATCATGAGAATATCCCAATCGTCGTGAGAGAGATTAAGTCAGTGAAACTGTTTTTGGCAACATTGTTGAAGACATCAGATATTACACTTTCACTCAATACCCACATTTGCCCTCAGGGATCAATACAGTTCATCTTTTTTTTAATCATGCTGTCACTTTGATCTTTTTATATGAGTAGGCAGAAGCTTTGATTAGTTGTCTTGTTGGGAAATCCCGCCGCGAGGTGATCTCACTTTCAAATGGAACAGGAAGCGATCCTGGAACGATCCCGCTCCTTTCAGACTGACAAGAACAAACAAGATTTCTGATCAACTGAAACAGGAAGTTCGCAAACGGCTGACTTTTAAGAAGTTATTATCCAACCCTGCTACTGTGCCAGGAGACATCTCCTCCACCTGTGGCTTTTGAGATGTTTGAGTTGTTTCTCTTACCACATCAGAAGGTTACAGTTTTGTATTGTGGGTGCAATGAATTAAAAGTAAGAGCATTCATTGTTCTTTTCTACTTGAAAAGACTTTTTAAACCAATTAAATGTTGAAAGAGACAGCCCTGAAGCTATGAGGTTTTGTTGTGCCGCAGTAAATTGGCAGCTATCAGTTACACAAAGGCCCCAATAAAGAGCAGAACGTTGTGAAATTGAATAATTTGAGAGATTTGTCACTTGAAACAATAGTGTAAAAAGAATCCGTGCTTAATAAAAGTGTTGAAACTGGACATCATGAGGTTACAACATTTTTATTGATATCGTGTGTCGTCTCATGAGAGAGTCTCTGTATCAGAACACCTCAAAGAGGTTTGTTCGACTGGATACACGTTCCCACCTCATATTCAGGTTCAAACTTCTATTTTGGCTTTCTATAGAACATGTTTAACATGCTTTTACTTTCAAGCATGTATACGTGTTGAGCCTGCATGTGACAGGAAAGAGAGACTAATCTGACTGGCTTGTTGAATCTCATTTTTTCAGATCCAGGCAGCTCACAAAAAAACTGACTGGGTTGTCTTATTTCCCAATTTGTGGGTTGGTAGGCACTCCAGATACTCAAATGTATGTGCACAAGCAGTGAAAAAGTGCGTTTTTCATGACATGTCCCCTTCAAAGCATTTCACTGACACTCTTATTTGGTTAGTGGTTATCTTCGTGAGCCGGCAGCTGCTGCATGCTGGGACTTTTGCATGCACTATCAACCCGTTAATGCCTCCAATGTTGACATCTGTTTTCATACATGTGCGTTGTTCAGTAGTCAATCTAATGAAGGCTGGTGGAAGGCTACAATCTGATGATTAGTTGGGACAGAATAACTCAATGTGCTTTTTGTCATTTGCCAATTCTTACAGCTATTGAAAAATAGGCATCAAAATGAGCGGACCATGAAACAGGCCAGTATAGAACAAGTTCAACCAACACTGTTACCAGACCGAAACCTTCAGTAGCCATCCAGCTTGGAAACGGCAAGAGCAAAGATCAAAACCTCAATCTTTAATCTGTATTAAAATAAAAGTGCAGCCGATCATTGCTGTAAAGATCCTTTTTGAGCTTTATCCATGCCAGTCCAAAATAAAAACATACTCAATACCAGAAATAAAATGTACAACAATCTCATATATGTGGGATTATTCTTACCTACGCTTTATGTCTCACCACCAGATTTAGGTTGTTTATTCTGCTCAGGCCGCATCTCCATTGTTTTGACAGAAATCAAAGCTGGCAGTGGGGAAAGAAATAGTGAATACGTACATCTTTAATCTCCCTCATCCTGCTGTTAGGCCAGGGTGTGTCCCCCGGTCTTCTATAATAGTCTGCAATGAGAAGCTTGAGTAAACACAATCAATGGAAGATACTAGCATATGCACCGCCGAGACTTCCGAAGCCCCCCCCCCCCCCCCTCCCCCTTTTTATTCACCCCTCCACGTATTCGATTACACACCCCTACCTTTGTGGATTGCAGGCAAATTACAACCCGAGACAAAGGTATTGATGCAATATTACATGTGGGGAGCAATAACAGGTAATGTTATCAGCGTCACCGGATTGTCTTGGAAGAAAAAAAAACACATTCTACCAGAGGGGTGCCCTCTCTCCCCGTCTCTCTCTCTCTCTCTCTCCCTCCGTGTATAGTGCTCCTCCATGCTCTCTTACTCCTGGATTACAATCTCTTCATCCATTATTAATGAAGTTAAACTACTAGTGGCATGCTGAATGTGCTGCATGGGAGATTTGTAGCTAATCCAGCGCAAAACAGCCCCAGTCACATAATGAAGGGAAAAAAAGCACAAATGTCAACAGTTTCACACTGGGACTGGATTAGATGTGCCCCCCCCCCCCCCCACACACACACACACACACCTCACCCTCCTCATTCACACACGGCCTGCTTTCTCTCCTCCACACCACTCGCACAGAAACCCCTGCGCACACACACACACACACAGCACATCTTGTATCCAGCATGAAGAGTTATGAGTGCACAAACATCCACCTCCCTCCATCACGTCTTCTGTGAGTTCCACTAACTGAAGTACCGCTTTGAAGGAAAAGGCCAAAGGGCTGTTGAGGTCTATATGCGACATTGTTCAACACACTCTCCCAAGGAGTGACAGATGTAACGCCGTTTCATAATATCAGCCACATATGGAGCGATATGACACAGAGACGTGCGTGCTGACAGTACGAGTGATTGTTGACCCCCCTATGTCATCTCTCAGGTTCTCATGTGTCACTTGATTGCACGGGGTTGGTCGTTGTGTTGTGGTGAAACGCTGTGCACTCGTTTACAGTTCAGCCAGGCGACGGGGCTCCATGAAAAGCGGAGACGAGCATGAAACACCGGAACTAATCAGAACACAGGACATGAGACTAGCATCCTGATTTCAGATTAGCTACCCTCCCTTCCTCCCTCCTTCCATTTCTCCCTCTCTGCCTCTCCCGTCTTCATATTTTATCTTTGTCGTCCTTTATCTACCTTTTGGAGGTGATCTTTTTGCTCTGCATCTTGCTGTTTTTTTTTTAAACCCTCTTCGTCCAAGTTGTTTTCTTTAAATTTGCAGTTCACACTGAATCGTCAAAAAGACAGTAAATGACTGAAACCAATATCTTTGATAACCTGATAATCAGACTGAATTGCCATTGTGTTTTGATTCATTATTCAGTTTCTAACATTAAAATCATGTTAGCCAATGTCTGTTTGGACAGGGGTTATGTTGTCCTAACCAACCAATTTTCAGTCAACAAAAAAAGCAGCTACCAGTAGCAGTTAGCTGAAGGTTTGTCAAGTCCAACAAAGTCAACAACAATTCCCACAGCTGCATCGATCTCATCCACGCCTCTCGCAATGTTTCTGTTGCTCTTTTTATGGCTCTGGTACAGGAAGTCCATGTCCCCATTTTAAGCCCCACCTTCAACACTCTGACTCGGTTATTTCTCCGACCAGGGAAACAGCTGTCATTGAGGCCTTGTTAGTCGTATCAGAGTTATTACCAGTTTACTACTAGTTTCACTACCAATTTACAAGTGGGAATTTTGTTCTGAAAGTTCTTATGAAACTGACTTGAGACTTGGTAGTGCTTGAAAAACAAACCAATATGAATGTCTGGGGTCAGCCAAGGTCTGTTGAAAACTTAATAAAAGCTGCATTTAATGATTATAGTGCTATAGTTCGTCAGTGCACAATATTCTTAACCCCCACATGACCAACTCTGCAGTCAAACAACCGTCTTCAATTGTCAGACAATGTGAACGCTCGCCATTTGTAAACATGGAAGTCCATTCTATATCACAAGAACACAGCAAGAACATTTGGGAGAAATTTTGTATTTGCCGCCTTTTATCCTACATTAACCTGACTTCCTTAGCGGCAGCCCTGCACGTCCTGACTAATGTTTACATTTGTTACGTATATATAGACTGTACATCGGAAGTGGACGTAGTCATCGTGACGTCACCCACTGGTTTTGTGGACTGCCGTTTTGAAGACTCAAGTTCGGCGATTTGGCCGTCTTGGCTTTTGTGCAACCAGTTAACAGTAATTACCATATTAGAACTGTGGAAGAGTGATGTAGAGACGTCGTATACGGCTCTGGTAGCGTCAGCGACCTGTCAATCACACGATAGCCACGCCCTAAATCATGCCCTGCTTTATGGTCTATTTTACTCTAAATGGGACCACTTGAAACTAGCGATTGAGACTTGTTTACTGAGGTAATAAATCAAGTGAGAAGTAGAGTCATTTTATCATAGACTTCCTTACAGTCGGACTTCTTTATGCAACCAGAGCAGTCGCCCCCTGCTGGCCAGAAGAGAGAATGCAAGTTTAAGACTCTTCCGCATTGGCTTCCCTCGTCAGAGCCGGAGGTCACCGCCTGGCTACATATGAACTACAATACATTGCTTTTTGTAGCCGGCATCATGTGACCCAAGTACTAAACTTTGATCATGTGACCATGAATAGCTTTGTATGTGGGGAGGGGGATCAGCTGAGCCATGACTGAGAAAACTCCATGCACTTATGAAGACCATGAGATGTGGTTGAAAGCTCCAGAAAAAGCTAGCGAGTGGACTCTTCCAACCATTTCTGAATTATTTCTGTACCTATACACTTACATGTATACATCGTATCGTTTCCCCCAAACATAAATTGTGCAATATCATCCATGCTCCACTCCACATCTCTCCAGCCCCTTCCCTTCCTCCTCCTCCTCATGCCCTCTCTCTCTCTGCCACAGTAGACCAATTAGGACTAAGCTGATTCCAGTTGTGACCTTTGGGTCCACCTCAGGTCTGCTGACAGGAGAGTTAACATGTAGCTGAACTGTTTTACATGTTATCGACGGGGTGGGAGGCATCATAGTCATTTTATCACACCAATTTCATTCTTGGCCGATTTCCCCTTAGGCAGGTTAGTGGCAGCTTCCCATTGATTTTTCATGTAATTGATCAGAGACCTGCTTGAGCAATTTATTGGCCCGCTCGCACCTGTGATTAAGGCTGAGGCCGCATGTGTTTATGCATGCACCGACTATTACTTTCCCCAAGATCAACCACGTGCCATAAAAAAAAGCGCCGCTGTGCTGGCCCGTCTGTGGCTGTCAGCGTAATGAATGCCGTCCGAGTCTCAGGGACATTTTTAATCATGCTTGACCAAAGCCATGTCATGTCCAAAGTCAAGAGGAATGGAAACAGGCGCGTCTGACTGACCGGCAATGACAGGAGTTAATGTGCTCACATGAAAACATGGACCAGAGTTTAATTCAAAGTAATTGTTATTCATTTGAAGCCGCCTCTTGCATGGGATTAATATTGGAGCAGTCGGGTGGCCAAAACCACAATGACATCAGCTGAGCATTTTCTTTGGAAGCCGAGGATAGGATAATTACAGAAGAAGACAAAGACGAAGAGCTGAGTGCTTTTTAAATATACACCACGGTAGCATGGGCACGTCGGGAGGAGTGAGGGTAGCCCATGGCGTAAGTCATTTACTGGCCTTGCGTATAACGGTCTAAAACCACAAGCCATGTTGCTGAGTTGCAGTGCTCAGCGTTGGTGTAGCTCATCTCCCTTTGGTACTGTGACAGAGCTGGAATAGTAAGGATCAGGCATAAAGCCGCTCAACAAGCTCAAGAGCCATCAAAAAGCCACCCTTTTAATTTGGTTAATTTACAGGCAGCTTTTTCGCTAATAACGTTCTTGGAGTGATACTTGACAAATTGAAATACACACAGAATATTTCTGTCTCGCAGGAGAACGACTCATCTAATGTTCCGTCTCTCCTATTCATCCTCTGTTTCTCCTCTTCTCTACCTTCCTCCTCCTCCTTTTTTCTCTCCATACTCATCCTATTTTCAATTGTAGAGAAGTCACGCCCCCACAATAAAACTAAATTCCCAAACCATTACTTTATTTCTAACATATTAGCAGTACATAAACTGATTTGTTTAAAGATTTGTGGGTTTGGAAACACCAATTTGACTAAAAATTTTATTACATGGCCACAGAGTGTTTGGCCAGACAGAGCACTAGGCGACAATCGCATGTGGTTTGAGGCTAAAACAGGGAAGAAAAGAAAAAAATCTGGCTTGTTTCACTGTGAAAGAGCACCCCTGAATAATGGAACCACTTCACATCTGCAATACCCAAGCTTCCCAGTGCAACAGAACGATGACAGGACTTGCATATTTCACTGAATGCTGTGGGGAAGAAAGTTTTAGATTCACTTTTAATGACAGCCTGTAGGAGAGAAATCAGTGACGAGCTTGTTTTTGAATTAAGTTTCCGTCTGACTAACTTAGCACCATGCAAAGGCTGCAAAGACAGGACGTCTCCCATAGATTGGATATGTCTTTGTAAATAAAATAGGGCTTTATTCCACAATAAGACTAATAATCGTGTGTCAAAGTACAATTTGGCACACAATAGACAAAGTATTACAAAGCTTCAACACAGTCTTGGAGATAAGGGGCTGTGCTTTGCAGGTTAGGGTGCGTATTTTCAGAAGACTGTTTAAGCTTTTAGACTGCATATTTAGTCATTTTGAATAAATCATATATAGCTGTCAGATCTAAATATTAGAAATAATTATGTTGTCTTTTATGCATTGCATTAAGTGCACAACCGGTTGTTAGATGATCTGAAGTCTGTAATCAATCACAGTGAAAATGAACAAAATAAGCCAATTCGTTCAAAAATATGAATTCAAAATGAATAGGTTACTTTTAGGTTAAATAAGTTTTAGATGGTGGGTGTGTGTGTGTGTGTGTGTGTGTGTGTGTGTGTGTGTGTGTGTGTGTGTGTGTGTGTGTGTTGCGGCTGACTTGCTGGTCAGTCCATCACCTCTCCTCTTTAAAGTGGAGGCTTGGGTCCATGCTGATACACGTGGAAAGTGTGTTTTAAAGTCCTCTCCAGCATGCTGGAAGGGGGAAAAGTTGAAATGTGCAACTGTACTGACGCTGGGGGGCTGATGTGCTCGTTAAGAATCAGGAGAGAGCGTCAGCAGAGCAGGTCACCCCGTTTCTCACATCACAGCCCCATCAGAAATTCTTTCAAGTGTCCTTCTGCGTCGCCAAAGATGACAACGGCGAATCGATAAGCGCTTGAAATGAAAAGGAGCCGCCGGTTTGCCCCCGAGGCGAAAGATTTCATACCCGCCAGCCTTCTCTGAACTTCAGGCATTCCTCTGCACCTTTCTGCGTGAGAAAGAGCAGACTCTTGACTGATTCCTTTCTTTTTTTTTTCCTTTGTATAAGAAGGTAAGAGGAGAATATAGCCGAACCATCACGCCTCTCAGCCTCTTTCTCTCCGCGTGCAGGCGGGGCGTGATTTGAGGATGTGCATGATGCTTTTGCTTGCTTTTTTGCTTGTGCGCGCGTGCACATGTTTGTGCTTTCATGCGTGCGTGTGCCATATCACAACATATAATATTAAAAGCGCACGGGTCCCATTTTTAAGAACTAAGCGAGCTGTGTTGGCAAATATAAACATTTTATTTATTTTGTCCTCAGATTTGTTTGCATTTGACCAAAGCTCTTTTTTTCCTGCCTGCACGTGTGTTTACGCGAGTGGGAAATTAATGAAATATGGCCTTCTTGGGCCTTTGTAGAAGACTATACAACTAAGGTCTACAGTCCTGCCTGAATAAACCAGATATAAGCAGCTATTACAAATAGCAACGCTTCTTTTAATTCCTCCTTTGTGAGGCTGCAGCAAGCATTTATCACATCACCTGTGTGTTTGGGATACAAGTAGCCTATTCAAACCATTCCTGGTTCACCAAATTCTGTTCTGGGGATGGAGGGGTGGAGGATGCGCTTGTTTTGCTTCAGTGTCCCCTAACGCCTGGATATTCCCGTGTGGATGTGCGCATTAATTACCGGTTTAATGGGAGTATGACTAAAAATGTAAAAGACGGATTAGGCGCGGGCCTGCGTCCGGTCTGCTCGCCTCGCTTAAAATGCGAATGGAAAATCAGTCTGTATCTAACGAAACGGATCTATAAAGAACATTTGCATCCGAGCCAGCTGTTCACTTCATCTGCACGTAAATCCGCAACCCGACCGGGCTCTGTCTGGCCCTGAACGGGTGTCATTTAAATACGTTTGTTTCCCCCTCAATATTCCAAATATTGCGTTTGAAATATGTTAAATTATGTTATAATCAGTGCCTACAACGGTCAAACAATTATCTTAATTGAGCGTTAATTAGGCTCGAATTAGCTGGTTACATAATAGGCTGACTATAAATAAAATATTTCTTTAAATGAACTTCCAGTCAGTGGCTCTAGTCATACACCCCGGGTTATGGCTGTTTGTTTTGCGCGCGCACAGTTTAGATAATAAGGCAGTTGAGTTGCTTGTTGTAAATTGCAGGTTGTGGTTTGGCAAATGTAACTATTTAGGCTGAGTGTGTGTGCTTTGCATGCCTGCACCTCAAATGATGCATTGTTGCAGTGAACGCACCATGGCTAACAGGGATATCAGGGTTTGGTTTGGTTTGTAATCTAACGTGTGTGTGTGTGTGTGTTTTATAAAGATGCCAACCTGCATTTGTGTTTGATTGTTGTTGAAAGTTCAGAGGCTTTAAGTTTGCCCTCTGCTAGATTACACAGGCACATACATACACAAACACACACCCCTTTAAAAAGGCGCGCGCGCAAACACACACACATATATACACACACGCACACACACACACACACCACACACACGGGGTCCCTCTCTGAGCTCAAAAGGAGGAAGAGAAAAAAATGCGCCACTCTTGGAGCGTCTTTCAAGGGGAAAAAAGTTGAGGAAGACAGAAGAGGACGAACCAAGGGGAGACTCGGATGAAAGCGCCTCCTTCGTTGCTTCTCCTCGCGCTGTAAACAGATGGTTATTTATGCGCATAAATGAAACTATCCTAAAAGGTAGCGCTGCGTCTCTTCTTTTGGGATAACATAGCAGCAGGGGAGCCACATCCACTCAAGGCTCACATTTCCGGACAGAAAGTTAGACTTCAGCGCGACTGGACCTTGAAAAGTTGCCTGAATTTTCGCTATTAAAACACAATCACTGGTGTCCGAGCGTGTTTTGGACGGTGGAATTTATCTCTGCGCTAGAGAATAAAACGCCGACGGCAGGGAAGCCCAAAAGCCACCGGTGTCTACAACTGGTAAGTGCAGCAGAGGAAGCGAAGAGGCGCTAAAAAGTAAATAAAAACTGAGATGCGAGTTGATGCAAGTGAAGGGATTTGTTCCACCTCTTGTTGTTTTTTTTTGCCTTTTTTCGGTGTGTTTCTGACGCGACTCTCAAAGCCGTGTAACATAAAAGGAGCATGAAGGGATGTGAGGGCAGGGTTCGCCTTCCAGGTCGGCGGATGGTAATGATGAATCGTTAGAGGTGATGGAGTGTGGGGAAATGAAAAAGAAAGGGGGGTAAACCACACTGTACTGGTCCTGCAGTTGGGGATGATTGTGAGAAAACTGTTAAATATCGATTAAAGTATCAGAGGATTTGGACATTTTAGAATCACACCCTGCAGCTCGTCAGTTTGGTGATTTAAGTTCACACATATTGCAATAAAATGCGTAAAGAAACAAAGCGTATGAACTCCTTAGCTCCCCAAAGCTACATTTAAATAACCCTGTTGATAAAAAAAACAAACTACCTATATATTTTGCAATATAGGGAGGAAAATGAATGGGGGGAAAGAGGCGACGTTCACGGTCTCACGCCTTCCATTAATACAGGGCCATATGGTGGAGGTTAGTCGATTCATCTCCCGGTAAAGGCGGCAGTCTCATGCTCTGCTGTGTTAATTTCACAAGTAAAGCCGGTGTGAGGCAATGCCAGCTTTCTGTCTGCACTGGGCCTCACGCCACGTGAGCCACTGACTCCCATCAACTGTTGGTGGAGGGTGAGAGCAGCGAGCGTCCGTGAGGTGAGAATGAATGAATGAAAAGGATTAATAGAAGTAATCTGAATATTAACGCAGCTGCATCTTTAAACTGCTCCTACTGGATATACACTGTGGCATACGTAATTACCAGGCTTAATTACCACGAAATTATTATTATTCGTAGTGTTATTAGCAGGCCTGTTATTATTAATATTGTAGACTAAAGGTTGAATATATTTTAAGACATTGGTGACATTTTTTGTCCCATATGCTTTTGGAAATTAGCGCAATAATATCGATTACTTTGGTTAAAATGTAAACGACACATATTTTTTAAATGTTTATTTCCTGTATCTTTTAAGGAGATGTATGCCTTTAATTTTAAGTATCCAGCAACAAGAGATACAATAGATACAATTGTATCTCTTGTTGCTGGATATACAAATAATTTTGATGTAAAAAAAAGGACCCCTATATATTTTAACTGTCAAATAAAATACAGTAAAATGCATAAATAACAGTAATAATTCCAGAGGCCGTGGAGCAGCCAGGCAGGCTGAAATATTAAAAGGACCCCTGATTAAATCTCACTGATTAGATAACACTGAGTCGCATACAATGACCTTACACCTTACAGCCTGACCCCCACTATTTCATTTTGCAGTGGGGACATAGAGTGGTGAGAAGAAAGGTTGTGCAGGTACACGCCGTACAACTTAACCTCCAATATCTGCATCTTCTGAATTGGAGAAAGAGAGCAAAAAAATAAACCTCACAGATGATGTAGAGCAGGTGAAGAGAAGAACTGGGGAAAATGGTTAACAGCATGACTGCATGCAAATTCCCCCCGACTTGAATTATCATAAGCAAACAGTGCGAGCCTGGACTAATAAAACCCCATCTGTGTAACTTCATATCGAGGTAGTATGAGGGCTGCGATAATGAATTTTGTAATATCCCACCGACAGACATCTCAATCAGACTCTAATCCCGTGATTTTACTACGGAATCACTCCACTTCCAACTGCAGGCTCCACCAAAAAAAAAAAAAACACAAGATCCGGCTCATGCAGAACACGGCAGGTTTTATATATTCAGACTGCAGAAAAATAAATATTGCACTGGAAAAATATAAAACAATACATGGCGTGCTATACAATTGAGCTTTAGACTATAATTATTCTTAAAATCAAGTGAAAACTGCGTCAGAAATAATCTTGTTTCTATTATTTCTTTTAATCCAGAGAGGTTTGGCAATGTTCTGCATTTCCCAACACAGGTAAAGTTTAATTGGAAATAAATCGATCACTGACGCAATTTCACAACAAAAAACAACGAGACTTTCATAGCAGAATGAGAATTACACTCATTCAAATGTACACTTTTGCAAACAAACTTTCTTTTATGCTTTTACTTTATTTCTTGCAGGAGTCGAATATCTGAGTTTTGATTTTCCCATTTGCAATATTTTCCTCAAGACCACCAGCATTTTGCTCTTGTAATCCAATACTATACTTTTTAGTCTTATGTGGAATCGGATGTCGGTGAACAACACAGCGGGGTTGTTTACCACACTTAAAGACTAATTATGGCTCTTTTGTCTGTTTTTTCAGAAGCGGTTTCCTTAAATTGCCACAATGGACTCCCACTGCCGCAAACTAGCCACCACCTGCGCGCAAATAGGTGAGTACATCATCCATCATCAATGCCGCACAATTCTCACACATCACAGAAACAATGAAACCAGATTATTTTTCGATAGAATATTAATTAATTGTACATGATTGGTTCTGTATTTTATTTCATTAAATTTACATAAAACCAGCACTCTTGGTCAGGCTAAGCGTGTGAGTGTTGCTTTCCAAAACAGATTAGATATTTATTAATTACAGCTCGATATCTTGGTAATTGGAGAAGCGGCCCAAACACTGATGTCTTGATCTTAAAACCTGATTTTGTTTAAAATAAGTGAACAGTTCTGGCACTGTGTAGTGAGCCAATTGTCTTCCACTTTTGTGAGGTTTCTTTAAGAAACAAGTTTAGCATCTCTAATTAAAATGGCTAAATTACGTTGACAAAACTATCTTTGTCTTCTTCACAATTTCAAGACTTGTGACGGTAAAAAAAGGTAACTTTAGTTGGATATTTTTCCATTTATTAATTTATTTAGTTTGCAGTAGATATCACTGAATATTTGGCAGTCACAGATATCCGGCCTCTTTGCTCGTCGGTGTGGAGAAGCGGTTGGTGAATGCAGCGTGTTTGCTGTCTTAGAGGGACACCTGGTGGTCCAACGTGGATCTGCAGTTTCAGAGCGTCATCCGAGGATTTGATCAGGGTTGACAGCTCGGCAGCGATATCATTTGCTGTAATTAGGAGATGGACATATATGCACATTTTATCATACCCTTTACTTTAAAAACTGACTGTCATTTGGCACAAGCAGGCCATTGTTTGTACAACCACAAAACACATTTATGTGGCTTTTTTTTTTACTTCGATCCCATTTGCATTAACGACAGCATGTTTTCTTAAATAACATCTATGAATAAAACCCAACTAGAGACTAAGGAAAAGCTAGAATCCCTTGCACGACAAAGTCTGGGATTTATTAATTATTCTCCACCGTGGCGGGGAAATGACATCAGGTCTGGTTAGGGTCTTAAACGAATAACCAATAACTCTCATTCCGTCTCATTTAGCCGGCACTGATGGGGCAATATGTGGCAGAGGGCAGGCTGCTCATAGCTTCACAGCTGCATCGTGTGGACGGCCATCGATTAAGAATAATAGGATAACTAAAATACAAAAAAAACTGAATCACACGGGAGGAGAGTCAGAGTGATGCTTGCAAATATAGACACGCCAGCGCCAACTGTTTTGCTGTAATATATTCAGCGCTCGTTGGATTGACTCCGGGGAAAACTAAATGTATAATGAAAGCCCATTCGTGAGGAGGAATATACTAATGGAGGAATCTGATGTCTCCTTAATCCTATGTAAAAAGCCTTGTCGTCTCCCCCTATATTGACTGAATTGCTAATTAATGGCCCTCAATGGCGGAGGCCTATTGCGCGCAGTAATCCGCAGAAGAGAGATAAAGCATTCAGAAGGTAGAAATGAAGAGGAAACCGATAATCCACTTCAAGTTTAGTATTACAATACGGCGGGAAGGGGAAAAAAAGAGCAAACGACTGTTCGCTGCTTGGCATTAAACAAGACATGGAAAATATCGGTTTATTATTGTTATTTTTAATAAAATAGCTCTATTTTGAATTGTAAAACTTTTATTTTTAGAATCAAGTTTGTCTAATGCACACCATTATTAATTACTATTATATAAGGACTAATAGTTTTTTTTATACCTCCCCCTATTTTAAAACTGCCTTTTCTGGAAATATAAGAGCAGGATTGTACCGTTTATCCCCAAAAATAATCTGTTAATGAAAATAAGTCCATTAAAATAAATGCCACGTGAATGATTCCAACTTAAAATGTGCATCATCTTAATTGAATTACTCGGAGACGAACCAAACAAGGTTTTATTGCTCTGTATGAGAAGCGATTGGCTGCCTATGTTTTAATAAAGTCTCTTCCGTCCCTCGGAGTGCGCGTGTGCCGCATACAGTCTATGGTCTGCTGGTATTTATATATCAGGGGCTTTCACGGGAT
Organism: Leptoclinus maculatus; assembly: GCA_032191485.1. NCBI lineage: Eukaryota > Metazoa > Chordata > Actinopteri > Perciformes > Stichaeidae > Leptoclinus > Leptoclinus maculatus. Next base: position 4,412,139 of record JAVDOI010000011.1, on the reverse strand, counting down.
TAGCCCCGCAACTTCTTAACAGCGCCAAGTCCAAATGTGCTGGCTGAATGGGCGTCCGCCCGGCCACGTGGAGACGGGAAGTGATGGTGACGAGCCGATTGTGTCGTGGAATAAGAGAAGGGCCGGAATATAATCAATTTTTAATGTAATTTTTCATTTACATTTGTATGAATCGCAGTAATTGGCGTGAGCGTGTCCTCCTCTCTGTACGATGAGTCCATCCCTTCAATCACCTGTTACCCAGCTGACATTTATCCACCCCCCCACCCCTCCTCCTTGGAAATTAAAGTCGCATTTGTTTGATTAGACATGTTTACTTTGCCTTAACGCGTCACAATCTTTCGGGAGTTATAGGTTAAAAAAAATTGCTGGCATATCGGCTCAAACTCATTAAAAGTCCTCCTTCAGAAATTCTTAGGCAAATGAGAGTCTTATCAGATTAAAAAAAACACTACAGGAGTGCTGGCTGGAAACGACTGAGGGGTCCAAACGCAAAGTGAGAGGAGAGATCCAGTTAAGCACCCAGATAAAGTAATCCGTCGTCAACAAGCCGAGTCTGCGTGGCTAACGGTGGCTCCGGTGGGGTTGATTTAATGGATATTTGAACCTTAACTCTGGGGAGGTCAAGAGGATCGTCTCATTTGACAACTCGTATGGCTGGCTGCATACGGGGATGTTAGGGGATAGTAAGCCAATTTAAATCAGTTTGGTGACGTCGTACTTCATATCCAAGTATGGAGTTTGATCTGAGGATTAGAATGAGAATGCTTAAATTCAATGCATTAGTGGTTGTTTAACTTTAAGTCATTTTAACCACCTTTTTACTTCCCGTTTGTTCATTGCCTTTGATGCATCCATAGCATTACAATTCTGCAGCGAGCTGCACCAGCTGCAACATATACTGTATTAGTTTTTGTCACAGAATGGCACATTTGAAGTTCCATGTATTTTTTGTGCCTTTATTCCTGTGTCCTTTCACGGGACCATTGTGCTGTAGTAAGCTGCTGCGTTTGATATTCAGTGTGCATCTCTCTTTTTTTTCATACGGCTTTCAATACAATCCGCTCGGTGGCTCTCTTTATCCACACCCTGAGTAAACTGCGGTGACAGAGCCTGCGAGCTGCACAGCTTGCGTATCAATAGAACTGCATCGTTTTACTGGGCCACTGGACCCATCTCATAAAATGAGGCCAAACGGTGTTATTTTCATTTTTATTTGGTCTTGGGCTGCTGCGCAACGTCTACGGAGCGCCGCGGGTACACCGTGCGTCCCATCTCTCTTTACATGCTTTTATTTGGAAGAGGGAAATAAGCGCCAGCCCCGGCATAAACACATTGGCACACATATCTCGTTTCCGCGAGCACCGGTTGGTTGGACGCGCAGTCATATCCACATGAATTGTGCCTGTCAGATGGGCGGGCGCAACGCGGTGACGTGGAGGTCTGGGGAGACGCGCAGTTGGACAGTGCGCAGGCAACAGCTGAAATGAACAGAGAGCGGTGCAGTGTGTGTATGCCTCTGGATCTAATATCACCTACCTGTCCTTGTCACTCTGATAGTCAGCCGAGGTAGCCGCTGTTTACCACCGATGCTAGTATGGCAGCACTCAATGGCCCATTTTAAAGCAACTTTAAACAGAAAGAAGGTTTCATCTCAGCCGCAGGAGGAACCGCTCTGCTGTGCGTATTTTTGGAGAACAGAACACATTCCGCAGACGGACTTTCCGCTCATCCTTGCTGTACTGAAGGGACTTACTCTGCCTTTGACAGCCGGTTTTGCGATCTTCTACCGATGAACTCTATGAGGGATCCATTAAACATAGACCATCACCACGTTACAGGGAATAAACTTGCCTCCACGCACCACACGGCTCTGGCGATGGCCTCCACTTTACAGCCGCTGCAGCGGTCTGTGGACTCTAAACACCGGTTAGAGGTGCACACGGTGTCGGACACGTCCAGTCCGGAGTCTGTCGGTAAGAACCGCACGGGATGCAGATGTTCTCAGCCAGGCGCCGCAGATGTCATCTTGACATCAAACAAACGGTGGCTCCCATTAATCTGCGTAAAGGGAGTTTCACGTGAATGCTAAATAGGCGATTATAGCTGTCATTTTATTCACGCGTAATCAGTTTTGACACTGGCCTGTGTGCGTGGTGTTGTGGAAAGTTTCTGTGTTATGGAAATGAAAGACAGCTTGTCCTGTGTCAACTGGAATTAGTCAGGCGTTTACTCTGATACTGCGTGCTCAGATAAAATGAAAATGTCAATTTACTAAAATCCAATAGAATTAAGAAAAAAAAAATATATATCGTTTTAAAAAGTAATTTTGAATTGTATGAATCACAGGATTTCTTCCTCAGTGAAGTCAGACTGTGAACAGCTCATCCATTTCCCAACAGAGTCAGGGATTCAGGATTTAGTTTTGTTCCCCCTCTATAGCATGCAGGCCTTAATCCGCCTGACCCTGACTGAATCAACTTCTTTCCTCTTGACAGAAAAAGAAAAGAACCAAAACAAAAACGACGACTCCTCAGACGACCCTAAAAAGAAGCGGCAGCGGCGGCAGAGGACTCACTTCACCAGCCAGCAGCTGCAGGAACTGGAGGCCACCTTCCAGCGGAATCGCTACCCGGACATGAGCACGAGGGAGGAGATAGCCGTGTGGACCAACCTCACAGAGGCCCGGGTCAGGGTGAGTACTCCCTTGGGTGCTAAACAAAACAATCCGTGTGTATAACTTTGGGTAATTTGGGCCAATTGCCCGGTTAACCTCTCAACACCGTATACCTCATCATTATTACGCACGGACACCTAACTTTACGCACGGCTGAAATTTCCATGAAAATAATGTAGGACATCGGGTTTTGTTCCTCGATAGAAAACAAATATAAGAGTTGTTTAAATACACTACTGATTCAAGCTCAATTTAATTAGATTGTGTCTGTTTGTCTAGTCGGCTAAATATAATTCCAAACCACAAACCTCTCCACACAATGTAAAATAATCCGTTTTAGCACAACTAAATGTGTGGTTCTCGACACACTTTTAATCTGTTAAGTAATTTCATAATAAAATTGGACAAAAAAAATGAACTATTTGTTATTTGCCCATTATGTGTTATAACACACTATTACGTTGTTAACAGTTGGGGCTGTTGACATTTGTCGGGGGTGGCAGCAGATACCAGTCGCGTTCTCCTGTTCGTGTGAAAGAGGTGCAAAGCTTGTATTTTGCGATTGCCGCCCTGGTGCTGTGTGATTAAGGTCAGCGTGTTAGTAGAAGCCTGCGGGGGAACACACGTCCTCTCCACATTAAGATGGTGCAGTGAGAGCCCAGTGTGTATTCTGTAAAGATAACGACGGATTCAAAGCGGCATTTGTCTGCACGGGGAAAATAAAGATTTAAGAGTGTTTGGATTTGTAGACGTTACAAATATTTAAATCTGGAATTTAAATTAAGCACCAACACCACACAATTAAAGTACAGTTAGTAAAAATTAGAGGTACTTAAATATATAGGCTGTAAAAACTGACTGATTTCTAACCTGCTGGTATTTCCTTTGCTCTAGGTTTGGTTCAAGAACCGGCGAGCCAAGTGGAGGAAACGGGAAAGAAACCAACAAGCCGAGCTCTGCAAGGGCGGCTTCGGCCCGCAGTTCAATGGACTCATGCAGCCCTATGAAGACATGTACCCCAGCTACACGTACAACAACTGGGCCGCCAAGGGCCTCACGTCGGCCTCTTTATCCACCAAAAGCTTCCCTTTCTTCAACTCCATGAATGTCAACCCCTTGTCCTCGCAGACCATGTTCTCGCCGTCCAACTCCATATCCTCCATGACTTCAGGCATGGTGCCATCGGCGGTGACCGGCGTGCCGGGCTCCAGCCTCAACAGCCTCAATAACTTGAACAACCTCAGTAACCCGTCTCTCAACTCGGGGGTGCCCACCTCGGCGTGCCCCTACGCGCCTCCGACCCCTCCCTACGTGTATAGGGACACTTGTAACTCCAGCCTGGCCAGCCTGAGACTGAAAGCCAAGCAGCACTCGAGTTTTGGATACGCCAGTGTGCAGAATCCGGCCACTAATCTGAGCGCTTGTCAATACGCCGTGGACAGACCAGTCTAATACCTACCTGCACTGCAAAAAAAGTAACCACCATAGCGAGTCATTATAGGCTAGTAGTGACACTTAAAGTGTTATTTTTTCTCTAAAAAGGAGTGAGGGAACCTGGCAGATAATTGTACTTTTGTCATGAGATTTATGGAATTTCTTGATCATGTGGCATTTTCTTGGTACTAGTTGGAGTGAGACGTGCATTTTTCTGACTTTTTCTTCAAAATATTGTCACTTGTTTCTTGAAAATCCCCAAACTCTTCATTACTAACAAGTGAGGATATTCCATCCAGTTAGTTTGGGGGGGAATTATACATTGAGGGTGATTACAAGACCAAGTGGCTTGTTGTGGTGGTCATTTTTTGCAGTGTGTGGGTAATCACAAAAAACCGGCCACAGGAACAAGAGACTACTACAACTACTTTTTCATTTTTTTCAAAAAGGGCACTATAGAAGACTGAACCACTGAAACAAGCTCAACTCCAGGTCGGAGTCAAACTGAAACGGGAGATTTTAGGTTTATTCCCTCTTTTGTTGAGTCCAGGCCTGCTTCACACTGCACCACCGTTTTAAAAAAAAAAAAGAAAGAAAAAAAAGGCCTGTTTTATTTTTCATATCTCGTCATGAGGTGGTTTTTTTCTGGTGGATTTTGGACGTTAATTGTTGACTAATAAGGTTGTATATATTTGAATTATCATCTCCTGTTTGTCGAGGCGAATGCGCTATAACCCTCCAGTCCTCTCCAGGTTCAATTTATCAACGCATGTGGAAAAGAAAAAAAAAAAAACCTTAAAAAAGGAATCATGTTTTGCTTGCAAACAAAAGGGAATGTACATACTAAAACGCACCAGTTGTGTGTTTCTAACATATTATAAATTTATTATTAATGTCTGTGTGAATATCGATTTAGAATAGCAATTCTGGATTAAAAAAAAAAAAGAAGCATAAAGAAATGTTCCTGCGACAAATTATTTGGTTTTTGCTCTGTGTATACTATTTGGTACGGAATTATGTTTGGTTTTTTTCAACATCCAAAAAAACTATTGTGTTTTATTTAATGGAAGTAAATATATTGTTCAAAAACATTCTGATGTTATTGAATCTTTGTGTTGCTAGTCTGTTAGTGGGGTGTAAAGCAATGACAAGTCTGTCTATAGCCTTTCGATTGTGTGAGGTGCTTGTGCGACTAATCTATAGAGAAAAACAATGGGCTTCTCCAATACACATAGCAGCGAGATGCTCCGTCAGATTAACTGCTGAATACATGTCTGCCCGCTCAGCCAAGGGCCTCGGCTGGTCACTGGTGCTTGAAATAACACGGGAATCAACAAACAGGAGTTGGACCACACAACAGTGACAACAGTCCATTAGGGTTTGTTTTTGTCTCTCAGAAGACTTTGTAGTCCTCTGGAGGGGATTATTAGAAAACCTAGAATCCACATCTTTAAAAAAACATCATCTGATTAAATTACTGCGTTTATTTAGGATTTAACTGAACAAGAAAAAAAGGCATTTTTCTAAATTAAAATGGTACTGATTTATTTATTTACATGATGCGTAAACTGTAACTGTGAGATCTAAATCAACCATACAGACCTTTTGTTTTGAAGTTTATATGTTCAAGTCTTGCTGCCTTTATTTTGTTCCGGAATCTAAATTCCCTGACTATACCTGACTCGCGCGTGCATCTGTTTGCATTGTGGCTTTCTTTTGTTACTTGTCTTCTTTTTTATTTAAGTCGGGCTTTATAGCGCGCAAATGCACCAAAGCAAAACAAAGCTACGGTCGAGGGAAACTATGATTCACAAGCTTGAGCAAACAATCGCCCGCGCGCGCGCACACAGAGCGAGGGAGAGATACAGAGGTATGCGGGCCGAAGCAGACTGGAGGCGGGGGGATGAGTGCAGCTTCTCGGCTGCAGGCAGAGCGGTGGACACCGGGGAGGAAACACCGCAACACACTCCCTGCAGAACAAATATAAATTAGTGGGACTTTGGGGTTTGCAGGCTGAGCTTCAGTCATTTTACAGCCTCAAAATGTTGATCGTCTAAATTGTTTGTGTAGTCGATCAAATAACTTTTCACTATAAAATCAGCTAGAATATTCAAGGGGGAAAAAAGAGCAAATGTGGCCGCTTGGTGAAGGAGCTGATTTAGGATCTGAAGTCATGCTACAAGAGGCCTCAGGTCATCTCCCGAGGGGAGGTTATTATGATGAGAAATAAATCCGTTAGTCCAAAAAGCTGTGCTAAATAACAAACCCAAGAGAAGCATCCTGCAGCCTGAACTCCTGAACTCGCCCTCCAGAATGAGATTTTCTTCTTCTTAAAAAAAAAAAAGCTGTGGGGAGGGGGGGGGCTTTTGTTGCACGAGTGTCACCTTTTGATGGAGTCGGTAACGCGGAGCAATAATCAGCTGACAGACAGGGGATAAGCCTCGGCTGCTGTAGAGGCGAATACGCAAGTCTGCAGTCTCAATACACATCCACACAATCAACATGTGAACAGAGGATGACCTGAAGAGAAGAGGCTTCAGGGGGAAATGTTCATTTGGCTGAAACGGCGCGCAGGACTGCAGACCTCTAACCCCCTCTCTCCTCTCCTAGCCGGCACGAGGTAAGAACTTATTAAAGTTTAAATGGGAAACCAAAACACGTGCCTTTTAGCTGCCGAAGCTGCATGTTCACGCACGTTTATTTCCAAAAACAATTGCACAAAATAAGCTCGTTTTCCTGCTTATATTCTGCTCACGTTTTTAGCTGAAATTAATATTCTAAATCCAGACGCTGCAGTCATTTTATGCGTCACACCACACTCATTTTTAAAGTAGGAAAACTACATGGATCCAAGGAATAACTACAAACAATAATACCCTTTGTAATATACACAATAAACTGTATAAACATGCAGTCCATGTTCCAACAAAAAAGATACAATTAGCAATCTCTTGTTTAAACCGAATTCAAATTTGTCCTGCCTCCGTTTTCGGACAGCTAAAGCGCACTACTACATCTTAATGTGAGATTTGTTCCGCCAGCTGATTTAGAAGAGAAAAAAAAATTATTCAATGTGAAGAAACACACCGAGCCGACACAGCTCTCACCTCCACTCCGCTGGGAATTCAAATAGAAAGCGAGGAAGTGCAAATATCCAAACATGTATCGTTACACCTCCAATCTAAATAATTAACAATACCTCAATATTCATGGAGGAGACGAGGCGGGTTGGTAATAACTTCAGGGAGTATGTGTTTCTAGTGAACATGCTAACGAGGCCTGGAATTCAACTATTGCGTATATATTTGAAAAACACACACGGTTTTTTTTGCACAAGTTCCCTCACATGTTTGTGGCATTTAAACCAAGAAAAACACAGAATATGAACGGAAACGGAGCAACCTGAGTGATGATTGATTAAAAAAAACTAATGCAGGACGCCTCAGCAGGTAAACATTATTGTTTGCATGTAATTATTAGACATGGCAACTATTTAAACTTCAAAGGTAAATAATCATTTACAATTGGATATTAATGTCTGATATTGGCTTTATTTATAGACAAATGAAGACTTTTGATTTTGCATGCGTGCTCCTCTTCAACAATATATGCAAATAATTCTTTCTATTTAACCACAGATGATATCCAACAAGCATTTCATTTAATTTCGTGGAGTTTTAGGTTGTGTTTTATTCTGATGAGATGCAGCGGAGAGAGAGGGAGCTGTGCGTTATGGGTTAAGGAAATGAACATGGATTTCGTTTCTGAGCATGCAGGGGGGGGGGGGGGGGGGGGTGTTCTGATCAATAGTTTATTTGGCAGGCAGTGATGCAACAGGCCCAAATTAAATCACAGCAGGACATGAAGTGCTCCAACCAAGCAGCTTTCAAAACTCAACAATCACAATTTGGGCATGCAGACCTTTGAAAAAGGTGAATTTAAGTCATTTTCATGTTTTTTATGTAAAATTTGTATTTATAAGATCTGCACCTGCCTCAAATAAACATGCAAATATTGTAGACGTCGTGGTGATACACCTTTCTTGTATCTCTGCATACATGTGCGCTTCATTCACACACATATGTGCAGTATTTTGCTATGTATTTTATTTAGGGCTGCTATAGCAGAAGGGACTAAACTCTGCATGCATTTCTGAATAAATGAGGGACAATAGCCAGAGAGAAGATCTACCAAACACACAACTGGCCTCAGCACTTTGCCTATGAGTGCAGCGGTCAGGCAGCAGAGAGGGCTGCTGCTCTGTGTCTGGGGGAGGTGGGTGGTTGAGGGTTTGGGGGGGGTTTGGCTCTGGACCAATGGTGGCCCAGCGGATTCAGCTAAAGGTCACATGGTGTGACCTCACACATTCTCACCCTCACCTCAAGGCCCGGGGAGAAGTTCTCCATAACAAGATGCACACGGGCGTCCATCTCAGCTGAACTCTGAAAGCCTCAGAGATCTTTTTTTTTTTAGCACAATAATGCAATATAAATTGTTAAATTTGCTTTTGATTCACTGCCACAGTTTGCACACTGCAAAATGAAAAACAAAAGAAAGTTATACGCCTTTGCCTCCGGCTTTGATTTTAAAGTGTGCTCTGTGTGAAAATATTGACTTGCTGGTGTCTGCATGCTTGAGAATAGCCGAACAAAGACATGCAAACTTGCTCGCTGCTGGTGTCCGTTGCATGCATGTTGGCTATATGTTGTGTATCTTGTGTGTGCATCTACATGCGTGTGTGTGTGTGTTGGTGTATCAGCCCCTCTCACAGTGGAGGCTTGGTGCCGTTTCAGGGCAGGCGGCTGGCCAGAGCGTGTGAAAGCAGATAACCAGGGCGAATTTCATGACGCACACACTTCCTGCTCTCTGAAGTTCTATTAAAAAGGAGGATGAAAAACAAAAACACACATCTGAGATGGTTTTTTTTCTCTCTCCAAATCAATTTCTACACATTAAGCATGCTGAAAAGATCAGCAGCACGGCTCTCACGGACCTTGAAATGATCCATCAGGAGAGGCTCGTAAAGCTGTTTGATAGAGGAACTATACCGTGTAAAAGAATCTTTGAGAATACAGTTTACCTGTCGGCTTGTTGTGTACTGAACCTTCTACCGGAGGTCACGATCTGGAGCGCTGGCTGAAGACCTAAAATGTTGTTTTGAGGTGTCTCTAAGCCATTTTGCTCTCTTAGGTCCCCAATTGGACAAAATAAAACATTCAACGAGTGAAGGGAAAAAGGCACTCAGCACCCAATCAGTCCCAAAATAAAGCTGCTGCTGGAGCTCCCTGATGCGTCTGTGTTTGTGTGAGACGGGCTAAGAGCTTGCACGCTCAAACTCTCTGGATAAAAAGGCCATTCAAGTGGCATTATTGAGCATGGAGGCTAAATATAGTAGACCTATACCAAGACTCAGCATGTTAAACGGTTGCATTTTTTCTAGAATCATACCACCAAATGTGCAGAGACCATAGAAATGATACACACCAGCTACCTAAAGTCTTCCTCATGCCCCTTCATGTTTACCTGACAAGTCGAAAGCTGCTAACATTTTAGCCATATCTCATGCGTCGTGTTCAGACACCTTCGGTTTACACAGTCTGCCCCAGATGGCATCTCTCAGCGCTGTTTTCTTTAGGCCTGTCATCTAACTGTAACGTCTTAATTGACGTTTACCTCTGTTCGCCGCCGTCAGCCACCCGGAGTCTGCGTCTGACGAGCAGCCAGGCAGGACAGTTTCCCAGGCTCCAACTCCACATAGACAATTACACCTGGGCGCTTTTCTTTGTTTTTGATTTTTGTTTTTCTTGATTTTTTTCAATTTGTGTTGCCTGAATGAAACCCTGACTGTCAATATCTTATCTCGATTGCATAACAGTTAATTTTGCTATAACAAATGCAAACTATAGAACCACTGCATGCATGTTTTTTCTATTTGTTTTATTCCCAGTGGAAAACACTTGCAGAGTTAATGTCACACTTGACACGTGGATTGGACTCTCCAGCTGTACAAACATACCATCTTTGGGCATAAAATGCACAATAATGTGGAGAGGACCACTTAGAGAGAAGCTTTACATCATTTATCCCCCTAATGCCACGTTCAGTTCAAAGCTAGAAGTCGGGAATTAAGAGTTTCCTCAATAAAACCCTCTGTGCTTTCATGTGGTCCAGTTATGTGGGGAAAAGCAAGAATTATGGACAATTACCAGGTTTAAATTATACAATGTCAAATAACGTCTCTTATGCAACTGTAACGTCATATTTTTGGGGGGGTAAATACTGGACTAAAACGTATGATTACAGGAATGTTATAAGTACTCCTGTGTAGCATTTACAGAGTACACCGTCATGATAATGTGACTGCATGCAGTGCACTATATTGCTACGCCGTTATATATTCTGACACCCAGAAATGTGGAATAAGAGTTGAGCAGTTAACATGTTGGATTTTAAAACTCTTTCGTCTTTATTTCCTGCCCTGGACCTAGTTTCTGAAATTAGTAGCCCACCATTATGGTTGCAAAATGTTGAAAGGCAAATGGCAGCGAATACATTTTACACCCATAACTATACCTTTATTACACCCTTTACTCAAAGGCTTTTGTCCCTCTTTTAAAAAACACATTCAAGTTACAACTTGGCTAAGTTTAAGCAAGTTAAAATCGGTCTTTTTGCAGCCAAATATTCATTAAAAAACATGATGTTTGAGTTTTTTTTAAAAGGTAGATTCGGCTTCGTGTCCAAAATTGAACATGACTTTTGCCCTCTTTCTTTCTTTGTATTTCATTGTACCCTGGTCACTCGTCAATGAAAGGCAAATTTGAAATTTGGCAAACAGCAACTCAAATCTGTGAATCGCTGAATGCGACTGCAGACAAAAATAGAACCATTCAGGTTTAAAACTGCACACCGTGCCTCACAGATAAGTCAAATAATAACTCTCAATCCGCTGTCCTTGTGTTGAATTAATGTCGGCGTGAGCCGAGTGAAGACTAGCAGCAGTCAAATCAAACCCCGCCTGTTAATAAACACATGTCAGCCATTGTTTTTATTGCAAGCCATTTGTCACACAGTTAAATGCTGTAATTAACTTCCTTGTTATATTGCACATGGCCTGAGATCAACAAGTTCTTGTCCATTACTTCCAGGGCCAGTTGCCGATTGCGTCTGACGTGCCAGCAGCAGCAGCTTGTGGTTTCCAGTCTACAACTGCCAACAACCAGTGCGCCCATCGACAGCAAAACTTTTGAAAAGCTCTGTCCAGTCACCGTAAGTGTGCGCTGATTTATAAAATGTTTACTCCTCGTAAAAATATCCATTTGGATTGCTCTCTTATTAAAGCCAGATGTTTTAGGTTCCATTCTCCCAGATGGTGCAAATATGGAGCCATTTGTTTCTACTTTAATCTCTGGCATTCATTTGTTCCATCGCTACACAAACCCAGTGATCAACAGTTGTGCACACGTTTATTTTTTTCCCCATTGATGAGCAGCAGTTTGAATAAACAACTATTATATACAGACATATGTAAACTATACTAAATGTCTGTTCTCTCAATGTTTAAGGTAATATAAATATTGATTGCGTTCCTCATGTTACTGTTGATTTATTCCCTTCTGTGCACATTTTAGGTTTAGCTTTTTAGTGATTTTCCATTTTTGAGCAATATGTTATTGTTTTGTTGCAATCCCTGTGTATTATCATATTATCATGCCATTGATGAAGTTCAAACTTAAATAGTTTCACAGTTTTTCCATCATGTTTGTCAAAGTGTGCATGTCATTCATTCCTGTTTTAATGAATTCATGGTGGAAAAATGTATTACTCTATAATCTATACTCTATAAATATGACTCTTTTGTAAACTTACGCACTACGACTTCTCACACTATTCCACAGAAAAACTAAATGGGTCAGGGAGGGACACTGTTAAAGAAATAGTTTGACATTTAATGTTTAGTTTTTTTTCGCTTTCTTGCAAAGAGTTAGGCAAGAATGTTGATGCCAAACTCATGTCAGTATGGTAAATATGAAGCTGCAGCAAGTTAGCTTTGGCAAAGGCTGGAAATGGGGGGGGGGGGGGGGTATATCTGTAGATGTGTCAAATAAGAGGGAAAATTAATAAATAAATGAAATTTGACCCGTCCAGACAACCAGCAGTGGAAAAAAAAAAATAACTGATCAAAAAAAAAAAAAAAAAAAAAGTGAACACTCCACCTGGTGTACCTGGTGGCTCCACTCATCCACCTCTCCCAGCCTACAGCATTTCCAACCCAACGAGAACAGACGGTGGTGGGGAGCGATTTATTGGATTGGATCCCACCCAGCAGTGACTTATACGCTCAACCTATATGTCACAGATGGTAGGATTTCAGCGTGGTTGATATAGGAAATCCACTAAGGAGTATTGATCTTCCTAAGATCTGCTCTCTCTGCCTGATCTCCACAGGATCTGAACATCCGCAGAGACCCGAGGGCGGGGGGGGGGCGGGGGGGGAGTGGAGCCTCTGGAATCTAAAGTTAAAGGTAATATGGAACATTTTCACAAAGCGTCACCACAATCTAACACTGTAGCACAATGACGGTTCAACCTATAGAACAGCTGACTACATGTTCTACTGGTTTTTGTGTTCATGTTTTCAAATGGTTTAGAATAAACCGAAGCACAGCCGGGCAGATAGCATGACTTAGCACTAGCCACCGTGTCTGAGCAGAAGAAAAGGAAAGAATTCCACCTACAGCAGCTCAAACTGTAAACCGCAGAAAACCCAAAGGAAACTCACTGTTGACTCACTGTTTGCTTGCCGACGGATCTCTGGGGAGATTAAGTCCAAAACCACAACAGTAATAATCAGTTTGCATCAAAGATGTCACCAAAACGAAAAAAAACAAGAACCTGGCAGATTATTCCTTTAAAATGGAGTTACACACAGTGGGATTCCTCGGTTAGGTGCCATCCGCTTTATCAGCAGGCGTTCTGCTAGACAACACATCACCTGTTACACATCAAAGCAAAGTTTAAAGCAACGTCCAACACGTCTTCTAACAAACCCGACGCTTAAGCTGCAATGATGATGAATGGTGATTTTAAATTGGATAAATCTGAGGTTTGCCATCTATTACATCTTTCATTATGAGGAGTTATTTATCAGGAACCCCCATGATAACCAAATCCTGTATACAATTATTGACTTATACCTGTCAAAGCGATATCCAAACTGTGTGGCTACGAAAAAATGATATCCTGATAATCCTCATCATGTTAACTTAATGTATTGTGTGCCGCTGTTCTGTTGTCTTGATATGTATGACGTTATGTTGACCAACAGGCCCTGAGACGAGAAACGACTGATTTTAGAGGTATCTATTGCGGTATCCTTTTGTGTTGTTCTGTTTTTTGTTTGATAAAACTATGAAATTGATGAAGATTTGAGTTCCAAATATTGAGCGTACGAGCGTCGCAATTTATCCGCTCATCTTTGGGTGCAGGTTTTGCAATCTCCAAGTGCCCTCTGGCTGAACCACTGCACAGATGTGACACCTGAAGAAAAATCCTATATATATTTTTTTTCCCCCATTGCTTTCCTTTGATTTCCTGGACCGTTAGCCAGCGATCTCGTGTTAAATTGCACAAGCAGCAGGTTGATGGAACAAGTGCATAAAGCATACGAGCCCCCCCCCCCCTCTCTCTCTCCGTCTCTCTCAGACAGTTTTAATCTCTGGTAAGACAGTCACGTCCAGATTTGTCATCTGCCGTGTAAACTCTGGTGGAAAGCGACCCCGCCGCCTGCGCCTCCAGTCTCCACAGCTCTCCTTCATTACTGCGCACGGTGGGAGAGCTAGAGCGCACGGTGTGGTAATCCCTGCTGGAAGGCGTCACCATATACCATTATTAATGAAACGGAAGACACCCATATATATATATATATATATATATATATATATATTAAAACCTACACACACATATGCATGTACACACCCACAGTCGGGATTGGCTGAAAGATGAATGGTTGCAGCAGCAGCATCTTGTAGACCACAGCTAAAGATTTAGATCTCTCTGCAGGAGATGTTATGTTGGCTCAGATTTATCCCCCCGTCAGTTATAGGCATGGACTGCTCTTATTTGTTGTTGTCGATGTCATCTATACAGTATGCGGTATACCGCTGTGAGGTCTAATGCGGTTTGCTTATTTCTGTGTGATGCCATCGCCTGCTCAGCGTCTGCAAAAATGATGTTTCTTTAAAAATCCTAAAAGGGATTTGAAGTTTCAACTTTGCATACTTTTTGCCTTTCTCGCGGCCTCCTACAGCAGAAAGTTTACTCATGACCCCTCTTTACAGACAAGTTCACACGTCTACCGGTGGTGAGTAATTCAACTTAACTAAAACAAACATTAAGGATATTCAGAGAAATGAAACATTGTTTTTTTTGTTACAGAAATATATGCTTTTGTTAATGCTCTCCTGTTCTGTTCATCATCTCACAAGCCATCAGATGTCTCTTCTGAACCCTAGACCTTTGACCTACAGCCTATGGCTTTCACAATTATATTATTTGCATTTTATCAAACTATAGTGCTTTTAACGTATGAAATGATTGTTCAGCACTAGTAACAGGATCACAGACGTTGACTAGTGAGAGGTATTTGTTTGGTTGACAACATCAGTTCCCATATTGGGCCTTTATAATAATATGATGTGTAATATTAAAGGTTATTTTGATAGTATAGAAACACTTTCAGTTTCTTATTCTTAAACTGTTTTCGATGTTGCTATAGATCATTTGCAAGAAACGCTCTGTTTCAACTATCAATATACATCACGTTTTGTATCATTCTTTTGAGTTATTATAAACAGTTATGAGAGGCTCAAGGCTGTTTTATGTAACCATTTCTCCAAGAGATTGAGAGACGACTCCAAGGGCTGCAAAATAAAGTGTGAAAATTACAACTTTTCAATGTTTTATTCGTTACGATTTGTCAGTGGTTAATCTGTGAGTGCAACGTCAGCTGCCAAGCTCTCGATCATGTAGTTTATGTGGGACAGTCCACGAACCAGCAGAGGGCGCCAAATATAATTAAATATATTAAAAGAGCAGTTTGTCTCGTTTTGTCTGAACTCACTGGTCAACAGTTGTTGTGTTTCTGATAGAAATAATATGATATTCCTTCAGTGTTTCTGTTCCACATTCTCACTTTATAGTTTGGTAATTAATGCTTATTTCAATCAAAAATATTTAAGACCTAAATCATTAATATATTTAAATTATTCAAATGCTTTATTATTGGACCCTTATTGTTTTCTTTAGGGTGTCATTGCATACCGGTATGTCTGTTTTTGACATTATGGTAATTTAACATACATCTTACAGATCTACAAGGTCACAAAACGCAGTTAACACAAACAAAGTCAACCTGACAATCAGACTCAAACATCAAGTGGGGGGGGGGAAATGGAGAGTAAAAAAAAAAAACAACAGCACTGTATTCTCCTCAATGTATGAGGCATCATGGCGGGTAATGAAGCGGAAAGGTCAGGGGGAATATGTTGTTATCCGCTCTAAACCAATAGGTCAGATTTCCACTTTCCACGCCACCACTCTGTGACTGCAGCTGGTGCCCTTTTTGGTTTAAAAACAATACATTCCACCTTGGCCACTCATACATCATATCACCAATTCTCCATCTTATTGGCAATGTCACACAGAGGGCTGGGAGATATTACAGAATAGATTTACTGCAAGGTCTTGTCCACAGACTCAAGAGATGATATAAACAGCGTGTAATGTAAGCCATACATTATGAATCCAATTTGTTGGGCCCGGGATAAGAAAATAGATGTTCTAGGTTGAAGGTTACCCTGAGAACCACTAGATGGCAGTGTGCTGGAGAATATGGAGCCTCCGTGTACTCCACTGAGGCCAGTTTGACTGGATCGTTCTCTCAGAAAGATATCCATTAAAAAAACAAACAGCAGCCTCTATTTGTAAAATTATAAATCCTTTTAGAACATCAATGCAAAACAATGTTTTCCATTAAGTATATAAAAATACCATAAAAATGGCAAATACCCTGATGTATGAATGCAAATATAATAATATAAAGAACACCAATGTGATCTAATGCAAACTGTTGCTGTGCCAGACTGTAATATTGTAAAGTGTTAGTATAATCCCACATTGTATATATATATATATATATAAGCTTTGGGAGGGGAAAACATATAGATACAATAAAGTGTAGATACACCTTAACACAATCCACTTCAACACAAATATGAAACTCAAATGTTGAGTAAACGGCTTCCTGATCAGTATCAACAAAAAATCTGTCATCACAAACTCTGCAGGGCTATTGCATTGGACTGCATTAGTCTACACAGCTGGTAAAAATATTGAGTCTGTTTCCTTGTATGTTTTTGTGCTTCAGGCCCTTGTAGGTTGTATGTGGCTTAGACGACTGTCACAACAGGTTTACTCCTAGCCAAAGATCCAACACATGACTTTTGCTCTTCAAAACATGTCATTGTCATAATTGTCATAGTAATTCTTGTGTTACCGCAAAAAAAAAATAGGTTTTGTGAGGTCACCGTGACCTTTGACCCCCCCCCCCCCCCCCAAAATTGAAAGTCGGCATTTGTGAAAATATTTGAAAAAGTTGCTCAAGACGTTTTACTTGTACATGCTGCATCTGCCATTACAAAGTAGTACTGTTGTATGCAGTAGGCCTTTAATTGGGACACACTGTAGTCATAACATTGCACCTTGAAACTTGTTATGTTGCTGAGATATCGCATTAACAAGAACGGACGGACAAAAGAACAACCCAAAAACATAACGCCCCCGGCCACCGCTATCGCCGGCGTGAAAATAGTGAAAAATCACAAGTCCTGAGAGCCAATAGTATTCAATTTACAATACAATTAAATAGACAATCGAGACGATGTATGACGGAATGGCATTTTTTGTTTGATAAATAGCTCAAAGGATTGATCAACTATCAGTATTAATTGCTTCAGCACTTTCATACAGCATTGTGCTGTTAATGTGGTGCAGGCGTAAGGAGGAACTGCACAGTCGCTTAAAGTACACAACTATAACTTAATCCATCATAGCGCGAGCACCTCCGTGCGCCCAGATGGCCGAGGAAATGTGTTAAACTTTCAGAACAGATGGGGTTTTTGCCCCAAGGACATGAAGTATTTAAAGCACACGGAGCAAAAACAGTAACAAGGTGTTATGTTAGGAAGTGCTGATTCTACGAAAAGGCACAGGTCGGGGGTATGAGGGAGTGTGCTTCACGCTGATGTATGATTCTACCTGGGAGGCAAACACTAGTAGATAACACACTCCATTAAAAAGAGGAGATCCATGCCTCGAACTGCATTTCTACACAGATAAACATCAGCAACGTGCAGTACAACGTACAGCACAGCCAAGAGGTCAGTTCATGGTGACGGGTTAGGAGATTACTGTAGCTGTGATTACTGTCTGCTCTTCTGTGATGATGACGCCATGGTCTAAAAAGGAAGCAGAAGCTCTTGTTTCGTGGCGTCCCAAATAAGGAGTACAAATCAGTGATTTTTGATGCTCTGCAGCAGTCTCACTGTCTTTGCGTTTTGTCTTATGCTCTTTTTGTCTGTCTCACTGTCTTGCATTCAACATCCATAGCCCCTGTTAGTTAAAGATTACAAGTTTATTTGCTAAAAAAAAGTGACGCATTCACATTGTCGACATGAATCATTTTTGGAAGAACCAGGATTCAAAGCACTAGTCAAACAAAACTAGTCTATTTGAACAAAAGTGGAGCATCAAAAATGAATTGTCTGATTCTCTTCCAACAGATTCTGCAGTCATATGCGAACACGTAACACATGCAACGGGAAAATATTTTGGCCTAGCAAGCGTTCGGGTTTCTGTTTCTAGTTTGAATGCTATCGACCAATCACGTTCGAACAGGTAAACGGTCTGTGTGGAGGGCCACAGTGGCCGAACGCTTTGGGGCGAAATGCAATCCCGTAAACCCACTGCGCTACCGTATGGCGATGACTTAGCTTTCTATTGCTTTAAAATTAGCTTGTTAACTGGCTACTTGTGAAACAATACAGTCGAACAAGCTCAACAGTACATGCTCCGTTTATGGTTTGTGCTTTTATTACAAAAATGTATAAAAGAAGTTAATCTAGTAAATGTACCTAAAAATAGTGAACATTTTGATTTAATTTACAAAGAAGAGGAGCAAGCAAAGAGATGAGACGCAAGTGTTTACATTGGACAAACTTAAGCCAAATACCATTTTCAGTTGTACTAAAGAAATTACTGAAAAACATATACAAAATTATAATAAATAGTTTTTCTAAATGTCTTTACATTTTCAATGATTTCAGCACACAACTAAATATTATTATTCAAATAACAAAAGCAAAATAGATACTTAAGATGTTCTGCTTTAACGCATCTCCTCTTGAAACCAGTGCTGATAAAAACCTTGAGTCCACACACACACACACACACACACACACACACACACACACACACACACACACACACACACACACACACACACACACACACACACACACACACACACACACACACACACACACACACACACACACACACACACACACACACACACACACACACACACACACACACACACACACACACACACACACACACACACACACACACACACTCGCATACTCACTCACAGAGTGACTTTACCGGATTTCAGAAGGACACAACTCATGACTTCATGAACCCCCTTGTTCTGTGCAACACGGCGCTCCAGATACCTGACATGCCAAACTTAACCCCCGAGGCCAAATCCACACAGGTGCGCCCACAGAGATAACAAATACATTTACACAACCTGTATAACTTTCTCCAACAACACTTTCTTTGTTGTGGAGAGAATGAACTGGGATGATGAAATCCCAGCGGCTGCTGTAGTACACGCGTCAGATTCTCCACTGGGTGATTTTAGGATGATATGTTTAGGCCGACGAGGTGAGAGGTCACAGCTTTCACTCCTGCAGCAGAATTACACTCAAAGAGACTTGTGGGAAAGTGATGATGGCATGAGGAAATCTAAAAGCTGGGCGTTTTTGGAAGGCGTAATTAGGTAACAGGGGGAGAAGAGTGAAAAAGGTGCCGGAACATAAGTGCAGTTCAGTCGGCCGGCTCAGGTGGAGCAGATTCATTTATGTGAATGCAGAGTCCATCCAGGCTCTGACCTCATCAGGGCCTATAGCTCCCCACAGAGGAAACTGTGGAGCGACAGGAATTAACTCCTGCCGCCCAAAAAAAGCTGAGCTATTTCCAATGTTTCAAAATGATTGTACAGTTGAATCAACAAAAACATGAACATTGTAACCTTTGTGATAAGTATTTTACATTACATTACAGTCATTTAGCAGACGCTTTTATCCAAAGCGACTTACAGTAAGTGTATTCAACATAGGTATTCAAGAGAACTACTAATCACCAGAAGTCATAAGTACATCACCTTTTCCAAACAAGCATATTTGCAGGACTGTTGCATCATGCTGCATTAGTTTTACTTAGATATTCCTTATTGGCAACTACATGTACACCCCCCTGCACAGGGTTTGCAGTGAGCCAACAGTTAACCTCCAAAACAATTGTAACTTTCTGTAGAAGGTAATAATGTATCCAATTCAGCCCATAACACACAAAAGTGGCACTCCAACAACAGCAATAGTGAAGCTCAAACATGAGTCATATTTGACCACAATGTAAATTGGCAGTAAATCATCATAATGCATCCACCAAACAACAAGCAGAAGCCAAAAGTACTTCACAATTAACACTTAAAGCAAATATTGCACATGGAAGACAGCAGCAGAGCAGAAAACGTGCAAACAGCTAGCAACCTGCAAGACAGCGAGCACAAGCAGAGACGACTGGCAGCATCAGCTACCTCACTGCTCAACGATGCACATACAAACCAACTGCACAGAGACAAGTCACAACATGGACGGAAGCACGAGCAGCAAGGACTTACATGGTGACGTGTCTTCTCAGAGAAGGGTTTCAGTGTGGTTTCAAAGCAGGACGGTGAACTTCAGCTTGAAGCGCGTGGTGTAGGCCGCTGCTTTGGGGGGGGGGGGGGACACCAAGAGCAACGGCTGATAGCGCCAAAAACACACGTTTCGTTTATTTCCTCCGCAAAGTCATTCTGACTCGACGTTAGGAGGGTTTACAGGCGAGCGTGCACAATGAGCAGCAGCGTTAGCAGCTAAAGTCTGCAGACATGTTTCCAGCGGGACACGGGGTCAAAGAGCAGCTCTGCGGACCAAACAGAGGGCGAGGGCACTGCCAGTTTAAATAGACCGCCATGCTGCGGAAGGGCGCGTTAATTACGCGCTGCTGCAGGTGAAGAATGTTCACCCTAAACCACTTTACCACGGCCATGCATTAGGTGTGAACGTACCACTGACAACATAACAGTAAAGATGAAAAGAATAAAGTAAAAAAAGGAATATTTGACTACAATGGGTGGGTTCAGGATTCATGATTTCCTGATAGGCCTAGAACCAAATGTGTTCGAATGCTTCTGAAAGGTTTTGTAAATAACTATTTACAAGTTAAAGACCTGAAACCAAACAAGTTTCCCTTTTCCCTCATTCCGGTTCTTCAGGTTTATGTGGGACAGATTGCCTAAGAGGGACTCTTACTTGCTGGAGACGTTTTAAAGCAAGACAACATATCAACCATTTCACTCTATTCAATATGTCTATGTAAGTGCCCAATTGTTTAAAAGGTAGGCTACACTTTTTAAAATAACATTTCAATTAACTGACTCTACTAACTCTTTTAACAATTGATATCCTCACAAAACCAATTATGTATTTTTATACATTTCTATAAATTATGAAAACTGGCCAATAAATAAATCAGCTACCTCTTTTACTGACTTGCCATATTCTCCACATGCATGTGAGCAATTAGGCTAAATACCAATTAGATAATATAGCAGATTCTGAAAACATATAATGATTCAAAATGTTTACATCTTCAATCATATGTGAACCACCAACCTCAACATTACAGCACTACACAGCCCATTCCCTATTTTATTGAATTAATTTGTAACATATTGCAGAAATGCTGCATTAAACATGCTTAAAGTCTCCCAGTTTCTTTCCTCAGACAGTGCTCCGATGCTTATGAGTCCGATTAATTTGACGGTTAACTTCCCCTGAACACTTGCCAACCAGTCTCTCTTTGATTTTCAACCAATGCCCAATGATGAAATAAATGTGTGTTCAGTGAACACACATGCGCCGATGCGACAAGATTTTGGGTTCCATTACATAAAAAAAAAAAAAGGAAAAACAGGTAATGCTTTACTGGCAACAGGTTTATTGGCATTAGTCCTGATGCATTGTTCTGCAATGTTAGAATGAATGTGTTTGACACTTTGTTTTATAGTCTTCCCACTGCAAAAAGACTGTGGGTGTTGTGGTGATTTGTTGCTGAGCTGATGCTCTGCTCTGAGGAGCTAACAAAGAACACGTTTGACCGGTTGAACTGGAAACTTTGACTCACCGAGTTTTTCCTGAGAGAAAACATGTCAATAGCTTGCCACAGTATTGTGGTCCTCCCATGCTTGCCAAAATTCAAAAGTTCTTATAGATGTCAACTTTCAATGTGGTCAAATCTTTTATCAGATGATTTGTACAATGGTTATGCTGACGATGAGGTGACCTATCCGAAGGGAATGTCACAAGCGTGCTTCTCCATGTTTGAATCTTTGGATTTTAGACCCAGTGTTTGTGTAAGAGATCATTGGTAAATGTGCTTAAAGTCCAAATCAAGCTGCAATATCATCAGCCCACCATCCAAAGGTAAGTCTGCCAGAGGACAGTCTGCATATCAGTGGTGGAATTGTGCAAACTGCAAACAAATCTGGAAAAACCATCATAGTTTTGGCTACAAGTATGCATTTGTAAGTTCGCCTGCAGCCCTGTAGTCAGTTTCTAAGTGAAAGTTCAATGGCGGTGCCAAAAGGGCTCACCACACCTATTTGTCTATTAAGAAACAGCTCACGTAAAGCAGTGATTACAACACTCATTATAAAGATTGGGAATAAGTTGATTGTGCAACAAAGTGGCAAAACTAGTAATTCAAAACTGACTTATACTGTAAACCTCCCATCTTTTTCTGAAAAACTGTGTATTTTGGAGGCATTAATGGGTTGAAAAAATTATGAAAGAATGCTGCTTGCATATGAATGCATCTGTTTTAATAATAATCAATGCCATGATATACAATAAAAAAAGATCAGTCAGGTCCCTTTTCCTGCACAAGTACTTTGGATACTTAATCCAACATTTTGCATACTTTGAACCAGGACTTTTAAAGGAGTCGGCTACTCTAAAGGATCTGGACACTTCTTCACCACTGCTAAAGTGAAATAGAATTAATTTTACAGATTTTAATAGAGCTGACAATAATCAGTTAGTTGAGTAAGAGGGTATTGGAAAATCAAAATGTCAACATGTGAATATTTTTGGGTTTTCTTGGTCTTATATAACTGAAAAAAAAGGATTCTGGACAAAACAGGCAATTCTAATATGTCAAATTGGGCGTTAAGAAGAAAAAGATCGATTTTCTTCACAATTGTCTGACATTTTATAGGCTTATAAGATTAATAAATTATTTAAGGGAAAAAAAATCATTAGTTGCAGCATTAGATTGATTTCCTGATTGCTTTGAAAGGAAATTATGTGAACTGAATGATATCATTTTATAGTGAGATTATCTACTGATAACTTTGTCTTTGCATTTCTACATATCATTCGTCGGTATTCATTTTTCAAACGCAACTTGAAGTGACTTGAATTCTGTGAGTCACTGGAACAGAATTTCAAAAGCACTATTATGACAGAGGAGAACAAAAATTCGTCGGCGTTAGGACCTGGAGTCCACCTTCCGGAGGAAGAGGGCGTAGGCTCCCTTTTAGCCGGTAGAGGAGGAAGGTGCCGCGACTGGCTAGACTGCTCGCGCACAACCCCGAGGTTCAGACAGCAGCAGCGCGAGCGATGCGAGACAAGGGCTGCGTGGAAACAGACTATAGCTAAAAAAACAGAACGCCCCCCCCCTCGGCCCGAGTTCCGTCTTGTTTTCAGCGGCGTGAAAAAAGAAACACATCGCTGCCAGCATGTCGGTGCTCGCTCTGCAAGAGTACGAGTTCGAGAGACAGTTCAACGAGGACGAAGCCATCCGATGGATGCAGGAGAACTGGTAAGGCTGCACCGCGATGTGATGTTATAGCGCCTCGTTTTTTGTTTTTTTAAATCCCACATTACAGTAAACGTTCTGCAAATTCAGCGCGGTGCGTGTGTACGTGCATAATGTGCATTGAAAGGCTGTAAACGTACACATGCATCGGGGATTAAAAGAACCTCGCCGCGTCCCTATTATATCAGGCTCTCTCTCTCTGTCATCCGCAAATTGCTGCTCGTGCCTCGTGAAATGGACAAATTCACGCAGGGAGGGGGGCCTTAAGCCGCGTGCGAGTGCGATGCTCTTGCCACATCACGCGTCAAGCCTGTCCGAACTAATTGGATGGTTAAATGGCACACTCGGCTGTTTGCATTGTGCGTCTTTTTAACGGTCGAGGATTTGTCCTTGATTCTCCGTGATTTATTCTCCGGGCCACGAGTTACCGCGATACTATTGTAAATGTCATGCATGGCTCCAGCTGCCTCATCCAGTTAGACACACTGGTCCAACAGCACAGTGAACCTCATTCATCCAATGGTTCTTATTTTCAAAAAGAAAGGCTACTGTACAGAAGACTGCAGATGTCACCCTAAAATCACAGAAAAATGAAAAGTTACTGCATGTTATTGTGAGGTCCCTCAGAACTATTCTGAGCAATTCAAGTTGTAATCTCTGCATGAATATGTTATGGGTTGATCCATCTGTTAGACTATATATAAATATGTCTGGATAAAAGAGAATAATGGCCATCACAAGCTCCCAGAGTCCAACGTAAAGTCCTCAAACAGCTCTTCTATTTATAATGAAACAAAGAAAACTGAAACAATAAAACAATCATACAATGAATAACTTATTACTGATTCATTACTAAATAAGCTCCAACAGAGTAGCTTATTTCATGAAACCTTGTAATGAACGAGGACTGTGACTTAAAATTAAAACTTTCTTGTTCGGGGTCATGTTTACCCCGGGCAGCGTCTGCCAGGCAACTTTACCCTGGACTGATATTTCACTGTGGCTAACTGGGATTAAGTAAACATTGCTTTGTGGTTTGTGCGCATCGATGGATTTAGGTCATGTGCTGGTCCATCCAACCATCCTCCGCATGAACTCACTGAAGGGTCATTATTGTCCGTGCCAGGTTGAGCCAAGAAGTGGTTCTAAACCAGACCAAAGTGAGTCATGCGTTAAGTTTGCATAGGCTTCATTAGGCATTCAGTGGCACTGGGTTTGTGGAGAACGGTGAGCAGGAGCCATTCATCTGGCTTCTTCTGCCATTCTGCTTGAACTGCCTGTAGGAAGAGCCACATAGACATTAAACATTTAAATACATTTTGATTAAGTAGAGCCAGTCTTAGAGCAGTTTTGTTCTTCTTCATTGAATGTATGTGTGTGTGGGAGAGAGAGAGAGAAAGCATGGGAGCAGTGTGTAGGAGCTGTCCATAACCTGGTACTGACAACTGACCAATCGCGTTAATCTTCTGATGTCGACTGACAGAGAATTAGCCAATAGCGTTGCAGCTGATGTGTTCCGACTTCCCTGCGCTGCTCCTGTAGTGGAGGATGTCAGGCTGGGCCGGTGCACATGGCTGATGGAGGCAGCAACCGCAGGAAATGGGATTTGATGGGTTGTTTGTTTTCATTCAAAATGTTCAAGTAGCGAGTAGCGAGCAAATGTGGCATGTTTTCATGACTTCAGGGTGAGATGGAGAGAGAAAAAGAGTAAGCTAGTTTGAAGGCAAGCGTCATGTAAAATAGACAAAAAGGAAGCTGTTTGTACGACGGTTAGTTCACTTGCAAACCAACCGCAATGCTTTTTCACCATGCAGTGACTTAAATCACACACACACTTCCACACCACAAATTAATTACTTGATTTAGCTTGGGGTGAGGCACCTTCATCAAACATCTACTATCGTCTGGAAATAACATCGACTAAGCCAAGTGCAAATTCCAATTGTACTAGTTTTTGGCTGACGAAGGGTTGCGCAGCATGAGGGCCGTGTGTTCATATGTAATTGTTTCAGATTCTGTCCAAGCATTCCAGTTCTGGCTCAACGTTTGTTATATTATTTGAATATGAAAAGCAAAATAAATATATACACCTATTTTCAGCAGATTTAGGCTGGCAAAAACAGTCTTTTGTAATAAATGGCAACATTATTTTATTGATAGTGCCAACTCAACAGTGTTTGCACTGATGTGGGTCAAAGTTCAGTGGGTCTGAACTACTGTTGCACTACAATCAGGTGTTTTACCTTCGAGGTGAGGCCAGCAGTGCAACATGCTTTTAAGTCTGAACCAGTGGCTTAGAATGCAGTATTGTAAGTGAACAATTAATCCTATCTGAGATATGATTTAAAAAATAAATGAAAAAAGAAGTCTAGCTAGGTTATGACAGGATTTATCTGTAACATAAAACCCCATTTGTCACTATGGAGACAGAGGTGGCAGAACTGTCTTGATAAATGATGATAAATCATTTATTTGTGCACTTAAAATAGTGA
The DNA here is from genome assembly GCA_032191485.1 of Leptoclinus maculatus. Taxonomy (NCBI): domain Eukaryota; kingdom Metazoa; phylum Chordata; class Actinopteri; order Perciformes; family Stichaeidae; genus Leptoclinus; species Leptoclinus maculatus. Next base: position 4,386,267 of record JAVDOI010000011.1, on the reverse strand, counting down.
TTAGATCAGCAAATATTCAGATACACTAGACTGTGTCTATTCAGGACTGGTGATGTCGTGGTGATGACTAGTTTCTGACCAGCAGTTTTAACATAATGTGACGGTTTGGACTCAATATGATTTCAGTGCGATACATTCTTTGCAGTGCGCCTGTTGTACATGCTCATCTCAGTGTTGATGAAACGGTTGTTCAGCCCTGGACAACACAAGACAACCAGTGGCTGATTTGGGTAGCTTATCCATTTTAGCATTAGCATCGGGGCCAGAAGGGCAGCTAGCTGAAATAAACTGCAGACTACAACAATTACTATGCTCAAGCTGATATCGATGTCTTTCATATTTATAATTTGAGCTGTTAAATGAGCCAGCAATCATTTTGTCCTTTGTTTGGAAGAAGTCCATCTCATATTATTGTGTTAATGAATCAAACTTGTTAACTCTTCTCAGTGTAGCCTGAGGTGCTGACACTTTTCAACACCTTTTAGGGCTGATGTGAGATGCTTGTTGTCTTGAAAGGAATGTTCTTTACAGACTAAGTCCTTAACTAAGTTAAGTAACGCATGCTTTTAGAAACCGAGACGGTGAGACATCTTAAGACACTGTATGTATATATATATATATATATATATATATATATATATATATATATATATATATATTGTTTAATTTTTCTGCATTTCACATCGTGTACAGCAAAAATAGCTTTGTTATGAATAAATATATATTAAATATATATTAATATATATATATATATATATATATATATATATATATATATATATATTAATATATATATATATATATATATATATATATATATATATATATATATATATATATATATATATATATATATATACACTGTGCATCATTGTTCAGCAGGGATGAATGGAGACTGGTACACTGATCTGATGTGTTCTCTTGCGACTGGCAGCAGACAGCTCAGCATTGTGAAGTAAGGATGATTAAGCAGCCAGTAGTCAGAGGAAGAGGAAGGAGCGGACATGGACCTAGATGCTGCTGTTTAGCGACAACATGAGCGCCATCCTCTTTCCCTCCTATAACCAACAGTGTAAAAGTACCACAAACGCACGAGATAGTGTCGGAGCTCTATTTTATTTTCACTGCATGAACGACGTGGTGGAGGTGACACGGTTTGTCAAACTTGACGTTGCTCGTGAAAATATGGGCAGCCAACTCAAATTCATCAGCAATGCTAATAAACTTGCTGGAAGATCTGATTGCGTAGACCCAATAACGCAGTCGCTTCAGCAAAAATATTGCTACGTCAATGCTTTCTTGTTATCAGGAGTGTCAGCAGCTTCACTTAGCACCTGGGACCTGAAGAAGTGCAAAGGGAAGTCGGGTACATTTGGGATGGCACCTGGCATGTCAGCTGGGTGATATCTACTTGCTCCTCACTCTTTACAAAAAAAGAATATCCCAAAATCCAGGGATGTCATTTAGCTTGCACACGTTTTTCTGCCCAAGTCCACCGGATTGCATGCATTTACTTGTGGACAACTTCTACACATTGTGCTTCATTGGTAGGATCTGAATTTCCAGATTGTATACATCTGATTTTCTATTAAACACTATAGTTTTAGTTCTACATATGTGCTCTCACCATTTTTCTAAATACAGGGTGTTAAACATCTAAAAGAAAAACACCTAACATGTAAACGTTTCTCTGTCATTTTTCAAGTTATACTGGTGACAAATAACACTTTGGCAGTGCTGCCAGCCCACTTCCTTGATAATATTTGGACTGCAGCCATTAGAGCTCAAACATCTGGCATCAGAAGCTCAGCGGCTTGACTGTGTAGTATTCATAGCAGATCATTTAACAGATTGATTGCTCACCATTTGGTGTGGTGATACAAATGGGAAATGATCCAATATCAGACTCTTATGTAATATACTATTGAGCAGTGGTGGGCCGTCAGGGCCTGCAAGGCCTTCTCTGCTGGCCTAGACAGAATCACAAAGTTATAGCTATTTAATCATTTTTCTTAAATACACTACATGCATTATAATTTATAAAAATATTTTTCCCATTATCTTATTTTCTCATTGCACAGCTACTGTCTTCCTCAGTTGCTCTGCTTCCAGTGCAGCTTGTTTTAAGTAGAGCTTTTATCCAATCAGATTTCACCTCTGTGTCTCTAGGTAAGAAGAGAGGCCCCAGGCCTGCAGACTCACAAGTGAATCCCTTTGCAGTTTAAGTGAATGGGGACGATATTGTTGATTGTCATAGTGTTCAACCAATCAGATCTTTAGTTTGACATGTTGGGCGTATTCTTTGATGTGCCAGAGCCTGCTAGCTGGCCTAGCCATACGTGATTGGTCAGTGGGCTAGCCTGACATGTTGGGCGGTGACAATCCCAATATCTGCTGCCTCTGTCGAGCGGACATTTTCAGCCCTCAAACGTATTCAAGAAATACAACTGGGGAGGCTCGACTGTCTTCACTGGCATCCATGAATCGAGAAGGACTTCTTACTGGAACTAAAACTCACGGATGTACTGAACAACCGTGAGATTAAACTCTTTGTTAACAAAGAAAGGAGGATGGACTTTGTCTTTTAAATAGTGAACAGCAGCTCTGGTAAGTTAACTGCAGTAGCTTTAACTGCCATAAATATTATTTATGTCATTATTTAATATGCTTGTTTATATTATATATTATTATTTGTACAACTTGTTTTTATGAATATGGATTTTCGTTTGGTTTTATATGTGATAGGAACTATTGTTACGTCCTATGTTGCGCTGGGGACACATTTAGCCGGTGCACAGCAACAACAAGACGCGCGAAGCAGCAGCGGTCTATATACTCCGCGCAAAGTGTTAAAGTTAAATTGTTAAAGTTAAGTTTAAGATTTTAAGTGATCTACTTTGAAGATTCATGTGTTTTCAAGTGGACTCATTTTCCCTCTCGGTGTTTACAGACGAATAAATCCGTCAGTAACAAGAACTATGGAGTCGTGTATTTCCTGGAGGGAGTGATGGGAGAGTTACTACTCTATTAATTTGTCTATCGTGTCGTTTTCATGATATGGGTAATATTGTTCCCTCTGATATGAATAATATTTGAATGGCCCGTGCTCTTGAGTGTGTGGTGGAATGCGTGTTTTAGCTAAATTGATTTTGACTATATGCATTGTTCGTTAATGCCGCCTCATCCCGTCATGCGGGTATTCATGTATCTGTACTCTTAGTGTATTTGTAGGTGTTGAGCTTCATTTTTTATGAGTGCAGGCCCAGGTATAAAATGCACGGCCCGCCACTGCTATTGAGGATCATGTATGGCAATCGGAGTGATTGCATTTTGTATTTTTCTCTTATTTGTTGTGATTCTGTGTGGCGGTAAAATCTGCTGCAGTTTAAAAGCGGCCCGTTATGTATTGAGATTGCTTTGCAGTGTGGCATAAGCATCCAAAAGACATCTTTAATCTGCTGACTCACTGTGTGCTCCCACAGACGTCATCATTTTTTATTACCGTGCAGGTTGCATGGAATCTGCGTTCTCTGCGTTTGAAACGGCTCTGAGGGTAGATGGCATCTCCATGGATCTCCGTACTTTTGATGGATCGCCGGTGGTTTAGTCCTGGACTCATAACAAGGGATGCAGAGCCTCAGAGTGCTGCAGTGAGAATGAACAATGAGATCTTTGTCGTGCTCCGTTCTGTGTATTCTGTCCGTATGACTCGGCTGAGGGATGTGGCAATGTTGGTGAGAAGCATCGCAGCTCATCTTGGAAGTCCAGGTTCCGATGGCACTTGATGAGTTGAGGAGATAAGTCTCTTCCTTTACAAGTCTCATGTTACTTATTCAATCTAAGATTAGTCCGGCCTATTGTTCCAGAAGACTTGAGCCCGGCTGCTGGATTGATCGGACCAGTAGATATAAACCCGTCTTGAATTTGGCATCAGGGTATCCTTTCAGCGGACATGACGTAGCTTGTTTCCTTCCTTCTCTTGTTAAAGATTTAGTTGAATATATTTTTTGCAGAAGATGTAGCAGAGGTTTTTTTAGGCGTCAAACTGGGGAAGCAAGAATTAGGTCATATTTCATATCCACAGTAACTATTTCCTCAATCTAATGCAAAGCTTACAATACAAATTACCAAAAGAGATGTTTTACTCTGTGCTAAATCAAATGAAAACAAACGACATTCATTATTTTGCTAAATGAAGAAGATGAATGATTATTTATCTGTACGTTCATACAATTACATTTTCAAGGTCTTGCTTCCACATTCTGCTGCCATTTTAATGAGAGCAACGCATGATGATGCTGATCATTTGTGACCACGTTAACCCAGAGTCCACCCCGGGCTGGATGCTTTGCTCGGTTGCTCCTCTTCTCACGACTGGTGAGATGAAGATGCTGGCTGGCTGGCTGGCTGGCTCCTCCAGAATTAAGGTCTGCCTGCAGTGTCACTAAGTCTGGTTCCACTTTCAGATTTCATCAGGCTGCATACAAAGAGAGGAAGGAGCAGTTCCGTTGCACAATCCATTTCATATCATATACATTGAGCTACTGTGCATTTACATGTTTGCATGATTTTTTTAAAATATTTTGAAACCTGCATTGTTCCCATTGGATAGAAGTCGTCCTCTTCCCTGAACTCTTTTCTTGGCACGCTATTTCCATTAACTTCCAATCAGTGGAATTGCCTGCCTTGCATACGTCACATAACTGCATTACTGCCCCCTGCATTTCCAGGAATTTGTATTGGGTCAGCCTTGTGCTCGACTGTGTGCACTGCACGTGTGCCATTATTAGGTGCTAGTCGGCCACGCGATTGGTTTTTAGCACCGCCAGTGGTCCGCTGTGTACAGAGAGACGCAGTCTGATCCAGAGCCTCACAGACTGAGGTATAGCTTCCATCACTGTGAAAAGAAGCCAAACATTTGTGACTGCCTCTGTAAGCTTTATTGGAAAAAAATACATTTTAAATACAAGTGGACAGTATAGAGATGCCATCAAGGTGCGTGGATTGTGCTATGCGTTACAATCCATTGGTCTGGCTGCTTAAAATACGCATGACTCAAGGTGTTCTTAAGCACTTAACAGGCTGATATAATTACCACTCAACTAAAGAACTCTGTTTCCTGATGCAGCGTCCCTTCGCGTGGGCCTCCAGATGCAGAATGAACTAAACCAATGCGTGATAGCATCTCGCAAGCCTGGTTATTTTCAGTTCCTCTGCAGTAACTGGGCCTGGTGGGTGTGCTCCTAACTGTATTATAAGCGGCTGCTTCCTGGATGACATTATTATTCTGCAATAGCAGTAGGTCTTACTTACAGCACCTCTCAGTCTTATTCAGTGGTTTGCTGCTCAGCCTACACTTCGGCACAGCTAGTCTGGTTGCCATTTCTCTGTTGTAGATACAGGGAATACAGTTACACCCCCCAGAACTAAACATATATATATATATACACACGCACACACACTTTTGCTGTGCATGCATTTGCGTATGCATGTGTGACACTGTAAACAGAGTTTGACACCGGCTCTCATGCACAGGCACGCAGACTCATCCTCAGACTGCAAACTCAGGATTACGTAACCGGTGAAATCTCCTGCAACAGCTAATACAGATCTAAGTTTCACAGCAGGTTATCTAGCAACTTCATACAACACTGTGAGTGGGGGAGGGGAGGGGAGGGGCTACACGACCGACAGCCTTATTATATTACCAACTGTACTATACAGGCCACACGCAGGAGACCACCTAAAACCTAAATGTTTCTTGATTTGTTGGCTTTGTGATTTTATGTTCCTTTTTATATCTTTATTCAGGTATCTCAGATTTTCTGAATGAGCGTCTCACCCAGTATCTCACCCTGTAATAACAATCACACATGGGATAAAGATATGTCAGATATGCCGCACCTACCTAGCTGTTCTGATACTGTAATTTTTACTTTCATGTAGAGGAATGCTGCAGAGACATATTTCTGTAGGCCAACCCTGAAGTTAACATCACACTAGTTTCCTGTACAAAGAGCCAATTTTTTTTCCGTTTGATTATTTCAGAAAACAAGAACTCTGGCAATCACAAGTCTATGATACTTAAACATAGATATAATCTTCTCAAATTGAACCACTTTTTATGATTTTTGAAGCTTGAAGGAAGCCGGCAGAAGTAAAAAGCTAACATTGGGCTATAAAGGAAGTGCACCACGCATGACTTCACCTCACCACCGCTAAGCTAAAGGCGAGCTAGCATTTGGCGTGATGACCTTTTGTAGTCTCATTTAGCTACTTGTTAGCAGTCACCTTTTTAAAGACACGTAAAAGCTTAAACAAAACGTTCTCTAACCAAAACCCCAAGATAACAAAATATTGACTCATTACCGTTTTTTTAGGACTCATTCCTGCAGCACTCTATTTTCCTGGTTACATATATTGATAATGGTCTTTTGATGTTTTTATTATCTAATATTTTTATTAAGTATGGAATATCTGATTTGTGACCACACCGGTGAAAATGGTACATTAGTTCTGTTTGGACCCTGTATTCTCTGTAGCAACAGAAAACATTTCTAAATGTATTACAGTGTCTCAAGCTGTTGCTGCATAAAGGTTCGATTCATGTAAACACTCTGAACACGTAAGAACTTGTGCAGTGGATCTGGGACACCTCCGTTTCTAAAATGAAGCCGGTGCTGCTCACTGGTATTTGGAGGAGAACTCGGCCTGGTTTGTAACCTCGCAGCAAGCAGGAAGTCTCTGCTGATTCTGTGACTGCTCCATGCTGATGATCCCCAAAAGAGCTCTGATGCTGTAGTTTTTCCATTTGTGCTGCCTCGGCCCACTTTAACAAAACAGCCGAGTCGAGCCTCTCCCCACACGCATCTAATATATTGCCCTGTTTCGACAGAAGTCAGGTTCAGAAGCGGTGGTTGAAAGCGGTGTTTTTTTCACTTATTAGGCGATTGAAAGTGGTTATTGGTACAATATTTTATGGGCTTCTTCCATCTTATGTGTCAATTCAAAATCTTGTTGTTTCATCTGAAGTTTTTGCTTCTTTATTAGTTGCTGGGTTGGGTTGTAGACGTTGTTTGCTAAGTGAACTGAAGGTGTTTCTAAATATATGCTGTAAATCCCAGCCTCGGAGTTATTAGCAGAGCTTGTCTACAGATCCAACTCGTAGCCATCCTTTCAAAAAGTTTCAGATCGTATGACTGTGACTTCACGTCCTTGGCCCTTGGATCATCAAAAACAAAAAGTTATTATGTAAAGTGCAGCTTGTTTCCAGTAGGAGAAAACTACTTTGGAAGTATAATGTCCTGGGTGAGTCTGAATACTGAAGGTCAGGAGTAGCGCTGCAGAGGCACCGTGGAGCATGAAGGGATGATGTGAAGTCACACTGAAGTCTCAAATAGATTCCTGTGGCTGCAGACATAGCTTGGCTGCAGCTGGCACTTTGCAAAGACAACAGCAGCAACCCCCCCACTCAACCAACTTGTCAGCTTTGACCGTGCCCGTGGGTTTCTTTACCCTTTCTTATTTCTTCTGACAGCGTAATCCATCTTCTAAACATAACGCAGTAGGCCGTACACGTCTTAACCTTTGGCTTAGTGTACTTGTACATGATGATGATGAAACATAGAGTACGAGACAGGAACGCCACTCCATACCTTTGTGCTCTGGCTGGATCACAACATAGCAACAGGTTGCAACAATCGTTGGCTAATGTTTCATATTGATGTCATATTTGTCCTGTATTGGCTTACATGCTGAATTACATTGATAAGACATGAGAAACAAAGACATAATGAGGGTACATGATCTTCCAAAAATAATAAATAAACAAGAATGCCAGCCTTGGTCAGTTTAGACTACACTTTTTATGAACAGGTAGAGTTCACAAAGGTGTCTGTGGTTATGATAGTTGGAGCTTAAGGTGAACTAATTATAATGTAATTAAAACAATGAGTTTAACTATAGTTGTTGTATATTGAGAAACAGTGGTCAGATTTAACAATAGGGGTACAACTAGTGATTATTTTATAATCAATTCTATTTCTCTTTTTTTTTCATTTCATTGAATTATTCCTGGAAATTGTAAAATTTGTGCAGAACATCGTTAGACGTAAACAGTGCACCGCATACTGCAGGATCACACCTACAGTGCATCAATCTGACCTGTCAGCGTTAAAACTTCTGGAATGCTGAGACTGTTGCTCCTCTCCGGTAGAACCGGCTTCACCACAGTCTGTAGGCGGCTGTGAGCTCTGTGTTGCTCTGTGTTGCTCTGTTCTCCCCTCCTTCGTGTGCAGTTGAGAAACAGTGATGTCATTCTGCAGTCCAACCCTGCTGTCATTCTGTGGGAGCTGCTCCTTTTCGAGTTTGACTGGACTGCTTTGTCCTTTGTTCTGTGGAGGTGGCCTCAATCAGTCTGTGGGCTTCCTGCAAGAACAGTAAAGTAGCAGCTTTCATTTTCTGACGAACAATGAAGTCCATTTTGTTTAAACGGCTGACACTGTTGGTGTACTTCTTGTGCTGTTGTGTTGGCAGTAGTTCAAGCTTCACATTCTGAGCATCGTTTTACTTTTAGCGAGGAACGGTGGAGAAAAATAGGAACAACAGTGATGTCATTTCTTAAAATATACAACATAGTTCAATTTTAATAAAATATTGAACAGGTTGCGTATGTCACGGCTCTGTGAGAGATGTTTGTAGTGCGAGTAGTGCAGAGAGCTACTACACTGTGTATTACAAAGTCAGTTGAGCTTGAATACATGTTCTTTTCCTGAGGTTTAACTTTACTTTAGTACAATACAATACTAGACACACAACGCTTTGAATATGATAATTCATTTCCTCAGAGTAACACATTCTTATTTGGTGACTAATGTTGCAATCCTGTTGTTCTCGTTGTTTAACCTCCTAGAAAGCAGCACAACACCAACCCGACTCCTTGAGCTAGTTTTGCGCAACTCATCACCCCCAGGGCTGTTAGTCCCAGAATGCCTCTCATTCCTGGTGCCTGTGCACTGTCCTCTGAGAGCAAACCCGATGGTATTATTGCCTAGGGTGTAGCTGCACATGTTTTTTCACACTGTTACACCACGTCTCTACCTCTGGCCACTGAGGACTCTGCCTTTCTCATTGGCACTTGCAACCTTTGCATCATAAGTTAATTTCCCCCGAACTGTTTTTGGCGAATGTTGCTCCAAACTATTGCTCTTCTCCCTTTCCAATAGACCAAACAGTGTTTTGGAAAAAAAAGCCGCTCTAGATTGAGGCAGCGTGCCCCAGTCCTCCCAGTCAAGTCCGTCCACCTGCGCTGTGTAATTGTTCTGAGCGCTGGGAAATGAAACTGAATAATAGCAATAACTGTAAACTGAAAGCTAAGCATTGAGTGGCTGTTGGAGCTGAACTCAAATCAGTGAATCATTACTTTGGGCATTGCTTGTGAAGTCAGCACAGCTATTGTTTGTGTTGTGAACACAGTGTGCTGGACTCATTATACTGGCGCTGCTGGGAGACGAGCGGTTAGAGAAGCAGACTTTTGGTTTGGGCATAAGTGACACTCACAACTACCATAGTGGGGAAGTACATAAAGGAGAAGTCCCCCTTTGAAAACATGTTAGATGTCGTCATCTTGTGGTGTGCATAAAGTGTAGTTACACAACGCTCATGGGGAATTACGAACTGATTAATTGCCGTTTGTTGCTCACATGTCGCGTTGCTCTGGGGCTTATTTTCGTGTCTTCTTTCTTAGCGTTGCACCATTTGTTGCCCTGCGACTGTATGAATATTAAGCAGATGCATTGCTGAAAAAGACCAATCGTAATCAGCACAATACGCCATGTAGGTAAAGGCAATGAGAAGGCAAGTAAAAGGTTAATCTTGGATCTTTTTTTTGTGTTCACAGGAAGAAGTCGTTTCTCTACGCTGCGCTCTACGTTGCCGTTATCCTCGGTGGCCGCCGTGTCATGAAACAGAGGGAGAAGTTTGAGTTGAGGAAGCCGCTGGTGCTGTGGTCGCTCACGCTTGCTGTATTCAGGTGAGAAAGCGCTAACATTATCAAAAAGCTCCAAATAAATATCAACTTTCAAACACAAAGAGTAAACCTAAATATTTAGGCCAACAGTTTGATAATTATCTCTCCTCGTTAAATGGCATTGTGTGTTCAGCCATTCGTGACATTCACAAACATTTCTTGAGGCCTTTCATTGTTGGGTGTATTGTCTATATAGTATGCTTTTTTTTTTTTTTTTTTTCATCCATAATGCCGAGTTCATCTGTCACATCAGATACTACCAGCAACAGAGGGAAGCAGGTGATGTGACGTTATGGAGCCATAGTCCCTCTTTACACATCCAGTACATAGAGTGTAACGTTAAAGTCATGGTGTATTTCAAACCAACTAAAAAATCCAGTTCAGTTCACAAGTGATTCTGAAAAGATAGGTTTGTATCAGGGGAACAAAACTACAAAAATGCATAATTTAGCACAATATTAAAGCTGCAGAGACATTTGGCTTCGACTTCACATATCTACTTTAATATATGATACACATTTTGCGACTTCAGTCATTTCTCACATCTTCTTTGTCCTTGTAGTATATTCGGTGCCATCCGTACTGGGAGCTACATGATGTACATCCTGATGACGAAAGGGCTCCAACAGTCCGTCTGTGACCAGAGCTTCTACAACGGGCCTGTCAGCAAGTTCTGGGCATACGCCTTCGTACTCAGTAAAGCACCAGAACTGGGTAAGTCCAGACCTTTTTATAGCATTACTCACAGTGTCCGTGTATAATGTATAGTTTACCATAAACCACTGTTCTTTAGTCAATTAATAGACCGCCAAGTAAGGTTTCGTTTGGATACATTTCATTGTCATAATATCGTGCATGAAGCTGCTGCTCTTTAGTTAGGCTGCTATGGTATTACCTAATGTCAAAGGCATGTTAGTGAATTGCAATTACAATAACGCAGTCATCCATTCATTCCAGCTGTTCTGGCACCAGTGGTAGTGTAACCCAATGTCAGACTAAACACGTGCACAGCAGGTATTACAAACAGGCCTGTCGTATTGCACTGCACCAAAGTGTAACCACACAGATAGCATGCACTTGCCGACTGTTTTACCAAATGCACAGAGCGGTCTTGTAGTAAGTAAGGAGTGCCATTATTGGTCATTTTAGAACCATTTCAAACAAGTGTATGTTTACTATGCATGTTCTCCTAAACAACCAAACCTCCTCCACCGTGCCTGCAGGCGACACTCTCTTCATCGTCCTGAGGAAACAGAAGCTCATCTTCCTCCACTGGTACCACCACATCACCGTGCTGCTCTACTCCTGGTACTCCTACAAAGACATGGTGGCCGGCGGCGGATGGTTCATGACCATGAACTACTTGGTCCACGCCGTCATGTACTCTTATTACGCCCTGCGGGCGGCCGGCTTCAGGGTGTCGCGCAAGTTCGCCATGTTCATCACGCTGACCCAGATCACCCAGATGCTGATGGGCTGCGTGGTCAACTACCTGGTGTACTCGTGGATGCAGCAGGGCCAGGAGTGTCCATCCCACATGCAGAACATTGTGTGGTCCTCCCTCATGTACCTCAGCTACTTTGTGCTCTTTGTCCAGTTCTTCTACGAGGCCTACTTTGGCAAGTCCAAATTATCGGCCTCGGCCGTCACCAAGAAGAGTGAGTAGACGAATGCCATGAGTATGGGAAGAGGGGAGATAATGAAGAAAAAGGGAGTTTGAAATGGAGGAGCAGGGACCAGTGACTTGAGATAAACTGTTAGAGGTGAGGGGTTGTTGGAATATTAAATATTAGACGGGTGATGCAGAGGTGAGAGTGGGGGTGGGGTGGGGGTTGGGAGGGTCAAGAGGATGGCTGGTGTTTGTGCTTGAGCATTACTACTAATGTGCAGATCTAAAATGCCTCGATGGACGTGGCGTCTCCGTTAAGGGGTGCCGAGGAAGCAGCGCCGCCATGGTCAGAGCCATCGTGACTTGTCCACCTTTAAAATCCCTTTTCTTTTTTTTTTTTTTTAATTCATCATGAAAAGTTTTTTTATAACCTAAAATGTAACAAAAGGACAAAATCACCAGATAAAAAAAAATAAATAATCCCATCTGCCACAAGCATATGTTTACTTGATATTAAATAAATAAATAAATTGGTACATATGAAGATGGATGGAGTCGACATTAACTTGAGCCATCTGAATATGTTTCTGTTGTCAGTGTTTGTTGTTTTGTTTTGGTCAAAGAAGAAGTTTGAGACACTGGGGAGAGTTGGTGGTGGATGTGAACTGACGGGGTGAACGGCACTGTATCTTCTGTGTCTTACATTGCAAAATGCGATATTTTCTCAGGTCTTTAGGTTATCTCTTTCTTAATATAATATGCATATCAAGACAAAGTGGACATGTTTAACATCAGCACCGGTTTACAGTATGGAAATGTATCCAGTATTGGCCGTATAGTTGAGAAAAGTGTGAATGAAGCTGATTGGACGGACCGCCTCAGATGATTGCTCTGCTCCTGGGCATGATGGGAAACGGATGCTGACGGTGCCCTGCTTCACCACTCGTCGTGACCTCGCAGAAGTTGCCGACCACACTTGGAAAACGACTTGCCATTGATTTCCAAACGCATCTCCGTGTTGAAGGGGCCCTACCAGTGGAGAAACCTTGTCTATGAGACACTAAAGGCTTAAATGGAGGACAAAAATATTTGTTTAGCAAAAGAAGAAAAAAAATCTAAATCAAACATGTAAATTGTTGAAATCTGCTGTATGGACTTTGAAAAATATTATGTATCCTTAATGGTGTCTGTTGTGCTAATGTGCATTTGCACTGTATCAATGTCAAAAACAATTGTTGCTGAAAAATGTAACGTATGAACAAAGAGTGCAAAATGTGACACGTGTCTGTCGTGTGTGTTTTCTTTTGTCTCGGCGTCAACATCTTGTTATACCTAATCCCTTTTTAATGCTGAACCCGAAAAGCCATGTTAGGCAGCAATAATTAGAAAGGTCTGAGGATGATTATCTCGTCCAGTGTATCTGTGCATGTCAAACTTGATTCTTCTGTAGCAGTAAGACAGTTAAGTTGTCGACCTGCTGAGAGCTCTTAAGCATATCAAGGATTCCACTTCCTGGTTTCACCTCTGTGTCTAAAGTCAGTGTTTGTAAACACTGGCTATAAGTGGCTGGTGGAAGGTATTAATAGCATACATGCCATGATAATTGATCTAATTGGCTCTATACCAACTAACTACTCTACAATTGCTGCTGGACCTGCGTTCAAAAGTGTGCACATCCACTGTACCTGACCTCCCCCTAGAGTTGCAACAGTGCAATAAAGCTTCATTATTGAGACCAAATATATTTGTGAAAGAAATGTTGAATCTCAACAATCTTTTCTTCTGTTAACTATTTTGGTAACTTGATAACTTAACATGTTTTTTGTATTCTTTCCTGTGAATAATAGATCATTATTGCTGGATTCTACAATAGAGACCCCTTAGAGTGAAAACTTTACTCAAGTAAAGAAAATGTCCCACTTCCTTACTATGTTAGTAATGCCATTTATTTGTAGTAAACCAGATAAAGATATAGGAAGGGTTAGTTTATCCCAGCCTGATGCGTTTCTTGATGAGCCAACCATTGTTTATTTGAGCTAAACAGAACAAAACATGGTAGCCGGAAGTAATTGTTTCCTGTTACAACAAATACGTCATTTCCGGCTACCGTTGTCTGAATAGACTCGCAATTTGCTGTTAAAACTCTTATTTATTTCGCAGCAGACATAATATTTTTGTCCGAGCAAATAAATGAGTCTTCAATGAATCTGAACATGTCTTCAAAAGCTGCGGTAAGTGCTGTAAACGTTGTTTACGAAGATTTGAATGGAAGAAACGGGTGTAGCTCACGTTAACGAGGCGCCACTGTGCAGGAAGAACTTGCTTGTTGCGAAATACCAGCTTAAACAACACGAGGTGAGCTCACTATTACATTTACATAATGACTCAGAAAGAAAGGAATTCAAAGAAAATGAATGCATAAGTTATGTTATAGATGGTTTCAATTACTGTCGGTGTAAGTTCAGCTTCCAATTAGTTATTTAAGTTTTATTAACCTATAAGACGTATTAGCAAATGTCCTCTACGTATTAGTTTTATCTTTAATGCATATTTTTCAATTAGAAAAATTACACACAATAAGCAATTTCATTGAAAAAGTTGAATAAATTGCTGCCACAGCTACAAACACTGGTAATGTCCCAGTACCAGCTGCTTTTGGATGAAGTGGTTTTCCTTGTACACTATTGCCATCTGCTGGAAGAAAATGGGCGTGACAAATATGTCCTCCCAGTCCTCCCTCGTTGTATCTGTTTTGAGAAATCCAGTTCCAGAGTTATTTTTGATGATGTGCCACCAGAATTCTCCCCTTTTAGCTTCTATTTGTGCTTTTGTCTGTCCTGACTGTAACACTGTCAGCAAGAGTGAGCATGTAAACTGCAAGAGCAACTTTCTGACATATAGAACCAAAAGTTGGATTCTGTGGTGTCTCTTGTCATGCATTTATTCATTTAAGATAACCAATATATCTGACCAGGTGGGTCATCCTGCCTGAAAGCACCAGCAACCCACTAAAACAATCTTTAGCAATGGTTTCAGCTGACTGTACTGTCCCATGCTGGTCCTCAAATGTTTAAAAAGCTCTTTCACCCTCACAAGAATGAAGCAGACACTGGATATGACTGGATATTTTGTAATGGCTCCAAACATTATTATATGTTTTTAGGTTGCAGTAACGATCATTGATGTACATTAAGTTTGTACTTAAGGGGAATTTCAGGCTTCAAAACTCAAAATGTTCCCTCCAACTGCCCCTCAGGAGACAAAACCCCCTCAGGAGCCCCCGGGTTTTGGGACTTTCCCTCCTCTGTGGTGCACCCATAGATTCTGGCTCATGTATCCATGTCCAATACATGCATTAGTCCCCCTCCCCTTTTGATTTCAAATCTGCCCAAATCCTCGCAAACTAGTGTTACTCTGTCCTGCTCAAGAGCTGGAGGGACCAAACACTGACCTGAAGGATCAGAGCAAAGCCTTTGAGTGGGTAGCTAATTCCCTCTTTAGCCCTCATCAGCTGTCCTCCGGGCTGGGACGGAGGCGTGAGCGATAAAGCAAAGCTCGCCCCATCTGGCAGAAAAAATACAAAATGAGCTAATAGAGAAGGAATGAAACTCTTAATGCTAATACTTATGTACTTTTAGGTAAGTAATATGTTGAATGCAGGACTATTACATGTAACCGAGTGTTTTTACACTGTGGTCCTGCTGCTCATAATCATGCAGGTCCACCAGACAGTCCTTCAGCTCGGACTCCAGTGGGGCCTCCGGCAGTGACCGGCCACACTATACGCTGGGACCAAACGCCGACGCCACGCTGCTGGAGGCCCGGGCCGTATAGCTGAACCTGTCAAAGGGTAGGGAGGCACGGGAGAACCAGGACTCGGGGAAGCCCCTGCTCCATTGTAAGAAGAGTTGTTCTAAAGGGACTCTGGAGCTCTCATAAACGGTACCACTGTTCACAGAAACGAGGTTTCTTGTACTACCTTTTAAGTAGAAGATCTGAGCACTTCTTGACAAAACACAGTACGATACAGTAAAGAAAGGATTGGATGTTTGGAGATAACAATCCTGAAGATATGTTTGAATCAGACCTGATACCCTTCTTTAGGATAGGCTCAGGAGATCCCTACTAGCAAATAAGTAGCTTTCAATGTGAAAAACAACAGGTATTTGCTCAGGTGTATTAGTTGTCAGGTAGTGAGAGTAGGAGCTAAAACTCGTGCAGTCTAATACAATAGCGCCTTCATTATATTAGAATGTCCATATATATCCATATAATGTCTATAATGACAAACACGCCTCTGTATATAGACATCCAGGACTGTTGTCTTAGACTGTGTCAGTTGTAGCGAGCTGTAGCCTAATTAACTGGCAACTGTGTGCATATTTATGACTTTTAAAACAATGGCACCTACACAGAAGATACAAAACGGTGGCCCCTCGAGGCCCCTGTTACTTACAGTGACTGTGACTCTATTGCCCCCTGTTGCCCCAATTGAGGAGTAATACAAGATAAATTGACACTGGGCCCAATTTCATCTTTACTTGAAGGCTGAACTGCTCCTGTTTAGAGTGGTGCCCTAACCTATCTGTTAGCTCTAATGGAGGCCAATATATAGATAAGTGTGTCTTGCCAGGAAAATCAATATCGATGTGGCCCCTGATGGTTTTTGAGTTAAAGTGCTTTGTTTTCCGCCATTGCCTCGAAACAAAGAGGCTGTGGGTCCTTCTATTAACAATTCCCAGTCAACCTTGAGACGGAGTGTCGCAGTCGGAGATAGAAATAGAAAGGGACAGATGGGGTGGTGGTGGTGGTGGTGGTGGTGGAGGGTCGCAGCAGCGCTACCAACACCACTCGAGCGTTACATTTGGTGGAGGAGAGAAACGCACCGTCGACGGAGCAAGAGCTTTGAAGAAGAGTGTGATGGGCTGTAACGAGACGAAGACAAAGTAATCTCTAAGACGACGTCGTTAGAAAAGTGTATTTTTGCAAATATAGTAGAAGGTTTGGTAAAGAAGAACAGCAAAAGTTGAGTATATGTAACAGTTGTAATGCGTCCAGTAAACTCAGGTTGATGCCAAATGTGTTGCGGTTATTAAAAGCACTTTTTGTTTTTGGTGTGAATATAGTTTTATTGGTTCATCTTGGAGTTTTGTAATTCCAGTTCTAGTACATGAGGGCTGAAAAGAATACATCATCAGAGAGTTATAGACAGTTCAGCCATCGATCAGCAATCCAGCTCAGTGTACCCTCGCCTTATTTATCAAAGCATAGATATTAATAGAGCTCTGGCACAAGTAAACAAAGATCTTTTGTATAAAAATAAATATACAATTGGCTAACAATATCACCCCCGTCAGGTTAGTTGTGTGAGCTGAGTTCATGCTCTCTATAAAGGATCAAGGCAGAATACGTGTTGTGCATTTGAGCTGAACGGCGAGAGGAGCAACAGACGATTTTAATAACTCGGGCGCGACACCGAATTTGAAGGTGATGATGAATATTAGTCCAGTCACAAAACGCCGCATTGGAGCTTACAAATGGGGAAAACATGAATGTGATTTCCAAACGAAACTAAACGCATCCCCTTCATTACACACGCTAGCAGTTATTCTATTCTTGTGCTTCTCCTGCAAATTGGAGGGGCAGCGGTTCATCCAACAGAGGAAACATGCAGACATCAGTCTTGTTTACTTTAGTGCACAAACAGCATTTACACCGTTTGATTTAAGGATTGCGATCTTTTTAGAGATGCTGGTGGCCACCAATTATTTTTTTTGAAAAGCAAGCAATGGAAGCATTTTTTTTGTCGTGTCATAAATATGACCAGATTTCATTGTTTTGTTCGCTTGTTATATGTTTTATTTTAAATTTAAACACTTGATAATAAACTTAAGATCTACTTCGGAACTGTTTAGGAAAGACATACTGTACATAATATATGTATTTTACATGACATACCGACAATATAAGGTAAATGTTGATGCAGGAAAGAGTTTAATTCCAAATACTGTATTTTGGGAAATTGTTCATAATATATTTTTTAGGTCTTTTCAACATAACAGTCTTAGTGTGTTAACTATAGTTTCCTTTCACCTTGCATCACATTGGTGCAGTTAGCCTTTCTGCCTTTGTCACGCTCAATGATTTTATGTGCACCAAATGATCTATTCTGGGTTAATGCCACCAGATACTTGTTATAGCTTTCATGAACTGGTGTGGCATTAATACATTTAGTGTGTAATAGAAATCTACAGATGAGAGTAGCAAACCAGATATTTGTTTTTTTTTTACAAAAATTCAACAAATATCCTTATGGTAGGTAACAGCTTATGTGACATTTCTTTCATTTGTGTGGTATGCCATTTTGCAATGGAATTCTTAATTTAGCAGTTTGCACATCAGCCAGATGTTACAGTATGTGTGTGTTTTAACTGTATAGCTGCGTCGGTCTGTCTGGTGAACTCGGTGGCGGGGGGCTCTAGGCCGGGAGTCTGGCAGAGCACTGGCGGCTCAAAAGACGAACAACTATATGAGCTCGACGGAGACGGACTTGAGCGATGGACAGGGGGGTTGCGTGGTCTCCACGGCAACAGCCGACACCATGGAACACTCGTACCCTCTGTTGCGTTTGGACAATGTTCCCGAATCTTCAGACGCATGGTTGTCACCTTGCAAACAAAGAAAAAAAAAAACGTAATTTAGGGATTTTATCGCAAAATATCCCAGTACAGGAGATTTATCTTATAGTTACTTAGTAAAAGGAACGAGGTCAATACTGTCTGCAAAGATGAATGCCAGGGTGTTTTCTATCAGTTTCAGGTACCTGTTTCTGAAGAGCAGGATGGACAGACGGCTCTCCTGGGACAGCCCATGGCAGGGACGACCATTCCTTCCACGTCGCTTTCTGCCACCATGTAGAACTGCAGGTTTGTACAGTAATTCATTGAGACGTTTATTAACTGTAGCTCTGTTGTTCTACATAATACTGGCTTCTTGCTCTTTAGAATTTACAAGTTTAGTTGGATTTAACTTGCATTTAATGGAACGTTGTTTCTCTGGATGACTTCCTTTACTTAAAGACATATATACTATATATATATATATATATATATATATATATATATATATATGACAGGGCTCGGTGATGATGGTCTTACCCGAGGCACGCTGGTAGTGGTGGTCTCTGACATGCTCTCATCTGTCACGCTGGTCTCGCTCACATTATCCACAGAGGGCTGTTTGTGGAAGAGTTTTCTAGTTCTGCATAGAGGACAGTACAAGCAAACAAGCAGTATTGTAATTCATTTATAATTCCCCAGGGTCCTCAAACTCACTGAACACAGAGATTAGCATGCAAATATTCACAGACTCTCATGGCATTTACATGCCAATCCATATGAGTACATGGTTATCAAGTCACAGAGGGGGGGCGGGGGGGCTTTACAGTGCAATTATTATTCAACTTCAACATGGCAGGAATTATGAAATTGACCAGTGCTCTGCGTAACCTGTTAGCAGTGTAATGTCCTGCGCCTTTTTACTGCACACACAGACATGTTGATATTTAAAATGCTGTCAGAATACACGACGTCTCACCGACTTGTTTACCAGCGGCTACATTTAGGTTGAGAGATAAACTGCCCAACGGTCTGTGTGTCTATGCTTTTAGTGTATTTTAAAAGACACAGCATGAGAAAGAAGTTGTGTTTTTTAGCCCATATCACTATGTACTGTGTGATAGTTTACTTGTGTGTTGCACTGGTTGTGAGTTTGGTGGTTTAGTTTCCTCCTCAAGTGCACTTGCAGTCAAGTGCAGAAGGCAATTTGAGGCAGAGCTATTGGCGGCCATGTAGCGCTTCCTCTGGGGTCATACCTCACCGGCTCCATTTTGTAGCTGAGAAATGACCTATTTTTATGTGTAATTGCTGTTGAACAAGCTAAACCAAGCATGTAATTGAAAGCGTGCCTCTTCCACAGGGGAGCCGAGGCTGCAAACGTTCGGCTGCGGTAGGCGGAGGGGAGGGTTGTGCTTTGTGAGTCCAAAAGAGTGGAGAATGCCAACAGCCTTGTCCATAAGCCAGCGAAACAACGGTAAAACAAATCAGCTACTTAGAGACAGCTCAGGTGGAAATGAAAGGGGAGGATGTAGTTTACGTATGCTCCTCACTACCGCTAACCAGGGTTGCGTGATGCCATTCGTTCCACATGTGATCTGCTCCCTGACCCCCTGCGGTCATGCCGAGACCCCTGCATTACACGGCTCATGCCACCCTGCGTTTGATAGACACCTCTAAATGCCGTCCAGCTCATTCGTTGCGGGAGCAGCTCCTCCCTGGCTGTCTGTGCTGCCCTATGCCTCCAGTGTCCAGAAGACTAAGCACAACACTGCTTGACTGCTTATACTATACATTATTGCAATTTATCTACCATTGGAAAAAAAAAATGGGCGGATCATCACGCACTGTAACAGAGCTCTCTTTTAACCATTGGGGTGGAGAAGCCTATGAATCCAATAACAGGATTCCTACATTTACCATTTTAATCAAACCCATTTATAAATAGAATTATTTTGGGGATGTAAGTATCTCATTATGTCCAGACAAGGTTAGCTTTGCATAATAATATCCTTTGAGATAACGACTTGGGGAATTTATTGTATGGAATGCAGTTTTGAGCAAAAAATTGTCCTAAAGGCTAATTAAAATATTTCACATTCCTTGCAGTTATCAGTGTAAATGAAACATCATATTGTTGTTTGATTAGTTTTCCCTCCTTTCACCAATAATTCCTCTGTGGCTCATCTTCCTCTTACCTTCATCCATTGTTCCTACTATGCTTTCTTTCTTGTATTCTTCTTCATTTTTCCTTTTTACCTGTCTTGCTGACTTTTCTTCTACTTTTGTTCTCAACGTGCTTCCTCTCTCATGTTCCTTTTCTCCCGTCCCTACTTTCTTCCTCCTTTTTGACTCTTCAGTTTCCCTCAATTGACTCTTCCTATTTCCCCTTTTTTCTTTCTTTCTTCTCCTCATGAACTCTTTCCTTCACTTTTCACAGTGCAGTTTTGTACGCCTTGACCCTCATTTACCACATCTCCTCCGTCTCCCCTCTCACCCGTAACAGTAGGTGACACAGGCAGCGACGGAGAGCAGGGAAACGAGGGCCACCATGCAGGCCGCGATGACCACGTTCCTCCTCTTCTCCTCCTCGGCCTGCTGAAGCTCCCACCACTCCAGGTCACTGAATTGACAACGCTCCCCCATGTAGCCGGACACACAACTGCAACAGGAGAAAAGTCAAACATGATCACGATCTATTATTGAGCAAGTAACAGCGTACTTAGAAGAGTTTACCTTATTGTGGCACATTTAACATATTAGCAAAATATAAATACATCTATGTACAATACATTATGAGCAAAGGTTTTGCTTGAGCCTGACTGACTGCACTTATTGGAGGCTTTAGACTTCAGTAACCACAAAATTAACAGCAAAATACATTTTTCAAACTTTATGTAAATAATCACACTGAGTTGAACACTACAAGGTAAAAAACTACATGTAAATTGGAATGATGTAGTCAAATCATAGAGTGGATTTACATGTCTCCTGGACAGCCTCCGTTTGAGCTGGGTATAATTATAGTATTCGAGATGACCTCCACACTAGGTTCCTGCTCATTGACTTGAAATAAAAAAAATTTTTTGTTTGTATATAGTTATATGTAGCACGTGTATCAATATGAAAAGCTCAAATTCAGAATCCTCTGTCCTGTAGCCACTTTGTCATGAGGTTATGGCTTTAATAATGGGACAATAGCGACACCTACTGGTTATCCACGGTAGTGAATAGCACGAGAGAGAAGACGCCAGAACACCTGTAATGTGTGGCGCAGCAGGTGCTCTTATACTTTCTAACAATGTTGGCCTAATATGAATGCGGCTTGAAAATGAATACTTTTCAGAGATCACTCTCCTCATTACAGTTTGAGTTACTGCATATTTCAACCAACTATTGTAAACTCTCTGAAAAGAATGAAGAGCATCTTATGATTGTACTCCTCTTCTACAAAACAGAGGATCAAATCATGTCCGCTTGGTAAAGGGACATTATCTCGTTTGAAGGTATCAGTAAACTGTTAAACTTGAAGATCGGGGGGTTATTTACTTGCAAGCGTAGGACTCTATTTCAGGAAAGTAGAAGCAGAGACCCTGGTACAGACAGAAGGACTCGTGGGAGGACGGGCAACTCTCTACTGGGTTACTGTTGTGGTGCCAGGTGGAGACATCAGCAGGGCTACCGGTCGTCACCCATGGGGATGTGGTCTCCAACTCTGAGGAGAGGATTGGGGGAAATAATTTCATTGGATTAGACAAATATACAGTATGGCGCTGTTACCTTCTCATCTCTTTAATCATTGTCGGCTGTTTAGAACACTCGTCCCCCTTTGATGTGACTCATGTAAACATTCCGTTCATGATAAAGTGGGTTATATTACATCCCATTAATATGGAAGCCCATTCCCGCCAGCAAAAAAATAAATAAAATAAGAACACCAAAAAAAAAAAATGTAATTCACAAAAAAATGAAAAATGAATTCACAAAAAAAAAGAAAAAAATGAATTCACAAAAAAAAATATTTATATATATAGGGGAATATATATATTTTTTTAACTTTTTCTCTGTCAGCAAAAAAGAAAAAAAAAAAAGATGTTTCCAGTTGCTGTTTATTATGGAAGCCCATTCCCGCCAGCAAAAAAAAAAATAAGATCACAAAAAAAATAGTAACTTAAAAAAAAAAAAAAAAAATGTAATTCACAAAAAAAAAAAATAATTCTAATAATTTTTAATTTTTTTTTATTTTACTTTTTTTCCACCAGCAAAAAAAAAAAAAAAATGTTGGTGCAACCATAACACTGACCAGATTTTTCCAGTTGCTATAGAAAGTCGAAATTATGAGATACTTCAACACAACAGTCATAGAAGTAGCTATGACATATGAATGGATTGTGGAAGCCCATTCCCGCCTATTCCCTGCTGGCGGGAATGGGCTTCCATAGTTTATTGGTCGCCACATTGGTTTCATTCTTTATACTCCAGAGCTGCTTCTTGCTTAACATTCTATTCAAGGGTGCGTTTGCTCAGTACAATCCATGTGAAACATCATCTGTATTTCATGTGTTGTAAAGCCACGTTTTAAAGAAGTCTTCAATGTACTCACAATCCATTCATGGTTACAGATGGATGCACCAAAAGTTTTTTTTTTTTTTTGCTGGTGAAAATAAAAAAAAAGGAAAAATTCTTAGAATCATTATTATTTATTTTGTGGGTGGGTTTTTTTTTTTTTTTTTTTTGTGAATTACATTTTTTCTTTATTTTTTTTTAAGTTACTATCTTTTTTTTTTTTCTTTTTTTTTAGTGATCTTATTTTTTTATTTTTTTTTTGTGATCTTTTTTATTTTTTTTTGCTTGCGGGAATGGGCTTCCATACATTAATGATAGCTGTACTAGTGTTAGTTATGTTGAGTCATACTGGATACAAGCCTCCACTCTCCAGTTTATATAGTACACCTGATGATCAGTAGCAAGAGCAAATACACGTATCCTGTCGAACACAGTGTTTCCTAACACTCTCATGGAGACACACCTTGACATGTCTTCCCATTGCCTTGGTATCCAGCCTGGCACGTGCAGAGATACTTCCCCAAGGCATTTTGGCATTCTGCGCTTTTGTCACATGTGTGCGTTCCCCGTGTACACTCATCAATATCTAAAACAAAAGGAGAAGAGACCTCAACATTCTATGCCAGCAGCTCATCAAAATGAGCCTTCATTAATTTCCTTAAGCATTACGATAAAACAAAGAAGAATGACGATGGACAATTTCTCCATAACAAGGCGTGCACTTCTCTGACACATTGTTGAAAGTATTGTTTTTATCTATCAAATAACTTGACACATGCCCTCCTGAATGCTGCATACAGACAAAAAAGGCGTAAACTGGTCAAATCACATTTATTTACTTTTTTATGAGGCATTTTTCAACCCCTGCTGCTGTAAACGGGATAAAAGTACGTATCTCTCATACGTGATCTCTCATACGTTTTTCTTCAGGATATGTTACTTTCTCCCAGTACACATCTATAAGAACAGAAATACTCACCCGCACACGTCTGTCCATCACCTGTAAAACCATCTAGACATAGACAGGTCGGGCTGCCAGCACGCAGCAGGCACTGTGCATTTACATCACAGCGGAGCGAGTAACACTCATTCTGGTCTGACGGAGAAGGGGACACATGGAATCGTACACATTTAGTTAGAATAACATCTTGAGTGGAAAAAAAAAAAAATCCCCAACGATTAGCACTGTTACACTGTTACCTGAAACCATCTTGTCTGTGAAGAGAGTTGGCTCGCTGCCTTCATCGGAGTTCAGATCGGGCTCCGCTCTACCAGTCGACAGCCCAGGTGCTGTCAGGGCTGTGCTCTCATCGTGTGTTTTGTTTTTGATAAACGTCGAATCGGTGGATTCACTGTCTCCAGATTCTACACAGTGAATTCATATAGTCAACACACGCATTCATCAGTTAGTCAGTTTTGACCTCATAGCTCAGGCAGAAGTATATACACTTTAAATAAGCTTCCTTAAAACGCATCACCTGCTGTTCCGTTCGAAGCGTCGGCGGCCAAGCAACTTCTTCCATCGGCTGACAGGATGTAGCGTGACAGGCAGGAGCAGTGGGCGAACCCCAGTCTGCTTTCACACACCTGGGCACAATCTCCATTCAGGTGAAGGCAAACGTCTGCCCCTGAAGATGTTGTGTGCAAAATGACAATCTGAGTCTCAATCATGAATCTTTTGGGGATGATTTGTTTGGTTGCTGCCAGCCAACACATATCTTAGCTTTCATCTCAAATGCATTGCTTATTAAATACTGACACGTGGTAGAAAGACAGAGGAGGCAGCAGCATATACTCATCACAATGCACAGTCTTCCATCTTGTGACCATCCTTTCCTTTGATGTTGCTACATGCAGTGTTTTTAAACCTCCGTGTGTAACTTCTGAACAAATGAATCTCTAAAATGAATCCCTTCTCTGTACCTGGTTTAGCAAGGGGATGCACCACCACAATGGATGCTGGTTGGACCATGTTGCTGTGGATATGTTGCAGTTTTCTCCCAGTCCGCTTGTGCACGCTCCTCAGCTGCTGGTGCTCCCGGTCAGATATCCACAACCTGTCCTCAAATACTGCAAGGTCAAAAGGTCGACCTGGAGGAATCACAATAGAGGGAAAGAAGACTCGAGTTCACCGACTGTCAAGGTGAGAAATACTCTATATCTTGTGATTGCAAGGACACGCGTTAAAGAGGAAATTCAGCATATTTTGAATGCTGGGAACAAAAGAGATCTTTTAATTTCTCCCTCTTCTTTTACTCTTAAATTCTTAAATTCAATTTGTTCAGTTTAGCCTCACTTTGTCAGGCTTAGATTAGCATCTCCTGGACTCGACTTGAGGTCTTCACGGGTCCAAAAATTCACGACAAAATCCTAAAAAGTCTCAGAACTGTACTATCCGGAAGCAAACCAGACCCGTCTGTTCATGTAGAACCCCAAAATGTCGAACCCGAATCCATCTGGGAGGTACAGACCCCAATCGACACCAATTTCACAGTAATATAAAAGTTTTGTTACCTCTAGCATAACAAAGATAACTTGCTCTTATGAACTATAATAAGAATTGCTCATTGCCATGGCTGCTAACATTAGCATTGCTAATTTGCAATCATCTGGGTTCTCAGAGTCTGACTTGTGCTCTCTGATGGTCTGACCCTTCACAGTACTTCCTTCACGATCAGCGCTGTCTGATCACAGCCGGGTCTTCTCGGATCCACTCGGGTGTCACATGTTAAAACAGGCCCAGGACCCAGGGTGCCCTGTAAGCTCACAGGTGGAGCACTAATACCATTAAGGCTCAGTCCTTAAGGCAGTGGCTCAGGTTGTAGTTTGGCTGGCGGTCTTTTGCTGCATATCATCCCCTCTCTCTCTTCTGCGTTTCCTGCCCAAAAAATAATCTGTGACCTGATTGACTTTATAAATCGGGGAAGTGAACCCACGCGGGTCCTTGGTCAGGATTTCAGTTCCTAGGATTTCAGGTAGACCCGTGAAGACCTCTACTTGGCTCCTAATGACAAACAAATCTGCTCTGAATTGCAATATTATAATCTGACTTTTTGTCAATACAGTGCACTTGTATATGCGTGTGTATGTGTCACACAAGCCTCACCTACTTGGTTCTCTAACAGGACCTGTCGATCTGAACCATCCAGAGCAGCAGTCTCCACCAGGCCCCTCATCTGGTCGCACCAGAACAGACGATCCTCTGTGAAATCGATGGTCAGGCCGCTTGGTGACACAAGGTTGGTTCTAGCAATGACAGCGCGGTCTTTCCCCTTCAAAGAGGCACTTTCCACGGCAGGGTGGGCCCCAATATCAGTCCAGAACAACTTCCTCAAAAAGGTAAAGAGAGCATTGTGAATTAGCCAGAGGAGGTGTATTAATCTCACGGGTGTTGCAGGCTATGAGCTCAGCTGCTTTTTGATGTCAGATGAAATCCCTCTTGCTGATTTGTTCTAAGTTTGTAGTTTTAATTTCTGACACTATCACACTCATACAGCCACACTCACTTTGCCAAAGGATGAACTGCGATTCCTCTTGGTTTTTCCAGCCCCTTGCTGACGATAGTTTCTCTGTTTAGCCCAATTAAGGTACTGCAGTCAACAGTTGACTGGCTGGAGGGCAAAAGCATACAGAAGTGTCAAACTGAAAACTCTGACAATGTTAAGCAATGCAAATATTCTATAAAAAACATCTCCTAAAGTTTACTCTTAAATGTCTGTTAAATTGTCCCTGTGGATTTGTTTGAGGTTTAATAGGAACAAAAAACGGATAAATACAATCGAATATGACCGAAGTATCAAAAGCAACTGTCCCACAAAAATAACATTGAAATACAAATGGTCAAGTTAAAACTTTCAGCACTCAATGAAACAATCTTTTCATGCTTTATCCTCAACATTTACTGTGTTGCAAACACCACTCACCCTTTATCCGTCCAGTACATCCTGCGGTGGACCCAGTCAATCGCCAGACCCTCCGGAGAGTCCAAACCATCAGAGACGAGAACGTCTCTCGACCCGCCGTTCAAATCCACCCGCTCAATTGTCTTCTGGCTTGCACTAGCAAAGTACACCTTCAAAATGCATTCAAAAATATATAAGGAAATGCATTCGGTATTTAAAATAGATGAGCTTTAAAAACAACTATTACAACTATAAAGTAGAAAAGATTGTTTTTCATTAAACAGGCCTTCAAATGACAGCGTCTCTCCACTAGATGTCCCTGGTTGTCTGCACAAAAAAACCTGAATCTGGTCTTCCTAAGTAGTGTTACTCCCGAGGACTTCTGACATCTTAGGGCAGTATAGTACCAACTGTACTACTTATGCCTCTATTGAAAACATCTGACACAGAACAGCAATAAAAGATCTGAGCGGTTTCCATCTTACATTTTTCTGGACAGGGTCATAGTCCAAAGCTATGATTGCTCCTCTTGGATCCTCCACAAGGGTTTGATCCCCAGGGCCTTCAGGATTAATTTGTCGTACATCCACTAGATTGGCAACCAGTAGATAAGGGGGTGGTCCTGAAGAATAGGGATACATCATTGTAAGATGTTCTGCAGTAGATTTAAACCCACTGTAATATGCAGAGAGTGTTTATATATACGTGTGGGCTTATCCGCCTCGAGCTGACGGCTTTGCCATAGCATGACTCACCAGAGGCAATGCAGCGCTTGGCGTCTTGGTGGAGCTGGTAGCCAGGCAGACAACCACACTGCCACCCACTAGGGGTGACATGAGTACAGAGCTGACTGCAACCCCCTCTGTCTGCAGACAAGCAGCCTGCAACGGCAACACAGTGTGTTAGACAATACTCGCACAGATACATCTGTGATTTTCACACAGAGACCCCATTTTCTAACGACATATTCATACCTCGTGTATCTTATTACTGGTAAGACAACATCTGCATGTAGTGTAGGGCACTGTCTCTTTCCTAATTTTACTTGCAGCTATTACGGGATAATAAAACTGAAGCTATGTTTGTAAATCTTATTCAGTCCAGTTCAGAAAGCCAACTATCTTGTTTAAAGCATTTTTCCTGGTTTTGGGGAAGGAAGCATTACATATGGTTGCATTATATGCCAGGGAGCAGTCCTCTGTGCCACTGTGGTGACACTTTGGCCACCGAATACCACTCCAATTTGAAAGATTTCAGGCAGGCAAATCAAAACCTCTTCATATAGATCAGGGGTCTTCAATTAAAATTCCAAAAGGTCCAGATTGAGAAAATCTCCTCGGGCAAAGGTCCGGAACATTACAATAATATCTAACTCGCGCCACTTAGTGCCATATATATATATATATATATATATATATATATATATATATATATATATATATATTTTCAAGAAGTCTAGTAGTAGTAACGTATCTGTGTAGTCAACAACTGTCAAATCAAATAAAGAAAGTACACATCAATTATATTTTAACAATTATTATTCTCAGTTTTCAAATAGATTATAAATAATACATAGAAATACATAAATAAATGTTCTTCTCTCATTTCAAGTAAAATAATGGCTCCATCTAAAAATAAAATACACAAAAAAGAACTTATCTTAAAAGAAAGTGCTTGATTTTAGAAAGATGAGCCTTGTGGCTGAGGCTGCTGACAGGTATTTGCTTGGTTTTTTTCACATAACTCTTCTTTTTGTTTCCCCTGAAGTGTGTTAGGGGTCATCCAAAGTTATCAACATTTTCACAGTAGTACAAAGAGTACTACTTTTCCAGACCCCCCCCCCCAAGTAGTACATATCAACATTTTTATCACATTACATGACAGAGGTCTAGATTTTAGGAGTCCCAACTATAGACACAAACACAATAATATGTATATAGAAGATATGTATCCAACAATTTATTATTAAAACCACTTTAAAACATTTTTTAGTTTGTGCTGAGTCAGTATCTGATCTTTCAGAAGTTGATAGCGAGTCGGGAACAGCTCCCTGCACACCGGGCACTGGTGCAATTTCCCCCCAATGTTGTTGTTGTTATCGTCCTTGCCTCGCTCTCCTCCATGCACAAGCAAGGTGCTCGGAGACCCCCCCCCCCCCCCCCCCCCACCGGCTCGGGCGTTCCTGCAGCGCTTTGTTGCAGCTCTTTCAGCGTCTGACAGGCTCTCGCGCAGCCGTTACATTTTTGGGAAACGGCGTGGACGTCGCAAAGAAACTCGATTCGACTCAATCCGCAGCATTAGAGAGTGTTTGCACGAGATGCCGCTCGCTAAGCGTTAAAAAATGCAAGTTCCGTTCACCGAAAAATATCGACATTTTACGAAACTTTAAAGTCGTACATGAGTGACAACCAGTGGCGGCTGGTCCATAGAGGGCGCTAGGGCGCCGCCCCCCCTTGAGCTACAAATAATAAAAAATAAAATAAATAATAATAATAATAAACTATACAAATTGACAATATTTGTGTTTTTGAAACATGGAATCACCCAGTAATATGTGTAAAATATGATATCTGCGGTAAATATATGCTTTTCCTGCACGTCCTCTCTGCCTGTCTGCAGCTCCTCTCTGCGTGTGCACGTCTCAGCTGCTGGGGCGCTGGAGAAACTGCCCCAAAGAGGCGGGTCTATGAAGCAGTTTAGCCAATGATGCTTTAATGCTGACTAAAGATATAAATGAGTGACATACAATTTAGCCAATCAGCGTCCTCAAATAGATTCAGTTTGGGGCAGATTTCGTTCTGCCCCAAGCTGCGCGTTCTCGTCAGGACTAGTCTCTACAGGCGAGCGCCAGCGCAAAATCCGTTACGCACAGAACCCGTTACGCATGGAATCCGTTACGCATGGAACCCGTTACGCGCAAAAAACGTTGCGCGCAGAATCCGTTACGCGCAAAATTCGTTACGCATGGAACCCGTTACGCATGGAATCCGTTACGCATGGAATCCGTTACGCACAGAATCCGTTACGCGCGGAATCTGTTACGCATGGAACCCGTTACGCACAGAATCCGTTACGCATGGAACCCGTTACGCGCAAAATCCGTTACGCATGGAACCCGTTACGCGCAAAATCCGTTACGCAAGGAACCCGTTACGGGCAAAATCCGTTATGCATGGAACCCGTTACGCACAGAACCCGTTACGCACAGAATCCGTTACGCATGGAACCCGTTACGCACAAAATCCGTTACGCATGGAACCTGTTACGCGCAAAATCCGTTACGCACGGAACCCGTTACGCACAGAACCCGTTACGCATGGAATCCGTTATGGAACCCGTTACGCACGGAACCCGTTACGCGCAGAATCCGTTACGCGCAGAATCCGTTACGCGCAAAATTCGTTACGCATGGAATCCGTTACGCACGAAATCCGTTACGCGCAGAATCCGTTACGGGCAAAATTCGTTACGCATGGAACCCTTTACGCATGGAATCCGTTACGCACGGAACCCGTTACGCACGGAACCCGTTACGCACGGAACCCGTTACGCACGGAACCCGTTACGCGCCGAATCCGTTACGCACAGAACCCGTTACGCATGGAACCCGTTACGCACGGAACCTGTTACACACAGAACCTGTTACGCACAGAATCCGTTACGCATGGAACCCGTTACGCGCAAAATCCGTTACGCACGGAACCTGTTACGCGCAAAATCCGTTATGCATGGAACCCGTTACGCACAGAACCCGTTACGCACAGAATCCGTTACGCATGGAACCCGTTACGCGCAAAATCCGTTACGCACGGAACCCGTTACGCGCAAAATCTGTTACACATGGAACCTGTTACGCACGGAACCCGTTACGCACAGAATCCGTTACGCACGGAACCCGTTACGCACAGAATCCGTTACGCAAGGAACCCGTTACGCGCAAAATCCGTTACGCACAGAACCCGTTACCCACGGAATCCGTTACGCACGGAATCCGTTACGCATGGAATCCGTTACGCACAGAATCCGTTACGCGCGGAATCTGTTACGCATGGAACCCGTTACGCACGGAACCTGTTACGCACAGAATCCGTTACGCATGGAACCCGTTACGCGCAAAATCCGTTACGCATGGAACCCGTTACGCGCAAAATCCGTTACGCAAGGAACCCGTTACGGGCAAAATCCGTTATGCATGGAACCCGTTACGCACAGAACCCGTTACGCACAGAATCCGTTACGCACAGAATCCGTTACGCACAAAATCCGTTACGCATGGAACCCGTTACGTGTGGAATCCGTTACGCATGGAATCCGTTACGCACAGAACCCGTTACGCACAGAACCCGTTACGCATGGAATCTGTTACGGAACCCGTTACGCACGGAACCCGTTACACGCAAAATTCGTTACGCGCAGAATCCGTTACGCACGAAATCCGTTACGCGCAAAATTCGTTACGCATGGAACCCGTTACGCATGGAATCCGTTACGCACGGAATCCGTTACGCGCAAAATCCGTTACGCGCAAAATTTGTTACGCATGGAACCCGTTACGCACAGAACCCGTTACGCACAGAATCCGTTACGCATGGAACCCGTTACGCACAAAATCCGTTACGCATGGAACCCGTTACGCGCAAAATCCGTTACGCACGGAACCCGTTACGCACAGAACCCGTTACGCATGGAATCCGTTACGCGCAGAATCCGTTACGGGCAAAATTCGTTACGCATGGAACCCTTTACGCATGGAATCCGTTACGCACGGAACCCGTTACGCGCCGAATCCGTTACGCACAGAACCCGTTACGCATGGAACCCGTTACGCATGGAACCCGTTACGCACGGAACCTGTTACGCACAGAATCCGTTACGCATGGAACCCGTTACGCGCAAAATCCGTTACGCACGGAACCCGTTACGCGCAAAATCCGTTATGCATGGAACCCGTTACGCACAGAACCCGTTACGCACGGAACCCGTTACGCACAGAACCCGTTACGCATGGAATCCGTTACGCGCAGAATCCGTTACGGGCAAAATTCGTTACGCATGGAACCCTTTACGCATGGAATCCGTTACGCACGGAACCCGTTACGCGCCGAATCCGTTACGCACAGAACCCGTTACGCATGGAACCCGTTACGCATGGAACCCGTTACGCACGGAACCTGTTACGCACAGAATCCGTTACGCATGGAACCCGTTACGCGCAAAATCCGTTACGCACGGAACCCGTTACGCGCAAAATCCGTTATGCATGGAACCCGTTACGCACAGAACCCGTTACGCACAGAATCCGTTACGCATGGAACCCGTTACGCACAAAATCCGTTACGCATGGAACACGTTACGCACAAAATCCGTTACGCACGGAACCCGTTACGCACAGAACCCGTTACGCACAGAACCCGTTACGCATGGAATCTGTTACGGAACCCGTTACGCACGGAACCCGTTACACGCAAAATCCGTTACGTGCAGAATCCGTTACGCGCAAAATTCGTTACGCATGGAATCCGTTACGCACAAAATCCGTTACGCGCAGAATCTGTTACGCGCAAAATTCGTTACGCATGGAACCCGTTACGCATGGAATCCGTTACGCACGGAATCCGTTACGCGCATAATCCGTTACGCGCAAAATTCGTTACGCATGGAACCCGTTACGCATGGAATCCGTTACGCACGGAACCCGTTACGCGCGGAATCCGTTACGCACAAAATCCGTTACGCATGGAACCCGTTACGTGCAAAATCCGTTACGCACAGAACCCGTTACGCACAGAACCCGTTACGCACAAAATCCGTTACGCGCAGAATCCGTTACGCGCAAAATTCGTTACGCATGGAATCCGTTACGCACGAAACCCATTACGCACGGAATCCGTTACGCATGGAATCCGTTACGCGCAAAATCCGTTACGCATGGAACCTGTTACGCGCAAAATCCGTTACGCACAGAACCTGTTACGCACGGAATCCGTTACGCATGGAACCCGTTACGCGCAAAATCCGTTACGCATGGAACCCGTTACGCGCAAAATCCGTTACGCATGGAACCCGTTACGCGCAAAATCCGTTACGCACAGAACCCGTTACGCATGGAACCTGTTACGCACAGAATCCGTTACCCATGGAACCCGTTACGCGCAAAACCAGTTACGCATGGAACCCGTTACGCGCAAAATCCGTTACGCACGGAACCCGTTACGCGCAAAATCTGTTACGCATGGAACCTGTTACGCACGGAACCCGTTACGCACAGAATCCGTTACGCAAGGAACCCATTACGCGCAAAATCTGTTACGCACAGAACCCGTTACCCACGGAACCCGTTACGCATGGAATCCGTTACGGAACCCGTTACGCACGGAACCCGTTACTAAAGCGTACACGGACCATGAACAAATACGAGTCCGTCCATTCTTTGTTAAAGCTCTGTTTTCGAGGTCCACTTTTCTCTTTTTAGAGCACGCCATGTTAACTTGATTCTCCGACTTACTCACTTCTCTCACTGCTTCTCTCTCACTGCTCTCGCTCCGTCTCCCGCCTGTCTGCGTAATCTCACTCGACTCACGATGCATTTTGGAATAAACATTCGATTGGCTGAGTAGCGTCACGTGAGATTATTTACAATGTATGTAATTGGTCGGTGTGTTTCCTGAACTGCTGAATGAATGCCGTAAAGGCCAGAAAAGCTGCGCAGGTTAAAACAGAAGCGCTCCGCCAAAATGTAAAATTCTCAATTATCCATCAATTATACGTCCGGGTCCAGATAGGACATCGTCTGGATCCGGATCCGGACCGCGGTCCGCCTATTGGCGACCCCTGATATAGATGATGTCTTACCCTATATTGACTGCATCACTTGTGTGATCATTATCTGTTAAGCAGTAATGCAAAGCCACCTGATGACCGCGCTGCTGTGCTTCCAGACTTCTGATCCATCTCACCTTGTTCTGACCACTTTGATTCAACTCTTACCTACATTGTATTTAGACAACGTTGGCTGGAAATAATATTGTCGCTACAGTATTAGTTTAGCAAAATGACCGAAAATCTGAAATAGCGTACTGTTGTAGTAAATCAGTATCGGTTAAAGTAATGAATTCAATTGTTTATATTATACTACTATATTTATATTTCTACTATGTTTATAGTATAAGGAGATAAATCCTTCTCTATGCGTTGAGCTTCAGCATTTAAACAGAAAAGAATACGTTCTACACTGGTGTATTTCTAAAACATATATAAAATATAAATATTAACTACATAATGTAGTAAGATATGTTTTTTTATTACTAAAAAATTGCATAAAATCCTGAATATTATGTTGATTTTAGCTTCAGAATAAAGGGCTGGTAAACTGTAATATAGTCCTCACCAGTACAGGCTTGTCCATCCTCCTGTAGTAAAGATCCCTCAGGACACACACAGACAGCACCCTCGTCTGTCGTCAGGCATCCGTGGCCACACTTCCTGGTCATATTGCCTTCGCATGGTACGATTTCTGATTGTGGAAAGAAAATCGATATCTTAAAATGATTTTATTTTCCATGGAAACAATAATGGTACAAGTCTGATGAATTAACGGTAAAGGAGTTAAAATCACAGAAACAGTCATACAACTGTTCATTTCAGGTCATATTACAAGATCAAAGGGATGTTATGTGATCAAAAATGTCCCTGGTTATTTGGAGGCTCAGCAGGTTGTAGAATCTAACAGCCGGATGGACAACAAGCTTCTTAGTAAAATCCCTTTATGAAGGCAGCCCTAACCCTATCAAAACAGGTGAACGTGTGATGAGAATGCAGTCAAAGCCCAAACAGTAAGGATGATGTGATGTTAGCTCACATGAGCGTGGTATCTCCTGTGCCTGTGATGGCCGTGAATACAGAGGCGGGCTGTACAGATATGAATCTGATGTGAAATAGTTACAGTATATCTGTGGCTCTGCCTCTGACTGGTACCTTCTCCCTAGTGGTAACGTGTAAAAATGACTGTTTCTAGCCTTCCAGCTTCTTGCTGTTTTGTGGTACGTTTTCGATACTTTGAACATTAATTGAATAAATTATGAGCAAACATGCAGGAGGAACTGTTCTATGTATGAAAAAGAAATGAAAGACGACATGAACATATAATGCTCTACTCTCAAAATCAACGAATAATTGGAAAAACTGCTGTTTTTAAAATCATTCTTTCCCCCATTTGTTTTCATTAAATCAAAAATAAAACATGTAAGCAGCCCGGCTATGTACTCTGCCACGTAGTCTCTGTCGTGGGCTCTATTGTCTAGCCTCACTTGGCTGCATGTCTGTTTTCTTCTGGACCTTGGCAAAGGTTGTCTGCTAAACGGCTTAGAACAGACAAAGCTGCTGACCAGGTATGTTCCCATTGCAAATGTAACCTCGTCATCTAATCTCATTGTGAATGTGAAGCTCCCCAGTTCTGGTTGGCCTCATAGCTGTGACATTAGAAGAGAAGAGATTGCCCATAATGTGTTTTAGTATGTTGTAAATTGAAGTGCTGTGTAGATGGTTACACTATGGTTTCAGGGTAAACTAAATGAATTGGTATTGCCAGTTTATTTAACTAAATATAGATTCGCTATACATTCCCTCATGACTGCACTGCGTTTGTGCCACAGCATTAGATTGTCTGAGGTATCTTAGCAGAACTAGACCTTTTTAGTGACAAAGTGTCACTGTTTTGACCCAAAGACAATTACTAAATCAGCCTCCTATCACCTGAAGAATATATGAAGGGTTAGAGGACTTATGTCTCAACAGGATTTGGAAAAACTTGTCCATGCATTTATCTTCAGTGGACTCGACTACTGTAACGGTGTGTTTACAGGTCTCTGTAACAAGTCAATCAGAACGCTGCAGCTGATTCAGAACGCTGCAGCTCGAGTCCTCACTAAGACCAAGAAAGTGGATCACATCACTCCAGTTCTGAGGTCTTTACACTGGCTTCCTGTCCAACAAGGAATTACCTTTAAAATCCTGCTGTTGGTTTATAAAGCACTGAATGGTTTCAGGCCAAAATACATCTCTGATCTGCTGCTACCTTATGAACCATCCTGACCCCTTAGGTGGTCTGGGACCGGTCTACTCTCTGTTCCTAGAGTCAGAACTAAAGGTGGAGAAGCAGCGTTCAGTTTCTCTGCTCCACATATCTGGAACAAAGTCCCAGAAAGCTGCAGGTCTGCTGAGACCCTCAGCTCCTTTAAATCAAGATTAAAGACTTTTCTGTTTGCTGCCTTTAATTGAACCAGATTCAAGGATATTAATCAATTTCCTGCATTTCTGCATTTTACTATTTATTTTATTTCTTACACTGCTTTTTAGTGTTTTAATAAATGTTGTTAATTGTTTTTCAATCTCCTTTTCTGTTGCCTTATGTTTTGATGCTTTTAATGGTTTTATGTGAAGCACTTTGAATTACCTTGTTGTTGAAATGTGCTCTACAAATAAACTTGCCTTGCCTTGCCAAATAACTTAACACACAATTGACAGCTCACATATGTCTAGTCCAGTATGCTTAGCATATGACCCAGTCTTTTTATTGGCTCCGTGGGGTCAAAGTAGTGTCTGGGGGACAAATGCCGCCTTTCAAAGCACAACAAAAAGAAGAAGTTCTAATCTGAAACCAGAGCTGCTTTCATTTTGCTGACCAAAACAAAGTGTTGCCACTTTTTGAATAAAACATAATTCTTGTTATTTTATTTCACTCTGTACAGCTAGCGCACAATTATTCAGAAACAGACATTTTCTGTATATTATTTTTGCCAATTCATTAATCAGTCCTTCTTCACATATCACTTGACATAGCTTCACATTAAGACAAACCTGCTACATGGTATTATATTGAATACTACATGAATGCCGTTACTCGTCAGTCAAGGGGTTGAGACAGTGTCAACATTGTCCATTAGTATATTTGCAATTTCTTAAAAACTAAAGTTGAAATGCATGAAGTCTTTAGTTTGTAACCAGTGAACTTATCACTCCACAGCTAACAGCTAATGCTAGCTAGCTGTTATGCTTTATACAACTTCATCTGTAAATTTATTTTCTGTGTAACATAAAATGTTCGTACAACTAATAATACTATTATGGAATCAGAAGTAAGGCGTTTTAAGAGATTAGAATAGATAGAATAGGATTGAAATGAGTTAACATAACAACAATAACACACATATTTGCACTGTACCTCCGCATGTCTTCCTGTCTGGTAGGAGGGCGTATCCTTTAGGGCAGGTACAGAAATAGGAGCCTGGGATGTTTTCACAACCAAGAGAGCAGCCGTGGTTCCAGTGCGCACATTCATTCACATCTATGGCACACACACAGACATATATATTGATATTTAAATGCATTGCCATACTTTATTCATGCTGAACGTGTATATGTTTATGATGGGTAATAGACTGCAAATTGTGAGACTCATTCCAACTTTGGTAATGGGCAGTGCTTGTTTCTATACTAACTGGACAACAAATCTTTTCTTAATGGAGTTTTTATTTCATTGATTTAATGGAATAGATACCAACCTTCACAATAAGTGCCTTGCTGACTGAGAGCAAAGCCTTCGCTGCACTGGCACGTCCCTTGCTCGGCTAGACTGGAGCACACATTCACGCAATTTCCACTCTGTTCGTCACAACCTGTTTGAAAGGGGTCAATGGTAATACGTTACTAAAGTGTTATCATTTGAGACATGTCTAAAGTAAATGTAAATACAAGGGATAGAATTGGGAGATGCTACAGAGCAATTTAAATGTCAAAGTTCAGCTGTAACCTGGAAGAGATGATTGGGAGTCTGCCATTGGCTGGTTGAGGGGATGTACCACCTTGATATTAACTGGGGGTTTTGCCATTTGTTTTATGTTAACATTCAGTGGCTCTCCACCAGCGTACTTGTTTACTTGTTTTATAACCCGAGATGCTGCATCAGTGTAGTACAAGTGCTCCAGAAAAACTGATATCCCCAGTGACTGAGACCTGACCAAAGGAGACAAAAACAAAAGCATTTCATCCCAGTGTGCTAACAAAAATATAGTGATAAATAAGTAATGGGAATACAGCGATATGCTCACCAAAGGGGCTGATCTACGATGTGCAGGACGTTGCCGTTGTAATCGCAAGAGGCAATGGCACTTTCTCCTTGTGGACCAAACTGAACCCAGAACAGTCTTTTGTCCTCTCGGTCGATTGACAGGGCTTCCAGTTGTTCTGCTGTCTTAATGAGTGTAGTTTTCATCTGTCCTGTCACGTCAGACCGCTGGATACTTGGGGTTATCCCGCCAGACAGCCAAAAAAGAAACCTGTAAAATATTAGTTTTGAACTGAGAACGGACTTTGCAATTAAGCATTGCCACATTTTTTTTCTTGTTTGCTCGCTTTGTTACAAAATTGTCACTGCTTCTATGTCTCTGTTTGGGCGTTTGCTCATTTTAATACTTTGAGTCGTCATGTAGAAACTTTGGTCAATTAATATATCGTTTTTTTGCTCGGCGGCTATAAAGATATGATATGGCTATCTACCTTCACACCTGTTCTTTCATCGTGGTCGGCACCTCTTCAACACTGGTGTGCCCTCCTCTCTCTCACCCTCGTATGAATACTAACAGGAATGCCCTCCAAATCAGTAGCTTTATAATCGTTTTACCTCATAGTCATATTATAGTAATGTTTAATACATTCTAAGACACCCCACAGGACATGTAAGTAAAAAAAAACATGCTCTTGGCATTTTATTTCTTGGAGAAATATTCCAAATGTTTATATAAATCCTTCACTGTCATTATTCGCTTTTGCATATCCACTCAGGGGCATGCATATAGACAGCGCAGGCAGTGCGGGGGAGAGGGCAGGCTGGGAGAATGAGATTGCTTCTCAGAAAAGCCCTGGAAAAGGCAAACCCATCTCCATCATAGGTTTCATTTTTAGGGAGTGAAATAGCAATAAATTAACTATGATATGATATATACAATGTAGTGGATTACCTGTTAGTGGGGTCAACGTTTATAGAATTTGGTTGGGTCAAGTGTCTTAAAAGAGTCCTTTCATTTTTCCCGTTTATATCCATTGTCTTGATTTTTCCCTTTTCTCCACTTGTCCAATATACACGGTTCCAAATCCAGTCCACTGCAAGGCCCGAGATATGTTTGTCAGATGAGTACAGTTTCTGCAAAACAGACATTGAAATTACAATTGTCCTAATCAAACCAAAGACGAATGCATAATTGTTGAATATCAAGAAATATAAGTATAAGATTTGAGTTTTGGTAGTTTCATTCTAGGAAGGATCTTCTTTAGAGTCCTATATATTCGTTTACACTGTTAGTGATGCGTTGGATGAGTAAATCTCAGACAAGTGACTGGAATCTAAGTTCTTTACAACTTTAATGTAGTTACGTAATCACCTGTCTGTGTGCTCCTTTCACTGACGCCTTGTAGATGACTCCAGTGTGTTTGTCAGCCCAGTAAACTCTCTCCTCTCTGAAATGAAAGTCGAGCAGGATCGAGCTTCCCACTCCAGCCACAAGCCTTCTCTGGTTCTTCCCATCGAGGTCCATCCGATGGATAGCTTTGCCATGGCCAAATATCAGGAACGGCTGTGAGGCTTGACGAAATAGACAACATGTCTGTCATTAAACAACCCAACGGCATAAAAAAAATGATAAAAGCAGCTCGATTGCAGTGAGCTTCAACATTGTAAACATGAGTTTATGGTATCAATCGCTAGTTCCATTTAGTAAAATATGGTCCCAATTAGAGTGGAATGGACAATAAAGCAGGATATGATTTGGGGCGTGGCGACATTTCGATCGACGGTTTGCGACCACGGTGTCCGGTTTGGGAGTTGTACGTGTTATTGGCTTAGAACTTTAACCCTTTCAGAGTGTGTTTTCAGTTCATGATGGTTCATTTTAACCATTTTGGTTGCCTAAAATTCCCAATTCAGTGCTCAGTTTTACTTAGCTCCACCCTCTCGTGTCACTTCTGATTGTAAAAATCCAAGATGCCGATGGCCAAAAAACATTATAGCAATCGCCAAAGTCGCGAACTCGAGGCATTAAAACTGCAGCCCACAAACCAATGGGTGACATCTCTGTGACTACCTCCACTTCTTATGCAGTCTGTGGTTATGTAGCATCCTCTATTGTGGAAATGTGTCAAGATAAAGCCAGACTTTAAAAATGATCATTTATTTAAGCACTGGCTAGTTCAATTTACCCCTATAGACCATGCAGTCATCGTTGTGCCATTCATTTTGCGCATATATATATATTAATCTATGTTGTATAGCAACACCTTTTGTCTGCTACTACAATAGAGCAGACATAAGTCATAGGCTAACCTTCACTATGGACAAGAGAAAGAGATTCATGAATGTACATCAGGCGTTAGACCAGTTCAATGCATTTAGCGAACACAAAGGTTTCAGGACCGAGCGATGTGTCCTCGGTTGATTAGGATTGTTGTTGTGAGTAGCTTAAAGAGATGACAACTATAGAATTTCATTATACAACATTCTAATAGCGGGTAAATTTGACCCGTTGGCAGTTTAAGGTACAAAGCAGCCCCTGGTGATTCTAGTATTAACTAAACAAATTCCAGGGACAGGGAGGTAACCATGGCAGCATTTAACATTTCTATAGCTGCTACTTCCCTCTTTGTGTCACGCTGCAGTTGTCGTTACATTTGTCAAATTAGCTCATCAAAAAGCCTATTCAAGGCTGTCATGGGATGAAGTTCAAGGCAGACTCGGCTGCCTTTGGATAAAACATTATCCCTT
The DNA here is from genome assembly GCA_032191485.1 of Leptoclinus maculatus. Lineage (NCBI taxonomy): Eukaryota > Metazoa > Chordata > Actinopteri > Perciformes > Stichaeidae > Leptoclinus > Leptoclinus maculatus. The sequence goes on along the minus strand of JAVDOI010000011.1, from coordinate 4,345,739 downwards.
GGATCGAATCACTCACTCAATCTTTTGATTCTGACGATATCTGTAATGAATGAAGTTGAAGGCTAAAGTGGTAAAGGTTATTTTCTCTTAGATTTCTGCTTTAGTACATAACATTTATACATTGATAAACAGTTATGAGCAGCAAAACATTTGTACATTTGTAAATGGCAGTGGCGGGCCGTACATTTTATACCTGGGCCTTCTGAACTTGAGCCAGCTCCTAATAAGCTCATTATGACGCCACAGCTATGGTTATTATTTGTTTCTAGGGGTGTAACATCACGTATTCGTATTAAACCGTTCGGTACGAGGCTTACGAACCGAACAATACGTTTGAATAATACTAGTGCATTTGGAAAATGCAGAAGCTTAAATTGTGGGAAATATAATGTTTTCGGTGGACTGCGCTCATGTAACAGACAACGGGCTGTGACCTTTTGAACCTGGAACAATAACAAAAAACAGCTGAGGACCCGCACTTCAGGGAGGCTAGGCTAAGCTAATCTAGTTTAGCGGGGAAACAACTGCGGCACACAATCTACGAACTCTCCCCGCAGCGTGTAGCTGTTCCTACTGATTCGGACAGGGCTAAAGAAATCACCACATAATCCCCATTTCTCCAGACCATCATGCTTGCTTTGTGGAGAAAGAAAACAGCCCGAAAGGATTCAATTGTCCGGACAATAACCCCGCGCATGACGTGATGCTTCGTAATTAACGGACAATGCATATAGTCCAAATCAATGTAATTAACACAATGACAAGAACAAACTCACAAGAACCAGTCACATATTTATATGACAATAAAGCAACCAATCAATCCAGCAACGCTGCAGCGCTAGAGCACGAGCCATTCATATTATTAAAAAAAACGACACGATAGACAAATGAACACAGTAGAAACGCTACTGCAGATGTAAAAAAACAAAAGCAGTTGACTTACCAAAGCTGCCTTCACTTAAAAACAAAGTCCATCCTCTTTTCTTTGTTAACAAAGTACTCCTAAACTCCTAAATCCGTTTCTCCTCCTTCAGCCATTGAGTGTTAAAAAAACAAAGCTAGGTAAAAAAAAAAAATAAAAAAAACACCAAGCAAAATGCAAAAAATGTCATAACTTCTCTTACATATGTTTCAACCTGAACTCTTACTAAACACTAAGATCTGCTACCTAGCTTTCTGTTTGACAAAAGTCACGCTGGCCCACTGACCAATCACGGCGCACGTTAATACAGACGTACTTAGCAGGCTACCTGGGTAGCAGTGGCACGTCAAAGAATATGCCCAACATGTCAAACTAAAGATCTGGTTGGTTGAAGACGATGACAATCAACAATATCGTCCCCATTTACTTAAACTGCAAAGGCTCTCTAGCGGGCATTGGGCCTCTCTCCTTACATAGAAACATAGGGGCTGAATCTGATTGGATAAAAGCTCTCCTTAAAACAAGCTGTGCTGGAAGCAGCGCTGCAGGCTGGAAGCAGAGCAACAGAGGAAGACTGGAGCTGTGCAATGAGAAAATAAGCTAATGGGGAAAAAACATTATAATACATGTAGTGTATTTGTGAAAAATTATTAAACTATTAAATAGCTATAACTTTGTGATTCTGTTTAGGCCAGCAGAGAAGGCTTAGCAGGCCCTGACGGCCCACCACTGGTAAATGGAATGAGTGGATGTCCATTCATGCGAAGTTAAATTTCCGTAATACAGAGATTTTGTTTGCTCTAGAGCCCATTAAACTTTGACAAACTATGACTTGAGGCCAAATCTGTGTTCGCTGTCTGTGTGACTATTGATAAAAAGTTCACTGGTCTATCATGGAAATAACGCTGTCATGTGCATCCATGGATACCACTCTTAACTCTGTGGAATGAAGAAAACAATGAGAAACACCAGACAAACAGCATAATGAATGTCTGGCCTGGGATCCCCGAGATGGCTACTGGCGAGTTGCTAGGAGGCATCCAGATGAATCATTAATTGACAAGTTCACATGGTGGTCAGCATGATTCTTGACCTAGTAAGCACAGTTCATTGGTTTCTATTGGGGAAAAGAAACGGGAACTCAAACCGACATTTTCAGTTTTCAAAAACAAAACAAGAAAGCAAGCGCTGTCTGACAGCAAAGCCACACATATACAGCTGCTCCTAATGCATGAAAAAGACAATCGATATGGACATTGATTTCCCATTTTACATTGTGTGTAGCATTCATTTGGGAAGTTTGAGTGGCCATTTTGGATGCTAAGCCAGTTCATTGGGGTAACCGATGCAATCCTGTTGCTCAACTAAAGAACCAAACACTTGATTATTTGAGCTGTGGATAAAATGTTAAACACTCAATAAGCAAAACGACATGTTGACAGCAAGGGTTGGACAATGTAGAGAAGAAACTAAACCAACTCAAAGGAAGATGATCTGTTGCTTTGACTTCTCTGTTGAAGACACAGACAAGTGACAATCATTTCTTCCTGGGTGTCACATTATTGCAATTCATTATAAAACGTTATAATCAACTAACTTAGCTCTGCCATCTGGCATGACAGAGGTTAATGGTACAAGCTTTTGGACATCAGCGAACACCATCTGTAAGCTTCAACTGATGTCCTTGTGGCATCCCACAAAAAACTTGGGCTCAGCCTGAGATACTCCCACTCAAGCAGAGGCCAGTTTACTCTACCTGTTCTACACTGCATTGTATTGTCTGCTTAGCCAAGTTTACTTTGCCACACATGCTGTAGAGTGGCTGACTTTTTCACTCTGTTTCTCTCGGGTGGGGTACTTCTTGTGTGAGCAACTTGTTTTATTTCACTTGATTGCAGTTTTTTTTAAATCCCTGACCACCAGCCCAAGACAGAGTAGTAGCTATACAGTAGTCGTAACAGTAGTTTACTGTATGAAGTCTGTTATGTTGTATATTCATATATACATAGAGATGAAAAGGGAACGTTTGTGAAGAATGGGATATTTTCCAACTAAGAAAACGATTAAACGTCTATTGTTGAAATTTAAAGACATACAAACTATTTTTTTTAAAGTTTAGATATACAGACATAAACTTCAAGTAATAATAATCCACTTAAGATTGATCCAGAAAATTGATAAAAAACAATATGTTACGGTGGAAAAACAATCTTTTTTTGCTGTACACTGAGGATTGCACATACAAAAAATGATCTCTGTGCAGTGTGGCTCTCTGCATTTGAATACATAGTACTATTTAGCAATATATTCAGCATCATCATGTTTTACACATTTATTTGTGCCTTATGAAAGTAGTTCTTGTTCGCTGGCCAAAGAAATGTCTAAACTTCTGACACGTATGTACAGTGGAGTATCCAGTTTTCTGCAGCACTTTCAACATCCCCTCTATCAATACCATGAATTGGGAGTATCGGTCTAAACAGGAGAGGTGTGAACCAAACTCACCCACACAGCTGCTGTTTCTCCCCGCTCGCGATAGGCGTTCATCCCAACATGCTGTACCGAGGGCCAAGGCTCCAGAGCTTTGCACCATGAAATAGATCAGCGCTGCTGTGATCGTTGCGGCCAACATAATCCTGCACTCCGTCCCTGCCTCAGGAGCTGCACTTGTTCACTTTTTCTCAGGCATTCCCACTATTAGCACTGGCACACAGGAATTCCCCAAAATTCAGCAACATTTGTTTCTGGACTGTTGGCATCCTTTGTCCAAGACTTCAACTTCAAGAGACCAGCGGAGCTTTACATGACAGAAGATGCGGCGCTAAAGAGAAACGTAATACCCCAATGAAAAGATGGAGTACTCCGAATGAAGAGTGTAATACTGCCAGTGCAGTCTTCAACAACAACAAAAAAACTGTGTGTGGGATCCTCCTCAGTTTGGCCCCCAGGCTGCCAGTCTGTTTTGGAAGCAAAGATTGAAATTCCTGACACCCCCGTGGTACATTTTGCACATGCTAGTCCAGCATTGGAGCAAGATCTTCTTTAAGCTACAGTCAGTGTCTCAAGCAGAATGTGGACTATGTAAGAAATGAGGCAGGGCTGAAGAAAGGTCCCACATAATAACAACATCTTCCCCTCACCCCACCCCCTGACCCATGTCCTCTCTGAATGTGGATGGATGTGTCTGTCTGAGTTTGTGTGTCTGGGAGAGAGAGAGAGAGAGAGACTTGGGGTGAACGTTGCATTTAAGGCTATTAGATAGAACACAACCCTAAAATATTCATTGATGTATTCATTGGGGAACTAAATTGACCTTTTTTTTCAAACTATAACAGCATTCATAAATAACATGAGTAATTTACACACAACGCAACAATAGACACAGTGTTTTGTGTCCTGTGCGTGAATGAGAAGTCCGTGTGTCAGACTGTCTCCTGTTGAAGGCTCCCGGGGGGAATCGGTGGAGTGAGTCATTTATAGAGAACGAAGGAGGAGTGGAGCAGATTATCCATAAATTGTTTGTCCTCTTTTTACCCATGAGAACAACTAACAGACTCCAGGAACCAAAACCTCTATTCATACTCTCCATGACTAGGATATTGTCAGCAACAACGTCACCAGTAACCTTGTAGAGGGGGCAGTACAAGATGTACGTGGCTGAGAAAGTTGCCTTGTCTCCAGACTAATGTTAGCCGTCTGAAGGGCATTGACCTTCTCCCACGATTTCACTCCTGGCCAGATAACAATGAAAATGTTAATGTCCATAATTTCACTTCAGGGTGACTGGTGTGCTGAATGTCAATCACACATGGGTTTGAATCATCAGGTAGAGTGCGTATCTAGGAAACAGCGAGAGTGTGGATGCTGCTGTCATTTTAAATACCACCTCATGTCATTGCTTTTGTAAAAGAAATAGTTCCAGCTGGGTGAGTCACCTTCAAGCAGTTACAATACAAAGCATTTTAGTCAAAACTCCTTCATTTGAATAATGCCATGCTGCCAAATCGTCACTCATACTAACAATGTCTGCTGCCTAAAGCCCGTGGTCTATATTTAAAAAAGTATATTATGGTATTGTTGTAAAAATGTCTTCATTTTGTTAAGTTTGTCAGGTAACGTGTGTCCGTACCAATTCCATTTTTTTTGTTATTTCAGAAAATAATATACTGTGTTTCGGTTATTATTATACTCGGCTGTTTATTTGGATATTTTTGCCACGTTTATTGTCAACAAAACCAGGTGAATATACTTTACAAATGGAACCTTTCTGTCGGTGCACCATAATGTTTGCAGTAACTTGAATGAGTGAAAAGTTATTGGATTGCAGGTTTGACTGCACTGACTTATCAAGCTGCAATGGCTTTGTGCTTGACCTGTGGCTTAAAGGGCTCAGGATGAGCTCATTGTTTCACATTCACATCATGCTGACAGACAATCAGTCTCATTTATCTCCGATGTTACCAGATGGTTCATCAATCGCAGCAGTACGATATCTTATCCTTGTTGTTCTATATTCTGTCACTACTTGCATGTTGCCAATTTTCCACTGGGCTGCTATATTGGCGCCAGGTGGTGGTTGCCAGGAAATGTGTGGTGCCGACGTAAAGCCTCCAGAGAAGCGAAGTATCTCACTTCCAGTTGCCCTCGGGATTTGCTTTCATGGACCACAGCCCAGCGGCAACTGTTTCACAATTAAAGAGGAAATGGATTCATGGGAGGCAGAGCTCCGTCTGCAGATGGACTTCAGTCAAAAGTTTAGTATTTGTTCCGTCATAGTCTGTTTATTTTTACGTTCGGACACAAAAGCTGAACTGGATAAAACAAATGAAGACAGAATTGGCCTTTTCAAATATCAACAGCAAGTTTATTTCTATAGCACATTTCATACAGGGGCAATTAAGTGTGCTTTATATAAATAAAAACAAAATGGGACATCTATGTATAAAGTATGAATAAGAGATAACAAAAAGTATATAAAGTAGTAATTAAGCAAATTGTAATATAATTAAAAGATACAAAATATGAAAGAAAATCATAGGCACATGAAAAGACATGTTTTTGGCAGTTTGTTTGCATTGCATGAGGCATAACTGCTACATTGGCACTAACCAAGGTGGTTCGTAATTTCAATTTTCAAATTTTAAATTTTATAGCTTTTTTAGTTTCAATACCTATTGTGACCTGTTGCTTTTTGGAAAAGCGTTAGTTCAGTAGAGTGTAATACAGAAGTGTCTGAAATGTTCCTTACTCTTACAATGAAAATTCTACCTCAGTCTCCAGCAGGAGGATTGTGTCTTGTCTTTGACATTTGCACTACTGCCTCGGGCTATTATTATAGTCCGTGTGCAGTCAAACATGTTCATATGAAAGGGACAAGAATTGTAACTTTTTTTCTTTTACTTTGAGATGTAGATTCTGGTTTCCTATAAACTTGCTATAGATAATGAATACAAATATAGTTGAATAGTTTTTTTTGTTCAGGAAGGAAAGAGACAAAGTAAAATATTACATTTTATAATTTTCATGCATAAATTGGTGACTTTTCCAGAGATGAAAACCATGACCAGAATGCACAAAATTGCACCATTCAAAATCCCCCCTTGCTGACTCGTCACCACACAGACTGGTCACCAGTAAAAAAAAAAGTTCAGTCCCACCCCAGCCATAACCTGTTCACCCTGCTGCTGTCTATACAGAAGTATCAGCTGTCGTACCGCCAGACGTCAAAGCAGCTTCTTTCCTCCTGAACTCATCCTCTCCCCTACATATATAATATATCTATTTTTGTGTATTGATCTGTCCTGTCTCTCTCTCTCTCTATCCTCATAGCCCTCGTGCCTCTGAGAGCTATCTATCTACCTATCTATCCATCCATTCACCTATCTACCTACCTACCTACCCATCTGTCTTTCCGTCTGTCTGTCTGTCTATTCATCATCAACAGCCCGTGTCTACCATCCGTTCACTCTGTTTGTCCAAACAGCCTGGTTGTTGCCATGATAACAACACAGCTGTTGTTAGAGATTACTTAGTAATACGGGCACAGAGGTATCCATGGAAACAGTTTTCCACATCCACCCATCATCTTAGCAGGAACGCCTGTTCAGATGCTCAGAGAGTGTGACAACTGTGACCCATTGATCCTCTCTGGTTCATAACTGCGACATGTGAAATGTACGCGTAGCTCTATTTTTTTTTGCTTCTATACGAAAAATTGTGTTTGAGTCATAATTGATAAAAGCAGCCTTTTCAAGCACTCTTTTCTTCTTCTTCGTGTTTTTGTGTCTTAGCCCAAGCAACAGCATCATACACATGTTCACAGAGTGTACAGGCCAGACAAAGACAGTATGTGATGAGGATAGCATGATGAGGGTACTACTGTGTACAGCACAGGGAGTACAGTTTGTATTGTAACACTGGGATTTAGTTTCAACTGGTGAAGCCCAGAGAGATCACACAATCTGTTGCTGATGTAAAACCGAGAGAATCATCGGAGAAACAAATTCAAAATAGCATTGATTTTAAAATGTTCATGTAGAATTCTATGGCACCAGAGAGGGGTGGTGTTTCTTGATTGACCTGTCTACTCCGATAACACAGATAGCACAACACACACATCATTTAACAATTTCAGTTCAGTTTATTAAAAACAAATGTACAACTCCATTTATAGACAAATGTACACATAAAGTCTTAGAATCTGGCAATGTTTATCAGACGAGACACATATTCTATCAAACACAATGAACATACTTTGTTGTCCATTAAGGCAACAATCAGCTTGATGCTTAAAGTAACAATAATGTTGTAAATGTGATGGGACGTGGATAAGGGGTCTTCTTTGACACCACCACATGATATTCATATCTGACACTTAAACTTTGGCATTGGGTACAGCATAAAAGGCCACACACAGCTAACGGAGAGGCTCTTTGTATATATGGTCCTTTTTAATACATTAAATAAGTCCAACAAAGATGCCGTACTGTAGTGACGAGCATTCAAACAGTCTTCATCAAATATAAGGCTCCATAATAAATAAGGACAGGACATTTAGTCATTGACTGACCTAATTGGGCTTCTTTTGAACTCCCAAATAACCTCCAGGGAATGTTTTCATGTTACCTACACTTTTATAAATCATTATATCAATCTTTATAGATTAGTAGTTGATGGAAAATGCAGAATAAATGTGTTCAATACTGCAAATGATTTCTTTACAGCCCCACTGTGTGAAACAAATAGATATGTATACAGATTTATGAATGATTTCATAGTTAATCAGTGTTATAAAAGGCATATAAAGCGTATTTCATAAAATGACTTACTAGCAGGGTGTTTCTCGGATTCCTGGCGTCAGCAGAGATACTCAGAGCGGGAACTGTCACTCTTATAGGTCATCTGAGAGTCAATACTTGACCTGGAGCACAGCAGCATTTGCTCTGATTCATTAGTTGCTCTCCTTGCCCAAAACTCAGTTGGATGAGAGTTCAAGGTCCTTTGTTTCATTGAAATTGTCTCAAACTTGACATAGCTGTCTTTTTCAAGCTCCTCTTCGTCCGAAGCTGTGCTTTGTCCCGTGCAGCACAGAACGAGAATCTTGTAGACCAACAGCGCAATAAGAGACACAACCAAAGCACAAGCAATGCCGCTTATGATAATGAAAAGCGGGTTTTGCCCACCATCCTCTACATCGTCCCACGTGTAGAAGTCAATGCAAGGATCCTTTCCAGCAGCACTACCTGTTGCTACGAGGCAAACCGAGTACCTCATCCCAGATGACAGTCCCTCCAGGAGCACTTTTCCACTGCCAGCGTTAGTCTCCAATGTCCTTTTGATGTCATCCTCATCATAGGGTGAGTATACCACCGTTAGTGGGGCATCATTTGGTAACCCATCTGCTGTCCAGACCAACACTGCAGTGTCAGCGGTTTCTTCTACAATCTTGAGGTCTTTGACAGACTGCGATGCATCACTTTTCTTGCTCTTTTCATCTGCTGCGAGCTTTCTCTCATTACCTCCTTGCTGGGGTTTTGCTTGTTTTAAAGGGCCTTTCTGTAAACTGGTGCTGATGGTGGTAGTTTTCGTCTTCTTAGGGACGACAGCTGTCGACGTTCTTGGGAGAACTGTAGAGGTGGTGATGGGCGAGGTGGGAGTGTCCGTTGGGGGAGTAAATGTTGTGCTTTGGCTAGTCGGTTCGGTTTCGATGCTAGGCCTCAGTGGAAGGATGGTGGTACTGATGGCACCATCTACTGAGATAGAAATGGTGGCGTCTGCGTTGCCAGCAACATTCTTAGCTTTGCAGCTGTAGTTCCCGGCGTCTTTGTGTAATATTCCATGCAAGCTCATGATGGACCATCTGACGCCCTCTCCAGGGGACTCCTGGACTGTAGAGGGGAACAAGAACACAAAGGTAAACAAGGATCAAGTCTTGAAGTGCTTTTCCAATGGATTATGACTTTGTGGCACTAGTACCATGCGCTCTAATGCTTCCTACACACCAGACAATGAATATCTACACACAATATATGGTTACTAAAGGGCGTACGTCTCAATGAATCTGAAAACAGCATTGTTTCTGCTTTCCTTAATGCCTATACTTTAATAAGCATGCATATTGTACCTGTGTTGTTGACTAGTGAGCCATCTGACTTAGCCCAATAAAGAATTGGTGTTGGAAACCCCTTGGCGTCACAGCGCAGGAGGACATTACTGCCCAAAGGAGATGTGATCTTGGTTGCCGAAGTCATGACTGATGGCTTCACACAATTGTCAAGTTCAGCGCGCTGAAAAGGGACACCAGCCAGATTCTCTGGTCCATTGCAGGCCAGGAGTAGGTCCATCAAAACCACTAGTGTTCCAGACATTTTGGAAAGCTCAATCAGCTTGGAGATTTTGCAGTCACAGAACCAGGGGTTATCTTGGAGGCCTGAAGATGAAATAGATAAGACAAATTAAGATCAGATTGCTGTACCAGTGCAGTGTTAAACAACATCTATTTCAATAATATGCATTTATTTGAAACATTTTGCTGATCATACTTGAAAGAATAGAGGACGCAGATGGCACTGAATTCTGTTGCAATATGGCTTATTGACAGTCAGACAACAGCTGCAATGATTGTGGTGCTATGAAGTCATGTTAGGAGAAAAAGCTACTTAAAATGTATAAAAATAACTTTTAAGACTCTGCAAGTGTTGCTTTATTCCATGGATGACATAGCTAACCTGTAGAACGGCAACAATAGTCTCAATGGTACATTTATATGTAGGGCACAAAAAAACCAAACCAAAAATAACTTAATGTCTAATAATATAGTCAAAGTGAACTAATCCCCATTCTGTACCAAGCAAATAGCGGGTACCATTTGGTTGCATGTTTGCAAGTGAACCTACCCTTATACCTATATATATACACTCCCTTACAAATTGCTGTAAACACCTGCTGCACACAATAGGTAAGCACATGTACTGGTTCATATTAAAGCCCTTTAACCAGATTAGTTTGTCTTAACAGCAACAAAGCACCTAAGCTGGCTCTGGCCTCCCTTTGAGTTTGTGGCAACCTACTCTTTCCATTAGCTTTCCTCTTGGCATATATGCCACTGCATCACTTCATAATCCATGTCTTAAAATTCCCTGATATTCTGGTTTCAAATCCAAACCGTATTTGAATGTTCTGTATTTTAAAATAATCATAATGAATAAATACATAATTAAAAACAGTAAATATGCCTCTAAAAAATGGAAATATACCTCATTTATAATACTAACATGAAATAATGTGAGGGAATGTTAAAGAAGCTGTCGTCTGTTTGTGCACGGACTGTTTATTCTCCGTATGGCCTAATCCTTTCTCCTTCAGCTACACCAGAGCACACAGCCGGCTCTTTTGGCACGGATAAGCTAGCCTGCTCTTATACAGCCTATTAACAATATCCCTCCCACGGTACAGTACATGCAACACAGATATAGTCAACAAATGAACAGTTTTGTAAATGCTAGGTTGGTAGAATCTATAATTAAATCACTTGCTTACATTCAGTTACATGCAAGTACAAAAAGACGATTTTGATAAGAGTTGGACAGGAAATACTGAAAATGGATTGAAATGCTAGACAAATTGTAATACGACTACATTTTTGGGGTTTCACTCTACAATAAGTTTATATTTTTTTCACAGCAAGGGAGTGTCAAAGATTAGACTATAAGGAATTGTTTTACTGCTCCTAAACGAACCTTCTTTTCCAGTCCGCCCTGCTTTAAATCAAACACTCAAAAGTTGCCAGCTGTATATTTCCTCTCTTCTTGCCAATTCCAAAATCTTGTGCCAAAGAACAAACAGAGATTGTTGCTGTCAGTTGTTGCACTCCCCAATCTATTAGCTTGATCAGAATCCATTTTACTGTACATGTATGCTGACATATCGCCAATAGTTGCCCGTTGAAAGTCGTTCCTTTCAATAATCACTACAGTTTTTAGGAATGCACAGAAGGTTTTATTGTAACTGTCACATAATTACTGATTAAATTGTCTTTAAATTGATTAATTGGAAAATTAAACTGTGTACTCTGTAACTGTAATGTAGTTTAAAGCAATTATTGACTGAGAATAAACTGGGCAATCCCATATATCGTGTAGTCTTCACTGCAGCATCACGTAATTGTTTATTTTGGTTTCTTATGTACACTCTTAGCACTTCTTTACTACTAAAGCAAGCCCTATTCATTATGAGCAGAGCTTTTTTTTCTTAAAGCATTCAACCAGTGTCTTGCACCTACAAGCTATCCTGCATATAATGCACATTTAACTCAGTCATGCTGTAGATACTGTCATTTCCAGTTAATGACTACAATGGTTTTCAAAATGTCATTAAAAGTACAATTAGCATAAGTGTAATCTTGGCACTGTAATTGACTTCAGCTAGAGAGAACTATGACACTTAATCCTGGACTTCTGGGGTTTTCAAAATGTCAATGAAGCAACCAACAGTGGGAGTGTCATAAATTGTGATAAATGTTTGATCACTGGAAAATATCACAGGCCATCCTTGCTTGAGCAATATACATCTACAATACAAGGGATTTGCACACTGCCCTTAAGAGAGCTGTGGCCTGGGGAGAAGAAAGCTTTCAGACTGGCACAGTCCAAAAAACAGTTTTGTGGGGCTATCTTCTGACAACCAGTGTGTGTGTGTGTGTGTGTGTGTGTGTGAAAGGTTTTCCCAGGATAAACTGTTAGCCTCGAGCTAAGAGCCCTGGGCTAAGAATATGCAATGTGGGGAACAGTGCACTTGCTGTACTTTTTTTACTGTTTTTTCTAATTTGTTCAGCTGAAGTTGACCCTGGCTTGGATCCCCAAGAGGCAGTGTGTTAAATATTCAACAGTTAATTAGGACAATAACTTGATCACGTGCGTTGAGCGTCAACTCTGCCACTACTTAGAATAATCTGATTTGAGTGTGTTTTGGCAGTCGCTGCCAGGACAGGTTTGAGTCCGTTAGTCTAGCTGGACGAACAAGTGACGGAAAGAAGTTCCTGAGGTAATCACAAATAACCCCAAAGGTATCCCGCTGTGGCCCTTATGTGTTAAAGAACTAAGCCGGACACAACCTTTCTAGCCTTACCTAACACAACTTTCTGGGAGACATTAGTGGAGATAGGTGCTCCATTGAAGGGGGGCCAGATATCCATGAGATCCGAGGGCAGGGTGGCTAATTTGTTGCTGGATAGATCCAAGTAGGTGATGTTGAGGAGGTAGGGTATTGCCTCATTCGGAACATTAGCGATTCTGTTGTTGTGTAGATCCAGTGTCTTCAGCCTGGGCATCTCTTTTAGAGACTCCCAAGGGAAAACGGAGATCATATTCCCATCCAGCCTCAGCTCGTGGAGCACTTTGAGGTTGTAGAAACTTGCAGTATCGACTGAGCTGACGGAATTGTAAGTAATCCACAGGTACCGCAGGTCCACCAGGTAGTAAAAAGCTTCCGTTGGGATTCGCCGCACCATGGTTTTCTCAATACGAAGTTTGACCGTATCCACAGGGACGTTGACGGGGACATCAGACATGTCTGGATCATTGCAGAGCACGGACCTGAAGAATGATAAAGAAAGAGATATGGGTTAAATGGTTTGAACGTATCCTATGGCCAGATAACATAACAGAGTTTTACAGAGGGTGAATCAACTATAGTCATGGATAAAGATCTATGTACAAGAGAATCATTTTATTTAATAGCTTTCAATAAAAGAGTTGAATCAGCATTACATGATTACCAGTTATTACTTTCAGCTTTTGGTGGCGATGATGATCGTGTCAATAGTCCTGTACCAGAACATGTGTTGATATACCTTTTTATTGTCATCTGTTTCGTGACTGGCAAATCAAACTTCTCACCGTTGTCTAACTCGTTAGTGAAATTTGGAATAGCATTGTGCTATTTAGCATTTTCTCTCCTTTATGTTAGACCAAACATTAAGGATTAACCTTGTCCGTTCTTTGTCGCCCAAATTCGACGGCAGTGAGATGGATGCATTGTGGAATAGGGTTCAGCACTAATCAGACTGATTATGCAGGTGCTCCATTAGATCGTTCTCAGGTTTAATTGGATTGGCAGCGTGCTCGGGTTTAAATGGATTGGCACCACGCCAGGAAACATACATTATGTCAATACAGGACAGTACAACCTGTACAAATTGTACTGTGGTGCATTGTGATATATTATCTATATATCTTTATCTTCACAGTACATGTTTTGACTTTAGATACGGAGTTCAAAGGTACAGTACAATGGCTCTGCATTTTTGCTATTTCTTGCTTATCCAAATGGGATAACAATAAATAAAAAAAAATGTTGACACACACTGATGGAGACTTGATGGCTGAAAAGGTTTTAGCTTTGTGCTCCTCACTAAACATGTGAATATAAATTCCTCTTTACTTTCCGTTGATTTAACACAGATCACACACTAGGCGGTCTGAGTCCGGTCGTACTTAATAAAGTTGTGCTAATTCAATGTATAGACGGATCTTTTGTATTTGTAACTGAAGGTATAGAGAAGGCGACCTAATTATGCAAACCTGTACACATTTTTAAACGACTAACATGACATTTTCTTCCATTTTATTTTTCCAAATTGCAAGTGTGTGTACCTGAGAGCACAATCAAAGTACAATTTACCTGCTTCCTGTTCCATCGCTATGTCCGTGGAAGACACAGGTGCACTGGGACGGACAGAAGGGATGAGCCATACCGAGGCAGCATACGAATACAAGCACGTAGAGAAGTCGACGCATGGTTTCAGCGAATGCACCCACAGTTCTCACATTGAGAAAAGATCATGAAAAAAGACATCCGCCTTCATTGGAAACCTGAAGAAATATTCTTCCCAGAAAAACAAAACAAATGGAGAATAAGGAAAAGAGCTTTCAAAGTCCATAGGATGCAACAGGCTGAGGACCTAATTAGGCTACAGTACAGGTCACCTGTCAGATTGACTGGGTGGGGGTGGGGAGAGTGGTAGATTAGTGGAGGATTTCTCAGGCTTGACAGGGTCACCTAAGCTAGGCGACAGGCCAGGACCGCTCATTTGGACATGGCGCTAATCAGCTAATTCCGGAGAGGTTTCCCATCAGGTGATCAGACACGCCTTTGTTAATCCATTCAGTTCCCAGCCTCACCGTTGCTTATGTAAATTTAACTCGGTAATGTTTATGCCCTCACATATGTCACATCCATTGTTAGACCCATGGGAACATGTTTGATATCGCACTGTGTTCAGCTTGGCCGTGTTTACTTATATCCAATCGCTGTTCGTAATAAGCCGTGGCTTTGACTGTAGATCCGCGGTGTTTCTGTGCATTCCAACGTAGGTTCCTCTGACTCTCGAGACATTTCTTAAATGCAAATGTATTATTGGGCTGGAGGCCATATGTAAAACGTGTGAGTGTGTTCTGTCTGGCACTAGGGTGCAAAGTGTAATCTTGGATGGGATTTATTACCTGACTGGGTGCACCAGTGACTTAGGATAGGGGGCCAACCTCAACCTGCCTGCCGATGACAGATCCACGGTAGTGTATCACGTTCATATTTTTGTGCACACGCTGGTTTAACACTGGCGCACACAGCTCTCGCTCCGAGCTCATTTTGAAAGGGTTGGCTTGAATGTGTCTGTACGTGTTGTAAGAGTATTTTCTACCTAGCTTTTGTTATGTTGATAGAAATGTAAGCATTGCACATGTTACAGCACATGTTTCTCACAATTTAAACATTGCCCTAAAACCCAGAGTGTGCAAACTTCCTTTAGTTTTAAATAAACCTCTATCTTGATGGTGTTACTATCATTAGAATGTTCATCAAAACTGATTCTGTGACTTTGCAAACACAACTTTTTGATTTTTTTTTTTTTTAGCCTTTGCTGCAAAATGGTAGAAATTCAGTATCTGCATTGCCACCAAAATCAATTCCAGACTTCCAAAATCACAGACATACAGCCTTATAATGAACATAGAGTTATATACTGTATCAGGTCAACTGTTAAATGACCAGATACTTTGTGTATTCATTTAAATTCTGTAAAAGTCTTTGAGAGTGCCTCATTATCTCACTCATGCAGATGTGATACTGTGGACTGGACTCTCAACTTCTGTCTCCCAGCTCTTTATTTGGAACGACTGAGAGCAAAGGGAGACATCTAGTGGTATGGGGTAGTACTGAGCATATATCCTGGTCATGAACATTCATTTCCTTTCTTTTCTTAAAAAAAAGTAATACAACAATCTAATCCTGCCTGACGATATTTGACGACCCACCTGAACAATGATTTTTTTTTTTGGGGCTCATACGGTAGCTATTAAAAATCCATAATACTACCAGCAGGACTGCAAAATCATTTTTATTAACCTGCCCATCAAAACAAAATGGACACAAGACACAAAAAGTATTTATTAACAAGTACACAAGTGAATTTTATTAATGCAAGCAAATTTGATCATACAGGTCAAATAAGCCACTTCAAGCTGTTGGCACATGAATGTACAAAACATATTCAATTTAAAGCCTGCTACTAAGCATTCGTAGTGAAAGTACAAAAGACTAATACGAGGAGAAAGCTGAAAGCATTTTTTCAGATTACAGAGTAAGCAATGTTGGTACAAGTATTAGTTTTAAGACATGGTTGAGAGCTCATCACAAACTAAATAGACACAACTCAAAGACTACAGTCTCTAATATCAGTAGCATAACGCGGTAAGCGTGGGAGGTTTATTACTGCACATATAAACAAAGGGTTGATCCAGCAAGACAGTCAAAAGTGTGAAAATGAAGAAGTGAAATAAAGAAACTTTTGAGTCAATAAGACTATATTAATGCATGTCCATGCCACGAAAAACATCTAAATTCACAGTCTTTACTAACAGTACAGTTATCCAACTTTGAGTTGAACACCAATGCACTTACATCTAGAGAGAGCACAGAAATGGTCAAATAAGTGCATGAAACTAGCTTTTAGGAATACCGACAAAAACAAATTTTGCCAGGCAATGAACCGACGGGCCACCTTCTGTAGTGGTATGGCATCAGGATGTGTAAGCAATAACGCTACTGTCATGAACAAAATTACTGTGACACACACTTTTCTCACATCTGACAATTCACCAAGGAGCGCCATTTACACCAACAACTGTGTCAGGGTTTCTTTTCGGTTTGGGACGGATGGATGCAGAGCGGACTGACCCACAGTGACCTCTTCTTATTCTCACGTGAATTGTCCTTAAATGTCAGTGCTTAACATATAGGTACGCTTTCATATATATACAGTGCAGAGTTCTGCAAAAACAGGAGTTTTGTATTCATAAAGTTCCACTTTTAAGAAATTAAAAAAGGGGCTTATGAAAGTATGTTTGCGTGTGCTTTTGCGGCTCATGATTCAAAGAGCATGGAATCATTCACAGTCCTACAATACATTAAATTGGCAAGATTATCATAAAATACCAGCTGCTTTATCTTTAATTGACTAATCGCATCTTTGATATCTAACAGAGTCGTTGTTTCCTGTTTAACAGGCTTGGCACGTCTAGCAAATATTGACTCTAATGATTTTGTATTTATCACTGTGTTGTCTTGCTATTGTATGACTTCAAATAGAAAAGCGAATTGAATTACTTTCATGTGAAAGCAGTTTTAATCCCTGGGAATACTGGCATGACAGAGGCTTATGATGCCTCATGGTTGCGTTGTGAGATTTAAAATATTTTCAAAACTAACCACCCGTTCACATACAGTACATAGTTTTTGAACATGAATTCTCCAGACACACGACACGAGAAATGTGCTTGAAAACCCTTTTTAAGCCCCTGTTGACCCCCTCAGAAATCAGCAAAAATAAATTATGCATGAGAGCAAAATGACACGTAGCATCAAATAAAAAATAAGAAGAAATAAGAAAAATAAAACAACTATACGCAAGTTATTCAAAGTAAAAAAAAGAAAAGAAAAAGTGATATACTACTGCTACTTCTGATTCTACAAACTACACAAAAACTACTATCAGCACTAAACAACTTGTATCAAGATCAATAAAACTGCCATAATGATAATCATAACACCATCCATGAGAGAGGTAAAGGGGCTTTTTTTTTTTCATCTGAAATGCTGTTTGTGACTGAGGAGGTTTGTGTGACGTTGCCCCCCCAGACCACATTGTCATATGACGCACCAGTGACATCAGCGGTGGCGAGGGCCCTAGGCGCCATCCGCCCCCCCTCGGGAGGGGATGGTCGAGAGAGACAGATAGAAAGACAGAAGAGAGAGAGAGGGAGAGAGGCCGGAGTGGCAGGGCCAGGCCTCCCGCTGGTCTTTATGTGTAGGCGTTGAGACGCTCCTTGGAGCGAGTGGAGTGGATGTCGTGAAGCTCCTGCTCCTCCTTTGACTTGATGTCCTCGTACTTCTGCATTCGGCAGGCGTCCTTCACGTAGGCCCAGTTGGCAGACAGCACCATCAAGTAGTGGATCTGTGAGATGTGGGGAAATGATCAAGTGTGACGCCAATGCAAAGACAATTTAAAAAAAAAAAATCACATGAGAGCTGAACTCTATGCTTTGTGTTCATATTCCATAACATCTTAATAGAATATAATGTAGATATTATTATTCATTTCTCAGTTTTATTATCTTTTTGGTGGACGCAAATGAACAACTTTATATTTTAATTTAAAATGCAATGAACAGACCTGTAAAGCTTGTTTTGGGTGTACTGCCCCTTTAAATGAAGGAGATTTCCAATGACCCAGCAGGTGGCAGCATAATGCTAGATGTTGTCTTGGACTTGTGTTACCATGGCAGCTAAGAATATAATGAATGTATTGTGCTTTAATGACTGAGGTTGTAACACAGCGTCTCTTTGCACAAGCACTGGCAGTTTCATAGCTGCACTGCTCTTTGTTTCTGATGAGCAGAAAGACCAATTAGGCGACTGAGATTCAAACACTGGATTTTGAAGAACTGGGTTTTTTTTTGTATTTGTGGCTTTGAACCAGTTTTTTTGGGCAGCTCGTTATTGGGATGCATCAGTCTGAGTCTGAGTTGATGATTTTTCGACCGCCACCAGCTCAAAAAAAAAATTAATTAAAAAAATCAGTATGTACAGAGAAGATTCCGGCCACAATTTGCAACATCATCCCCGAATAGCAAACACTTTTTTCTTTTTGTTTCTCAGAAAATGGCTCCTCGCAAATTACTGAGTGGTGTTTGCAACAATCTCGGAGCCTTTCTTCTCCCTGTTTCCATGACTACGGCATGACATGCCTGGTGCCTCCGAAGGAGGGAGGCAGACAAACCCTGTCTTTTTCACTGCGCCAAAATGCCTTCTCTCCCCATCCACAGTCGTCCTCTCGCAGGCAAGCACAGCACGGGGCCGGTCACGAAAACAAACCACAACAACACCACAGCTCTTTACCCGGCTGCTGTATTTCCCCACAATTACCCTATTTTAAGAACTCTTAACTAAAGCAGAAATGACTAACATCAAAGTAGTTATTAGAGTTGAACAAAATATATCCCACAGAAATGTGTTCTTCTGTTTTGTGGTTGATTTTTTTGAGATTTATAGATATGTTTTGAGTTGCGTTGTTATTGTTTTTCGACCCTAGAGAGAGCGAGAGAGAGGTGTGAGTTTTATTGATGCCTCACCATAGCAATAACAGCAGCTCCTGCTCCAGCGAGGGCACAGATGAACAGGTGGAATGTCATGTCCAGCTGTAGCAAAAACAAATCACAGCACGCGTTACTCTTCAAGCACTAGTGGACGTCTCTGCCAGTTCATTCTGTTATACATCCACAAACCCCATGTGATAATGAACAACTTTATTATTTAACATTCGTGAAATTGCATGTACGTAGAGGTGGGCTATATGGCCAGAATCACGTTATTTCATATCCCGGTAACAGATTTTTATACAGCAGTTGTTCTGTAAAATTAAATGAAGCAATTCTTGGATATTACTTTCACATTACCTCATTGGATTCACACATCTTGTAGAACTTCTCTGATCCAGCACACACTGTTTTCGCCTCAGCAATTGGCACAATACCTGAAATGAACGAACAACACTTGTATGGACACTAATGTGCTCCAAAATGTAGACAAAGAGCAGAGAACAATAAAGGTTCATGTACAATTAAACCATTATAATAGAGACTTAATGTACATTATGTCGCACAAAGGCAAAACACAGGCCTCTTGTTATGATGGTGGCAGCCGAGATGGTTGTTGACACAGCGGCGGTATTAATGACCTCCGGTGGCTAATGGTCTGAAAGATGTGGCACTAATTAAAAGTAACGAGCCAGCCGTATAAGCTTCTGATATGATGGGCCTTTATTCCAGCTTTACATAATGTCATTGTGGATCATTAAAGTTTTCAGGACAGTAATTCGAGGAGCAACAGTGGATCAAATATATTTAGTATATAAAAAGATGGATCAGCTTCCAATTAGGTCACTTACAGTATTTCATTATTTACAAATAAAGTGTGAAATATATCATAGATTATTAGACTGCTGTGCCTGAAGAAATGGAGACAGAATATCCATCCTTACCATACTGGCGTGGGTCCAGGCAGAGTGTGGCCCCCTCCAGCACGGTAGCATTTTGGCAAATATTCCAGATGTTGAAATAAATGAAGACTGGGAGGGAGGTGAACGCAGTCACTCCGAGCCAAGCCAGCATGAAGATGTACGTCAGCATGATGAACTGCAGTGGCAACAGAGGAACACAGATCACACTTTGGTACTGTGTCGATTAACACATGTTAATGTCATAAATGTCAGATTGAACTGAAGTTTTCTGTCTCCGTATACACTCCTAATACTGCTCCCACTGTTGCAGAACGTGTTTCAAGCGCATCATGAAAGAACATATAGGTGTTATGGGATACAAATGTTCTGGTGTGAACCTCTGACTCTTTTACGAGGTGCTCCCAAGCCACCCCTTTGCTCATTTCAGCCAACCAGTCTGATTTGGGTTTGGATATTTCCATGGGCACAAGATTAGCACATACACACTTAATGACCCCGTTGACCACAAATACCACAGCATAGCTCATTTCCTTTGCCTCCCTGTGGAACCTCAGATTTGCTAAGCAATTATTATCCCAGAGATAATCTTGTTAGGATTGCTGCAGGCTCTCTGATATGCTCCGTATGAGCGCGCTCCTAATTTTTTATTGTTATTGCAGTGTAATGAAATTATTTTGATAGATGTTTTCAGTGTGATTTTATAGCACTTAAGCTGTGTATGTGCATCAGGAATTTCCTTTTTTTTCCCCAGATAATTTAGACAGACGCATGCAAATGAACATATTTTGAGCACAGTGTTGCTGCCTGATATGTATTTCTACATGTTCTTACATATGAAGTTGACTTGTAATAAGCTAAAGTAATAATCTTAGGTATTTGATTAACATTTGACGTAAACATTTGTAACATTTTGCTTTACTTTCTGTTGAAGACAGTATAAACCAATACTAAATGAGCTGGACACATAGCATTAGTGAGTGGTGACTGCCACCATGGCTGAAAAAAATAAACCTTCAACCACTGAACCTTTGGAGAGTAACTCCCTTTTGATTACCAGGTGACTCCTTCAAATGTGCTGCAGCAATGGAAGCGTATACACAGTAGTAGATATTAATATGATAGCACGAACAGTGGATATAACACAACCAACCCGTTAGCTAAACTGGACTTTTGATATGCACTTAAGCGTTAGTTGTACCCAAGCGCTGACACAGCGTCCGCAGGTGGTGATCTTGAAGTCCCCGTACAGGTCCTTGATGGCTCCACTGGTGAAGAAGCCCTCCACCATCAGCAGGATGCCATAGACGAAGAAAGCCGATGCAATGCCGTAGATCACATACTTGATAATGTCAATCCTGAAGAATGAATAGAGAACCACTGAAAACATCCATGAAAACACACAGTTACACTTTGTTCGTGTCTTTGCGTGAAACTGCCAAAAGACGGGGGGAGATCTAATTGTGGGTCAAGTAATGTTATCCTCTTCTTTTGATCTAGTGATACGGATGCCATATCAGCAAAACTCTAGGTTTTGGTGCAGTGTGGAAAATGTGACCCTTTAAATCCGACGCGATCCTTTTTCTACTCACATGGTGAAGACGTCCAGTGCATCCACAGGGCTCCGCACCACCTCAAAGTAGTTCTGCAGGATGGTGACGGTGCCAGACAGGGCCTCATGTCCGCAGCCGCAGAACAGGGCCACGCCAGCATACAGCAAGATGGTGGCTATGAGAGACGGGTATGGGATCCCACCCAGGCATTTGATGCAGCATTCAAGGCATCCTGAAGACACACAAAAGAGATACAAATTAAAATCAACTATTGGTCAACAAAGACAGAAAAAGGACAGTGAAGCTTCTCAAACTAAATCCAGGATGGGTGGACATTCCCGTGTGGAGCGAGGATCTCACTAATTTGCGGAATTTTAAATAATTCAACAAGTACACTGTACTGCCATTTCCTTTTTGAGAAGCTCAAACATTCAGTTGGGGGGGGGGCAGTACTGCATGCATGCATGCACAAAATGCAACAACTTGACAGCTGGACTACAGACTACAGCATTTGAAGCCACAAAATGGAGTAAGATATTTAATGGCCACTCAATCTATGCAGTGATCTGGCCCCGTATTTTTTGGTTTGTGCAAAAATATTCGTTCTGTCAGTTGTGCGGCGCTACGGAGGATGCTGACATTTTATCCAGCACTAAAAACTCCGCCTGAGCTTTACATAGTGATCCTGACCTTTCACCCCATTCTTCTTTGCTTCCTGTCCCCGGGGGCCCTTAAGGTGACTAATCGCTGCTCGGCCCCAACTTCAATCTCCTTGTCGCACAGATTGCTCACAGAGAAGCTGAGTCTGTAAATACTCGTGCATGCGAGTGTGTCTGTATGAATTGCTTAGATTCATGAGTCTCCCCGCTGCGCTTGTGTATAAGTGTGTGTGTGTGTGTGTGTGTGTGTGTGTGTGTGTGTGTGTGTTTTGGGGTTCTGAGTCCGCCATTTCTCACAGTAACAACAAGAGAAGTGGAGTTTATTTCCTGTGGAAGCACATAACAGACCCAGACTTAATAGGGCTTGCCGTTCAATGCAGTATATTAACCACACAGACACATTTTTCACAAAGCCCAGCCCAGCTTGTGAATCAGTTCATAGCTCTTCATTTAAAGCTGTATCACATTGCAGAGCTGCTTTCTAAATGTGCATACACGTCTGAAGTCCAAATCAAAAAATGCACAAATGTAATTCCATCTCCTGCAACTACGGAATAATTCCTCTTGATCAGTTAAATAACTCTCATGGCCCCATGATTCAATTGATCTGCATTCACACACGGCTGTGCTCGTTTCAGAACAGAGACTCCATGACAGCGCAGTCGGTTTTCATCGTCAGTTGAAGAGATGATCAAATGTTTTCGGGATCGTTAATCAAGGGTGTTTTCAGCACCATCTCTTTCATGGTTATCGCGCTGTCTTCACCTGCGTTGCAACGCGTGTTTGGACCAGAGTCAGAAGCAGAGAGTTGAGGAAGAGGAGGAGGAGGAGGAGGAGGAGGAGGAGGAGGGTTATTTGCTCAGGCTCCTGAGTGGAATACCAAGTAGTCCGCCTGCTGAGCTGCGCCGAGCGCTCAGACGCTTGGTGCAGCTCAGACCCTCGCCCAGGCTTGCCTCGATTATCTGCATCCTCGCTGATGTAATCCAGTGCTAGACTGTAGAATGTCTATTCTGCCTCCTCCCTGTCTCTATTTTGAACCTCTTTTGTCCAGGAAAGGTTTGCTGAGAATACATATGCTATTTCCCAATTACATCTGCAGCTTCTCACACTTCGAATCCACCCAGGTCAGCTGTAGTTTTACGAAATATAAATACCTCAGTTGAAATAGGTATTAATAGACTCTTCTCTGTTTGTGGGAGTTTTATGGGTTCAGTTGTGCACTGTTGGAGATATGCCAAATTAATGCGCAAGTGGATGATTTAAACAGGAGGTACACGTCTGGATAGGTGGGGTTTTTTTTGTAGGTTTTCTTCCAAAGAAACAGGGTATGGTTGCTGTGCCGCCAGCTGTTTACAACATTCCTGTATCCTCGCTGCTGTGATATTTCTCCATCACACCCACTTTCTCAGCCCAGGGGAATGGGACATTACCTGGAAACGGATATCAAATTCAGGAAACACCTCACCTTCGGTGCCTTGTAGACTATCAGGTACTGACGGTGCCATCTGACATCCACTCCCGGGTGCTTTCACACCAATTCACACTTCGATTCATGTCACTCTGCTCACCTGCGGTGGGTTTCAAGTGGCCGGGACTTCCCTATCTGCCAGGAACACTGGTGCTGCCTCTTGAATGAGGCAGTTTAAGTAGTTTTAATAGTCCTAAAAATATGAATGCCTCTGTTAAGATTATTATGTCAAACTATGTATTGCATCGTCATTTTGATGTCACCACTTGTCCTCAACTTGCTTGTTGTTGTTTTTTCCTGGAATACTTTTGGACTGCTCCCGTAGAAGCAGTGTGAATTTGTTGCTTTTGATAAAAGATTGATTCTTGTAACTTGCGAAGGGTTATCATTCAGCAGTGGTTTAGGAGTGTTTATTGTTGTCTTCGTCTATCACAAGAAAAAAATGAAAAATGTACTACTGTTATTATCATAACGCCTGCACTAGAAAGAAATCAGATTGACTATACCTTGCCAGTTATGCATGGAAATAAGCAGTAGGCGATTCGTTACATTTGAATGAGGGAGGAATCACATCATCGACCCCCCCCCGGGACTTAGAGAAAAAAAGTTGCAATAACAAATCTGTCTGCTACTTCAGTGCTGCGTCACGTCTGGTGGAATCACAAGCATCGTCTCGAGTGGACGCGACCGGCTCCGGTGGCTTCGTCACAGCCTGGAACGTGGAGGAGGCTGCCTCCTCAGAGCCTTTAGAGTGTTGATTCTTAGATCAATGAGTCAGGCAGAGTAGACTAACGCACACAGCTTAACAACGGGTGGTCTCTGCTACTAGGGGAGGGAGAGATGGGGTGGCAGGTAAACAAGAGGGGATGCCGCATTTTGGTCTTTTTTACTAACAAGGGGGATGGCATCAACAAGATGAGAGAATGACGTCACTTTTTTTGTTTGCTGGGAGTGGGAGCAGTTACTACAACCTTGCACGGTGAGCAAAGTGTTCTCATTTTTTAGAGGAAATTCATGTCGTTTTTTCTTTTTATTCACCTTTGAGACGCGCTGGTTAAATGTGGTTCGGTAGATGTTCGGAGCCTGTGCTCATCTCTCCCTTCATGTGGACTCTACATGAAGGGAGATGAGCAGTAATATAAATGATTTATGTCATGGCCTCAATCAGGTTTTATTACCTCTGCATTATTTACTTTTCTGCACACAGATTAAACCAGCTGGAGCTGGCGTCTTGCTGTACTTTACTTGTATTTTACTTCGCCCCCCCGATGTACAACAGCACCAATCAAATCGACACAAACACCAGACCTGGCTGGCTGGTTTTGCATTACAAGAGTTTACCAGCTACAACATATTGGAACCAGTTGAAGATGAAGTCACAGGGTAAGACGGGAGGGAGCATTAGTCAGTGGATGTAAAAACAGCCATGTTTTATTGATAGCCTACTTTTAATTTTGGGGGGTAGGGGGGAGGTTTATTAGGAAAAGGCTAATTAAAAATGCAAGGTTAAAATGACTAGTGAGTGAATATGACATCATGGAGTCTCAAGTGGAAGAGTCAGTCAAGGCTACAGTTTTGTCTTCTGGTCTTGCGTTCTGGCGTGTTTCTCTTCGTTGGACAATAAAACCTGCTCTCATACCAGCACATCCTCTCGTTTCCTCTCTGTAACTCCTCATTGATCTTAACTGACTGCAGATGGAGCTGGTGAAAAAATGGCAAGTGGTGGTGGTGCGCCGGTGACTCTGAGGGCTACTGGACGCTTGATCCATAATTTAGAAGCGGCACAGAGCAGCAGAGCACAAGCCTCTCGCATTCATTATTCATGCTTTCTGCTTAGCCCGACATCACCTGCGATGAAAATAAAAGAGCCCCTCCTTGATGAGGACGTTCAATTATTTGAACTGATCTCGCTCACGGATGTAATACTGCTTGTCGTTTGAAGCACAGACGGACAGCAAGTCAAGTTGGGCTTAATTGATTTTGGCTATTTAAATGAACTATAGAGGCGGTGATGAAGACTCTTATGTGCTCTTTACTTAGTATTGGTCAAGCAGGAGACAATATTGGAGCAATTCTAGTATTTTTGGTATTATAAGTTATTGTTTTCATGGCAGAATAGGATAATTTCTCACTAAAATTGCTTTATTTTTGTACATTATTACAGTCTGGAGGCTATCCCCAAAGCATTGCAGGTTCATGACGTTAAAATGTATTCATTATTTCCCAGTGACACTCCGATTTGAGTGCTTTTAGTTCTGCATTTGATTCTAACTGTGTTGGAACAATTGTCCCCACTGAGTGGTAATCAAATGAATAACTCTTGCTAAAATTGAAAATCTGGCAACACAAGGATTAGTCTAATGAATTTTGAACAAAGAGACAAGATTTTAAGAGACGGTGGGGTTTTAGATAATTTATCCCTCCCACACACACACACACACAAAAATTAAGCCTACATGACCCCAAACACAGAGGTCCAATCAACAGAAGGCATCTCCCTAATACAAAGAGAAAGGATGACCCCCTCCCAAGGCCCCTCCCACCTCCTACTTCTCCTCCATCTGTCAGTGTCATATCCGACAGGCAAAAGGGACACAAACACACACTCTCAGACACTCTCGCTGACCCAGTCAACACACGAGGGACGAGGTTATCCTTAAATTCAGGACGTCCTTCAAAGACAACATGACTTTAACATCCGGGAGACAGTTGGGGTTAAATAACAAAGGATATGCTGCCCTTTTTAAGGCTCTAATGAGTTAGATATTGTTTGTTCATATTGATAATTATAATACTTTTCAAGTTCATCATTTGCTTTATGTTTAGATTTGTATTTGACTATTTTTTTTTACCCGGGTCAAGCATATATTTAAGCATATTTAAAAGTTTTAAGAGCCACCAAAGCTTCCAGATTTACCTTTAGTGATTCCAATATTACATTTTCTTTCACTAACTGACTCTTCTAACAAGCTGAAAGCATCATTTCTCTTCATATAGCCTTAATTCTGTTCGTCCTATATCCTAAGTGGCTGGTGAGACATGTAGCTTATTACTATGATGTGTAGTGCTTCAGTGACAGTGAATAACCCTCTGAACTTAATTTGTGGAAGCCTTAATCGAGCTCTGAATTGTTTATTTGTGGCACAACAGTCAAGATTGCACTTGATGTTTGTAATGAAACTGTTGCTGTTAAACTGAGCTTCAGTAACACAGTGATCTTTACTACTTTAGCTTTGTTTCACTCGATGGCATCAGCGACACACTGAATATTGTCAGAACTGTCACTTTTTCCATCCTGCTGGAAGGCGGGATTAAGGCCAATAGACATATCTGATACTTTCTTATTTGGCTTACCTTTGTTTATATATATCATATCATAAAAGAAAATACAAAAATATCGTAAAAGGGCTGGTCCCACAGCAGAATATAGCATACAAATAATATTATTATTCCATATAATTACATTTGAAAGATAATTTCGGATAATTTGTCTCTTTCCTTAATTAAAATAGATTTGTTTTCTCCTTGAAGCATACAGGCTTTACTTTTTATGCAGCTTTAGCCACAAAGAAAAATTAATAAGATGCCACGTTAGAGGAGGAAATTAACCAAATTCAATAAAGGGGGGTGAGTGAAAAGAAAATGATGATCTATTTTGTTATGTTCTGGTGCATGTTGTCTTCACATACACTGCAAGACATCTAATCAGACTCCATTTCTTTGCGCATTCAGCTAGCAGTTATTAGTTCCTCGTTACCAGAGACATTTTGTTTGGGGGTGGGGTGGCAGTGAGCCCGGTCCTAGAGAGAGAGAGAGTAAGAGAAAGAGAGAGAGAGAGAGAGAGAGAGAGAGAGAGAGAGAGAGAGATCTCAGTGGGGGGATGGTGTGTCTGTGTCAGTCTGAGAGTAATGGGTGAATACATGTCTCGTTGCTTTCCTATATTTAATACGCAGCCCCCCTTCCCCTGAAGCGAGCAGGTTTTTTTTTTTTTTTTTTCAGCTCCCGCACGCCCCCCCCCCCCATCTCCTCTGCGCATGTTTAATCAACCAGTATGGTTGCCATGTCAACCGCAGCGCAAAATCTGAGAATAGACCGGGTACTTCAGAGCCATGACCCACTTACTGTATGTCAACAAATTCAGTGGGACAATAGTGACTGAGAGACATTACACAGAGAACCCCTCTGGGCAAAAAGGGACGTTACAGGCCAGGTCCGAAAGCTCAGCCACTGATTTTCTCTCTTTCTTCTTCACTGAAGGATGGAAGAGTCTGAACATGACTGCGTGACTGCCGAGCAGGGACCGGGTCTTTTGTCTGTGCTGAGTTCACTCCAGGAACTGTGGAGCAAATGTCAAAAAAAAAAAACCTCAGGAGAAGACACGAGGGTTGTTCTTTTTACTTTCAATTTGTGCATTTTTAAGCGTGCAGCGGGGTGAAATCCGCTTAAAATGTCTTCATCGCCAACATTAGAGGCAGCGAGCACCAAGGGGTGTAGGGATTTAAGCCACAGCTCCCAAACAATAGATCATAACAATAATATCCTGTCTTCAGTATATTGAATGTGACACCAATCTGTACAGCTGCATTACATTTTTTATTTATTGATTCCAAATACACGCTACTTTGAATAACCTACATTTTTTAGCTTGATCGAAATTTCATTCTTTTACTAAATGTTTAGCTTCTTTGTATCCTTTGGCAAGTAAATAATAATATTGTCCTAGTATTAAAATAGGACATGTTGAATGGCTGCACTATCATATTATACTATTTACTATCAAACTTTAAGATACCATCATTGCAGGGATCAGGTAAGGCTTTTGGGGAATGGTGCCAAAATTGCATCATTATGTTTTGAACACCTGTTCTCCTCTATCTGAAAATCAACACTAGGGAGTTATTCCCGGCGAGAACAATGAGAAAACCCTCAAAAGTTCTCCACTTATAGCTCCAGCAAATTTCACGAGAACAATTGGTGGAACTCCCTCGACTTCTTCTGGGCCGGGGCAGGTTAGGATTCAGAACAATGAGTCAGAAAGGGATGGGAGAGACGAGCAAAGGAGAAGGTGTTGTGTGCTGTAGCACGAGCACTGAGCACTGATACTGTTCTGTGAGTTGAAGCTATTATGTCATGAGTGGTATAGCCTTGGAAAAAAGCATTCAGGCCATCATGAGACACAAACTCCATAGTGAAGTCTACGCCAATTTCATTCTTCAGGGTTGGAAGCTCTTTGACGCAAGATGACCAACCCCACTAAATGCCAAAAAAAAAACTCCTCTTAGATGTGCTAGTACTTAGAAATTAAGAGATTTATTGGTGAATGTTGTACGAATTGATAATATCTTATAAAATAAATAATTAATTAAATATGTTTAATGAGGAATCAGTTGTGGTCTTGACATTTATCATGGGAGCGTATAAACCATTAAAAACACAGCAAAACGTGTGCATTGTGTCTTCTGTGCTCATGTCGTGACAAGTTTTATGTAGATTGTCAAAAATATTAATGACGTTGTTGTCGTGTATGGACTTGCCCAGTTAGTGGCCTGATCAAACTGATCAAACAGAAGGACAAGCGGTGCCTTGCAGAGCAGATTCTTGGCTCAGGAAATGCTAACAGGTGTGCCCTTTTCTCAGTCTTTCCATTCAGCGATGATTAACAAACACCAGTGTGAGCGATCTCCGGAATGTTGTTTGGTTTATTCTTTAAAAGTATTCACCCGTCTTATGCTGATTTGCAGAACTTCTCTGCAAAACTCCAATAATTTCAGCTCTGCCTTTCACTGCTTTTTGCAACCGTAGGCCGTTGCTTTGCTTCCTGTTGCTGATTGGGCCCCCGTGGTTCATAGTGTGCACCGCTACATTTGGCTAGAAGCTGAAGTGAGCAGTGCCCACCTGGTGCATCTGACTCATAATCTGAGATTTGCAGCCTTAGAATAGGAAGACAGAAGGGCATTAGCGTCCTGCGAGTGCACTCATTGACCCATCCACCTTTTCTGCGGAGGAAGTGCCTATTTTCAGTTTATTCGGGTGACGTATTGAATTTTCACGAACTAAATTATATTAAACTGACTTTTAGCAGTGGCATAAATGTCTAATAGTGAATATAGTACACCGTTGTCAATAAAAGCCCCCGTAAATGTCAACACAGAGTGGCCCTTATGAAGGTAAACAATGTTGCGTGACGTTCATAAGCTTTTAAAATTGTCCTGGCTGAACAGAAATATTGTCATAGTGCTTGTGTTTTAGAGAACTTCTGCTGTGAGCAATGCTCGCTTGAATGCCTTTAGTGTTCCTGCCCACCCTCTGACTTGATCTTTGATGGACTGTAGCTTGCTTGAGGCCAGCACATCACAGTGACTTCTTCATGCTACTCCTGACAAAGTGTTTTTCTTTTCTCCTCTTATTTATTTGTGGTTTCTGGTTGCGGCTTTAACCTCTCGTGAAAAAAAACGAGCAACGATTCCTACAAACCCTTACAGGTATTAACAGAACGAAAGGCACGAAATCAAAGTGACATGGAACGAAACCTGACAGGGTGGCGAGTT
This sequence comes from Leptoclinus maculatus, assembly GCA_032191485.1. Classification (NCBI taxonomy): domain Eukaryota; kingdom Metazoa; phylum Chordata; class Actinopteri; order Perciformes; family Stichaeidae; genus Leptoclinus; species Leptoclinus maculatus. The sequence goes on along the minus strand of JAVDOI010000011.1, from coordinate 4,315,520 downwards.
CACCATGCTTCATCAGAGCAATCATTTCAATCACCTGTGGTCTTCCGGTAACCAGGAGAGGAGCTGACAGTCCCACATGGTTAGCTGACCAGTGAGCCCTGCCACCTTGTCTTAACATATCTATCTTGCATTGTGTCATGCTTTATCAACCAATAAATCTCCCGAAATGTCGTAAATGTAGCCTGGTAATAAATGGGGACCTGTCTTTAAATGTTTCACCCACAGGGAAAACACACACAACCTTCCAAACCCAGTTGAATCTTATGAGATCGACTTAAAAAAGCCATTTAGAAACTTTTCCCAAAGTATTTTTTGGGTTTATATTCTTGTATAAGTGGAGTTAAATGATATAAAGTTTGAGGAACTTCTGAATGGTCTATGCAGGTCACCATGTCAGCTACTGTGGTAGGGCCTTAATCAAACTTTGAATTGGTTCATTTTTTACTCCCAAGATCTTTCTTTTAGCATATTATACTCTTCAGTCAGAAAAAAACATTGATTACCCATTCAGCTCTGACGGCTTGCATCGTCTCCACGCTAGTATACATGTCGTCGTACAAATGTTTGAAATCAAAGAAGTCAAAGACTGAAGCAAGTTGGAAGCAAATCATTTGAGTAAGTTACTCAAAGAAACAAATGTAAATTGTCCTTTTTGTTTGTTGTGTCTTGTGGGCAGTGATTCATGAAGGCATGTCGCCCAGGTGACTGCATACAGATTGAATGTCAGCTTCTGAGGTAACAGGTCGGTCATTTACTTTGTAACAAACTCCCGTTGAATGGTGGGAATGTTTACAGCAGCGTCACACAGCAAACGTCAGCCAATGTGGACATTTTTCCTTTTTTTTTTTTACTTAATGCGAGCTGCATTTTATCCTGAACATCTTTTCCCCGCTTGAGTTTTAATGTCAAAACCATCAACCATTTAAAGTTTATCAAGCTACAGAAAAACAATTACGTCATCTGCAAAAAAAATAAATAAAAAATGACGTTCCTCGTTTGCATCTTTGAAACGTTTGTTTTCCGTTTGCATGTTTTACAATCTTTTAGATATTCAGAAGAAAAGATTTAGTCCGGGAGCCGAATCTCGATGAAGGGAGCTCGCCGTATACGAGACTCTAACTCTTTATAAACCCGAGCTTGTTCCCAAATGAATGGACGTGGCACGTAGAAATGCATGCGCAGCTCGCATGGCTGCATCTTTCAGTTGGGTGAGCATTTCAGTTAGTGGCCAAGGCTGACACATTTTGCTTTCTGAATAGGAATGCCTGAGTACACACCTAGTAATGGCGACCGAGAAAGTGCTGGATCAAAAAAAATCTCTTAAGGTTGACGATGCATACGCCGTAAACATTACAAATCGTCATGGTAACAGCGGCCTCATAAATTATCTTGCAGCAATTCTGTCGGTCCCTTTAATCACAGAATCAAACTGATTATAACAACATATAATCAATCATTGTAGATGATTGTGCTTCCTATATCCTCCCAAACCGCTCACCCCCCCCCCCATCCTTCTTCCCCTCGTCGCGTCTGTCACTCAATGTCTGTCAGTCTGCCTCTGTACCTCTTTCTGTCTCTCTTCCTCCCACACTCTCAGACACAGTGAACTATTCCTGTGGTACTGAAATGTCATCAGCAGGAGTGGGTGAAGAGAGAATAGATAATGACTACACTTGGCCACTGCCATGGCAACTGTTTCCGCCCATGTGTGTGCCTGTGAGGAGCGCTGGGTTGCAGGGAGGAGAGAGGCGGGAGGGAAGAGGAACACAAACGAAGCCATGCCTGCCTCACGTAGTACATCTGAGAGGGAGTGAGACAAGGGAGGCAGAGACAAAGGTGTGCTCTTTCACAGACGACAACCAGCATCCATTTCAATTAAAAAAGGAACATCTTTATTCTAAATGTTGCTGCCCACGTGTAAACAAATACATACTCCCACTCTCTTGCTTTTGTGGCTCCCTACCATACACTGAATCATTCATGCAGGAAAAAAAGGTGGTGGGGGAGTTTGAAGTAAAAATAGCAATTCCACTTTGCACAAAGCAAATGAACGAGAGAACCCCCCCCCCCCCCCCCTGCTCCTGCATCAAATCCTCACTGAATGTTGCAAAAACACTGCTGAAAGATACAACGTCTGGGTATTTGGACACAAAGGACAGAACCTGAAAGCTGATGGATTAAAGAGTGTAGAGGCTTGGGTTGCTTCTTCACTCTTCGTGTTTCCCAATCAGCCGTCACGACAAGCATGAAAGCCTGATCAAGGCAAACAAAGACAGTCCACCCCTCGCTGAAGCGGTTCACACCCCTCTGACTACCCAAACAGCACATATAGACGTGCACTCTTCAGTGGAGAGCTGACACTCAACGGACAAAGGAATTACCACAAACAGCTGCTCTCCTATTCATAAAGGGAAGGGCTAACATTTGTGCAATCGTCTCTGCAGAGGCACCACTGGCACACTGACAAAACAGATTTACTCAAGGAAATGCAAAGAAATACTTTCTTACCTTTCTGGGTCTGCCCCTCATCCAGGTCTTCTTCCATTGTGCTGATTCTGTTTTTAGAGCAACGAGAGATATGTCAAAGAAAATGCCTGTTTGGGCAGATTAACCTTATTTATTTTTAAGATGTAGTCCACGAAGCACTCCCGCTTTCTTTCTCCCTGTCTCACTTCCCCACTGTCTCTAGATGTCCCTACTGAACACCGAGATTGCCTGTCAGTTGTGGTTTCTGTCAAGCGTCCGGGGCGATGCGAGGGATCACTGAGTCTTTGTGGTGCTGTCCATTGCGAGCTGCCGTGGTAAGTGCTGAAAACCTCCTTGGTCCCTGGTGGAGGAGGAGGAGGGGAGAAGGGGGGCTGGATGGAGCAGAGGGTGGTCTCTATGGTAGGCAGGAAAGCGCATGTGCGACGGGAGCGGGGTGTGCAGCTGAAGAGGCAGGTGTGTGAAAAATGTCAAATTTAAAACACTGAACGCGCCATGGGAATAAAGACAGAGCAGTGATTGTAGACCTTCTGACGGAGTCAGGTCTGGACAGGGGTGTTCACGAGTGCGGGTCACCACTAATCGCCCGGCCCACCCTAAACACCCCTGGTTCTCAGACAGAATGGTTAAGCCCGTCGCCCCCCCTGGCCGTGACTCTACTGCATTAACTCAACCTCTCCTTAAATAAGGGAGGAAGGGGGGGGGATCTGATTTTGAAATGGGATTCTCCTAATCTTATTAGTCATACAGATTCAATTATACGATCACCAATGATGTGTCATTGGATTCCTATCATGTAAATGCATACAGTATGTGTAGACAGACACTGCATATGTACGTTGTTGCTTATTTTTGGTGATTTTAATTCAAACTCAAGGATTATGTGGTCTACTCTGGGTTGAGGTTTTACATCTCATGGTCTTATGTAACTCTTTGGACGGCCAAAGAATTGCGTCTTTTCCTAATTCCACCAACAATTTATATTTTGGGAGATATGCATTTGGTCATCAGTCAAATGTATGACAATGTTTCTACACTGAACAAGAAGACTTCCATGTTGAAAACAATGGCATGTATCTGAGAAGGTTGTGCAAACGGCTTGAGTATGAAGCAGTGTGGCAGCATGGCAACAAATGCACAAGTTATCATTTAATTAAATAGATACAAAACTATTAACTCAAGATTTTATACTTCATTTCCACTTCAACGTCAATAGGAATTTGGTTTGGAACGTGGCTGATACCTTCCACTGATAAAGACTAGGGCCTAAGCCAAACAACATGACAGATATATTGATGAATCGAGGGGTGGAGAGAGGAATGGGAGGCCCAGAGGAATAATTGAAAGATCATTGAGGTACATTAAGCTTCTGTGGGATGAAATGTGCTTGATAAATAGCATCTGACTTCACTTGAAGTACGGACAGATGGGTGTATGGATGGATGATCAGACAGGTGGATTAGATGAAATTTTAATGATCCCTGTGGGGAAATTGAGCTTCTGCCACAGCAGAGAACTGGAAAGCAGTCAAGAAGAGAATGATATAAGTCGCCACATTGGCTTAACTAGTTTTTAAATAGTCTGGTGCACGGAAAGACCAATTTTGAACAGGTGAATCACTTTTAGAGTGATGGTTTCACCTACCAGACCCTAATTGTCAAATAACGTAATGGATGGTGGCAATTTATATATCTTTAGTGGTGCAGGAACATATTGAAAGTTATCTTTCCTCAGCCGTGGAGCCTATAGTATGTCTGCCCTGATTAAAGGAACTCTAACAGCTTAATTAGGCCTTCTAGAGGAAACACACCATCATCTTGATTATTTGTTTATGGTAATTATGCTAATGCTTCAACATTAATGTAATGATTTATTGATGTTAAAATGTAATGCTTTATAAATGTTTGATTACTTAATGCAACATCTTTAATTAATAATTAAATTAGCCTCCCGTAGTAGCATATTGTCCAACCAAATGGTCTAACCTCCTGTGTCCACTAAGTACCTTCCCTTTTTTTATTTGATTTAGCAACATAGCTTTTTATTAGCCCTGCTGAGAGCATGGCTCGAGGGATTGCAATGTCTATGTTAATGCAGACGCGTTTATATGGTTTATATGGTTTATATGGTCCTGTCCTGTGGTTTGTAGTGTTCTACAAGTTCTCAATTCACTATAAACACAAGTAAAAAGGTAAAAAACGTTTTAAAGGTGCTAAATACGAGATTGGTAGAATATCTATGGCCTCGCAACGCCTCTCAACATGGCGGCGGCTGAGCGGGCGGCTCGCTAGCTAACGGTGCTAACGGTGCTAACGGTGCTAACAGTTCAAACAGCAACCACAGGGCTGACAGAGCAAAAGGTGTTGTTTACCTGAGGGGGGACTGGAAGGGTGGGAGCTACGCCTCCGGGACAACACTCACGGCCGGGACGGTATTATCAGCTGCAACCGCCGTATGAGAGCAGTGGCGCACGCTCACGTGCACTAAAAGCACGCGCAGCCAGCCTCACTATGTAAACAAAGAACGGAGAATCCCAGATTAAAACACACACAGAGGGAGAGTGACTTCATTCTCTGCTCAGGTAGACATTATACCCTTACATAGCAAATAGTTTTTTGCGGCTATATTTATCCTCTTAATATTGAATTTAGCTCCTTTAAATAACATTTTCTTGTTATGAATGCAGTGTCAGAAGTGTAATGTTAATATCATATAAATATCTTTATATGAATTGTATTCTGCTTTTAGTTGGGCATTGTACTACAAGGTATTGTTGAGATATTACTAACTAGGTCACTTCACAAAAATACACTGTGTGTTGTTATGAGTAAAGGACTGTAAAGAGTAAATGCTTGGCAGAAAGACATTTTCTTCTCTGGCTTTTGACCCAAAAGATATTTTGCCTTTGTCTTATGTTGTATTTGTACTCCTGTTGTCATTGCCCTTTCTATTGTGAGTATAATACTAGGAGAGGGAGAGTTTAGCATTCAAAGGTTATTGTGATATCTTGCTTTCACCGTACAGAGTATTTAAGCTCCAACACTCATCTGTTTAGTAACCTAGATTGCTGAAATGTGTTGGGCTTACTGGATCAGTTGTTCATTTTTTTCATATCAATTTTAATATTTAGAAACTTAATTACAAGTCTACTGTGTTCTCTTGGTGCACTGTAAATACTAAGTCTTTCAGATTTTTGCTATTTAATAAATATGTGTGATACATATTATAATTTAAAATGTGTAAATAGCAGGAATCAAATGAAGTCCGTCAGCGAAGGAAGTGAATTCAGTTCCAATCTAATGAATAATGCTTTATAATTTCTTTAAGTTGTATTGTTTGCATGTGGCACGTAAAAAAAAACAACTAATTTGCTCTTAATTAGCTTTAGTCTCCAGGGGCCAGCAGCTTGTTGGTGAGTAATGTATTATAACTACATTGAAAATATATGCATGAATAAAAGCAGTTCATTAGTGGCTACTGAAGAAAAAAAAAGAAAAAAAAAGAATATATATGTATATATATATATTATATATATATATATATGTATATATATATATATATATGCACATTTCAGACACACAAAGTGCCCCACCCTTGGCCTGGATAACATGGCCACATACTAGCTTACCGTGGCTTTTGTTAATAGGGGTGGGATATTTGCTGTGGGGGAATGGGGGAGGGCCATGTTTTCGAAGGGGAATCCTTAGCTTACAAAGACTCACAATACCCCCCCCCTCCCTGGCTAGTCATGTTACTGTCTGTGTTTCCAACAAGGCACTGACCCTCCCCCCTGCTGCATCCCCTCGCCTTCGCCGCTAGAGCTTCCTTCACACTGTGGGCACCATGATGCCGATAGGAAAAATCAGCAGATGGTGAAACACTTTCTTGGGGCATTTTAGGCATCCTTGTTTTTCTAACGTCAGTTGCCCGGCATCCCTTTTTTTTCCCCGTCACAAATGTTATCGTTTCAGTGTTGTTTTTTTTCATCTTGACCGAATGTGCTTGCATATCTTTTTTGTATGCATGCATGTGCTGCTTGAAATCCTACAGCCCCGTTGCCTGTGCACTCATGACCAACAGAACGAGCCAAAGAAGCTCACAGTAAGCTTATTAATGTCTCCTGGTCGCTCTCCAGTATGGGGCTTGCTAGTTGCCATAGCAACCAGGACCTAGATATTGTTCAGTAGGAGAGGTGTGTAGATGTAGAATAAATATAAGCATCACCCTGTAGCCCTGGCCGGTGCTTATTATGTAAAGCAGCTAATCTTATTCTTAGTGTTAACGGTAATTTATTGCATTATAAAAAGCATGTATCATGGACTCTATTCCCGCAGGATACTCTTCATTTGTTAATTTGCATTTCTTATCGTATCACCTGCTGCCGATTCTAGTTGTACCTCACTGGACTTTCAGTACAAACCAATGCAGCTAAATGTGAGCCTCAACGCTGAAAACCCAAATTCCAATGCTCATCTCCCAGCGCCTGCAGAAATCAACAGGCGACAGCGCTCTTCGTCTTAAGTGCTGATGTGTGTTCACGCCCAGTCAAGCTGAGGGAAATCAAAAGACACTGAAAGATTAAGGAGGTCAGGTTTTACAGCTCCACTGAGGGAGGCAGGGAAAGAGGCTTTACCAGCCATTGACTACCGTGGAAAAAGGATGGCCTGCTTTCAAAGAGGCCGTGAGATATATTAGAGGCTGGTGTTCAAATGTCAGATAACCACTCCTACTCTCCTTAAATGGTTGATAAATAGATTTTTTTTTAAATGTGCCATGTTACAACATTTTCTTTACCGATTAGCATCAGCTGTTGTAATTGTTTGGTTTTGCAGTTGACCCAAATGATGAACAACATGAATAAGAGTCTGGAATTCTGGTGTCTAATACAATAAATCTCATGGTCATCTATAGCTAATAGTCTGTTGAGGCTGTGGAGATCATATCGTTACAGCACTGCCCCATCTCTCTATTGAAAGCCCAGGCTCTTAGACCACATGAGAAGCCAGGCAGTCAGCCAGAAACACTTATCATCCTGTCATCCGTTTTTCACTAGCTTCACAGCTCAATTGTGCTGTACGCTGAGCATCCATCCACGAGGGCTTGGAGATTTGGGGCCAACTGAGTGATCTCAATCTCAAAGTGAATCTGAGTGGCTTTGGCACCAAAACCACTAAATGTTCTCCACTAAGTATGTAGAAATACGCACACAATGGAGACGATGATATCATTTGTTTTGCAGGATTACCATGGATGCATACTCAAAAATTCAGTGTGGCTTAATATTGGTTTGAAACTATATTCAGTAAAAGGACAATTCAATAAAGTCCATAGCACTATTCAGGTTAGATCAAATGGTTTCCCTCGCCAGTCAGGTAATAACTGTATATTGTACAGTTGGTTTATACATAATTAATTACCGATATGTTCACAGTGTTTAATGTGGCAACAGCAGTAACAATGAAGCAAATTAGTGACAGAGTTTAATACTACACCATTAGACAAATCTGTTAATGCCGGTTGACCGGTACCAGCCGAGTAAGGACCACAAATCGGGAATAAAAAATTCTCCAGTTGATTTGTGTTTGTTTATCCCCATCTGTAGATTTGTTTGCCTTTTTAAAAGGGAGCCAAAAAAAAAAAAGTATAAAACAACACAATTGAAATTCAAGCTTAATTTAAGCAGCCGAAAGGTTAACTTGATTGTCCAAAAAGATAAATGCATCTTGCATACATTGAGATTGTTTGTTGCTCCCCTGAAAAAACTCATTAACCACCAAACCACGAGTAGAATTACTCTCCTGTAACTGGCTCACAACGACTAAAAGGACGAGGAAATCTGGAACTGTTAACGACGAACAAGACAGAAACAAAGCTGTCATGGTTTCATGTCACAGTGACCCAATGTTCCCCAAATCTAGCAAGCCAATTTTAGGAATCAGTTATCACTTACATGAAGTGACTTGCCAGTCAGGTAAAAAACTGTACAGTATAGTTTAACCAACATTTGGAAGGTGGCTAATCAGAATCTCTTAGAATGCAGATTGAGAAGACGATTCTGATGCCTCAGTGACGGTAACGAAGGCAAGATGCGTGTTCAGTCATGGGTGAAGGAACGCAGGAATAGCCTTATAGTGAGCAACACAAATGGATGAACAGTAAGGCCAGTCAGTTTCTGCAGCATACACTGATTTATATCCTCTTTTTCTCAATGGTACACCTACAGCAGTGGATTTCAGTCTACCATTGAGCAGAGCTCTGCTCGTGACTCAATGCTGCCATCTACTGGTACAAACAGACATCGCCCAAAGATGATGGCAGACGCACTAAAACATTACATAAGCCATAACAAACGGTGACGTCTTCTGTCTTTCAAAACAAATGATACTCTAGAAAAATACTTTCGATGCATAACAGTTCAATGGGCTATTATTTGAATAATTGTGAAAAACCTATCACTACATCAAGTGACACACACACAAACACACACACACACAACACAATTATAGCGTACAGATCTCCATACATTTTATTTAATAGTTAACCAGGGAGCGTCTGACAGGCTGGTGCACCTTTATCTCCTTAAAGGGAACAGCCGCTCCACTCCATGTTGAAGAGGAGCAGAACTCTAAAACAGAGGAGATTGGAAAATAGATTGGTTCGGCATTACTATGTCTCAAAACAAAAACATCAGTAACAATTTGCCACCAAAACATATATAAGTGTTACACCCAAAGGATGCATTTGAGCACATTTGCAGGATGAATATTCCCTGCTGATTATTGCTGCAAGAGAATATATGACTCAACACTTACTGGATGTAGCGTCTCTATATGAAGCAAAGCACTCATCACTGCGGCTGGATGGCACAGGATTTTTGGCTGCCAGCCGACACAGATTAGGCTTCACTTTAAAACGTCCTGTCACCAAACCAAAGAAATTGTTCAAAAGGAAAACAGTTATAATAATATAATAGAATATTTGCCCCTACAATAAGCCTGAAAGCACACCTGGGTGACTGACCAGGGTTGAGGACCCTATCTGCTGCCTGGTGCTCCAGGTGCCTGTGGAGGATGACTTCTGCCTTCCTCTGGTTTGTGCTGATGTCGGGCTCCGCCATGATCTCTGTTATCCTCAGGTTGTTCTTGATTGCCTTGGAGGCTGTGGAGCGGGCCAGTGTGGGTAGAAGCTCCTGGTACTCTTGGTCAGTGAAGTCTGACTCTGGGTCCTGAACATCTCTGATGCTGAGAAGGAGTTCAAAAGATAAGGGTTAGAATACCGACAGGATTCAGTTATCATATTTGTGTTTTGGGAATATCATTTATACACTGAGCAAATGTGCTGGTATGCCAACTGACTAGCATCCTCTTCAGCTGTGTTTAGTTGGATTCAACTAGAAGCGGTTTAGTGGATGTTTTTTTTTTCATTGCCCACATATTGTTATGAAAATATCCTCATGATCCAGCAAAAGCCACTGTACAGTATCGGCATCCTTTTGTTTTCAGATGAAACAAGCAGTAATATGTATAAGTTGTAATAGCAATGTCAGTATTCCCTGACAATTACACATATTATTGTATCGGTTTATGTGTAGTTACGTTAAAGACATTCCTGAGGGGTACATAAGCTAAACTATTCAGCAATGTTTAATTCACAGTAATGTCTCAAGAATAAGTGCAACACTTGGGGAACTTGTGAGTTAATAACACTGACACACAGACCAATCTATACCAATATCTAACTAAACTGTAAAAAGTATGCAAAACAAAATAGAACAGTTAGTATTTCTAAACTCCAAGGTGTCATATAAACGTCCTATCTATCTGGAGAAAGCAAGAAAGGATCTGCCTCAAACTCATTTTCAAACCCCGCTCCCAAACGACACTCACCTCTGGTTAGTTAAAACAGTGTAAACCTCCTGCACCAACAGTTCAGCTGCTCCTGGTTTAAAGTGAATGCTTCCATCAATTATCTCTTTCATCAAGTGCAGATTCTGCTTCTGTAAAGACTGGGACAATAAAAAAATTTTGGTAATCATCTGACTCAAAATAAGAACCCTCAAGTGCATGCAGGTAAAGAAAACATCATAATGTCTTCAGTATAGATTTAATGTGATTTGATGTAGAGTTGTGTTGTGTGCTGGTAGGTTGAGCTACATCACAACATTTGCGTTAGACACCTACAATTTGAGTCATTTTGAATGCCAAGTTGGTAGTCTACATCATGGGAAATTAAACCACATAACCACATGCCAACCAAAGCGAACAAAGAGACATTTCTTCCCAGCTCATTATTACTCTGAGGTGTTCTCCTCCTCTTACCTTCTCTATCTGGCTCCAGTTCCTCTGTTTGGCAGAGAGTGATGTTCCTTTGTCATATGAATGCACCAGAAAGTCTTGGGGGTAATAACGAGACAATATCTCTGCCACAAGGTAACCATTGGACAAATCTCTGGAAATAAAAAGCAGGGAGAACAAACTGAGTATATTTACTATGAAATCCTATTTGAACACTTTGCTGTCTTGGCACTGATCTGTTTTCTTCCGATATGTTTTGTAATCCTTGCTTTTGCTTTAAACTATACAACTGTTACAGTCTTTGGTTTTAACTGCATTGACATGGCAACGTTTGCTTCACATAGGTAGTGTTAACTAGGTTAAATTGTAGTTCTATAGCACGTTGGCTGAATCCTATTAAAACAAGGTGAACGCCAACCTATAACGTTAGGTTGAGCTTCGTTAACTTCACGTTAAATGTGACCAAGAACTGTAAAAACTGACGTTACAACTACATTTATACCGTTTTTAAAGTTTGGACATTGACCTGCAAATCTTTTTTTTTTTTGCTCACATGGGAATTAGTATAATATAGCGTAATATCGTAACGCTAGATGCGGTTAGTTTCATTCTTTACCTGCGCACATTCTTCGGATAAAATGACAAGTCCAGGCTTTGCAGCCATTTCACGACTTCTCTCGGCAGTCCTGTCTTTTTGGGAGACTGCGCAAAAGACATGCTGCTGTGAGCCTGGTGATGTCTAGAAAGATGGTGTTTATACTGTTAACTATACAGTCAGTCAGTCCATGAAATCATGCTAATAACTCGACCAGTTTCCTTCACGAGGTGCCGCTGCAGCCTGTCTGTATGTGACGCGTTGGACTTTGTTTACATTACCATGGCAGCGACACGAGACGCCTCTCTGACACGTGGGCCACACGCGGGTCACAGGTGTGTCGTGTCTGCACACAGACAGCGGTGACGGTTCACTGGCCTTCAGATGATGTTGCATTAACAACGAACTTTACGGAGAATTTCAAATAAATCATTTTGAACAGTATATTTAAGTTGAAAAATAAGACATTATGAAATGCACAGGGGGATCAGTCATGTAAATAATAAAGACATTGTGGAAAAAAATGCAAGACAAGATTTGAAATTAAGCTCAATATTATGAAATCTGATTTCATATTGCTACTTAATTCATATGATTTTGTTCATAATGTTCTTGGAGCTTTATTTCACTGAGGCATTGATACAAACAACTCTTCCTGCTCCGCTCTCTCTTGCTGTTCCACTCCCTCATATTTTCCATTAGGGACTTAACAATGAAGTCAGCTGCCTCCAGTTGTCAGTGCTCTGTAATCCAAGCTTAAACATGTCGACTATTTTGTTTAAATAATAATTCACCCACTGCACCTCTAAGCCCAACATAAGCGCACACAGCCTGCAATACAACATATGTTGGAATGCACCAGGTTTCAAAACAATTTTAATCATACAGTCGTGCGCGATACATTATATATCAAATGCAAAACTATGAGTACTCGTTCACATACTGTATATTATACTGCATTTATATGACATTATAATGTCAAAGTTTTCAAAGTGCATCACTCTTTGGTAGCTATTGCAACTATTAAGGCTTCTAACTACGGCAAACCTGAATTGCAAATAATATTGTATTTATTATATATTTCAACCACAATTTATCCAGGGAAGGCTAAGCCATGAACTCGTTTTTAGAAACCCCCTGCTTTACATTCATCCAGGTTCACAATAGTAATGGGATGCAGGCCAGCTCAACACAGCTTGGTACTGCCAGATACTCAGCGGCTACTGAGTCACTTAATTGACCGGTAGCCACAATTGAAGGAAGGAAGACTTCAAGGAGTTGATTAGCTCGTGGTGACAAAGGCTTATTTCTGTCCCATTTAGGCGGGCAGTGTCTGTCTGTCTGTCATTGGTACTGCAGGTAGTTCCTTAGCCTGTTGGGCAGGGGAAGGTGGGAGAGAAGGTGGAGTCTGTCACGGCCGACGCAGCTCCTGACGCACTGACGGCACAGCTGGCTCAGCCGTCGGGGTGTAACTAGGTCAATGAGGCAATGAAACATTATATGAGCTGGTCCTAATGTATAGATAAAAGGAGAGTAATATTACTTTATATCTGTTGATGAAGTGGTTCAAACACAGAAATAAATACAACAAAGACACAATACATGGAAACATAGGTCTGTAGTGCCTTACAAAAACAAGTTACAAGTGTTCTTGTACCTTCATATATCAGTAGGAAACCTTCTGTTAGACTGCTGGGTGGAGCCACGTCTACTGGCCTCTGAAACTCTGTGTTCCTGGCATTAATGTCTGCACCAAAGTCCAGCAGCAGCTTCACTACAGCTGTGCAGTCTTTTTCTGCAGCTGCATGTAAGGGTGAATCCAGGTATTTGCCTTTCTGTACACTTGCACCTGCATGGAGGACAACATGATTATCCATTCTAGACAAAGTTCAGATGGAAAAGCTTCAATGTCGTCTATTGGATATCATTGAAATCCAGCAGTTACTCTGTGACTATATATTCGTATTTAATATTTCAATGTAACTGCCTTCCCCTGTTGCCCTCTACATAACACTTTCTTATATTTCCCAGAAATTACTTTCAACCGCCCTGAGAGAATGAATGTGAACTTGTTACTTTCAATCAAAGGTAGCCAGCAGCATGGGCATACAAAATGCTTTGATATGTGATCCGTCACCTATGGGCTACATGGAACTGCTGTGCTGCTCCTTACTCAAATTGAAACACGTAGTATGTCTCTATTGGTGAGGCCAGTTTCAGAAAAAATGTATATATATATATATAGAAAGATAGTGTTGATACTGTTAACTATACAGTCAGTCAATCCATGAAATCATGCTAATAACTCGACCAGTTTCCTCTTTTTTTCTTACTCTGATTGATCTCTCGAAAGAAATGTTTAGCAGTTTGAAGAAAAGCTGACAGACCAACAACTCTCGCTGGAGTTTACCACTGCCTTGATGATTCACATAACTGACAAATAATAAAGCTGTTTTGTTGCTGCTGTGCGGGAAATGCCTGCCAGCTGCAATTAGGTACTTCATCATGAATAATGAAAGTAAATCAACATAAGGCCAAACACTTTTTTTTTTTAAAGAACTGCTGACACCTAAATAATTATATAACTCTTTGTTTGAATAAAGAGTTTTTTTTTTAAAAAGGCTTTTAAAATCCACTGTGCGTATATGTGTTTATGAACTTTTTTTTCCATTTCTATGAACAGCAAATGTGCTTGTGCATCCGTGTTTTGTTTGTTCATACAGGAAGTGTGCCTGTCTGTGTGGAGATGCAGAGATCCACACATTGTGCTGCGAGCTGACCTTCCCTCAGGAGTTTCCTGGCACACTCCAGCTTTTGGCAGACGCAGGCTGTATAGAGCGCTGTGCCCAGGTGAGGAATGTCCATGTCCACATCTGCCCCCCAAGTCACCAGAGCCTCCACACAACCGTAATGACCTGGAAGTAATGGAGCATGGAGACAGTAATCGGTTAGTGACAATGCGAGATAACTCTCCAAGCTGTCTGCTCGGGTCGTGTTGAGATTTATTTCTAAAAGCTGTTTTTCACAGTGCAGCACAGCAAAGGACACAAATACAGGTTGAAAGATCTGGAGTAAGCTGTAATTAGTAGAGTTGGAGTTATATATATTGGTTCATTTTATATATTAAAAACAGACATGTAGTGTCTGTCAATAGAAAACTACCTGGTATATTAGTGGATGCATTCCGTCATAATGCAAAATATTTAGTCACAATGCACCTTTGCTCGTAGCTTCATGGATTGGTGATGGATGGTATACAAGGCTCTGGGGTTTTGCTCCATTTTCCAAAAGAATTTCAGTGCATACCACACTGCCCACTGTACAGGCGTTGAACAGAGGGGTGACTCCATCAATTGTAGAAGCATTGACCTGCAAAAGTATTCTCTTAAATTGTTATTTTTAGGCCTTGTTTAACCATGCAAGGTGACTAATAGCAACAGCCTGGGGGGAACAGTTGAAGGGGAGCAGGGACTTAATAGCTCTACAGTGACTGCAGAAGAAGAACAGCGTTGCTCATCTGTTACTTCTACCCAGATTCTCCCGGCCATGGAAATGACATTTGACCTGTGCTGCGTGGCAACGTCAAAGGACAATACGTGACTTACATTTGCTCCGGCATCAATGAGAGCTCTGGCACAAGCGACATGGTCTCCGACACAGGCCTCGTGAAGGGGTGTCACATGGTCTATAGTCAGAACATTCACACTGTGACCCTGGAAACCGAATCAAACAGCCACAGATATTAAGACGTTATATATGGTGCATTAACACATGACCTTTGTCAGCCTCTATTGGTGAACACCAGTAATTGCAAGAACAATAGCTTAATCTTCTTTCCTAAACCAGACCCATTCCTCAGTTGTCAGTAATTGACACACTACATTGTACAGTCACATCTGAACAATAGCGATTAATAAGCTTGCTAATCAAAGCGCAGACCCAATAGAAGTCTGGTTAAGAGCTAATAAATCACTATGCAAAACTACTGTAATGCTATCACAGCTTTGTCATGAGCTTGTCTGTGTTAAGAACAAGGCATTGTTGGCTTCGTGGCTGAAATGTCTTTCGCTCCTGTAGTGCACTGCTTAATCTGTGAGCAGCTGAATTTGCAAGTGAAAGAGGAAATTCTCCCAGTCTGCCATTTATCAGTATTTGGCATTAATCAGCAACTTTGTCGACGCCCTCGGATACTGTATATTATGGTTATGTAATACTATATATTATGGTTATTCTGTGCTGTGTGTATTTACTTAAAAAAAACTATATTAGTGCTGTTATTCTAAGATGTCAAGTTATGGTATATTGTAAGCTTATACACAACATGACAAATGACAACATTTAGTCTTGAGAGGTAATAGAGGTGGAGACAGACAGATTCCCAGATAACCCTACCTACATACTTTCATTCAAATCTTTTTCTTTAACATCTAATCCAGGAGTCTACAAAGGCACTGATACAAATTGAATTGCACGAGGGACAGTTACATCAGACCCCATGTGTACAGATGAGAGGATGCCCATAACTCTCCCAGGGATTGAGTTCTGCACATGGGAGAAGTTTGCCTTCTGCCAGAAATCTCCTTAAATAAGTTGAAGCAAGAAACCTACTTAGTTCGGTTCAGGATTGGGTTCAGATCAGAACGCCCTGAAGGCAAACTTCCTCTATTGTGCTTGTGTTCTCTTTACCTGTAAAATAAGGGTCTTCAAGGCCAGGAGGCGGCCCTGACTCGCTGCATCGTGGAGGGGTGAGCGGTCCGCCCAGGATCCTGCAGTAAGAGTAAGTAAAGTAAAATACTCTCTTGATGTTATATGAATATAACTAAGCATCGCGTGTGTACCATGAAAATAATTGTGATTTTATGTCTTTATGAAATTATTTTATGGATTTTTGTTGTTTGTTGATTCATCATGTCTTATATCATAATTCCTTTATTGTTTAGCCAATCATGGCTGCTTAATGAAATCCAAACCACATATATATATAATAATATATATAATATATATCCATCATCTTGATATGTTTATCATTGTCATGTTCCAAGAGTTAATGAATGGGCCATCTTATTATTATGTGACTAATGATGCTTGAAGTCCAGTATAACTCAGCATATTAACACTCCATTCACATAACACCTTATATAACCTTGAGGAATTTGCGGTGGACGTTTGATTTTGGCAAGAAATCTGATAAAGCACACCTGAGTCAATGTCCACGATAACAGCCGATGCACACGTTATCATCATCATTGTCATCTCTCTCCATTTTAATCATAATTTAGATAATAACAGATCTAATCTTTTCTATAAATCTTAAGCTATTTTATTCATGCAACCTATTTTCCTTGACTGATATTAATTTGAAATACGGGTATAAAAGAAGCAGCTACGGACATCAAACAGATTTCTTAGAGCAAGGAGGACCGTATCTACAGGACTGTGACTAATACACTAAGCTTAGCTGATTAGTATTCCATGGAGTAGGTCCACTTTAAATTAAACATCCCCTTGAATGATAGATATAGATTATGTTGTCGTCGTGCCTCCGAACTGCCTGTCCCTGAGAGTGTGGAGTGTTGTTTTGGTTGCTGTCTGAGTGTGAAAGGGTGCACTGCATAGCTGGGAATGGAAACTAGGGCAGGATGGGGGTGGGGGCGTGAGGAGCGGGGTATCATGACTGTGTTCTATTAATACATTAGAGAAAAAGAGCTGCCAGCCGACAGTGTCTTCGTTTTAATATTGAATGTACAGTTCAGGATTCATAAGTAGTCATTAAGCTGATGAAATAAAAGTAATTCATATCCACAGTGTGCATTAATGTGAATACAATTAATGGCTCTTATACTATTTGGATCAGCAATGCGATAATAGCTCATTTGTAAACACGGAAATTGAGAGTGTGCGGTTGTGTGTGAGCGGGGAGCACCACAAGTTGATTTTAAAGCAATATTATTCTATTCTGCCGATGACCTTATACGCCCTCAGGTCGAATATGTTGCTTGATGTGTGGTGTACACACCAAATGTGCCTTTAGCACACAAATCTATATGCTTAAAATGATGCAGTTTGTGAAACAAATGAACCACCTTGAAAACAACAACAACCCTTTCAGGTTTTTCATGTTTGTACTTACTGTGTTTTTGACCATAATCATAGAACTCTGCTGATATCCTGGCAGCCTCTTTGCGGTTCCCGCGGATGATGTAGAAGTATGTCAGCAAGTTGAGAGAGATCTTAACAAAGAGTTTAAAGCAGAACAGTGCCAAGATGCTGAGGTAAACATTGGCCAACCGGGCCACGAAGGTCTTATTGGAGAGTTCCTCTGTTGGGTCTGACATTTCCTCCGACACGTTACAGAGGGGCTTTAGTTATGGTGAAGGCAGGATCGGATACCACTCCAAAAAGCACAAGAGTAGTCTGCTTTTTCTCCCAGTGTACTGACTGGTTGGCTGGTCCAGGCTGGAAAAAAATGCCCTGCAGCTGCTACTGTGCCTGAGAGCAAATACTCCAATGTTAATGTACAATGTGTGTGTGTGTGTGTGTGTGTGTGTGTGTGTGTCTGGAGATTTTCACAGTGGTAACCGTTCCAGTTGCAAATATGACATTAATTGCATTCATTTTAACTCATGATGATATTTAATTATGGATAAATTAGATACTTTTTTTAATGAATATTTGCATTAATTAAAAATAATGGCAGTATTTAATTTAGGATAAATTAGGGAAAAATATAATATTCTCCATACATTTTAACTCATGATAGCATGTAATTCTAAATAGAAACCAATCAATTGAAATCAACCCAATCTCGTATAATCACATTTTATCTTTTAATTAGGTTTTGCCAGGATAATCTTTCTAAGTTCCTTAGTTTTTTTGTTTCATCTGTGAAACAGGTGATAAAAAAAGTTGTATTGTTCCTGTATATGAATGTTCATATAATGTCTATAGCTACAACCTTGGTTAAGTCGACCAAGACGATTTGCAGTTAGTTAGGGACACTGAATCTTATGATTATTGAGTTGTCAGGAGTTTGTCTTGTCTGTATGTGTGTTTTAGTCTTCTCCTGTTTATTCTGTAATGTTATGGTTACGATGGCTGTGTTTTATCTCCAGCACTATGCCATTAGATGACTTCTGCAGCACAGCTGTACATAACAAAGCCCTGTCATCAATGATGAAATGAGCGGGACATTTGGACACTTGCTATGGGAACAGGATCGTTTTGCACATTCAATGATGTCTATACACAACAGTTCAAGCACTTTGGATAGATTTAGATTTTGGTTATTTGAATTAATATGGTTATTTTTCATATTTATGATACACAATTGGATGCTGTTTATTGAATATTGCAATGCTTATTCTTAATCTTCAGTAGACAGTTGAACCATTGGTATAAGTAGACCAAGTAGAATGGTTTAGAATCTAAATCACCTTTGAGGCCAGTCAGCTCATTTCTGTTAGTTTAATATTCAAAGGGAAGTCCAACAATTCCATCCTAGAGGTGTGAGCCACGTCGGTGAAGATCAAATAAATAAACATTGCACTGTAATTGCAATATATTCAATAAACAGCATCCAATTCTATAACATAAATGAATAACCATGTTAATTAGAATTTCCAAAATCAACATGTATCCAAAGTGCTTATTTTATTGTATAGCTATCATTACATCTACAAATGATCCCATTCCCTTAATAAAGTGTCCAAATATCCTACATTTTGTTAAATGTATTTTGGATGTGTTTCGTCATTAATGATTGACAGGGCTTTCCTGTGTACAGTTGTGATGTAGAGGTCATCAGATGGCTTATGTTGGCAGCCCACTATCATCCCTATACTGCCTTGACAATCCTGGTCAGTTTGTTTTTGATAAGTCATGTGCCAATACCAGACAAATACACTTTTTCGAAACAACAAGACTGACCCCAAACCCCTTCAGTCTCCTAATGTAACTCTCCGACTTACTTTCTTGCATATAAAATCCACAGTTGTCATCTATGTGTGTACCCAGATTAAAACAGTTGACAGTCTCCACAGTTTGGTCACACAGTATCAGTGCTGATGTGTCTGCTTTATTTAGAATGCGTTCCTTTGTTTTTCCAGCACTAATTAGATACGAGCTGGACTTACATCATTGTTCTAGTTTGGAAACCTGAGCAAAATAGTCAGGGACATCATCATTTTTGTATAAAAAGGCCCACCAAAGCCACCAACATCAGCAAATTCAAAAAGGTTGAAATTGCTGTTAAACTGCGTCATTTCATTGGCGTACACAGAACATGGAGATAGAATGCAGCCATCACAACCATAACATTACAGAACAAACAAGACAAGACTAAAACACAGAGACAAGACAAGCTCCTGACAACTCAATAATCCGATTTTTTTTAATAGTCTGTTAGACTCCAGTGTCCCCGACACCTTACAAATCATAATATATGGTCCATTTCACTCCAGTATCCCCAACTCATTGCAAATCATATTACGGTATGTTTCAATAATCCAAAAACAAACATCCCACTCCCAAGGGGTGAAGAGTGCCATGACTAATGTCACAGGTTGTAGCAGCTGGGTGGTTATGAACAATATGTTTTTCCACATGCTGCAAACGGCGATATTATAGGCAACACTACGGCAGACAAGTGCCAATTAAAATACATTTCTAGCTAAAAGAAAGACATGACAGTAATGTGCATGGAGGAATTTAAAATCACCTGGATGGAAACATGACTTCATTCTTTTTTAGAACATGGGGTCGTGGTGCCGAAATGATTATTACAACAACAAACACTTAAAATAAGCAACAAAACAAGTAGGGCCTACCCGTTTATACAGATGATTAAAGTGGGGACAAATGTTAAATATAGATATGTTATTTATTTATGTTTGAACCTTCTTTTTTTACCTGTTCTTAAATCATAAATACAGGAGAAAACAATTTAGATCACTTTTTTCCCTCCCATTGCTTCTGGCCTCTCCAGGAAGCGCCTCTAAACGCTGCGCATGCGCTATACATTAAACCTCACCTTTTTCCGCCAATATCACTTTCGTATCAACTTCCCTTTTCAATCACTGAATGTGTTTAACCGACATCGCTTTGTCAAATGAGGGGCGGCCATCCGTATCTAGTACTTATAGCGGCCGTGTCCACACTCGTCTCTCCTCTCTGCTGTCAGAACGTGAGCTCGGATGAGAATCGGACGCAGTTTAATGGCTCTGCAGTTGGTTTCGACTCATTCAGAGAGCAGTTCCACCGCACGTATGCAGTCAACGGCGAGGAATTTAACCGTCGTCGTCTGCATTTTCAGGTAACGTTAACGTTAAGCGCGAGACAGAGACGTGCAGAGAAACTGTTGTCACTCGTTACTTTGCACACACACACACACACACACACACTCTTCAACACGGCTGAAAACAAACGGCCTGCACACGTCACAACAGACGTCGCCCACTTATGCAAATGAGGACATTTATTTATATTTTGGTAGAAAATACAATTTTATTGTAGGTTAATGTGAAATAAATGACGATGGAATTAGAACTCCTCAATTAACTCAGTTTAATACTCCAATAAAAGTCATGAAAGACAATAACCTGGAAAGTGCAGGTTTACAGATGTACCAAGAGTAAAATGTACTTGAAGTGAGAGTGGTTATGTTAAGATAGGGGCCTTAGTCACATATTATAAAGATAAGACGATGACATGTGTTCGTGGGGATTGTATAGTGAGGTCATTGGCATTTTGCATCCTTTAACTATATTCGTGCTACTGTGATATAAGGTTTTAGCATTGGCCAGTGTACTAATTGACACTTGTGGCTACTGTTCAGCAAAAGTTATAGTTTTAAAAGTAAATCTTTAACTGAAATGTCTCCCTTTCAGAGTGCTTTAGACTCAGTTACTAGTTTATTAGGTACAGCTAGGTCAAACTAGAGCATGTAATGAAATGAATCCTCTCTTATTGAAGGCTACAATGTTCAGAGGTTGTTGTTGGAACTGTTTTAAAGAGGTATTGATTCAATTTCAAGGTGATTTTGAAGGCTGTTAGTTTGAGGTGCTGTTGCATTGCATTGTGTGTTATACTGAGAGGCTTCACACCTCATGTATAAAGGTTGTCCCTTGCTGTATTAGACTGCATTTTGTTTAAGTTAAGTGTACTAGCTGCCTAATACAGTAAACTCATTTTATAAGTATTATATAATTAGAATATTATTATTATTAAAGCAGTATTTCAATACCGTAGCTGATTGAATTGGGGGAATGATTTATTTTATTATATTTTAATCTGCGGGATCTCTTGTGGGATGTATTTCAGACTCTCTCATGTTGTGTTATTAAGAAAAAGTAAAAAAACAAACAAATCAGCTCCAGACCTTTTGTGTATTTTTTTCAGTTTTTCATCTACTTTTCAGTGTTGTTTTATGCAATAAATTATACTTAAACAACTCATTTTGCCTCGAGTTGCCTGCATTTTGCTGCCCCCTCCGTTAACATGATCCCACCTAATCTGTGCTGTGTGTTATTGCAGGATGCTACAAAGCGGCATGCATACCTGAACGCTCTCTCCACAGTACCACAGTCTGCCAAGTATGGCGTTAACCGCTTCTCTGACCTCTCGCAGCAGGAATTCAGAGGTAGGCTGAGTGATCAAGTGAAATGTAGTTTGTATCCGTCCAGTGGATTGTTTTAAATGTACTTGAGCGACTGGGCAGAATCTGCACAGTCATAGTTTACGGTGCGTCTTTGTCTCCAGGAATGACTTTGAACTGTTTTCTGTCATCCACAGATCTCTACCTGCGAGCAAGCGCAGACTCCGCTCCGCTCTTCTCTGGACTGAAGACAGAGGGACTCCCAGACAAATTTGACTGGAGGGACAAAGCAGTGGTGGCACCGGTCCAGAACCAGGGAGCAGTAAGGTTGACACAGATGGATGATAGATGTGCTATATAGGTAGGGATGTACTGTAGGTACACAGTCGGGTTACGTTCCAACTAACGAATGCCATTTTTTTTTTTAGATGATGTCATAACAAACCGGTGAGAAATAGACGACTCAAATCTAAGGGAGCCTATAATAGGCCTCGGAAATTATACAGTCAAAATGGAGACGTTGGTCCTTGACGAGTGAGACAAATATCCATTTATTTAAGATCCCCCTTCAGACACATTTTAAGACATAAAAATACTTAACATGGAATGATCATTTTAATATCTTTAAAATGTAAAAGTGCATTGTTCTTTGAAAGGGTGTGTGCTTGCATTATTATGCTATTTAATTATCATTATATAAGTGGCGTAAAATGGTTTTAATATAACAATAATATTGTTGATAGCAGTTATTAATGGGACAATATATTATCCATCAAAATGAGTCATCATGACAGGCATACCTAATAAGTTTTCTTCTGAAAAATAAATTAAATTACATATTTAGAAAATCTTTTTTAAATGATCTACTCCTCCCCTGATTTAAAAAAAAAAATCCAGCATCTATAGACAAACATTGCTCATTTTAAAAGTTGAACTACTGGACACACGATGTCTCTTACTTCACTGAAAAGTCCAGTCTCTATGTTACGTGTACTGTAGGCTTCGATACTTCACATCACACAACACGATTGGCTTCCAAACCTGTTATGATATCACAGAATCATGATTGGACGTGCACATCTCCCACAGATTTAAGGTGAGCCCAGAAAGACTTTCCCTCCTCAGCAGATTGATTTGAAAACAGCCTTCCTATGTCAATGCATCATTCTGCACAGTGAAGGTCAAACACCCAAGTGGAGTACCAATAAGCAAGCCGCATATTGAGTGGACGGGGCGCTTTAATAATGGTCAAAGGACAAACTCGACCATTAAGTGTGACTTTAAGTGAGATGGAGCTGTAGCTCGTCCTCGCTGAAGGTTCACTTTCCTTTTATCTCTTTAGTCGGTCAACTTGCCGTTAGGGATGATATTTTCGCTGCGAAACAGTTGTCCCGGGGGAGAGACACAGCCCATACAGACAACATCCTGCACCACAACATATATTTATTTTTTTCTTGAATTCAGGCAAGGTTTACCGCTCCAGGGAGAACCTGAGCATGACCGCACACTCGCCTACCAATCTGCTGCAGTGCTTTCTTTCTTCTTTTGGTCCCGTCTATAGACCTGCCTGGGCTGAGTTACTCCAACAGATACAAATTGTAGATGCATAAACAGAAAAATAAAATGCAGTACGATGCGCAAAGACACAACATATCAAGCCACTTACGTCTCGTAAATTCTTCTTGATTCAGTTTTCCCTTATCTTGATTCCACTTTTATGACTCGAGTGCATTTCGTCACTTTAAAGGAGCGAGCAGATGCTCCTAATATTTTGTACACTCAGCGCATACTTATCTCCAGTGCAAGCAATAATGACTGATTTTGGTTTTCAGTATTGATTGTAAAGCCATGGAACCATATTGAGCAACAGCATATTGGATTTTTACACGGAGAGAGCTCGGGTTTTCATCACATTTGTGGGAATGAATGCTGAGCAAGTGAACTGTGCAGAGTCTGATGCCGTTTGGAGAATGAGATTGCCTGTGCAAATGTTCTACAGCTTACATAATGAAATACTGTACGTCTGACTGGTTCCAGGAAAAAAACACTGTCATCTACATGATCTATGTTGTGTAAGAGCAAACTTTTGCAATCGAAAAACATCTCAAATGATCCTTCCGACTTTAAAGCTTAAATACATTCACTGATTCAGAAATGAACGTTTCCCTCAAGGCGCAGCACACCTTGAGGTGTTTCGGTCAGTAGATGGCAGCAGAAAACAAACAGTTCACTCAGACTGGCCAGATCGTCTCACCTCAGCGAGATCAACAGCATCCACACTCACTGTAGAGTCCATGTCTTCTGGATGTGGTTCCAACTGTAATCATGTTTAGTCAGTGCTTTAGCCGCCATTGTGTTAGCCTGATATGGATGTCTTTAAACATCATTCAACATAAACCATGTCTTTAGCTTCTCTGTTATATAAGATAAGCAAAATGACAATTTCTTTCTTCTGGCTATCATGAAATGTGATTTTATTGTCTTGTATTCTATAGTGTTTTTTTCCCCGATCACTGTCCATTTTACCTTTGCAGTGTGGGAGTTGTTGGGCGTTTAGTGTGGTTGGTGCCACACAGTCCGTCCATGCTATCGGAGGCTCGCAGCTGGAGCTGCTCAGTGTGCAGCAGGTTCTGGACTGCTCCTTCCGAAATGAAGGCTGCAGTGGAGGCTCCACGGTCCAGGCCCTGAATTGGTTAAAGCAAGTATGTTGATCTTTTTTACATCATTTCAGGCCTTTAAACATGTTTTCAGGTCTTTAAACAGAAGCTTCCTAAATGGTTTACAGTGAGTATGAATAGGATAAACTCCCAATACTTCACATACACGAGATTTAATGAATACTTGTGTCCTCCCAACGCGCCTGTTTATGAAAGAGGAGACCTGTGGGAAGATATGCACATTTAGCTTTAGCTAGGAATCAGGTAATATTGTCATGTATTTTAATTAGAGAGATATGAAGAGGCAGGAGGCAAAATAAGATCGCTGTCTCTTGTCGGACATAAATTAGAAAACTGCCTGTGCCAGGATCTTTCATAAACAAGATGAATGGATATTTTGCATTCAGGTAACACACCGACGGAGACAAACTATTTCTCTTTCTAGACCAGAGTGAAATTGGTGCCTCAGTCAGAGTATCCCTACAAGGCCAAGACGGGAATCTGCCATTTTTTCTCTCAGTCGCATGGCGGTGTTGCTGTGAAGAACTTCACTGCACATGGCTTCAGGTAAAAGACTCATTCCCCCCCCCCCCCTCCCAGTTGTCTAGAACTAAAAAACGGAATAGCGCTATATTTGGGCAGCATCACATGGATTTTAATGTGTTTTTTCATAAAGTACCAAGGACGGACCAGAGGTGAGGTGAGTTGGTCCTGCGCAATGACAGACCACAGTGTTTACTGTGTCAACACAGGCACGGATTGCTTCAGTAGCACAGAGGTTCTTTACTCCGGTCACAATGACTGGCCCGGAGTTACCTTGAGTTAAAGGGAATCAGACCGTCGTTATTTAATATTGAACAGGATCGTGACTCTCACTCATGCATCTATCTTTGTTGCACTGCTATGATAGCGAGGGTCAGGGAGGAGTTGATGATGTTTTAATAATTAGTTAGCAGAATTAACAAGATTGTTACATTTGCTAATCTAATGTAACATTTTTTTTGTTTTTATAGTTTCTCTCCTGACATACAACTTCTATTGGCTGCAGCTTTTTATTTATAACATTTGGAAGTATAACGATATTTGTTTATTGAACCTAAAAGTACAGCATGGTTGTTTTCAAACCTCAATGTCAATGTCATGCAACTATTAAAAGATCTCTTTATCTCCACAATCCACTGATCCCAGTGTGAAATGTTGCCCCCGCCTTCAGAAGGGTCAGAGTACTGTGCCATTGAGTACATCAAGCTGCTTGAATTGTGCAGAGAGAAGACACGGGGGGTCACGGGGCTTCTTACGTCAGACCTTTACTGCTGCACAGCAAAAGATAAACAGGATCATAACGTTTCAACAAGACAAGACCTCACCTCACCACGAACAGAGTGTGAAATGGGCTTTATTTAATATGGTTTTGGCACAGACTAGACTCCGTGGCCCTTATGTCATGAGCCAAGCAGAGGAGAGGGCATCACTAGTGGGAAATAATTTGCTGGAAGGACAAAGTGGGGGGGGGGGGGGGGCCTGCATATGTCAACAGAGAGAATGAGGAAAAATACCAGCTTTATGAATGAGAGGGGTGGAGAGAGATGACATGCTGAACACAAGGTCCAGACAAACAATGAACTAAAGTCATGTTGCCTGAGGGAGTGTATCTTGGTTTTGCAACCCTTGTGACTTTAACATAATAGAACACATGATAATCCAGCAAAATACAGAGAACTCACAGGGCCAGCCTTGCTGCCTCAAGAGTAAAATGTTCCGCTTATTCCTCCTCAGTGGCCAAGAGGAGGCGATGATGGGTCATCTGGTGGAGCGTGGTCCCTTGGCTGCTATCGTGGATGCTGTCAGCTGGCAGGGTTACCTGGGTGGAATCATCCAGCACCACTGCTCCAGCCAATGGTCGAACCATGCCGTCCTGGTTGTTGGATACAACACTGTTGGTACATGCAGTCCACTACACTGTCATGAGAATGAATCATAATCCACGAATGACAGCTGGGATTTCATATTTTACTTCTGCTACCATTTACCTTTTTAGGTCAAGAACGTTGTGCAACCCCCCCCCTAGGGTCTGTGAAAGTCATTTCAATCTGCACTATGCAAGATTTTTAGATTTAAAAATAATTCCAGTCTAATCTCAAATTGCTGCTGCAACAGAGCAGACAGTCTAATCCTCCCTAATGAATTGCTCCAACAAAAGGAGATGGAGCCAAACCTATTTCAATAAAGATGTTTAGTTTATTACTGACCCCCAAAATTACAATATTTTAAATCAAGTGAAATATATGTTGAACATTTACAGTGACAATTAAGGTTTGTTTTGTCATTTCATCAGTATTGTAGTGACTTGCCTTACTAGTAGAAAAGATTTCATTATATCGTGACACTGGTTAAATATTTCTGTAGGTTTATGAAAAAAACAACCTTTGGACTCCCGTTTGTCCTTTTTTGTGTGCCCACGGTTTCTAAGCATAGATGTTCCGATTATTCAGTTACCTGTTAAAGCTCCGTGTCACGGGTTTAAGACACCGAATCGGTGTGAAAAATCTTTAAAGGTTGAATTTAACAATCCATGTCATTTTAACAGGAGTTTTTCAGAACATCATCACAGCTACTACCTCTGTGTATTCCTTCACATTGTTCACGCACATCGGTATTTGATATTTCTTCGCATCAATTATTTCACACACACTTGTGTTTTGTGGGTATAACACAAGGATATAGGTGATTATGTAACCGTCTAAAGTGGTTGCAGCTGCAGTACACACACACACACATGCGCTTTAATGCTCCTCTACCCTGTAAATAATTTAATCTTAAAACACGTTTGTCTATTTTAGGGGATATTCCATACTGGATTGTGCAGAACTCTTGGGGAACAGAATGGGGGAATGAGGGTTATGTTTATATAAAAATCGGTGGAAACCTTTGTGGTAAGTATGATCTTTGCCTCTTGTCCTCTCCTTTTAGTATGGCGGCTCTGTGTTGCTGTCCCCACTATCCCCTCAGGGATTAATACCACATCCTTCCGTTTTTCTCTTCACAGGTATTGCCGATTCTGTGGCAGCAGTTTTCCTTTGACAAGATGGTGTGTATCTCTGTCTGTATGAGTGTGTGTGTGTGTGTGTGTGTGTGTTCACCGCTGCCAAAATCAACAGTCATCTGTTTGTCTCACTTTAAATATTAATTTTATTGAAATGTCAACATGTTACATCAGTAAAAGAAAATAAATGACTTTATATGCTGATAACTGTCGTCTCATACCTGAGCACAACACTGCACAACAATAATAATAAGATAAATGCACAGTACAAAAATGATTAGATACATGTTTTGAGTGATATGGCTAGTAAATGTATCTATACAGAGATCAATCACTGCATAAATACACAACAAAATGAATGTAACACAATATAGCATACTATACAAAAGACATTATTAACATTATGTACAAATGATATAGTTTGTGTTTTACATTTACGAGCTGCAGATTGTTCTATTTTAGATGTTGGCATTGATTGATGATACAGAGGTTTATTATAATTTTATGAATCCTAGTATCAATAGTCGGAAATTGCTCCCTCTCGGACGTTTTCTCCATGCTGACATGAAAGATAATGCGTTTGTTAAAACCCATCATAGCCACCGGTTTGATCACTGCTCTCACTGATCCATTTGCTTTCAGGTCAGTCACAGTCAATTTACATAATTGTGTTGAGAAAACATCAGAGCAAATTTTTATCAAGGAGCCATCTGCTATACTGTTCACCGGTCGAGATTAGAGATTAGAGTAAAACAGTCTAATTTTGGCCGTCACAAAGAGATGAAAAAGATGTATTTGTGACATTGCTCCACGTTGATGTCAACACATTTTTTCTGTATATACATTTTCAATCCCAATATTCAAATTCTGGATCTAGACGTTCTAGAAATCCCAAAACAATAATAACACCGTGGTATCCAATGTCTCTCCATGATAGATTGTTGATGACCCCACCCTGTGCCAGATTTCACTCCAACATCTTTTTTTCCCCACTGGAACCCCCTCCCCACCAAATTAAGATGCAAGATGCTCAAAAAATTTGAGGGCAAAATGAAGACTGCCCCCCATTTTTTTTTTTAGAAAACATAAAACCTTTCAATGTATATTTTTCAGGTAAATCTGCCTGATGTCATGCATATCGGATCAAGGTTGAAACATTGTGTGTCCTCTCAGGGAAATGCGGTTCTCTTATTCATTCAGCTATTGGTCCTCACACCTGTCACTGAAACCGTTCAGCTGTGCAAAGGATCTACTGTTTTGGGGGTTACAGTGAAAAACAGAAAAGGCAGTGGAGACGGCTGAGACACCCGCTAGTAGTCTGAGTCTTCACTGCTGAAGTAGGAGCTGTCGCAACATTCGGCCATGTAGAGGAACTTATGAACGTTGGGATTTAGCTTGGGGACCCAGTGGCGAGGCACCAGGAACGTTGCCAGATTGAACAGATCCACAAACACTTTGTAGCGGTCACTAAAGGGAAAGAAAGTCATTTATTAAATACTTAACTTATGCACTCTCCCGATATAATTGCGCATCTGTTACAAAATTGTACTGTGTGAAGGACAACAGCAAAATTAAACTGCTGCCAAAATGTAATAAGGAACTTGTCGTCGCTCCTTCTAAATGAACTCGAAGTATAGTTTGTGCATGTCAGGAGGAAGTGACCATATGACAAGTTCATTTAGATAAGCACAGAGTAGAAGTGTCCTGTCCTTATCTAAATGAACTCTTGACGTGTTTAAGATACCTGCAGTGTAAAGTGTTTAATCAGTAGGTTAAAGATTAGAGCATACAATACCTGACAGTCGATCTCAGGTAGTGGTAGCCAGATGAGCCTCCTGTGCCGGCTTTGCTGCCAATCATACGATGCACCATGCATACGTGATTGTCTAAAAACAAAAGACAGAAATAGCCTCTGTTGTATGAGAGTTGTTTTGGCTCTGCATGTTTCATTTGAACTGTAAATTGTTTAGACGTAAAGTGAGACAAGGGAAAATAGAAATTGTTGTTTCATGGGAATAGGTTGTTGGATTGATCAGCAGGCGAAGAAGGATGTTGTGAGATTCTTCTGCCTCTGAGGCCCTGACCTAACTTTAGCTCTGTCAACTCCCTTGTTAGTAGTTTTTTGCTGCACAATGTTCTGTTCTTCCTGATTGGTGAGCACATGCAGCGGACTGACGGGGGATGCTACAGAAACTTACATCGCCATTTTGTCATGAGGGTGTCAATATCCATGAGGGACGTGAGCAGCTGGAAAGGGACCTGGAACCTCGGCTCCTCCCTGAAAGGTAAAAGAAGATTTTAGTATTTTTATTTTTGAAGGATTTAGGATATTTTGTACGGATCATTAAGTGGAGTATGAAAACGCTTCTGGGTGGTGTTCATAGAAGTTGTAAAATGAGAGTGATTACTGTGACCGTCACATGACACTGACTCTTGTGTGGCCTTGATGAGTCTCGCGAAGTTGCGTCGCGACATAATAAAAGGCGAAAGGAATGCCGTTAAAAAAACCACAAACCTGTAGAAGTAGATCATCAGGGCGCCTTGGAGAGCCTTGTAAGAGAGCCGCCTCTCACCTTGTCAGCAACATTTAGAGAGTATTACTTTTTAAGCAAAAACTAATTCTCTTTGTGTGGTTTTGAGCCTAATTCACAAAATGATACATGGCACTGATACAATTTAGAGTCAAATCTAGACCAAACATATGTGAAGCCTTGACTTGACACATTACGACAATTGACAGTCAGCTTTTTTTCCAACTTGTGGAAAGCTCTCACCTTTGCTGCAGAGATGGTCATGGCGCTTTTCATCAAACAGAGAAGTGAACAGCTCTCTCTGTTTGACCAGCTCCGCCATCACGTCTTCCTTGTCCTCAGACTCTGCCATTTTCTTTAAGAAAAATAATCAAAAAAATATCTCTTGTCAGTCATCTGACAGAGGCTGAAAGTTTGTTTCCGGAAGCTGGAGTCATCTCTTACCTCGATTTTCTCCTTCTCCTGATTCAGCCCCTTAAATATATTGATTTCCAGCCTTTCCCAGAAATTGAATCCGTCCGCCTCCAAGCCAGGAGTTCTCTCCAGCCACTCCTGTGAAAAAACAGACGAGGGGTTTTATCACCTCTGTACCCTGGTGAGTAGCACACGGGCGTATCCAGAGCAAGATACAGCAAACAGAATGTCGAAGAAAGCTGATACAGAAAAATATAATTATGCCTTCTTCAATTAACTTGAAGCTGATGACCATGTGTTTGGTGGTTGTAGGATGTACCTCGACTAGTTTTAGGAGTGTTGGCTCCTGTTCAGTGGCGAGCAGCGTCTCGCTGTCCTGACCCTTGAAATTGTCCCTGTAATGGCGTCGGTTGTATGGAACCCTCAGGTTGTCTAGGACCCCGATTTTGTTCTCCAAAATCCGAAATTGAAGGCTTTGGAATCCGGAGGCTGGAGTCAAGTAGTCTCTACACACAAACACACACACACACACACAAGTCAGCGTACACACACACACAACACAGAGCGCAGTATCGTGAGGGAGTTTGAGAGCCGAAGGAGAAAGGGCCAGAAGATATTTAGAAGCTTACCGAAAGTCAAAAAAGTCCAAGGCTGTCATTGTCTCCAAAACCGCGAACTGTTCCACCAGCAGTCTGAATATCCTCACAATCCTCTGGATGCGGTTGTTGACTTTGAGCATATTGCGTTCGTCTCGGACCTGAAGGAATATCAGAATGTCGAAGGAAATAATTAGCAAGCATGGCACACCTTGTAAGCACATACCCAGAACAACTAGGTAGAGGTTAGATATATTACATCAATATTTCATCAACCTAATGTGTCACTCTTTAGGAAAAAGTCAATAATTAAAACTGTTGATTTAAATGTAGAACATCAGCCCGAGGGATACACGACATTTCTTGATTTTTTTCGCTAACTGGCCGTGAGATCTGACTATCATAATGTCGTCCTCTTGAGGATTTTGTGCTTTGTGATTTCATATTTTGAGCAGGGTTTAATCTTCAACACTTGACAGTTCACATTTAATTAAAAGATCTTTAGAATTTAGTGGAACAAAATGTTCTTCTCTACTTATATATATATACTAATATATATTTTTCTGGATTTGATCCATGCCATGTTACCTTCTGTCGTCATGAACAAGAATAACAAAAACACCATCACGTAACGTTTGTACGATGCTTTCACCCCGAGAAATGTGACTTACGTGTTCACTGATGAAGATATTTCGCACTGAATCAAGTTCAAACAAAATCTGTTTGAACCACAGTTCATAGGCTGAAATACAAGACAAAAACATTTTAGTATAACTTTACAAGGTAAACCGGTCAATTACACTATAAAACATGCCAATTTGAAAGTTAAAATTTAAACCAAATTTATGAGATTATTATTTTTGTTATTTCAACACAAGTGAAACTGCATTGCAAACCAGTTAAATTTGCCAAGACATAAAAAAGACTAGATACAAGATTAAAACAAACAGAAGGCTCTTAAACACTATACAGCTAGTTTTACCTTGATGGGTGACGATGAAGAGGTGCTCATCGTGGATCTTATTACCCTTTAATTCACTCTGCAGCACCTGGGCGGAGAGTATTTTGTCGAGCTGAGAGTTGAAAAGAAATGAAGCACTTAATTTAAACGCACACATTTGAATACAAATCTAAGTTCCAGTTCTTATCTATCTTAAAAAAAACCAAATAGAACAAAACAAATGATAGGTGGTGTTTCCTACATGCAGGTAGTCTCCATAGATGATTCCTCCTTTACTGGCCTTGTTAACTCCTGCCTGGGAGGCATCCTCCTCTTCCCCTGTTTTGGGAGGCTTGTTTTTGAATAACCTGCAACGCGAAGAGAGAAGCCGTTTGGTTATTTGAAATGAATTGTTGGGCTGCATTTAGTTGAATTAAAAAAAAAAAAAAAAGAACGAGATTAAAAATCCTTTTAACTAAAATCCTTTTAGTTGCAAAAGACAATTTGAACGTACAAATGCCTCTTCTCAAAGTACGGACATCCACTCATGACTTGTTGCAGCAAAGATGTGTTCTTCTCCTTCGATTACTAAAATTGCCGCAATCCAGAGTTTTAAAGACTCACCTCGTCCAATCACTCACGAGGATAAAGTCACATCCGGCTCCCGCCTCTATTTGCCCCATGAAGCTGTTGTTGAAAAAGGAGAAACTTCTGGACTTTGTTTGATGTGCTGAAAGAACATCACGAGACCCATATTAACAACAATATATAAGATATTCAACACAAGAAGATTTTAGATGTTAATTATTGCTGGAGACCTTTACTCTAGAATAAGCATTTATTCAGGGAACGTCTCTGTTGTCATTCAGTGTATCTTCAGTGTTTGATCTCTGTGTGTGTGTGTGTGTGTGTGTGTGTGTGTGTGTGTGTGTTGCCTTTTGCAAATAAGTAAGCGTCTGACTGAGAGTGGAGTCTGGCAAACCTGATATGCACTTTATACCCTTTTTATTTTGCCAATTTCTCAACAATGAACTATTTTAAAAAGAGGAAGAAAAAAAAAATCATGTGAAAAAAACCACAAATGAGATGTAACCACTTTTTGACTAAATAAAAAGACGTCTTTAATTCATACTACCAGGTGCTCAAAAAGTGAAACTGACTTATGTTCAAATTAACTATGTTGATATTATTTTAATTGCTATTATCTTACCTGTCACAACATCATAAACACTAAGTCATCGTCATCGTCATCGTGGATGTTTGAAGTTGAAGTCATTGGACTCATCTGTAAATATTTACTATTTGGTTAATATTTTATTCACTTCGGTTGCGTCATTGGAGATGTATAGTTACAAGGTCCTTGAGAGAGTAGACCTTACATAATGTTAATAGAAGTACACCGAGCTCTGTTTCTCTGTGTTCTCCTGTGAAGCTGACAAATAATGCTGTGATTGTGACCATCTATAGCTTGTTGGGAGCTGAACATGTCACTCCTATTAGGCCTGCATTGCCAGCTGTCAAAATGTGCATTTCATCTGTAATATTTGTTTGTTTTCTTTCTCATTTGGCTCGATCGGTTCAAATGATTTCTGGCTTGTCCCCTCCCTACCACCCGAACCACACCACAGCACACTGTCAATCGCAACGAGAACATTCTTTTTGAACCACTGTTAACCCAGTTTCACCGGTGTAAGACTCAAAATCCTCAACCCACTCTCTCTAAATCTCTCCAAGATCATTAGCGCCCTTGTTTTTCACCCGCAGTCTCTCTAGACCTCGCAAGTAAAGTCCCAACAGCCTGTGCAACTGTCCTCAGAAGATCAGAGGGATGATAACAAGCAGCTATTTCTGAAATGGTACATGGTGCAAGCCTAGCAATATAAGGCTGCAGACTAAAGAAGAGAAGAAGCAGCCCCCCCAAAAATGCTTTGTTGTTGTTCCTTTTTAACTGGGATGAATGGGATGCAATGGAGAGAGGTGGGGGGGGGGGGGGGTACAGGATGAGATGCCTTAGACTTGATTAGAGCGTCAGCGTAAATCTTGAAAGCTTTAACAGACCTGTCCATCTCACTGATAGGACACGCGTGTCATTACGCACTATCTCTCCAAGGTCTGAGCGAGTCACTGATTATAAGAAAGCAGGGACCTGTTTTTGCCTTACTGCCATATAAAACCCTCAATGAAGGTTTAACTGTTTAACTCCTCTATGTATACCTTTTGTCCTTGGACTCTGCAGTTGTGTTAAATGTCAGCCCCACATTCGGCTACCTTCGTCTCCGTTTTGATTTTGTACTTTTTGTACTCTCAAACCGTCATTTCAAGTGTTTCAAAATGAACATAATCAATGTATTAAGTGTAATATTTCTGGTTGAACATTGAGTTTTCAGTGTTTACATGCTTGAATTCCCTTGTCACACGTAACATAACCTTTACAATTTATTTTAATTTGATATAATTACTGTATAAGAATGCATTATCTGATGATCATCTGACTGTTTAGGTTGTGTCCAGATCAGAGGATTGTGATCCCAAGGAAATGTCACATGTCACAGCTTAGAACGAAGCGCGTTAATGTCCACGTCTTGAGATGATTGTTGACACTTCTTGACGTCTGTAGTTCAAACATTACACTGCTTTCATGCCCGGCGACAGCCTGGACCAGAGGCATTTAAGGATTTCAGAATGGACTGATGATGAATTTAACTGTCAAAAGGTCAAGGGCAGGTTTTACATGCCATAACTCCAGAAGTAATATGCTTATTATGGCACGATGAAATTGTGAAGTGATGACATTTTGGACAGGCATTGATATAAACTTCACTGGTTGGCGGAGGCAACCTCGAAGCAGTAATTCTAGTTTAAGACAAACTATGGTGTGACTTTCTTTATGGCCCACTATGCTCTGACATTTTGTGAAATACCTTACTATGAATTTCTTTTTTATCTTATTGCATATTATCCCACTTTTTAAAAACTATTTTTAACATACTATACTACGTCATTTTTAAAAGCATACTTTATTGTGATTTTTTTTCATGGCATGCCATACTATGCCTTTTTTATTATATTTTGATGGCACACTATACAACGACTTATTTTGCCACTTTTTATAGCACACAATACTATAATAACATTGTTTTAACATTTGACAAGCTAGAGATATATTTGTATGCTTCATTGTGACATTTTGTATGACATACTATTGTGACGTTTTAAGATGATATTACTTCTAAGACATCTTATGGCTCATCTTATAATACTATGACTTTTTAGGGCATAAAAACGATGACGACAATTGACGATTTTGATAGAATAGGCTACTTTGACATTTCATGATTATTTTTCAACATTTTTATGACAGAAAAATAGGACTTTTAAAGATATTGTATGGCATTCTCTAGTATGACTTATTAATGAACGTTTTTGACATACTATATTTTGACTTTTTCAGGATTTATTGCTACAAACTATACCCTGACTTTTGTATTTTTTTGACATGTTATTCTATGGCTTTTCTTATATTTTTGTTGACACACTATCTGTGACTTTTTTATGACTTTTTCAAATAAACTTTTTTCGACATGTGACTGTGACTTTATTCTGACTTTCTTGACATGCTATATAATTACTTTTTTATGACATACTATACTATGACTTTGTTGTATATTTGTATATACTGTATATTGTATTTTATACATCTTTTGTGACATTTGTTGTTGTTTTATTATAGTATGACTTTTATGGCATTTTATAGGATGACAGTCAGAAGTTAAGAGAAAATCCCTGCTTCCAGCCTCTCCTTCCATGCACGATTTATACTTCTTCCGAATCAAGAAACAGGCTGGTAACATCGCTGAAGATCCATCACATCCTGGACATGACCCGTCAGAACGTCTTCCCTGTGGTGGGCGCTACAAAACACTGGACTGTATGTCAAAACAAGCAGACACAACAACAGTCTGCCCTTGCAGGCCGTGACTCTGATGAATGCTTAAATACATCACAGTACAGCAAAGACACATTTACACACACAAAATACTCACTGCTGCGATTTAAAGAAATAGTTTTTAATGCATATTTGTATGTGAACATGTCATCTGTCACTATCAATATAGATCCTAGAGCCTGTATAGTATATTTACATGTACATATTGAATATAATCATCTCGTCCTTGTACGTATATACATTCAGTATTTCATTACTTGCACTATTTATATTGTTTATAATTTACAGAACCTGTTTATTCTGTCCCTTTATTTGTCCATTTTGTTTGTACTTGTACCTTCCTGTTGTTTTTATTTCTGTGTAAATAAAAATACTATCTATAACTTTTAAGTTACCTTTTTTGACATAACATGACTTTTTTACTTTTATCGACATAACTGTTCATTTTTCCGACATAATATACTGTGACTTTTTTATGACTTTTTGCAACATACTTTACTATGAATATTTTATGACTTTTTTTCAACATCCTATACTGGGACTTTTTAATGGCACACTATACTATGACAGGGAGAAGGATGCTCTCCGTATCCATCAACTGAACTATGGTGGTGGGAGTCAGCAACTTCAGCTTCCTCAGTGTTCATCGAGGACCTGACCTGGTCTCAACACACTAAAGACAGCGAGACAACGGCTCTTCTTCCGCCGTCAGCTGAGGAGGTTCAACCTGGACTCTCTGCAACTTCTACAGCTGCACTATTGAGAGTATCCGGACCGGCAGCATCATCACCTGGTGTGGCAGTTGCACAGACATTACAGAGGGTGGTGAAAATTGTCGGAGTATGTCACGCTATTCTCTGACTTTTTCATGATTTCTTTCGACATGCTATGACTATTTTATGGCTTCTTTTCGACATGCTATACTATGACTTTTTCATGACCTTTTTCAACACACTTACTTTTTGACATGCTATACGATGTATTCTTTTATAAAATGTTCATGACATGCTGTACTATGGCTTTTTATTAAATTTTTGGACATAAAGTATGCCTTTTTAATAAAAATTGTAATGACATATTACATTTTAACTGTATTTTCATGGCATACTATAATGATCTTCTTTATAGTAAAATTCATAAAAACATGAATATATATATATATATATATATATATATATATATATATATAGTCTATGGATACTATACTACATTTTCTATGTGATTCAATATACCACTACTTTTCATGACATACTATTGCTTTTTTACATAATTTTTATGGTATACTACATGATGTCATTTTATGACATACTGTACTTTCATTTTCTTTTTTTTTTTTTTACAACACTTTCGTAACAACGCCTTGCTAGCAGAGTTGCCGGTCGCTGGCACAGAGGTATTATGTCAACAAGTTGTCTTTCCGACCATCGAGTCCGTCTGTCCCCTTCTCGTGAAAGACATATCTGACTTGTATTACATCTGGCACAAACATCCAGTTGTACTCGCGGATGAATTGATTAGAATGTGGTGGTCAAAGGTCACTGTAACCTCACAACACTAATAATCAAAAGGTCACGAGTGCAGGTGCTGAATTCATTCTACTACTATAGCACCGAGCCTTTCCATTGTTTATTTATAGTTTATTAAATCCAAATTAATGTGTTTCACAAATCGAAAAGAAAGAGCAGATTTCTTGTCTGTTTTTCTAATTATACATTCATTGCTTTTTTTAATTGGGTGTCATTTAAGTGTCAGATAAATGTTTCTTACTTTCAATGACGTTAGCCTAGGTTTAGCTTTTCCACAGTTAAATTCACATTGTACATGAAATCCTGCAAAGAACTACTTCCAATGATTTGCTGTGGAATATTGGTTTGTTATATCTATTACATACCTCACATTTGATTTCTCATCAGGTCCTGTTCAGAGAAAGAGAGACAGTCCACAAGGTGTCAACTAAAGGTGACAAAAAGAAATCAACAGTTTTTTTTGACAAAAAAAAACATGTTAAAATGTATATCGCCGGGGGAAGGAGGGCACGTTAGAGAGCTCAGTCTGTTGACTGTGTTCAGAATGATCTAATCAGCTTGGTTGATGCACGTTTCTAATATCACATCTCCATGAATTCAACTTCACCTTGACTCACATTAGCTTTCTTTACTCTCGGCTCACATGATCATAACTGAATTTGCGTGTTGAGAGTAGCCTTTCAAAAATTCAGAACACAAATCCAAAATCAACCCCCTAAATGAATCCAAAGCTGTATGACGTCGAACTCAGGAATCACATACGATGTTTAATTAACTTAACCTCTTTGGGTGCTTTAATGTTAAATTGTGCGTACAAGATGGGATAGACTACAAAATCATGCTTGGCAGTGTGATTCCAAATGTCTATCTTTACGTTACGTGCATAAAATTGGGCTCAATTGAATTATGAATTATACATTTTTTCCATTGCTCTGATGTGGTTATTGCGTGATGCGTTTGGGTCTTTGAAGTTCTTTGCAGTCGTGCCATCTCTTTTATATAAGGCTTTGAAGTCGGTCTACTTGCGCCGTGCCGTCATGTGCCGCACTGTGCCCGCTGTGGTCACAGTGTGATACTGCAGCAGCACTGCGGATCATTTTGATAATGGTGTTTATCAATTCTATTTGATGCTTCTTTTAAATGAACCTGGACTTTTTTTTTCTTTTCTTCCATCTGGCGAGCTGATCGCTAAGACTGTCAATGAATTAAGTTTGAAGCTTTTCTGACCTCTCTGAAAGTACAGTGACGGGCTGCTGCTATTATAAATGTGCCAGTTACATGACGTGCACATTAAACAGTCAGCTGGAGGACGAGATGACTTTCTGAACTATGCACCACGTACCACTAGGGAGCATCAGAGGACTTTTAAGAGAATTAAAGATTTGATGCTTCGTTTTTTTTGCCAGAGATGAGTTTGTATTTGAAGATTTCTTAGGAGGGTTTTGAAACACTTTGTATGAATATATCAAAACAAATGGAGGATCGTATAAGTTCACTGTAATTTCAGTGTGAAGAACAATAGACAATAGCTCACAGGGGAACTTTAAGAAGTTGATGAAGGGGGGGTGGTATATCCTAAGGGAGTCTGATGAGAACTTTGAAGGCGTGTTGAGCTGAGTAACATCCAAAGAGTATGTAGCTTTGTTGAGCTCTATATGTCATAAAACAATATTTCATTTCTCAAACCTTATAACGAATCTGCTAGATGTTGGAGCAGCAGGGAGCGGGTCAGAAACAACAGCATGAAACAAGCTGTGAGCAAAGAATATTCTGCACCCATTTGGTTTGAAATGCCGTTTGAAGTTTATCATGAAAAAGAAAATCACTTTCATGTAAAGAAGTTTTCAGAATTATGACTTCTATCACCAGAACTCTGTGCTTTGATGAATAACACTGAGCGTGGGAAATGTGATCACAATCCAAATGTATTTTTTTTTTTTAAATTGAGCTATTAAATGTTCTCACAAACTTATATCTAAAAATCCTTTTTGGTTTTGACGACGACTGAGTATATTGTTTTAGGCAACTGTCTATATTTCAGGTTTGTTCCACTCAAAAATCTCTTCAGCTACAATTTACACACTTAAAGAGTTCAGACCAGCCTCAAGCAGCTGACTTCAAACTAATCCTGCATTTTTCTTCTTTGGCTTTGTACCTCAGAACATGTATTTTTTAATTATTAATGTCATTTGTGATTTTGATAGTTTTTGGAATACTGAGGCCATGCTTACGCTGAACTGTTTGGAAAGACTTTAAGCGTCGTTGATATCCAAATTAGTAAGCAAATACATTTCCCCATCTCTCACATTCATTGTCAAACGGAAACAGTTGATTAGTTAAGATTATTGAAAAAAAAAAGCAGAACTTCCAATCTAATTCTTAAAAAAACAACACACCAAAAGAGAACCCCAATATCATTTTAATCCATGAGTGCATTTAACATTCAAAAGAAGTATACCTACCGAGAACATAGATGTGATCTATATTTGGATCCACTGTAACCTTGTTTATGTGAGATGGGTTCATGAAATATTTGTGTTGATGAAATATTCATTGGACAGAAAGCCAGGTCAAAAGGCATTATGCCCAATAAACATTAAATTTAGTGGAAATAATAAGTTGATGGCATG
Source organism: Leptoclinus maculatus (assembly GCA_032191485.1). Lineage (NCBI taxonomy): Eukaryota > Metazoa > Chordata > Actinopteri > Perciformes > Stichaeidae > Leptoclinus > Leptoclinus maculatus. The sequence continues at coordinate 4,275,273 of JAVDOI010000011.1, read as the reverse complement.
TTATAAATACATCACCACTTGTAAATACTTGTCACTACATGCACAGGTTTCTGTTAGTTACTTAAACAGAGCATTGTGAAGAAGCCCCACAAAGCCATATTAGAAGGAACGTAACTTAAAAAAAAAAAATCAAAATAATAAAAATGCTTGTCTGAAAAATCAAAGCAAAAAAAAAAAAAAAAATCAAAATCAGCTGGACTTTATTTGTCATGTATAAACACAACATAAATTACTGTTAATATGACTAATACAGACATTTATTCAGTTTCTTAAAAAAAACGCCATAAAACTCTTGCATAATTTACAAAACATGGTGTCCCTGTGCTATCCAAGACACGTCTGTGCCTTTTCCACCCCAACAGAGTTTGGCGTACCGTTACTGTCCTTTTTCTTTTTCTTCACAATGAATATTGGGTATTTAAACATGGAAACTGTTCATCTTTATCTGTTTAAAAGCATCTCAAAGAGAATAAGACATGTTTTCGATGTTTACAGTGCTAAATCTGGTATACATAGTGGTTGTTTGGTGAGGACATCTCTTGCGTCAGAAGTCTCTGATTTTATAAACAAACATTTGCTCAAAGGACACCGCTTGATGTCGGAGTGTGACCTCTTGAGCCCCATACTTCTAAGTGAAGTGCAGCTATGCATAATGTAAACATTTCCTTAGAACACTTTCTGTTGAGCCAGACTTTCTTTGATGAAAAATAAAACAAAAAAAGAACATAAAACACCTAAATTAGCTCACTGTTTCCCCAAAGACACCCCTTTTCCTCTGCTTCAGAGTCCAGAGTCCAGAAAGGCTTGTGCAACAGAGGAACTGACCTGTAATTGCCATGGTAAGGCTTGGTGTAGTTATATATTTACTCTGTAGTCCCTAGGTCACAATGCACAGCATTGCTTTTGACCCCTTGTATATTGTGTCTTTTTTTTTGTTTGTTTTTGTCTTTTTTTTACAAAAACACACGACACTCAGGGTACATAGCAGCAAGCCTTGATTACAGTTGCTTTCCGTCCGTTTGTATGTCTCTACCAAAACTAAGTCTCTTTGGCAGAAAACGCACCTCGTATTGTTACCTTTTCCCAATTTCACTTTGCCGAAGAAAGTGAATGTTATTGGCGCTGTCTGCTAACTCTGGGTACTGCTCAATGGAGAGCACATAGTACCCGTCAAACCCCAACACTTTCCCACTACTCAGAAGCTGCCTTTTCTCTCCCTCTGTCCAGGGGCGGACCCCTTCCTCGCCGTCTCGCACTCGCTGCTGTTCTCTCGCCCACGCACCTGCAAGGGCGCGCTGACGAGCGAGCTCAACAACGCGCGCTTTCTCCTCGTCCACCGTGGATCCGTAGCGGATATGAAGAGCCAGAGCACCAGCGCGAATCTCCACATCTGCGAAACGCCGAGTCCGACTATCCATGACTGTGGTGGATTGGGAAACGGTCACATTGACACCGTTCTCCAGAGTTTTGTGTCCACTGGTGAGGTGCAACGCAGCGAGGTCGGCATCCGGAAGGCCTGGCTTGACAAAGTAGTGTGTGTCCCGCCCCTCTATAGTGAAGTGAAGGTCTTCCAAATAGAAAGCGTTGTTGAGGATAGTCGCAACCTTGATACAGTCCTCACTGGCCACGTTGAGTGTGTGAGTGTGAACGCTACCCTTGTAGATTGCAAACATAACGGCTCTTCCGATGGGAGACATTGCCGCCGAGAACCACAGCCAAGACTTTTCACCTCTGCGACCTCGACTGAGATGGACCTCTGGCAGCCGCTCGAATGACAACAGAGAATGGGCTTGTCTGGTTACTTCCTGCTGGACCCCAGAGATAGACTGTAGGAAAAGTGCAGTGAAACGTTAACGCTTGAACATGGCAGAACCTGACTCTCCAGGCCATTTAGAACCAGCTACTGCTCTGCTTCAGAGAGTTTTTCATCCCTGTCTTAAGATAATGGTCTTTTCAAGCCAAAAGTAGATAAATCTCCCATGACAATTTTACAACAACACTTTTTGTGCAAAAGGCCTTAAACCAAAAGAAGCCTGGCATGAATAGCCTCAAAGGATTGTTTAAACAGAAGCAACTAAAAATATATATATAATATATTAGATTAGACAATGTTCAAATGTGTTCAACTGGTAACTAAAACAACAATACAGAGGAAATTACAATTTGTGCTTATGTGTGCATTTATGGAAATACGGCCCAATCAAAAGTGATATTCTCTGTAATACATAGCAATCGTATTAAGAGATGGCAGCTTCAAAATACTGATGTAAGAGAAAAACAATGGAAAACTGTTTTCTTGGTGTCTGTCTGAACCTCTACACTTTATCATCATAATATCTGTTGGCAGGAGGAGTAAAGCATTTGTTTATTTTGTGTTCAATATGCAATGAAATTTGACCAACCGGCAGATCATCCCAGCGCTGACTCTTCCTCAGTTCATAGGATGGCATGCTTAAATCAAACTTTGGGACCGGAAACCCAGGAATGGTGTTGTGAAGATGAAAGCCAAAGGTGACAAGCCAGCTGTTCACATCTGTGTGCAAGAAAAATAAACGATGCTTTTAGTAAGTTACAACATGAATACCTTTGTACCGTACCTTAAATTTCTGTTGGAAAAACGTCTTAATTGAAAATTTTTATAACATTTTTATACTGTATATTTAGGAAAAAAAGATTTTAACACAATTTCTTTAAACATTGAGCATTTAAGTGACTCCTGTCAGTGAAACTATTTACTACCAATAAAAATAAAGTAATATAAATATTAATACAAAATCACTCTCAACTAGTTGATTGAGAGAAAATTAATTGGATTTTCAAGCTACTCCGCTGTGAGGATCTGCTTTATTTTTCACACAAGATAGTCGACTGAATATATTTTGGCGAATGGTCGTAAAAAGTAAGACAAGATATAAGATTGAATAAAGATAAAACGAGTCACGGAGGCAAAAAAAATCAATAGTCAAAATAATCCTTATTGAAGCCCTAATAATCGTCATTAATAGCAATATGTCTTACCTGCAACATATTCTCTCATTTCCTGGACTTTGCTGATTGGATTGTTATTTCTAAACATGTATAAATTAAAAGGAGCTGGCTCCTTGACAACTTTTTGCCAAATAGAGACATCCGGAACAGTCCACCTTCCAGACATTATGTCATAATCCAGCTCCCCGAAGTGTAGCAGTTTGGTCAGGGGTTCGTAAAGTCCTCCGTGAAACCCGAGCACAAGCTGGAAGTCTGGGTTCGAGTCGAAGTAGACCTCGCCGTACGCTGTGTACTGGAGCTGTTTGACCAGGAGGCCGTTGCTGGTGAAGACAGCCAGAGGTGTGCCGGTGTTATCGCAGGCGATGTAGAACTCCTCTCCGCTGCTGATCTCCATCGCAAACAGGTGGCCTTGGAGGTCATAGTAGAGTGAGGTGATCTCTGAACTGGAGTGGTTGTATACGTGTGTAATCCTGGCCGGGTAGCTCAGGTCTGCGTAGAAGTATTGCAGGTGTTGGCCCAAGCTCGTCTTGGTGGACACCCTGCGTCCAAGTCCATCGTAGCGGTACTGAATAGTCCAGCCGCTGCTCTTGCTGTAGACCCGCACCAAGAGTCCTTTGGAGTTGTACTCAAAGATCTCTGCTCCCCGCTGACGGAGGAAACCATCTTCATCCATTCTGTATTGGATATCTCCGAGGCGGGTGATGCGGTCCCTCAAGTCATAGCGCAGAGGAAGAAGTCTGGCACTGTTTCCTGCATTCAGCAGGTGCAGATTTCCATTAAGGTCATACGTATAGCGCCACATCACTTTCTCGTTCAGGTACACAGTCTGGAGCTGGCCATCCACGTCGTACTCATAGCTGTACTTGGTGGTGTTGGCAAACGGGCCGATCTTGATCTCGCGCTTAATGACTCGCCCCACATCATCGTACTGGAAAGTGATCCAGTACATGAGTGAGCGGAATATCTCATACTGGATCTCCTTGATGCGTCCGTGTGCGTCAAAGTGCTTGGTGTAGGTCATGACTGCGGTGGATATGATCTGATTGATATCGTAGTAGATCACCCCAAACTTCCCAAACTGTTCGACCTTTCCTGAGATGTCATCAAACTGGTATAGATCGATGGGTAGGGGCGTTTCGTTGATGACGCCTTGCACGCTGGTGACACGCAGGCTGCTGTCATAGGTGTAGTCAAAGCGTGCGTTGACCATGCCTTCCTCACTGAAGCGGAAAATCTGCCGGTCCACCAGGGGACCCACTTGCCGATAACGGATGGAGCAGATGAATCCTTCATTCTGCAGGTTGACGGTCTTCAGCACTCCTGCGGTCTCGTCGTAGGTGAAGCTGACCCTCGTGCTGTCATACAGGATCTCTGACAGTTTGTTCTGCCGGCGGTACCTGTACAGGATCCTCCGGCCTGTGCCGAGGTGAGCTACTCTCAGTAGGAGGCCGTCTTCGCTGTAGTCCACGGCCACTGAGGCGTTGCTCTCTGGGGGGTGATAAAGGTTCCTGTAGTAGCCCACTGAACGGATGGTCTGCATGGTGTAGCGGGCGACGCTGGGCATCGTGACAGCAGAAAGCCGGTCCAGAGAGTCGAAATTGAATATGTACTGCCGTTGACTGTGGAGCAGGAGAACCATGGACTAAAGGGAAGACAGCAAAAAAAAAAGCAGGTGTTTCCTTAATGATTAATGCCAGGCAATGTGAGTGTAGGCAAAGTGAGTGGAAATTTACTCTTTGAGAAAAGAAGAAATAGGGTATATGAAGAATCCACCAGGTAGCATTATCAATCACTGCTGTGAGACAGCAGCTACCAATTGCCCGGCACACTGTCGAATACATTTTAATGCAGAATGTACAGCTTTAATTAAAGTTATCACAAGTTCTTTTAAAGTGATATATTGATTTTAAATACTACACAGAGCTTCTGTCAAAACACATTTACCAAGAACGCTGGTGTAGAAGACTGTGTGTGTGTCTTAATGAGTGTCTAGTAGTCAACACACACACACGAATGCAAAATAAGTTTACTTTGAACTCCTATTACACACAGAGACTACTTTAATTAATTTACAGTGCATGCAGTTTGGAGTGTGGTCTGTCTTCTAAAGGTTTACCACCCTTCCCTTTGAAATGTCATGCCCAGTCATCCGTTGCGACATAGAGGTTCCCTGTGCTCCCTGAGCTCTCTGTGTTCCTTATGTCAGAGTGTTGACATTGGCTCTCCAGGTCACGCAATGAAAGGACGGGGCCAGGAGTGGCTGAAATCTCTCTGTGTGTTTATAGCCGGGCATCTCAGTGCAACCTTAAACACGGTCTACACAACAACTTACGGGTATTTTTTGGGGAAAGAGACGGATGACATTTTGCTGTTTTGACATGATGAAACAGCAGAATGCAAAGATCAAAAGACCTGTCAGCTTTGTGGATTTCAACATATGTTTGTGTGTAGTATACGTGTGCCATGATATACTCTTTAAAATCAATATGTACATAATTGTTATTTAGCAGAAAAGCGGATTCCTATATTTTCCAAAGAATATTATAAAGCTGGGAGAAGGTGTGAAGACGAGCGGAAAACCACAAAGACTGGATAAATCAATAACTATTTCCCAAAACACAAGAATATTTTTAGATGCGGGGGGGGGGGGGGGGGGGTCAGAAAGGAGCACACGTATTTAACGTCTGTATTTACCCAGTTATTAAATGTGAAAAACTGCGCTCTCGCAGGATTTCATATCATTTTAGCCTTTACAATCAACCAGTGTGTTGTCTCTGTCAGTCAGTCTCTCAGCTAATCAATCTCAATTGTCGTCTCTGGCGCGCTGCGACTTAAAAACAGTGGAAATAGTCTCTGTAGGTTTCAGCTATTTAATTAAAAACATTAAATAGCTGAAACCTAACCTAAATAAATCACTGGGACCTCGATCAATATTGAGCATAGATGTTGCCACTTAAAGAATTGTACCAGAGTTAGCTTGAAGCTAATTATGCGGTCCCTAAGCAGGTCTTAATTAAAACACACAAAGTGATAGAAAAGCACTAAATAAACAGGGCACGACACATTATACAAAAATACATGCAGCAGTTCATAAAAATGGCTAGTCTTCCAGTTTGTCCATAGCTTTACACTCAGTGATTTAATACTCTTCTATTGCACATGCACTGTATACTTTATACTACTGCCAGAACTTAGAATACTGCCATTCTGTGCCCTACTGTTTCCTTGGTAAACTCTAACATACTATACTTTACATGCTGGGTAGAAGCTAAAGCATAGCTCCCTCTGAACATGTTTATACCTAAAGCTTGTAATTGATGCTCATACATCTGCTGTTAGTGTAAAATGACTAGTGTGTTAGCTAAGTACCTCTGTAAGAAGCAGAACTATGCAGCAGGAGCCGGTGATTATTGCAAAATAGGCCTCTTCAGGGTGACCTCTGCTACATGTCACGATAATGACTAGTCCGCTATAAAGTAGATCTAACATATTGCTTCCCCAGGTCATGCTATTTCCTCACCTGCTCCAGGTAGGTGTAACTCCATATCTTCCCATCAGCAAACACCCTGGAAACCAGGCGGCCTTGGCTATCATACTCAAGTCTCTCTGTGGTGGGGCCTCTCTGCAGGGCACTGATTTGCCCACTGCTAGTGCGGCTCACATTAACCGGCAGTAGCTTACTGCTGGGCACCCAGAGCACCGGGTGGCCTGCTGTGTCGTATATAATCTTTAAGAGGAACTTCCTGTGGTCGTCATAAATCTTCTCTGTCCTCAGGGTGCGATCGTAATCGACAGAAAGAATGTTCCGTCCGTTGACCTGTGGGAAAGATTTGATTTAATATAATGTGTTAGACAAAAAAACCCACAACCATTCCTACTACTGCGTCTACGAGTGAAAATAAAGACATGACTAACAGATGACACTTAATCTAAATGATGCTACCAATTGATTACACAATAGTGCAGGCTCAAGAAGAAATTCTTTGATTTTGATATCACTTGTCTGGATGGCTCTTTAAAACTGTATTCACTACAGTTGTCACAGAGATTAACACCTCCCTCATAAGGCTCATTTAACTGAGAGACACTCTGGTGATTATTCAGGTACCCTTAAATCACAACCTCCTAAATTTAGAGGAGACAAAAATGACTCAGAGGGAAAGTAACCAGCAAAGATAAGTTCATGAAAGACCATGAATCACTAATCTGGGTGTCAGATTCTAAGGAGGAGGAAGGAGAGGAGGTGGACGTTTGTACAGTGGAATATTGATAACCCTCTATATCAGGAACTAAATGTTCTGGTGACTCATAAATTTCAACGGGAAAACATTTATTGTAGAAATATTTGTACAATGTTATAATAAGGACATAAAAAAAATATATATACCTGTCACATTTTAGACTGTTTGATCTGACTTTTTGTGCAACTGACCCTAATAGTGTCACTGCCATACTCGTATCACATCCAACACTGACGTAGAGCCAAAGGGAACAGACACTTTTGTATTCATGGCAAGCTGATCATCTCAATGTCCCACAAGCAAGAAAAAAAAAAAAAAACAAGAACTAAATCAAACATACCCTAAGCTTGCGTCCAAACACGATAACTTTCCCTCTGGCTTGTTCTTTGCGGAAGCGCCACTCAACCAAGTTTTGCCCACTCTCCCCTGGCAAGCTCATGTTGCGTCTGGCTACAGTTGGGTTGGCAGCGCCCGCCAGGATGTGGGGCTCTGTCTGGTAGTGGGTGTCCATCCCGTTGGCATACGTAATCCTCAGCGAGTTGTCAAAGCCCACTTGATAGATGCTTCTACATTGGTCTGTTGATAACAAACAAAAAAGTGAACAAAAATGCAACTTAGAACACAGGAATGAGTAATTACACACTGGAACAGACGTTCTTTTTTTCATGTCTCCTGAGGTAATTATTGGTTGTACTTAATTATAGTTTAAGTCCTTAGTATTAATTATGTTTTAACTCCTTAATATTTAAAATTTGGCAATTTCCAGATGGAATAAATGGACATGAATGATGTGCAGCAAATAACTGGACCATCTGGGGTCTGGCAGAGAGTAGAAACCATTTAGATACAAGGTTGACGTGTCTCCCTGACACCCCAAACCCACACAGAGAGAGTAATCATTTACACTCGTCTGTCAGACCCTCTAAGCTATAATGATGCACGACTTAAGCTTACTCAACATTGCCCCGGCGACCCCTGAAACAATGACAAATAACTGCTTTCAAAATAGCTGCCCGAGTCGGGAAGACGAGTGCCACGGCCTTTACCCTGAGCCAGAGTGTAGAAGGCACGGATGGTTGAGGTGTTGGTGGTGATGCTGATTTCCTCCTCCGTCATGGAGCTTTCAATGTCCACCGTCAAAGCGCTGTACATGTCTGTGTACAAGTTATTCACCATTCCAGTGGGGAACGTCACGTTCATCAGCCGTCCTTCACTGTCATAGCTGTTTGACAACGAGAACAGAAAATGACAAAGCATTGATATATGACCGCTCTCAGTGCATTCAATTATCAGCTCTTTTGTACTTGTGGAGTAAGTGCATAGACTGTCACATCCCGTGTCAATTTCCAGAGCATAAGTGACGCGGCCGTCTTGTATCAACCCAAGGCGCAATCCAAATATTTGATATGGGAGAATGACACATCCCATCAGCTATCAGTTTTACATAACGGAAACAAAAACCACACTTGTAATTAATGCAATGATTGATTTGTCATTACAATTTGAACTGAATGCTTTGCTTTTTTTTTTTTTAGCTATAGTGGGGGATATCATTCATGGCATAATGTGACATGACAGCAAATTACACAAGAGAGGCAAATTCAATCACTCAGAGGCCATGGTAGCGAAATAAAAAAAACCGTTATGATAGAGAGGACAGGTGGCTTATTATAACAAAATATAATCATGAGCTTGTCATTTTGTTTAACTTCCAACTTCTTAAAAAGTGTCTTAAAGCAAATTCCTATTGTTACACTTCTGTTGCTCCTCCTCCGCTAACTGCAACATTATTGGACACACGGTCCAGTCAAGCAAAACATAAGAAGAAAAAGTTATTATAGTCGAACTGGGCTATTTTACAGATCTGAGGCAACTTTGTATAATTAGTTTTTCAATTAAATGGACACCCTAAAGCAGTCTGCAGGTAAGTATGGTTACCAATTATAGAGTAAACGTGTACTGAGCTGTGAGACAAGAATGAACACACACACAGGAATACAGACTTAGCAGACTTTTTAAATCTTTGTACCTCATGAGGTTTGAATAAAGAAGGAGTATAAATATTAGTGTCAAACATAATTCAGTAGTAGTAGCTCACATACTGCCTCTGTATCCATGGGAAGTTAAATTATTCCTAATAATACCATTATCTGACAAAACGCAAAGAGCGATTGTTTTTCATACTGTGCATTAGTATGCACACAGTTGGAGGTGTGTTTTAATCTTTTACCATGGGCATGGTCCAGATACAGAAGGAAAATCATGTTAAGATTTACACAGAATGTTCTTTCCAACCTCCGTTATACTTACTCGTAAAAAGTTGTCCAGCCAATCTCTGATGTCTTTGTAGCCAGGAGGCCGTTGTTACCGTGGTAAGTAAGGAGCACCAGCTCCTGGCCTTGAGCTGCGAGTGTTTTCAGTCCGCCGTTGGTGCCCATGGTCAGCCAGATCACCTGGTTATCGGGGGCGACGATACGCACCGGTGTGCGGTTGGGATCTCTCCGGATTCTCAGAGTGTTGCCGCTGCTGTCAGTTACAGCTGTGATGTCGTTCTCTGTGCTGTAGCTGAACGTATATTTAAAGTCGCCAGTGAGCAGGCTTGCAGTGTGCTGGTGGGTGCCGTTGCTGTCAAACACGTACAGCTCCTGGGCATCAGGGGAAGCCACCTCGAATGTATTGGCACTGGGAGTTGGTCCATTTCTCGCGATGGCCCGGATGCGGATGTTGCCCAGGTCTGCCACGTAGAGTGTTCCATCCGGAGCTGCCACTAAAGACGATGGAGCGTTGAGCCTCGCATCTTTGGCATAGCCGTCCCCTGTCTGGTAACAGTCACAGTTGGCATCATTCTTGCAATCGCAGTCGGAGGGAGACCCGGCCAAATGCGTTATCTCACCATCCACAGAAACCTTTCGGATTCTGCTTATCTTCCTCTCATCCGTCTCCGCTATGTAGATGGCCCCATGGTAAGATATGGCGATGGAAACAGCAAATTCTATAGGGGTTAACTGGGCCCTCTGCCCTCCAGCCACACCACGCTCCAGTCCAGCCAGTGGGCAGTGGAGAGGTCGGCCAGCTGCGATGCTCACTTGACCGTTCTCTGTGATGCGCAGTACAATATTGTTGTCCAGGACATACAGCGAGTTGTCCATGGGGCTAACTGCTAGGTCAGTGGGCCACTCCAGAATCACCTGAAACACGGGACATTATCATCTTAAATGAAACATTTGCAATAGACGGTAATACCAGCTTACTCCCAGTAATCATGACCCATAATTAATGTAATTAAATATCCATTTTGAAAGTCCCTTTCCTAATGAATAAAATGCAGCAGTGACTCAAGCGTAAGTTTATTTGCACATGAACAATGTAGCAAATTTGCATGGTGGGGTTGTCAGCAAGCATAAAAAAAAAAGAAATGGAGTGATGTTATAAAAGAACATACTTAATTCAAAAAGGCATGAATATCCTTCATTATTGTCATGAATAGGCTGACTTGAACAGTGAGTAAGCTTTAAACTGACAAAGTCCTGCTCTTTGAAGCTACATTCTGTTTCACTTGGCTCCGACAGACAATATATTTCCTTATAGAAGAATACTCGTATCCGTCGATCTCAATAGGTGAAATATATCTAGTTTATCATTAAGACATTGACTGGTGCAGGAATTAAAGGTGACACTTTAATGGCAAGGTATTCATTCTTTACACTATGCTAGTTTGTCTTAGAATATATAATTTAAATTGGCTTGAAGGGAGAAATAAATAATATATATTATACCTTTGGGGTTTAGGATTAACTCTTATCTTCTTGTGCTAGCGCTGCTGATACATGGATTTAAAGGATAATTCTGGCCACTGTGACGTTTAAGATAATTTTCCATTATGCCCTCTATCCCTACTAAACATTTACATGTTATCATGCTGCTACTGAGATTTAAAACTAAGTGACGTTCCAGGGGGGTTATGCCCTGTGTGGCAATAGTATAGCTGCCAAAATAACCCAGAGCGTGCTTACTAACTGATGCTGTAGCCTGAGAGGGGAGCACCCCATTAAGTGGTCAATTAAGTGTATCAAATGAAATCAAAATTAAGTAAAAAAAAATCCTACACATAAAAAAAAAAAGATAGCAGTATTAACCGCATCTTGGGAAAAAATAACAAGTAGATATTACAGTCCAACGCTTTAAACCACAGCCAACTATTACAATCTGCTTGTCAGAAATGTGTCAGTTCATAAAGAAGCGTATTTGTAACAGCACAAATGATCGGCCTGGCCTTTAAATACATAACTGTGTCATTAAAACTGTCAAAACGCTCCTGAATTGTGCTTTTCCACAGGGCGATTAATAATCAAACACACTGCCTGTAAGGCTGTCACTAGTTAAACCGCACTGAGCCAATTCTCTAGCTGGGATGCCTGAGGATCATACGGTCTAGCCAAAACCATCTTTTTATTGGCTCAAACCAAATGACTTGGTAATTAGCAAAAAGTGACAAGCTTAGTCTTTTGTCTTCATGTTCTCTTATGTTTTTCCCCCCTTCATGTTCACCCACACACACGTACTCACACAAACACAGATTGCTTTCTGTTCTGTTTACATTTAAAATGGCTTAATGCTGCCAAACACACTGTTTAATTTTCTGCCGGCTCTTATTTGTGTTGGCGCTATTATTATTATCTAACCTCTCAAAAGGACACACACACGGTATGTGTGATATCTGCTGTCGGGGTCATTTTGGTTTCGCCTGTTGCAGTCCTTCCTATCTACTTTTTGAAGTGTTTTGTTTGTAAGCTGATCTGCATTAGAACATCAGAAACCTAATTAAAATGTAAATTGCTTAGTTAAAAAAAAACGCTGCTATGTCTGGTGCACACATGTAAGAGCTGGGAGAACCTGATCCTGCGGCAATTACATTCACCACAGCCAATTCACTTAACAATTCACTTTCTGCAGCAACGAGATATAAAGGACGCTGTGAACTCAACCATTTACATACGCATGCGTTCACAGCATAGTCCTTTTTTTTGTTTTTCTTCATTATTCATCTTAAGTCAGAATCTCAAAATGTCTAAAGGAGTGAAATGAGGAGGGATATAAATGTTTGAGCGCAGGGAGCCGCACGTCTCTTCTTTGGAGGAAGTGCCGTGGTATTGTAATGCTATAACCTATTGTGTTGGGGGCCAGGGTGCTGCTTTTATGTCCCCTCATTCACAGGGAGTTAGTCCATTTTGCGGGACAAAGCCAGCCAGTCCTCAGGTGCTGCTGAAGAAAAGGTTATATGTGCGGCGCACTCGCTACCGATTGCTGCTTCATTGTCATGTATGGTGTGGAGTTGTCTTCAATCCTGAGTGTGTCTAGTGGAACACCAAACCCTAATTCAGCTCCAGCCACATCAAAACAAGTCCCCCAAACTGAGTAATTATTCTTCCCTCCATATCATCTGCCGTGACCTGAAAACTCATCTCTTCATGTCTCCACTTCCTGCCTAAATCACATCTTCCTCCTAGCACATATTTTCCTCCTGCTCTGCTCTTGTCGAGTTGAGAGGAAAAAAAGAAGAAGAAAAAAAAAAAATCATCATCTCTGTTTTTTTATTCCTCCTCCACCAAAGCACCTGATAATGTTGCTGTAGGAACTGGAGCTTATTCCACTAATGTCACTGTGTGTCTCTCTGGATAAGATACGTCAGTTAACTGCCTATTTTAAATTTGCTCAACCAGGTATTTCACATACAATGTCACAAGCTAACATCATTAGGAGATCAGATCAGAATTGAACAGAGATGGGGATTATCAAAGCATAAATAATATTGCCAATAAGAATCATTTAAAAGATAACATCCTTGAAACTAACCGAAGAGGCATTTTAAAATCAACCGAGGGCAATCTAACCATCAATACAGATAAGTAAGAATGATGCTATCAAACAGTAAATGAATTACACTAAAACATCCAGATTCTCCTAAATAGCAGCCAGAAGAGAGGGCACGCAATTTCTGCAGCTATGATTCAAATTCCCGGAAAGAGACCTTTTTTTTTTTTTTTTTTTTTTTTGCAATTTTAAATGTAATTGCACAAGGTTCCAGAGAGAGGGAGCAGCATACAAAACAGCTCTTCCACCTTGCTGTCAAGACTTGTTGATGATTATATAAACGATGAGGCAAATACAAAATAAAAGCCCCTGAATGTCTTCCTCTCACTCGAAAACCCAAAAAAAGATTAGCATTCATGAAGAGATTAGTTATACTGCATATACTGCATATGTAATATATATATATGCCGTTATATAACTGCATATCAATGATGAGTCGTGGATGAGCAAATTGAAAGCGGGTGAGCGAGGTTGGGGGGGGGGGCACAGGGTGGCGCTGTGACATGCTCTGTGTGAGCACACACAACTCTCTGGCACATTCGTGTACAAGTCACCTGATTGATGTCCATGCTGTTGTCACAGGTCAGAGGGCGAGCCGATGTCAGGTCGTTGGAACCAAGGAACGTGGAGATGATGCCGTTCTGGTCCACCTTTCTGATCGTGGTGCCATCAACAAAATATATCAGTCCGTTCTTGCCCACAGCGATGCCTGTGGACATCAGGTAAGGGGGGGAGGGGGGGACAAAAGGAGAGAATGGATATAAAAAAAAAACATTGTGATAACAGGAAAACATGGTAGATATGCGGCATCTCTGCTTGCATGACTCAGTGGACAGAACACGATGGATACATGTGTCAAGCTTGCCTTCCCATTATTCAGGTCACTGCAAAAAGCACAGCCATCAATAATTCACAGGCTGCTTTTCTGGTATTAAATAATTTCGCAGGTTGAAGTGGGAAAGGCTGTATTCATACGGTATATATATGCACTTGCCACGTCTTGTAACCCTCCTCTCTAAAAAAAGGACCTCGGTACCGGGGGTGTCAATGAGTGTTGGGGGGGTTTGGGAAATATTTCTGACATCGGCAATCATCAACAATCTGCATTTGAGAAATGAGCGAGCGAGGGAGCGGAAATGACAGCTTCGGCCAATTTTAGATGAAAGGAGGGGGTGAAAGACAGGCCGTTGCCATGGTGACAACTGCGGACTAAATTGACTCAATGATTGAGTGTCAGCTCAGAGTTGTAAGTTGCAGCCGAGCCAGTGTGGAGTTGCAATAACCATTTGTCCCAAACTGGGAAAAAATGAACGAACGGGCCACGGCAGCCTCGTCATCCCTCTCCGTGTGCCCGCGCTGCTTAATAGAGACCAGCACCTATGGGAATTCAATCACACCTCCCATGCAGAGAGACTATTTTTCATTCTTCACATTGGTTTCAACGCGCCGTGGTTCTGGGTTTGATTCTAAGATCTCAGGAACATATTTGTAGAGTTTAAGATAGTTCCTTTAGTTTCTGAAGGATTTTTTTTAGAATATCACGAATAAGCGTTATATTCACTTTTACCCCGAGCACATGATTTCTTTTTCAATGAAGACTTTAAAAGCTTCTATGGAAGGTGAGTGGTTTGGTTTGACCTGTGGCTAGGTCTGCACAAGATTGCTTTCTGCTAAAACATTTACGAGTTGAGGGAGCCCACAGTGAATCCTTGGGAGCTGGCTATTTGACAGTCTGAGATTCTCAGACAGATGAAATGTGTCACATTTGAGCAAAGTTCACCAAATGTCTGAGAGGAGAAAAAAATGGAGCCATCTGCTGTTTCTTCTCTGGTCTCGGCTTCCACCCACTCCATCATTAGAGTCGCTCCCTCAGATTGCCTTCACTCAAGCCTTTATCACCCAGCTGAATCTGAGCTATTGCATTTGGCATTCAGAGCGGACAACAACTACCGCAAAATACAATTCATCTTAGCCTTTTTATCCAGAAGAATTTATAAAAAAAAAAAGTGAGCAATCCAACCACAAATGGCCCAAATGGCCATGTGGTATTTGAATGTGGACAACAGGTTGTGTGCATGGCGGGTATCAACTTGTGGATAGCGGTCACTTTGAGCTTTAAAGGACTGAATACTTTACTTTCACAAGAGCTGCTTTGGAAAAGAATCTTCAAGGATCGAGTACTATAAAATGACTGCTAAATAAATGATGCATTATATTCATGGAGGGTAAAACAACAATAACCTTTGATAGACTGCAGCATTAAAAAAAACCTTAATCTACAATGCTTCAGTTCATTTCTTTTTGTTGACAGTTAACAGTCCTGCTTACTTTTACACACTACATGACACAAAACTAAAACGTATCCATTCAAATCAGAAGGCCCTTGCTTGGCACGGACCAGGTTGATACACATAAATTAAAATGAAGCAGTTGCCACTCCTGACTGAGGAAGCCATCGCTGTGCCCCGCCCCACCATTTTGGGTACGACATCTTCATTAGTTTTTTAACGATACCTTTGGGTCCAGTGAGAAAGGCCTCTGGGGCTTTGCCTCCATCGCCACAGTGGTTCTCATCAAAGGGCAGGCAGTGCTCCCCGGTTCCTGCCACCACCTCTGCGTTCGACTGCAGTTCCTTGGTCCCGGTTAAGATTTTCGGTCGGTAGATCCTCCGGGAGTTTGTGTCCGACACGTACAGCTGGCCGCTTACTGGATCGGTTGCCAGGTAATACCGGTGTGCCGGGTTGTTACTGCATTGAAGACAATAACTCAGTTATATACACTGTCCCTTCACTTTGGGCTTCTTTTTTTGCAGCCAAATAGTCCTTTAATAGTGCTAATTTACCACAATGTAGTCTAAATCAATAATCTCTGTGAGATACCTGAAACAACCTGTAAACCCCAACTGAGGCCTGATGAAATATAGCCTGATTTTCACTCCCAACTAAAACACTTAGAGAAAGGAATATAATGAATTCCATTATACCTCTCCAGAGAGCTAACATTGTCTTCACTTTGCATTTGTTTAAGCTATAGATAAATACTTTTGAAAATACTATTCAAAGGCATTTAGAAAGGAGTATTGTTTAAATACTAGCATCAAGTCCAGCACACTGTCATACGTTGCTTTAAGTGTAATGGAACAAGGCAGCCTTCTTCAGACTCATGCATTTAAAAGAACATTGCAATAAAGGAGATGACAGAAAGTTAATGCCGATGTTCAATCAGGTGATGTTATAGCATTCAAGCTTTTCTAAAACACACCGTAAATGTCATTTGTTCTTTTTTTAGTCAAGTTGCAGCTTAATATATAAACCGTGAACTGTAAATTAGTAGCAACTTTGTCATGCACGTGGATAATAAAAAAAACTTTTGTGAATGAGAAATAAAAAGGCAGAAAGTGAGACAGAGAAGGCTGGAATGGTGGACCAGGATACCGCCGCAGTGGGCTTCCAGTTTACAAAGCAGAAATGGCAACTGCCAGATCATTTCACTTGTTATCACTCCCCCTGCGGGGGGGGAAAGCCTTTGGATATTACAGAAATTACTGGCGTATGTTCACAAAGTGCAACAACTAATGGCACTGCATCTGTTTCTGCTTATTTGCATCATTTTTGCTGTCTCATAATGGATCCATGAATCAGAGAGAAAATGTGTCAAGGAGGAGGAAATCAAAATATTTCACAACACATGATTGACTGATATTTAGACTCGAAGAAAACCAATTAAATGATCATTTTCTGTGAGTTCCTTGTAAACAAATTCGAAAAAATGCTAAAAAACTAAGCATTAACCTTTCTATTAAGCCAGAGTTGATACATAGATGGTGCTTAAGTGTCATTAAAGGGCTAAAAACAGAGGCAGTTAACATGAAAAATAGCTCGCTTTACAGCGCAGTCGTAAACACGGCTTCTCTAGTTGTACTCCAGCTTAATGGTACTTCAGTCAATACTGGTTGGCTTTGGAAGTGGGATAATGCGACGGCAAAATAAATGTGGCAATGAAACATCTTCATAAAATGATGAAGATGGAGTCATAAAACTTGACAGCTATTATGAGTCAAAGTAAATGCCCCCAAATAGGTGGCTGCCATCAAGTTCTTATTAAGAATTCAGAAAGACGTATACGAGTAAACCCCTTTTTTTTTTTTTTTTAAACGGCACAGAGTGGACACAATAAATGAAACACCTGTGTGACATTGTGCAGGCCAATATAACAGCCCTGCAATAAAGGATTCATTTACGAAGTCTCTCATGTATGGCAGTGACAGGTAGGCTCGCACAGCAGCACAGGCTCCCAAATCTACACAACGTGACCCGCAAGCTGATTGGTTAATTCAACACGGGCTCAAAACAAAAAGGAAACATCAAAAAGGTTGTCTTACACGAGTATAAAAAAAGAAAAGCCACGTGGATGTATTATAATAACTCCTGCGCCCGTTTGCCTACGTGCCATGTTTCAGCTGGAAAAAAATGCATTGAGGCCAAGTTAATTTTAGATCTGTTTTCTAAATCAGTGTAACTTTATCTAGTGATGTTATGCGCTGTGCCGAGGCTTTTCGGAGTGTCGAGCGCGTGTCGAGTAATCCAGGAGGTTTTCTGTGAAGCCTGTATCGAGGCTCGTATCGTTTGAGACCAACGATTTCACTGATGTCAACTGAAGCCGAAAACACATTGAGAGATGATTGTTCCTGAACAAATAAAAATAAAGTCTCCCGTATAAATGATTTTCTTAAGTGACACAAGCATATTAACTGCTGTTATTAAATTATGGTACAATTATTGACCAAAGGATTTGATTGGCACACATTTGATGCATTACTCACAAGACAAATTAGCCTACAGGCGCAAAATACAGTAGCCTATACCACATGGTTGAGATCAGTAATAGATCGGCCTGTTTGACATTTAACAGGAGTTTTTTTGTGCACATGAAGCTTTGAGAAATCAACCCTTTTTTTTTTTTTTAAACCAATTTGCCAGAAAGCTTCAATGCTTCATGAGGCTTCATCTTGCCATCACTAGATATATCCACACCTGTCATTCCCGTCCTTTAGTCTGGACCAAAATAAATAATACAATTATAAATTAAAATAAATTAATTAATAATTGTTGACGCCTTTTACTGTTCTGCATCTGACCAGAGCAGCAAGAATTAGATGAAGAGGAAACAATACATCCTGGAGTCAAACATGGAGGAGGAAGCCGCTGCTGCGCTCAGCGAACGAATCAGGCAAATTAGTTTAGATTTCAAATGAATAAAATAAGACATATATATTCATACGAAATAACTCCGTTGTCACACAAGAGACACTACCTTGACAGCCAGCCAGACAACCTTCCTCTAGTTTACTCTGTGTAGCACCTCTGGCCCTGGCGGCCATGTTAAACACTGGGACAACCTAACTTGATCTGTTGATGTTGTCCTAATCATGAATACAAAGCAGTTGCGTAATCCCCTCTGGATAAGAACATCTGCCAAACACCATCGCAGTAAATGTAATTATACTGTATGATTAACAATGGTGCTGTTTATTGCATAGTTATTGTATTGGACAGCATTACACTAGGTACATACGTGTTAATTGTATACATATTAACTGCCTCTTTTATATTTATACCTAGAAATACTTTATATATGTAAATGCAGTGTGTGTTTTTCTGACAGACTGTGCATTCTTCCTCCTATTTGGATGTAATCAAGCTATAATTGTGTTATAATTACACATGGCCAATCACTGGTGCTAAAGGCGACTGTAAAAGAAAAGAGTTATCCATATACGTATAAAGAGGATGATACAGATGGTGATGAGTGAAGGAAACTAAAGCAGCATGCGCTGAGATGATACACCTACCTGTGTCTAAAGTCTTTATTTCTATGACAGGATACAGAGGGAGCAGGAAAAGAGGAAAAAGAATTAAGACAATTAAATTGGTTAATCTTAAAACGGATGCTTTAACTTCTCGCTTTAATGGTTGTCATTTACCGAAAGCAGACAGCTTCCTTTGTCATAGAAATAACTCACAGGCTTTAAAAGCCTCGCTTTTTTTTTTTCTCTCCTCACAATAACGAGTGAGGAAAAAAAGCAGAAGCTGAATCTCAGAAGGTCAGAGTATCCCCTTGAAGAATCAACACAGCCACTATGACAATCACAAGCAATGACAATCTGTTTGGCAGGAAGTGGAGAGGGCCGGAGAGTTACAATCCACAGAGAGGGAAACATGTAACTCCTATCTTCATAAAGCCCCCGTCCTGCATTACCACTGCTCTTCTCAATTTGGCCACTCGTATTGAAATATTGATTCGACCACTTGATACATTGGCCACTGACGGCAGACTTTACGTTAACAGCACTTGAAAGAGGTTTCAGAGAGTGACCCATATGGAGGATCTGGAGTTATTATACGACAAGCATGCATCATATATACCAAACTGACACCACTTTGGTCTGTAAATGTTTGGAAGCGACTAGCGACCAAATAAAATACGAGCATTCTGCAAGCAATGAAGATGTGTTGTGTTATGGACCTTTTTCTTCGGTACTGGTTTTAAATCTGCAGCTGCCATCTAATGTGAACTAAATTTGTCCTCAGTGCATCTTTTATGTCAGGACTGAGTCCAATTTGGCCAACACAACAATCACAGTAGTGTTTTTCTCCTTGTAAACAAGAGTAAAATAGTTGCTTGGAGACACAAACCATTTATTAAACCATTATTTATCTAGGAAAGGGTTGCTGAGCATGCACGCTCATTTACAGCAGCACTGTGCCTCCCCTCCCATTCATAGTGTTACACTCACACCCTCACATGAGAACGGCCCTGTAGGGGCCGATCACTGCACACAGGTAGCGGCAGGTTCCTGAGATAGAGAGGAAAGGTTTTTTCAATCCCTTCCACCTCTTAAGATTTGAATATTTGTTCCTTATAATCTCAACGCCAACTCACAAACTACTTTGGTGTAAAACTACCCAGCAACAGTGTGGTGACAAAACGTCTTTTTACGGCAGTTTTCATATGTATGTCTCTCATAGAGGATGATGGCCCAATGTACATTTAATCAACATCTGCCACTTAGAAATAAGCCAACTGATCGAATGAGAGTCATTGCAGACACAAGCCAACTTGGCACGAGGGCGTAAATCATCCCAATTACACGGTGAAGACAGGATGTCTTTTCTAATTATGAAGACGGATAGGGAAAAGATTTGAAATTTCTATGGGTTAGGGGAAAGATGTGTGTGACTGAAAGTCTGTCGCTCGTGCCATTTTAGTTCCCCTCTCCACACTGGAGACTAACTGTAGGAATGTAAAGTGGGATCTAACGCCTTTAACTTATGCATATTTGACTTTCTTTCGGGGTCAGCTACAGAACAACACAAGGAAATAATCAACTTTTGTTCTTTCAGGTAAATGCTTTTGATAAATGGAGATAAAGAGTCAACAGGTTGCACAATAAATGTCCCAAACTACGTGTAACATGCTCTTAAAAGAAATCCCAACAACGAGGCCGTGCTCTCACCGGAGTTCCATGATACTCGTGACATTGCCCGATGGGTAGATGCGTCGGATGTAGTTGAAATCTCCGACGTACAGACTTCCATCGATGCCCCACGCCAGAGCCACCGGCGCCAGCAGCTTGTTGCCTTGGGCCTGCCCATTACAGCTGGGACACGATATGCTTCTGCGCCGCCCGTTCCCCATGACAGTGGAGATCACAGGGGGCTGGAGGGAGATGAACTGGTTCTCCCCGCTGCCTTTGTAGAGAATGCCTGGGAAAACAAAACAGCAGTTATTTGCAGGTGTGAAACCATGATTGATGTGTGACACTGGTAGCGGGTTCAGGGCTCATTATTTCTCCTTTAGTCAATCAGGAAGTCTCCAGAGAGGCATTTCTCTTACACGAAGGACCTGGACCATAAAGAAATACACAGTAAAAGAAAATACAGACATTTTGGGAAATGTGCTTGCTTGATTTCTTTGCCCAGAGCTATAGATGATACAATTTATAATCACCTAATTAACGCTGTGTTTCGCTTGTTTAATGCGTACACACACCCACAAAAAAGACAACTTGTGGTTTTAGGCAGAGTTATATGCGGGACCCATTTATTTCTCCCTGTTTCCGGTCTTAATGCTAAACTAGGACCACCTCCTGGGTTTAGCTCCATACCTAACACCTATAACTAGCATAGATCTTCTCATGGCAAATTAACATATTTTACAAAATCTTTGAATTGCTTTATAAAAACCTTAATACATGTCAAACATACTGTGAATAGACAGAATAACAGAATAACCCAAAGTAAAATATATTTGGCTTATTTAGCTTAATACGCAAGAAGATGTTTATTTCACTTTAGTTCTGAATGCACATGAACTGTGCAGTAGCTGACTCATTATCGCAGTCTAAATTCCATTTCACAAACTTGGAATTATCACACAATTTAGGGGAGTTTAATTATGTTTTCATAATCACTTTTACTGAACCATAAACCAACATTCTGTCCATTATAAGCAAATACAGCACAGTCTATCACAGCTTCTTATTGCTAATATGTTTTTTTCATAAAAGTTAACAAATTATGGTTAATACCAGTTTTGTTTATGTTGTTGTGAGTGAAGATTTAGACGATGACGTGATTTAAATGCAGTAGTGCAGGCGGCACACAGACAACCAGCTGACCATCAATCCGACTGACGCGCCATAATACTTCAGTCCCTCGCATGTGTCTAGAGCGGCTTCACTGGGTTCCTGAAAACTTTACACAAAGCTGAATTTATTTTAAATAATTTTCTGTTAAATCATCATTTTTCGCCAAGTCTCAAAGAGGTGGTAAACATAAATACAGTGGAGTGAACGTCCTCTGATAACGGTGCATACACATACAGATAAATATTTTAACAAGAGGCAGATAAAACTGGCTTTTTTTTTTGGGGGGGGGGGGCAGATATAGTGGGACTCTCTTCAAAGGGGGAAAAAAAACCACATCAAAAGGGAAGTGCCTCTGCCTCTGTCCTAATTAGTGGATCTATGACACCACCGGATGGCCACATAATATCGTTATCCCACAGCGTTATCCCGTAAGCCATCGTAACCCTCGATGTATGTGAAATCGAGCGTGCGACCGTGCCGCTTGTCCCTTCGCTGATTAGTTCCTTTCATTGATTTAATTGATTGAAGGGCAAATTCAAATGAAGGCACGGTCTAGCGAGACTTCCTGACAGGACGATCTGACCAATCCCTCTTTTGTATCGGAGAGCATTATACATGGGCCTCTAACAAAGACAAATAGGTCCGGGGGACGGCTTTATGCGTGACGCCATCACATGCGCGACCTTGGGACTTTAATTGAACCGTGATCCATGTGTCTGCTCACTGAATGAAACACACGGTGTGATGGAAACTGGAACTGAGCGGAAAGGTTGACGCTGCACCCAGAAACATTGCTGCAGATAAAAAAAAAAATATGCAAAGCAATCTGACTAGAATTTTAATGTCTGTTTGTGTAATAGCTCCTTTAACATTCTCTGGAAAGACAGACGTTCCTAATATCCGAGAGCCTAATGCAGTGTGTAGGACATGGATCAGTTGCAACAGGCTCGCAGTTTGGCTGACGTTCACCGCTCAGGTCATTTTGGCAAGCCGCCGCGGTCTTCTCTATTTACACTTCCATCACAGCTTACTGTACACACACACACGTCTTACCATAGGCTATTACACAGCGTGATGGAATAGAATAAATGCACTTTTCAATCATCAACTACCCCCCGCAATCACGCCAACACTTAGTATGGAAACTATACTCTTTCATTTTTATCTTTTTCACACACACACACACAACTTCCCCTGCTCTCGACTTAAGAGTGAGTGAGGAGATTAAGCTTCAGTTTTCTTCCCTCAAGGACACTTGGTCATGACACATTACCGCTGATGATTGTTGCAAGGATCGAGCTGGTGACGTCTCAGCTGGAGTGCTGCACTGATGGGACTTTTGGGTTTCTGACTATCCGGTGCCCCGGGCTACAGAGGGGGACTCCTACAGTGTCCAGACTAAAATGGCTTTGCAGTCATGCTATAATATATTTATAAATATTATTTCGCTTTTTTTTTTTAAAAGCGAGTTTGGCTGAAATCTATAAAAACCGATAACGAAACTTTCTCATGAATAAAATAGTGCTACTGTTGTTATGTGAGACAAGCAGAAATACAATTTGGCAAAGCTCTGTTTTTCTTTTTGCACATGCTGAAACAAACTAGTGCTCCCTCGACAGATTTTGCAGAGGAGACTTCAAGTCAAAGTACAAGTATGGCAGCTGAATGGATCAACCATTAGGAGAGTTTCTGCTCATTGAGTAGTATATAAATGAATGTGTGGAGGCGTGTTGGAGATAGAAGTTGGTGAAAGGGAAAAGTCTCTGTTTGGCTTGGCATAGTGAGGAAAGGCTTTTCAGAAAGTCTGAGAATCTGCTGTCTCTTTTGCTCCAAGACCAACGCTGCTCCATCCAGTGCTCGCTATTAAAGGTGCTGCGTTCCAAATCCACAGCGTTAATGTAGCAGCAAACAACTATTTGCAATATAAAAGATATACTGTTAGCTCTCTCAGCACTGTTGCCATTGTTTGCACTGTTCGTGCTGTTAGCACTGTTTGCTGCAAGCAAAACGACTCGGCCGTCGCCATGTTGAGAGCTGTGTGGAGTCAATCCCAAAATCATAGATTGAAAACAATGCAAAATATTAAAGTGTGTGAAAATGAATAATAGAGAATGTGAGTGTAGAGGCGTGAATCAAACGTGAAGCACATTCTCTATCGGAAAATAGAAAAACAGAAATATTTGATCAAGGAGAGGAAATTGCTGTTGCTCTGCTTAATTCACATACTCTTACTAACTCCTGTATATGAAACCGATCATTTCTCATTACGCTGTCCCGAACTACAAGGCCACCTTTCTGAATACGCTCAGTTTCTTCAATTGATTCCTTTCATAGAATCATTACAGAAGGAAATCATTCCTTTGATAAAAGGCTAATTTGAGTCATGTAGTGGGAAAGAAATGCTTTAATGCCGACATCACAGCTTCCAAGGAGATTAATGGTACAAATGCAAGGCCGAGCCTCCGTACCTGATAAAGAAAAAACTGAAGCGCCCTGAGCAATGTCACCTTGGTGACACATAGAGAGTGCAGAGATTGGTAGGGGAGGAGCGGGAGTGTGTCTTAATTGCCCCCTGTCCTTCTTTGTTCTCCTTTGCACTGTGTCATTCTCTTAGATACCACCCGGGCCCTCACTGATCCACCCTGATAGAGGCTAAACGTGGGCAGGAAACCACTCAGTTCTTCAAATGCAGCACGCCGTACAGTAAGCACACGGCCGAGATACTGAGATGCTGAACTCTGGCCGTGTCCAATAAGAATCAGCTATGTTACCCTGGATAGAGACAAGCTGCAGATGGAGGGGAAGGAGTATCCACTTGTAATGAAGAAAGGAGGGGCAGGAGGACATGACTAAAGCATAGACACCAACAATTTGCCTTATCTAGTTTGACAGGCTCTGGAGTGGGTGCAGAGAGAGGGAGACGGGTCTTTTGCCACAAACGACGAGAGAGAAAAAGCCCTCAGATGTTGGAAGTGGTGCGAAAATGAAGCAGGAGTCACAACAAAGAGGGATGGCAAATGTCTGGAGCTAAAACCGCTGTGCAGCTGCAGAGGACCACCGCTTGCTAACATGTTGGGTGAGGACATTAGTCAAGGTTTTACAGCATGAAAGAATCAATACTGGAGCAGCAATGAAGGCAAACAGTGATATTTGGATTCATCTTCACGCCGGGCCGAGGATATCGAACCGCATTCCTTGCCGAAAAAAACCCACATGGGCCATAAATCTCAAATGTCAAAAAGTGGCTGAATGCAAGACTGAGTAATTCAGTTTGGATTAGAAAATGCAAGAGGATAACAGACGGTGCCGACTCCCAACCTCTGTACTAAAAATGAATGTGTGAGGACAATGAGAGATAGGATTACAGATAGGGTAATGATACTTTGATGTGAACACAGTATAAACTAGCATACCCAAGTCACTGACAAAATCATTTCACAGTCTTCAAGCGCTCACTTGTCTTTTGGGTTGAGCTAATAGGATTGCGGCATGCAAACCCTTTAAGCAAATCGATTAAGCTCCTGTCAAGACACAGGTGCATAAAACGAAGCAACACAAGTTTGAC
The DNA here is from genome assembly GCA_032191485.1 of Leptoclinus maculatus. Lineage (NCBI taxonomy): Eukaryota > Metazoa > Chordata > Actinopteri > Perciformes > Stichaeidae > Leptoclinus > Leptoclinus maculatus. The sequence continues at coordinate 4,249,958 of JAVDOI010000011.1, read as the reverse complement.
TAACTATTTCTGAATCTTCCAAATTGAGTTTGCGGTTTATTTTTGGGGTGGTGCTGTGATAAGGGGAAGTGTGAAGAAAAAAAAAAAAGCCTTGGGAAGGCTGCAGTACTTACTGCACAAGAAAAGACTCGACACCATCTGGTTGTTGTTTTATTTATGTCATCACCATTTCCACGTACAAGTAAAACCCCGTACATAATGATTTTCCATGAACAGTAGAGTCCAATTTTCTGATAAATCTAGACACGCAAAGCACGGCTCACAGTCTAATAATGGATGCAGCTTACATTTGCATATCACACGTGCTGCATCTATCTGTTGATCGCAAGAGCATCTCACAACAACTCCGACGGTGCAGCTGCCACAGTGAAGGCTTTGGAGATGGGTGTGCTATGCTTTGAGACAGGTGAGATGAAACGCAACGCTCCGGCAGCAGTCAAGCTAGAGGCATATTTCAATGTTCTTTTGCACACTTCACAAACCTCATGTTTTGGATGGCTTGACAGATTGGGGTTCGGCAATGGGCCCTTGTGTCTGGTCTTTTAATGTTCAACAAAGAAGCAGGACAAAGTGGCACCGAGGTTTGAACAAAGTAAAGGCAGACTCGGTTTCAGAAACTGGTTCTCTGACATGTTTTCCACAACCGCATCCGACAAAAGACAGTTTGTGCAATCTCTGAGATGTGAGAAGACCGTTATACATGCTGACTACATGGATGGTATTACTGTGCAAACCCACAGAGCATTGTAGGATGAATAGTGTTGCCCCCTGCCAATTGTGGGTGTGCATGTAAGATGCTATAAAAGACTATGTTCAAGATGTAGGCAGTTCTAGTTACACAATCAGTCCTCCTTAAAAACACACCTCCTCTAGTTGCCAAAATATCTGGAAAGGGGAAATAACTTCTGAGGTTTACTTAAAGCTGGATGAACCGGGCCAAAGAGACAGTGGCTGAAAGCCAGATAGATAATGTTATGTCAGGCGGTCTGCAGAGGATGTGGAAGGATGCTCTGTAGCTCTACCAGAGCTCAGCTAAACCTCCTCACGAATGTAACTCCACATCAGGGCTGGGGGGAGATGCCACATAGCGACAACAAGAATTGTGATTGGTCAGCTTGGCCTGCTTGCATTTTTCTCGTATGTATTTTTCTGATGGCAGGAGAGATTACGAGAATACGTGCAGCAATTCAAATTCAATTTCAGCTCAATTTTTTTTTTTTTTTTTTTTTAAAGTAGTCCATTTTCATGCATGATTGGCCACAGAAACACTTTAATAACGTGTTGTTTAACAAGTGAACCTCATTAACCTCTTTACCCTCACCGGACCTACTGGTGGTGCTTCATAAACTACACTATCTATTCACACACTGGGGTGATACATACATAACATGTTGTAATCATTTCATATTGTGTCATTTAGGAAATCAAGCCTTTGCAGAACTTTGATTATCAGGCATTGCGCTTGTAAACAAAATGAAAAAAAAGTGATTTTAAAGTGATTTTTTTCTATCTAAAGCAAATAATCCAAATGCATGAGTGACATAATAATTACTGGCAACTTCATGGTGATGTACACTTCAGTGATGATAGCTGCTGATGGCAGACCTGATAAAAAGGCTCACTTAAAGCTAAATTTGGAAATCTTTTGTTGATTTATTTTTCAGCAATCAAAAAAGGGCGATACTCCTACCGCTTAGGTGAACAGTAGCACCTCTGTGCAACTCAGAGGAGTGGAAGCTTGTGCCAAGGCTTACTACGATGTTTTATAGAGATGTTAATACCGGTATTCTTGCATATCAAGGTCATTTTGGGCCCTCCTGATGGTCATATAAAAGGATTTTGCCAACGCCCCACAAGGAGGGGCGTTGATAAATCTGCACTTTCTTGCTCTTTAAATGAAGAGTTGAACGTTTATCTTCCTCAGAGTGATGGACTTTGCTTCATCTTTTCTTCAGCAGACTGACCTCTAAAATGATCTGATGATGGCGTAACATAATGGAAGACGTTAACAAGGCAGCTCCGTCTGCATGCAAACATGCCACGCTGTACTTCTCAATGCCAAACCTCTCACGCGCTGCACACATACCTTGCTGCAGCCGGTATGTGACGGTCTACAAACTTAGAACTGAGGAATGATGGATTGAGTTCAACTGGTTCATATCTATTCATTACATTAGCTGTAACACGTGCACTTGCTTTACGGTTTCTCTCCCCGAATAATGGGAATGAAGTTGTACGAGAAGAAAAAAAAAATCAATCATAACTATGCCAGGCTCCTCAGCGGTGATGCTATCTCTGTAAGAAACAACAAAGGAAGCCCCCAGACTCTGGCTGGTTTCAGGAAACACATTACTAAAGCTATGATTACCAGTTACTCAGATGTATTTGTTGTTCACACAAGCTTCAACTTTATTCTGTTGGATGCCAGTGAAAAAGAAGTAATCCTCTATTTATTTCTGTCTTCCATTTGGAATTCGTGATTTGGTGATATCTACACTATGCATCCATGACTTTGCAAATGCAAGTGATTAAAGCGTGTTGTAGTGGAGTAAAGTACTTTAAAACTAAACTAAAAGCACCACTAAAACAAAACAAACAAAAGCCTTAGATCACAAACTCCGGACAGTGTGAGACTAAGGACTCTGCTGAAGACCATGAAATGTAATCTTGAACATTTTGGAGATGAAAGGGACACAAATGGTGTTGGACAACTGGAACAATGATGTCAGCTGAAGTGGATTTCATGTCAAAACTGCACACTACCCTGAGGCCCTCTCCTTATAATTGCAGTCATATTACTGACCCCCACAGTTGTAACACAGCACTGAATTCACAGATTACAGAACGTGACCTCCTGGTACTGTAACCCGGCACTGTATGCATATATTATAGTTTCACTAAGCATGTTCCACTTTCCTGGTGTCCCTGCACCAGACAAACTCCCGTCCATTTATTGTACTCGGCGATTAAAGCCATTCTGATTGATGAAAGTGCGAGAAATTAATTTAGTTTATTGAATTAATGAGAGAATTAAACACGACGCCTGTTCATCAATAGCACGAGCCTCCGTTTTGCAGCAAACGGCCGTCTTCTTCCCAAAATAGCTGAGTCGTGTGGAAGCCATAGCGAGCCCCTGCGCCCTGGTGACTTAGTCGCTGATTTATTCTGTCATTACTGTGAATGATCGGCCCTTCAAAACTCTCTTCTATTATCTGCTGAAGGGATGACGAACCATATTTCATTTTGATTCAAGTATTTATTGCGGTGATTCAGGGTAAAGACCGCCTGCCTGTAACCCTAAGAGGCCACCTATTCCTGCCCCGCATGCACACACAAACACACTTACACTAGATATATGAGCGTTTCCTTACCGTTCTGAATGTCCAGTATGTGGTGCTTGTCTAACATCCACCCTCCCATGTTGGAGGCATCCAGTTCATAGCCTTGTAACACCGCCGTCCTCTTCTCCCAGAGCACCACATCAAGGCAGGACTCGTATTCATATCCCACTGACACTGAAAGTAATGATGGCAGATGCCTATGGTGAGCAAGGTTGCAACCTCCTTACCCGACACTTAAGGCAGCAATGAGGCTTGTAGCCAATAAGACATTCAGCACACGTGGTTGTTTTCTGTATTTGCGGGTTCTGCTTTTCTCTTTGACGATGTCATATTCTCCAACTGGGCTGATTTCAGAAGACCTGTGGGGTTTCTGTGTCTCACCTGCACAGTTTGGACTTCATGCTCTCTCTCTCCTCTTATTTGTTTCATCTTGTGTAAATGCAAATAAACAGCGGCATGAAGTGGCATGAATTATCTGAACGACAAAGACGGAACACATTACAGTAAATATCACTGCGATATGGCCGAGTGACTCCTGTTGATTGTCGGGGCCGTGAGTTTATTCTTTTCCGTAATATATGTAAGCTTGAGTGCTCAAATATTCATCCTTCTTAACAAAATCCCCCAGACTTTTTCAGATTAGGCTTTAATTTCAAGCTCTTTTTTTTTTTTTTGCGAGAAATCTTAATGAAAAATTTAATTAAGAATAAATTATTCTTTGTTTCACTTGTTTTTTTTGCTATTTTTGAAGTGGCCTTTTTCCAGTGTAATGTATTATAACACTCAAGATGACACTTAAATTAATATTATATATATATATATATATATAAAAAAAACATAAATAAGATATTCTTTCATGTATCATCCCATCAAACGATTCTGTATTTGTGAGGCTGGATTTCTTTCCTCAGGCTACAGCCTCATAGGCAATATTTTAGTCAGCGCACTGCTCCTGAAATATCATACATGCAAAACAAAGAAGTCAGCAGAAGAGCAGTGGCCTTCAAAAATGCAGCACTGGGGGGATTTCAGGATTTTACACCACCTGCTAAATCTTTATTGCACATGGTAACAAAAGCGGTCCCCGGTTAAATAATACTCAATTTAGAACAAAAACAAAATCAATCTTCAAAAGTTCACCCAAGGTTCATTGCCTGGAGGTAGCTCGAGGAACGGAGTGAACCTACGCTTACGTAACATCTTCAGCCGGCAGCTTCACAGCAGGCAACACTCACCCACAGCCTCTGCCAGGCCGAAGACCTTCTGGTTGTAGGCGTCTGTTTTATCCCAGATGAAGGTGTACGAGAGGTCGGGGAAGGCCGGGAAAGATTTCTGGAACTGACGGCCCATGACGGCCACCATCAGGTGGACTTTCATCAGGCCGAAGGGGAGACGGTCGTGGGTCAGGAGAACCTTGAGGATGGGCTTGTAGCCGGCTGCCCTGGAGCTCAGGTAGACCAGGTTGAGGTCACTGCCTGGTATGGCCACTTGCTCGTGGAGGACCTATGATTTTAATTAGCAGTCAGACTGGTGCCAAATACACAGTGTGGAGTATAGACTTAAGTTACGGGAGCAACAGGAGTTTGCTGGTATTTATTGTAGAAGATAACTCTCAATAGAGTATATAATACAAACTATTGATGTGATGTGATATAGTGCACTTCCTACAGTGGGTTTAGCTGTTATCACTCAGTTAATTCATTCATAACACATTCCAGTCGCGTACGACTTTATATATATATATAGTATATTCTATGAAGCAGTCAAAATATTGAAAACAGGTTCTTTCTTATACCAAACCACAGAGTACATACCTCTATATGCAAATGTAATAACTCCACGGGCAATAAATGAATTCCTCATTGTTTGAGTCTGCGAGAAAACGTGACAACTCTAATAATTGACCAGTCTTACTCCCTTGTTCATTGTTGAGTCTCAGTTACTTTGACCAGACTTCCACTGAAGCATGGCCACATTTATTTTCCCCTTAAATGCATTGCAGATCTTTTTTTTGGTTCTAATCAGTTTTAGAGCTGCTGAGCCACATTTTGCATTCAGGGATTTTCAACTCTGATTTGAGCCAAATGGATATAAACCAAATCCTGAGGCATGCAACCTCCATGTGATGTGCCCTCAGAATTGATCAGCATTACTTGTGAGACAATTTATGGCTTAGTATTTTGAGGAGACGCCTCAGTTCAATCGAAGCTCAAATCTGACTGTGTTTAAAATAAGCGAGAGAGGGTCATGGTAAAAGGAAGATAACAGCATTATCGTTACTCTGTGTTTGTGTATTTTCAACACTGCTGCATGTAATGCTGGGATCAAACATGTGTTGACTTATTAAAGTCATTCAAAACAATCAAGATATGAGCACGAAACTGAAATTGAGCATATTATATATATATATAGATGTGATCTCACCTGGGTCTCTGGGATGACGGGGCTGTCCTCTGGGGACGTCTTGTACAGAGTGGAGAGGGGCGTGGCCAGGATGAGGGGGTTGGGCCGGGCCAGGCCAGTAAGGTAGCAGCTGGGGATGTCGTTCTCCTCCCGCTTCATCACCACCGTGTCCATCACGTGGAAAACGTTCCAGGGCAGCCACACCGTGCGGTGCAGCGTGGGGAACGGGGCGCGCTCGTAACTCAGCGTCAAAGAAGCGCCGCCGTTGGCCAAGAGGTCAAACCTTAACGCAGTATCATGAAATCAAAAAAGCGTCACCGTTATGATATTGTGCTTACTACATTATTTGCTATTAATATAGATATAGGAACATGGTAAAATGATTTGAGATGATCTACCACAAGACTAAAAATAATGGTCAAAGTTGAACCAGGAAGTGATGGGCGTCAATCTGAATAATTTGTATTAAATTTCTCGCTCTATCTGTTATTTCTGAAAGCAACGATGGCCATAACTATGGAAATAAGTCTCCGGTTGTAATATACTGGACTTTCCCTTTAATAAGTGCAAAGTAAATATATATTTCAGGACTAAGCCTTGACATGCTTATTTAAATGGAATGGAGGACTATTCCTCCGGTACAGCCTCCATATATTATTTTCATTCACTGAATCTAATTTATGACTTTTGTTTAACCAGGCATGGTGTGAGAAGACACTTATGGCTGAATTTGGTTTGGAGTCGTGAGTCTTGGGAGTTCTCTTTGGTGAACTGGTTTTAATTAGTACGACATTACTCAGGAAAAAAGTTACTAGTTTGGAAATGAAGGGGCGAGTCTTTGAAGTGCTGCTCTATATATTCTGCGAGCTCCACTACCCAGGGGTAAAGCATCTGTCTGGTGACATTGCATGCATTCACATGCACTAAGACACACACTCTCAGATTTCAATGCTTGTGCACGTCTCTCATGCACGCACCCACACCCACAATTACACACACACACACACACACACATGCATGCACACAAGCCAACAGCCAAGCTGTGCAGCTGACCTAAAACAGCTTCCTTCTCAAGCTCTCTCCACTTTGGGCAGTGGGGAGCTCACAGCTGCAAGAGGCCAGGCTTTGATGCTGCCCCCCCCCCCCCCCCCCCCCCCCCTTCTTAACTCCACTGAGCGGATCTGTTGGCTAACCAAGTGTGATTATCCCCAACCATTTATCACGCTCCTTGTCAGAAGAGTTACAGGGCGGAATATCTGAAGAAATCAGCTAATCCTCAGCTATCCGGGGACCCAAGGATTGTGCTTCATAACAACAGCTGTGCAATTCGGTGCCACTTATAAGCCTTTTTTTCCTCCATGCTGGCAACACATAAACACGACCTCTGAATTTGAATGAAAGGCCTTGGTTTGCTATCTCTGATGACCATCTGCAAAAAAAATAAAGCTCCAACCTGAGATGAACCCTTCCTGTAAAATATGACATACTTTTGTCTTGTATGTGTTGGCACTCCCGTTATTAAGGACCCGTCTGCGGTAACAGCGGGAGAAGGTCAGACAGTAATCCCATGTTTTACTACACTGCGGGCAGATTGATTCTACCCTTGCTGATTCAATGCATTTTAAACAGCCTGGTTCAAAATGGCCACCACCACTGTGACATTTGCATGAGGAATTGTTCTAGGGCACAATGTGCTGCGGTTTCAATTTGTTTTGAGCACTTCTTTTTTTCTTTTTCTTTTTTTTTTTGGATAACTGCCAGGACGACTCTCCCACAGTTGGACAGCTTTTCCTGCATTTTTCCATACTGGTCTGGGGACAGCAAGTCCAAGCTACAAATAAATTGTTGCAAGGGCAACGGTTGAACCTGAGGGCTGAATTTCCTGCGAGAGAGTACTCATGTTTATTTGTACATGTAAATTAGTGTTGATGAATGCAGATGGATCGCTGTATTGTCTACACATGCTGCACCTACTGATGCATGTCTGCACAGAGTGTCTCCCTTACATGCCATCCTGTCGCGTGACGGTGTATCCGTACTCAGGGTAGTGCAGAAATGACACGTTGACTCCAATCAGCGGCGTCCCGTCTCCCGTGAGGACCTGACCCCGGATGACTGACGCCAGGCTGTGTGGGCAAACAAACAGAGAGAGAGGGCTGAGTGAACAAACACATGCCAGCCGGCGTCAACGCACGGCCACATCACCAACGCTGCAAACAACTGTCACCCCGTTTGCCAGCGGCACCAGCAGGGAGGTATGATTTACTGACCGTTAGGAATACACACACACACGTCAGTGGTTGTTATTCATGGAAATGCCACCTTACAGAGCACCTCTCTGTCTCTGTTTACTGCTTTTAAAAGCCCATAATTCAGTGGGATGAAGCTTTCCAGACACGGAGGACTGTTGAGATTTTGCCGCATCTTGCAGCATTAATATTCCAAGAGAACACAGAAATATGTATGACATTTTTTTTTTTCTCACACTTAAGCCTTATCTTTATTTAAAGTATTATTAGTTTGAGGCAGGGGAAATTCAATTTGTGAGGCCAGCACATAAAACAGTGGGCATCAGGCCGCTAAGAGTGGAAAACACTGCACGTTATTTAGCCATCAAGGTTCACAGAAAAGCCAACTTAGTAAATGAACAACATCCAACAAAAGCCATATCGAATGAGATTCATGAGCGAAATATTCACTGTATTATCACTCTGACCTCGCTGAATTAAGAATTTTCCCGTAGTCTCTATTTTGAAGAGGGTGCGATCCGAGCGTGATTATTATTGCAAGTGCTTTTGCTTCCAAAAGAGAGACTCTTGTCAGTGTCACACCCGAGTGGTGTGCTCACTTGCGTGATACATGTCTGTGGTAATACTTGTGATGAAAGATAATATATATCAACAAGAATTGTGTCAGAACGAGCTCTTCAACTCGGTTACAGATATCCTCTTCATGTGAGAAGTTGCGAAGGCGGCTGATGTGTCAAGAGGCTCTTTACAGGAATTCAGAAAAACAAAATGCAACGCCGGAGGCAAACTGTCACAAAGACAAAAAAAAATGAATGAAAAGCAGGTTTTAAAAAAAGAAATGCGATAATCCGAAAAAGAATCGCCACAGCTCTTCAGAAAGGAGAAGTCGTAAATGGTGTAGATGTGAAAAGAAAGGACAAGAAATATGAAATGTTCAGCAGTGAAAAGTCAAAATGTCATGGTTTTAGGCAAATATGAAATCTGCGGAGGAAAAACATTCTGACCTTTTTAGAAAATGAATGCAGACGAGGCTTTCTGAACAATAATCCTCTTCTTTCTATCAGTATTTTGACGTAGATTCACACTTAGTGGCTGCGAGGGTTAAATGCTCCACTTCAGGGCAGCTCTATGGTAGTTTGTGTAGCATTGGGGAGCATTACTCATTGCTCACCCAGATTTTCCCTGCTGGCAAATGGATTTGCTTCTGGTCAAAAAGGCTCTCCACCTCCAGCATCCCCCATCCCTTGCTTTCCCCTAATATAGTGTATTTTTTTTTGTGGCATTTTTTGCTTCATAAATCACAGCAATGGAAGCTTCATACGTGATTAAAGTCTCAGATATCCTCTGCGATTATTCAACATGACTGCAGGACCTTCAGGTAAAAACTTGCCTGGCACGGCTTCTGGTTCGTATATATCTTTAAGTGAGAAGTCATTTGTTCAGCCAGTCCTTTGTTTGATGGTAAAAAGGGGAGACGATGCGATATTTCTCCATCAACATTTAATCATTCCCTACTTCTCAACCATAGAGACGAATTTTAAAAGTGTTCCCTCTGCATTTGTCACTGGTGGGCAAAAGATGTCTCATTTTGCCATTTTATCTGCGGGTCATTACGTATATGAGACTGGGATGATCAACAGCTTTAGCCTCTCTTATTTCCCTCTTGCTCCGCGCGCTCCGGCACAACCATCTCCCCATCCTTTATTTACCGGCTCAGGGAACAAGGCCACTTAAGAGCCCCGGCGAAGGTTCACTCTTTCTTTCCTGTGTCTCAATTAATCTTTCGAGAGCATGCTAGAAAAGCCAAAACCCCCCCCAAACAAACGCCAAGTCACACCACCTGCTCAAACCCCCAGAAATGATTCATGCAAGTCACGCATTCTGATCTGTCATTGTCTCACGCCAGCTGTAGAACAACACCATCTGAAAACCCGACGGGAGACTTGTGTAGGGCCATGTGATACCGGCTTGGGGACTAGTGGTGTAACCCCCCCCCCCCCCCCCCCCCCCGCACTAAACCACAACACATGTTTTATTCTCTGTGCTATACGAGGGACAAGTTTACTGCAGAGTCCTGAAACCTGACCGCACACTGACATCTGCACCCTTGGCTTTCACAGTGGCTTCTTAAAAAATAGGAGAGGGGGTGACCTCTAACTGTTTCCCATTTCTGTACCGTTAGATATCAGATACTCTGAGGCGATACACAACAGTCACCGCTGCCGTTAGAAAGTCTCGATGCTGTTCTGGCTTTGTTCCAGTGCTCCACAAGACTTTTTTTTATAATGTATACCCTGCAAAGGCTGTGAATAAATTATTCACCCTATAACCTCAAATGAATGTTTGAAAAAAAGATGTGTCTCCAAACAGGCTGCGCCTCTAGAACATTCTACTTCATTATCCCACTCTTTAAAAAAGAAAGAGAAAAGTATTCAGTGTTTGCGCTCATAGGATACAGTTTTTAAAAAAGAAAGGTAATTCATTTTGTCAAATGTACGCATTTTTTTGCAGAGCCTATAAAATGCTCGATGCACTTTTGACTACAAAACTAACTTCTACAAGGAGATAAAAAGGCAAATGAGTATTTTGAGCAAGAGAGCTAATGCCACTGCCAGACATGAAATCGACAGTAAGCTGAAGACAATGAGCATGAAGATTACTGAGAACCCGGCTGGGAAGTGTGTGTGTGTGGGGGGGGGGGGGGGGGGGGGGATTGCCTCATTCTATATTTTCACTAAGGGATGCTATTTACATAAGGATTACTTTAAACTATTGGAGGAAATATTCCCAAAGCCTCCTGCACACAGTTGACAATCATTTTCCTCCCCATCAGTCACAAAACAAACACCACTCGTGGTTCTGAACAGATGTGGGAATTTTTTGGTTGAAAAATGTAACTCTGTCTCCTCAGTTTGCACAATGATGTAGCCCAGTAGTCTATTCATTGGGTAAGGTATTCTCTTCCTTTGTATCTTTTTACCTTGGATACGCATCTTAAAACTTCTTGCAAAAAGCTGAAGAGAACATGTAGTCAAACTGTCACCGTGGATAAAAAAGCCATCCCTAACACTAGAAGGTCACAGGTTTTATTAATGTCCACCAATGTCAAAATGTCGCTGAGAGACATAAAAACCTCCTCTGCTCCGTGGGTAGACAATGTGAAGTGTATCTAGGCAAGTACATTTTTTTTTTTACATATACAGTCGCACGTTTCAGACACAAAGGCAATACAAAGTCCTTAACATAATCACAGACATACAAAACAAATAGAATAGAAAATAAGACATTTCACAAAAGAGAAAAGAAAACAATAACTAAAAAAACCAAAACACAGTATGTGTGATAAGAATGTAACATCTTCTAAAGGTCCTCAGGAAAGGGAGAGTTTTAAGTCTCGATTTAAAAGAACAAAGGGTTGGTGCAGACCTCAAAGCGCACTGAAAGGTTATACCAGATCTACGGTGCACAGGAACTAAAAGCTGCTTCTATATGTTTGGTGCTGACCCTGGGGACAAGTGAGCGAGGATATCCCAGATGATCCGAGAGCTCTGCAAAGCTCGTAACAGAGCAGCATATCATGCATTTTGGCTCCAAACCATTTGGTGCTTTGTAGCTCAATAGTAATTATATTTCCAAGTGAATTGTTTGATTGATAGGAAGCCTGTGCAAAGCTCTGAGAACTGAGCTGATGTGATCCACTTCCTTGGTTTTAGAGAGGACTCGGGCAGCAGGGTTCAGAAAAAGCTGCAGTTGTCTGATTGATTTTTTTAGACCTGTAAAGACACTGTTACAGTAATCAAGTCCACGAAAACAAGTTTCTTTAAGACATAAGTCCACGAAAACAAGTTTATTTAAGACATAAGTCCACGAAAACAAGTTTATTTAAGACATAAGTCCATGAAAACAAGTTTCTTTAAGACATAAGTCCACGGAAACAAGTTTCTGTAAGACATAAGTCCTTGAAAGCAAGGTCTTTTTTTTAAGGTGGTAGTAGTTTTTGTTACCAAAAATAATTCCGTCAAATCCAATCACTGATTTGTTCAATGCACTTACTATTCAGCATAACTAGCTAACATTAGTAAACTCACAAGGTTAGTGTAAGTTATTTGCTGCTTAACGTTACGTTAACTAACTTTACAAGTCACAGTTATATTAAAATATGAAGGTTGTATTGTTTACCTTGGTGTTGTTGGTGGAAGTCATGTGTCATGGACGTGATACAGTGTATTAAATATACACACTTCATTTATTAACAAGTGCGATGAAACAAAACACTGTGCATTATAATACAGTGGCGTGTAATTGTTATCTAGTGATATGGTAGTGCGATTAAACACATGTGATTTTCCACCTTAACACACGCGATAAGATGCATGATTTTTCCAAAATGTGTTCCGGGGATGGAGATGGGTGCCTGAGCTGGATGCGACTGTGAGAAACAGCTTTTTCTGTGATTTCTATCCAGAAATGGGAGAAATCTGTGTTTTTGGGGGGAACGGCCTGAGAGAAAAGAGGTATATGGTTCATCTCCAGGAGGTCAAATGCCATGCAATTAAAAAAATGCTTTACAAAGCTTGTGGGAGGAATATCAAGCAAAGAAGGAGAAAGAACTTAAACGTAACACTATCTCCTCCAGGGTGTCATGGCTGATGGGATTAAACTTGTGTCATGGAGATAGAATTAATTTCAACAGGAAGCATAGAAAACATGGACCCTTTGCCCGATACAGAGGCATTGACAGCTTGTCTGAGTTTTTTGTCTGCAAAAGTTGTTCAATGATTTGGTAGAGAGTTGTTAGGGGGCTACTGATATGGAGGGTTTTCATCGTGTAAACAGCTCCAAATTAGGCACAAGCATTATTGCTATTTTTGGTAATGATATCAGAGGAAAGAAAATTGTCTTGCATTTCAGGTTCCAAGTGTGACTCTGCGTCGCTTCATGCCTAACAAAGCCCCTTAGCTGTACTAAAATCACTGTAAACCACGGCCTCTCATGGCTTATTGCTTCATTATTTGACATCAATGACATCCATCCATCTTGTAATTCATTTCACCTTGTTCAGTCTTTTAAATATTTAAAGTACTGAACAACATTAAGCTCGTTGGCTCCGATTTATTGTGGTTTTCTGTTGGAAAAGCAGTTTCGAGAAAAAAAAACCTTTCGAGCAAATATCAAAGAGAAGTCTATTTAAATGTTCCTCCGGGTGTTAGATATTCAAATATGCTTTGTTATGTACATCCCGTTTATGATCAATTGAGCTTCTTGATAAAAGACACACGTTAATGTGGCAGTGAAAATGGTCTCCTCCGAGATGTGTTTGCTGTTCTTTTCTTTCCAATTTGGAAAAGCACGTGGTCTTGTTATCGTGGTGTGAGATACCTTATCCTTATGTTGTCACAGTCATGAGGGCTGTTTTTAGCGAGGAGCGAGCCCACTCTTAATCTTGACTGGTGGAAGAAATAAACGCTTGTGGCAGCGACACCACTGTAAACACACTTGTCACCGTGACAGCAGAGACAAAGAGATGTGAGATTCTTTGACGCTTTGGAGTGGCTTCACAAACACAGGTGTCTCCCCGACTGGTAATGAGACAGCAAACAGCCAGCGTGACGCAAATAATTAAAGAGCTGTCAGCAATTCATTAAGCCGCTTTACCTGCTGTTGAACGGGTTGTCCCAGGGTATCACGTGACTGCCGCTGGGGCCAATCAAGAAACTGACGCGCTGATAAAAGCCCTTGGACGTGGGCTGGGCGGCTGCACTTTGGCCCTGGCCGGCGATGGCAGCGGGGTCAGGCGAGCCGCGACAGTAGGTCTGACCCTGGCAGGAGATTTGAGTGCAGCAGTCTGGGTCCATGCAGTCGACGAGCCCATCTGGAAAACAGGGAGGGACAGTCAAGACAGGTAGGGGGGGAAAGTTCGCTGACCTGGATGCGTTAGTGCACACGGATGACTTTGAACGTGAACTTAAAAAGTTGATTAAAGATCCTGAGCTGGCATGAAAGTATGAACTATTTCAAAGCATGTCACCGAGTATGAACCTCAAAAGTTCTGAGCTTGTTGATCAGTTATTAGTAGACATCCAGCATCCAGAGTGTTGATGTACATATATACAGTATATATATATATATATATATATATATATATATATATATATATATATATATATATATACATGTACAGTCTCATCCACTCTTTAAAAATGATCTACTGTGTATTTAAAAGCATGCTGTTTAACAATCTGCTCTGCTCCAACATTTGCATATTCTTTCCAGTGATGTTTTATGTATGATTGATTTTGTTTTGTTTGTTTGCACTGTCACCGAGGAGCCACATCAAAGCCAATTTCTCTCTCTCTTGCACAATAAGAGTCTCACACACACACACACACCAGCTTTTTTCCGAAAGCTAAAAGACTATTTGTACGAAGCTTTTAATTCTCCCTACCTCCCTCGTTATCCTTGCCATCTGAGCAGAGCGTTTCGGTCGCTACATCGCATCCCAGCCCTCTCCACCCTGACTGGCAGATGCAGTGCCAGACGTTCTGATCCAGGATGCACCTCCCGTTGTTGTTGCACAGCCCGGGGCAGCCGTCTGTCAACACATCATGTACGTGTCAAACAGCGGAGCAAGTCGGAAACAAGGAAATCAGGCGGAGAAGGGGAGGAGGAAGACAAGAGCAAGGGGGGGGGGGGGGGGCATTTAGAGTGGACAGGGGGGGGGGGGGGGGGGGGCAGAGGAGGGACAAAGATGATAAAAGACAGTACCGAGTGAACATACAGTACGATACACCTCTGACAGGACTTGGGATGTGGGGGAGGGTGTGAGGAGTTACTGTCGTTTCACATGAGTTTAAGGAGCACGCACAGCCACGCTGACAAGAGTAATGTACGGGATAAAAAGAAGAGGAAACCTGCTGAGCTACTTACAGTTTAAGAGGCCAGTGGGAGACACTGTGAATGCATGGTGAGTCAAATCCTTTTGACAATTGGGAGGTTTTTTTTGTGTGTGTGTTTAAATCAAAGTAAGTATGATTCTCCGTGAGTTCACGTGACTTGTGTTTTTGGTTGCATGGATTCTCCATGTTGTGCTTTTCAAATTGAGGGCTGACGTGGAGCCATATTCACAACAATGTTATGTATTTAAATCAAGCTTTAAAAGGGTTCCAAGTAAGTTCAAAGTTGCACAAATCCCATTTAAGGAGCAGAAAAGCACCGACTGTCTTAGAAGTTCATTGCTTTCGACCTGAACATAATTAAGAGTAGGACAAGCCTATTGCGGAAAAAACACTCATGTGAAGTAACAGCAACATCAAAGGGAAAGGGAAGTATATGTGTAAATAAGGGAAGAAAGTGGGGGAAGAAGAGGGAGGATCAGGAGTCTCTACATTTACAGAAAACAGAGCACTTGCTGCCAGATCGCATTCCTTCTAGTGGAGGGTGAAGACAGGGAGCCGAAAACATGACTAAACCACACCAGTTTTGGGCGTTTAATCTGGCAGACACAGGGGAATTAAGACAGGGGTGGGGGGGACGGGGGGGGGGGGGACCGTGGAGTCTAGACTAGTTAAGACGGACAGGAGATGAGGAAACATATTGGGCGAGCAGGATCACAGCAGAAACATTATGATCGACTCGGACATAGAACAGGTGTATAAACGCCGTGCTAGGAAAGACAGAGAGCAGGGAGGGATTGTTTGTGACAATCTCTCTTGGGGGGGTAGTGGTTCAATTTACCTTTATATCCTATCTTGACTGCTCCTATTACACAACCGAGGAAAGGAAAACATTTGGAAAAGAAAATTACTTATCTCCTTGGTGGCAGAGAGCTAAGACTGACAAACACATTTACTTATTGTAATTTGCAGGGAGCACAGAAAGTGAGAGCGCTTGCTGGCACAGAGCTGATGCACCTGCCAACCTGCTTGAAATATATTTGGAAAAAGAAGCTTTGCAGGTAAGTTTTCCCCAAGATTATAGTTGGCTTCGCCACGTTTTTTTTTTAGTTTCTGCTCTAATTTCAATCATAGTCGTTGCGGTGATTGAGACGAATAGAATAATACTAAGCATGAGTGACAGGATATGACTGGAAAGTTCACTTTTTTTCTTTTTTTTTTTTTAAAGCACATAAAAGGTGTTCCGGATCAGAAAACATCTTCTATAATTCTCATAGCAAAGTGAAAAAGTGTTTTTACCTGATACTCTGGAATCCAGGGCTGTACATGTAAGCCAAGAGGGGGGTTGGATAGAGATAGATAGGCAGACAGGCATACAGACATAAAATGGGAAAGAGAACGGGTATAAGTAGGAGTTAGGACAAAGAACTGCAATAAGAAAAACAAAAAAAACAAGTCGAAAAATTGGTTTGAGAGAAAGAGACAACAGAGACAGAAGCTGCAGGTTCAGAGTAGATTCAGAGTTCAGCTGCAGTGAGAGTGTGACTTAGAGTGTGTGGATGTCAAAAAAAAGTGATTAATCAGAATTATAGATGCTTCCATAGTCAGAATCATATTTTTCTGGAAAAGCGCCCTCAGATGGTGTTTACACTTCTGTCCATAGGCAGCAACATGAATGAATTCAGTCCCTTAAGCATTGTAAAATATTCATTGTTAACACTCCTCCATCTGCTTTTCTTTGCCAAAGCAAGGCAGGCTAACACAAAGAGGAACACATGGTCTCTCTTGATGTCTGGTTGTTAAAACAGACCCTATTAGCCAGTTTCATCTGGGCCTGCTTCAAAACATGTCGCTGTCTGCTTGTCAGGAGGTATGTCGTCTCACCCTCAGTCTATTATGAACGCATCATGAAGCAGCATGCTCATATATATATATATATATATATATATATATATATTTATTTTTTCAATGTTGCCGTCATCTCCAATTCGGTGATTTCAACAACTGTACGGCACTGAACCAGCATCACACTAAGGCGAATGAAAAACACCTCCAGTGGTGAACTGCAGCGCTGAGAAAGCAGTGACAATGGGTTTAGCCTTGCATATAAAACAGGATCTAGATCAGGGGTGTCAAACATACGGCCCGCGGGCCGGATGCGGCCCGCCACGTCGTTTTATGTGGCCCGCGAATCCGCCAGCAAAAAAAAAAAAAAAAAATCTTTTTTTTACATTTTTTTTTTACAAAAATTTAAAGTTAGACTTGAAAATAAAAATATCCCCATGGTCGAAATTATGAGATAGAAAGTCGAAATTATGAGATAGCATGTTGTCTGTGTAACATTAAAACTATCACAACAGGTGGACAGGAGAGGCAACAGCCCATAAAGAGGTTTTCCAACAAGAGATTGGGTCTTTCTCAACATGCGTACTTCTCTGTACTTGTAAACTCGTGGACTTGTGAAACGTCATCAGTCTCAGCCTAAGTACTGTTCCAATTCAAAGTTCACATCAAGCCAAGCACGGTCCAAATGCCCGGATGTGGCTCGCTACAGCCCAGTCATGCTTAAAGGTGTGTGAGCAGCTGTGCTCTGACCAGATACAGACTTTTAAAAGTTCAGTTTGTGAAGAAACACCATCGCAGACCGAGTTCAGGAACTAGCAGCTAATCTAACAACACAGCTAGCTAAGAGACGAGCAGGTACTCGTCTTCTTCATTAGCTGTTGATGAAAGCACAGACAACACGGACACATCATCTATCCGTGTTCATAAGACCTGACTCTCAGGAGCTCTTGGATGTAGCTGCCATGCACGGGACGATGACGGGGAGACATTAGTGATGCAGAGATGACAAAAATAGCTTTGAACAAAGTTAATGTAATAACTTGTTCTTGATGATATTAGTCTTTGTTATTTTCTTTAATAGTTTGATCTTTGATAGAGTAATGTGGGTTTCTTAACCCTAAATTAAAATGATTTATGTTATAATAACAGAAATGTGCTTAAATATAATTTTACATTCATATAACTGCATGTACAATCTTTTTACACTTGAATAAACAATAATCAAATGTAGAGACAGTTGTTTAACAATATGTTAGGGAGTAGTTACATTTATACAGTCTTACATTTACAACCGGCCCTTTGAGGGCAACCATGATGCTGATGTGGCCCCAGAGGGAACATGAGTTTGACACCCCTGATCTAGATGCTGGTGACAAAAGAATGGCCGAGGAAGTCTTCTATTCAAGCCCTGTCCATGTAATGTGATTAAAAGGCGCTTTGTGCAAATGGCAGTTATTCAGGGTTTGAAAGACAAAATAAGCTCCCGGTTCTCCAAGAAAAGGTAACGCGCTGCCTATTCATCCCCGCTGCATCCAAAGCACGGAGTTACTTTCCTGGCGGGAGCCTTAAACAGGAGGAAATAAAGGGAAAATGGATGGTGCACAATCAGCCCTGAGGAGGGAAAGATTAATAAGATCAGGAATGTGACCCCCTCCAACAATCCCCCCCACCACCACCACCCCCGGGAAGTATCGGCTCTGTGGGCCGAGGATTTCTCATGAGAGAACTTGTAAATACATAATTAGGGCTGAATAGTTTGGAGTACCAGATCTTTGTTTCACAGAGAGCATGTTGTCATTGAGGGGTTGGAGATGACACTCGGGGGATCGCCGTTTGATGCGGCGTGTCAGGGTTTAACGAGAGGACCTTTGACAGGGGGTAAGGTCTCGAGGAAGTTTGAGTTAAAGGTCAATAGGAAGTGACACCTCAGAACTCATTATCCTCATTAATGCCAGTGAAGCACTGCCATTTCAGAAAAATGATATTCCAAAGAGGCCTAGCCGTGGCTTTTCGGATCCCTACATACCTGCCCTTGACTCACTAATACAGGAGCATCATTTCAGCAGTCTAAGAGGTGAAATATCTAAATGGATGAGGTGAAAAATTACGAAGTTGATGTGGTGGAGAGGTGCTGCAAAAAAAAAAAAAAAAAACTTTTGAAAAGAGAAAAAGAATATTGAAGAATAGCCAAAAGCAACGATAGATCACATTTCTTTGTAGTTGGAGAGATGGTTAACAGGTCAAATCTGCAACATTTTGATTTTACATCAACTGAACATTTATATATACATATATATATATAATGCCGCAATTAACAATAATATGGGTTTGACTCATACCCAATTAAAGAATAGCTTGCTGCTGAACAGCCGGTGATTGCTTGACATTTAGCAAAATAGCAATACCACAATATAAATGTACTACATACTCCAATAAAAATACATTCGTATCACAAGCAATGTAAACTAGAAGAACAATATTTCCCTCTGAAATCTGTTGGGTTGGGAGTATAAAGTGACATCAAATGGAAATACTCAAAATTGTACTTTAAGTTCAGTACTTGGGTAAATGTTCTCAGCTACTTTCCACCAGCGACTGTGGCTGGTCAAGGTTATCACTACCTACGACTACTGTGTCGTGCAAAGGTACTTGTTTAGAGTAGGAAGGCTGTAAAAGAAGTGTGTGTGTGTCACGATCTGTGTCTCTCCAGCAGATGCTTGAAACTGCACAGAAAACACTGACATTCACACTCCAACGTTGCCCCTTTAATCCTCTCCGTGAATGTATTTCCTCTGTAGTTCGTGCCCTTCTGTCAAGTGTGTGTGTGTGTAGGTGTGCGGCGCTGCATGTGTCAAACCGTGGCTCACCGATGGTGCAATGTTCACCCGTCCAGCCCTGATGGCAGTCACACTTGCCCTCCCGGCAGACTCCGTGGTCGATGCAGCGTGGGTGACAGTCCCTCTGCTCACATTCTGGTCCTGTCCAGCCTTCCTCGCAGTGACACACACCGCTGATGCACAAGCCGTGGGGACCACAGTCCACCACGCACACCTCTGTTGCGAAAGAAAAAAAAAGCCGCAGAGTCATGATGTTATTTTCATATTCTTTGACTGTGTAGATGCTGAGAAGTGTTGACTCCATTACGTTTGACTGTTTCATCACTATTGCTGAAAAATTGGAAATCCTTTTAATTGTGAAGGCAAAAAAAAGTCAGAAAAAGTTCTGAAAATATGTCATCTGAAGAGGCTTATAATTACTGCCATCTATAAACGGACATTTTAAGAAGCCTTACTTTTCATGGGAAAAGAAAATCAGCACTTAACTGCTTCCTCTGACTTTATGGATCTGAAATTGAGATCCATAAAGCAAAGCAAAAAAAAAAAAAAGCGTGTATAGCAGGACACACAGTTGACATACGATATGTCAGGGCATGGAAACAGGTCCCCAATCAACTTTTATTTGGCTGCCACTTTGCCAAATTACACAATGAATAGTTGAGAAAGAGTGGAAAAAATAGGAGAAATCTTCCTCCAACAAAAAGTAGGAAGCTAATCTTGATATATAGCGCTATTACTTTTATGAGTTCCGGCGATCATAAAGTCCCTTGAATTCGCAGTGCCTGACATTTAATTTGTAAACCGCATTCTCCACAATACAGCACGGCAACACCGTACCGTCAGCTTATTATGAAACACATTCAAACGTAACGAGCGCATGTTAGAATGAGATAAAACTTTAAACAGTCGGGCAAAAAAGAAACACCGTGCGTGTGTCCGTATGACGCCAGATGGATGACATCTGATTCAGTGTACAATTTATTCATGTAAAATCTACACGGCAACAAACTCTGGAGGACTTATAGCTCATTAACAAACAGGTTCAATCAAGTGTAACGTCCACTTTTTTTTTTTCGTCTGAAATGACATCAAAAGCTTATCAATATCAAACAATATATTATTATATATAAGTATTGCTGGGAATCACACAGTGGAATAGTAGGAAAGACATTCCTTAGATGTAAGAGAAACCCCGGTTATTATTGTAATTTTCCTTCCTGCAGCCACTTTAACTCATCTTTATCAAAGACGTCAGTAATTTCATAGGCCGCTATATATTTTTCCATGCAGTGCAGACGCTCTGACATAAAATAAAAACCTGTCATCGCTCAAAAACTCTGAAGTCACAAAGAGCAGTAAAGCACAGCAATTACTTTGTGCATCTAAACACTTCCAAAACAACCACTTTTCAGGTTTTACACGAGCTTATTTGCATGTGAGTCTTGGCAGACTGAGGCAAGGGTTATGGAATTAAGCAGGTTCTCTTGTCTGGACTCAGAAATGTTAGATCAACATGATATCTTCAAGCGCGGAGCATCGGAAACAGCAGAGCATCTGTTATGAATCCGTGTTATCTTCAGAGAAGTAGAATTCAAATGATGCGATCCATGGGTGGTAAGTAAATCAGTGTGTAGCAGGCAAAAAGCTAGCGCCCAACAAGCTGTGGCTGCTCTTGTGAGAGAATAAGAAATGTTCATTTACTGGAACCGAGAGCTTTTATCAAAGCTTTCCAACAGAAGAGCAATAAAGCTCGCCGTTGTGACGGCAGCCTTCAGTCTGCTCGAGGAAAGTAGCTCAAGTATGTCCTCAAATTGTAAGTGACTAGATGCTCCAGGAAATTTATATTTCCCCATAACCGAAAAGTTTGTGATTTTTTTTTGAAAAACTTTGTATAGCCTGAGGGAAAAGCAAATAGGCCAAGAGACATAATGCTGCCGCATAAATGCAACAAGCCATGGAGAAATGATCTACTAATTGTGTTCATTTTTTTCCCCATTTTGCTTTCCCCACACTCTCCTTTACCGAGGCTCTTTAAGCAGTCCGTCTCCAGCTCTCTGAATGGAGTTTTTCTTCGATTGAGAGACCTTGGATGGTTCTGATTAAGTCGGGCCGACACTGTAGAATATTAAGCATGTCTCTGGAGGGGAGTCATTTGATTCCGAAGGGATACCTCCTTTCCATAGAATCTATGCAATCAATTTTTCATTAGTCCAAAAGTGTTTATCTGCCTTTAACATGCCCCTGACTCAAGCTGGATAGGGGTTGTGGGCGGTCGATCCGTGCTACTCGCTTGTTAATTAAAGTTTATTTAATTGAAGAAGAACCGCAGCATTAATTAAGAAGGAACGCTCCACCCGCCCAGGTGGGTAAACCGTAACTTCTGGACCGCATCAGTTCAGTCAGTTCTAGTATTGACAAGCCTGAGATATCTCGCTGAGTGGAAGCATTGTGTGTGGAATTCTGAAATCCTTAACAGAATAACAAATGACCTCTCTTTAAAAAGAAAATAAAGCAGAACACAAAAGAAAAAGGAAAAAAAGAAAAACCTTTTCAGCAAAACAATCATTCCTCTTGGGCACAGACCAAACAGGCCTCATGCTGCTTTAAAAGCTCTGCACACGCATCTATCATCTCCAACGCACCATACAGCCTCCTCGTGATTTAATTTTTCGATTGAATTTCAGCCGGGAGAAATGCATTCAAACAGCCTTCTATACTGACAGAAACAAACTGCAACTTCTGCTTTTAATTGTCCGACTCAGTGGGGCCATTGTGGCTCTCTGTGGGTTCAGCAACATGGAGAACGAGTCTATTCTGAAGTAGGAAACGGCGCATAAATCACCTGAACCTCATGCACAGATAACAGATGGGAGGGGCCAGCCTTTGAACTAACACGTCACCCTTACCTGTGTGAAAGCCGGAACCCCCGTGAATACAAAGCCGGTAACAAATGAAGAAGCTCTGCCACCGAGCAGATGCGCGTACACGATTGTCTCCTCTCCTCTAATAAACCTGACGCTGCAATAAAACACACTGGACAAATCTATAAGTCACTTTTAAAAACAACACTCACTCGTGTTGAATCTCAAAGAGAACATGCGCTGGGTGTAGTCAAGAGTAACGTGTGGAGTCAAAGCTTCGTGGCGAGCATATGCTCCGTTTCAAAAAAACAACACGGGCTACAAGTGTTGATTACCAAACTTTAAGAGTGTGATCACACCCACAGTTTGATTCACTCACCCAAACAAATAATGAAGCAGATTTATTTAGGTCCCAACTACCAAGCAAATCAAAACTTTTAACGATTGCGCGCGGCTTGATCGTGAGTATCAAAATCACAGACTTTAAGTTCTCTGGTGAACATTCTGCAGTACAGAACATGAGCGGCAGGCCAGACTGAGGTTGTCAGATGTCAACATCTGTCTCCTCATGCACAGCTTTAGTCATGGGTTCGGTATCTTTAGTCCATCCGGGTTCCTTTCCTTCTCCTGCTCGGAGAAGAGCTGAGAGGGTTTGAGGCATTTCAGCGTGTTTTGCGTTGTGTTTTAATGTTGCTGCTCTTACATGGATGGATGTATCAAGTTTGTAACGGGCCCATTGTGAACAATTCCTCATTGTGGGCTTTCTTGGCATTTGTGAAAAGATACGCGTCTCCTATCATTTCTACCCATCACAACCAAAAGTAAACCTTTAACTGAAGATGATACAGGAGAGATGCAACCCAGAGCTCATAAAACACAGCACCGACAGTACTGTAAGCATGTGTACGCATAGCTCATGAGATGAGAAACATCGGTCACACAGGTGCCCGTTCATCATATGTGGAGCAAACCCAGACTTTTTCAATCAATCATTTTGTTTTCCTTCATGTGCACTTATGAGGGGGAGAGCTGAAAGATACGGATTGGACCGTCTGTATTTTCATTTCATAATGTGACATATTCATTTCGGAAAACAAATGGTTCTCTGATGTTCACTAAATGATATTTCAAAAACAGAGGTGATTAATTACCTAAAACTGTGATTTAAAAAGATTAAAGCATATATCATATTTCCCCCCCCCCTTCTGCAGTTTTTTGGGGGATTCTATAGCTGATTAATTGTGCCAAAAGTTTCTAAATAAGACACCCACATGTAGACAAAATGTACTGTCAAGAGTTGGATCTTTTCTTTCAACCTACAGCTTGTTAATAACGGCTCCTACATCATCCTGGACACCTGGTGTCTGCAGTGTCTGTGCACAGCAAGGGGGGGAGTCTATTTCGAGTCAATACAGCAAGAATTTGGTGGCAATTACTTGTCAGAGGAACTCAAACATTATCTACAAAAAAACAGTTTAGAAAAAGCATTTCAGAACTGACTGCACTGTTTGCAAGGATCTGTTAGTACAGTGCAAATAACCCTGCGCTAATGGCATCGATAACTGAGCGAACGAATGAAGTGAAAGAGCTCGCAGATTACAGCTCTCAACAGATTATTATGCCGTTTCATTATTTAAAAGCCAACGAGTAGACTTTGAAAATCTCTTGTCACATTTTTCTGTGAAGAACTAATTCCACGAGGATACTTATAAATCACATTAGAGTTGATCAATCGATTAGTCGATGGAAAGTCAAAAATGAATCTGCGCCCATTTTGATAATCAATGAATCGTTAATAATAACGAATACATGTTTTTTTTCTAATCAAAAAGCAAAAACAAAAACTAGTTCCAACTTCTCTATTGTGAGGATTTGTTGCTTTTCTTTTTCATAAACCAACATATTGATCAGTGAAATTATTGGCAGATTATTTAGTTGCCACCCCTTTCAGTACGTCAACAGGAAAAGGAATGCACGGAACATAGCTTTATGCGTTCTGACCTATGGAGCAGTCGGCCCCTGTCCAGTTGGCCTCGCAGATGCAGGTCCCCGAGTCGGTGCTGAACGTGCCGTGGCTGGAGCACTGCTCCGGACAAGTGCTCTTCAGGATCTCACAGTTGATCCCTCCCCAGCCCGGGTTACAGTGGCACTCGCCGTGATGACAGGCTCCGTGACCGGAGCACGTCGGGTTCGAGCAGTCCACTGGGGGAGACAAGAATTAGGATGACAAGAATTTTTGTTTACCACTTCCAGACAGGATGTCAGAGTTAACAATTTATCCTGGACACTTTCACACTGCTACCAGCCAAATCCCCTTTTTTTTTTTTTAGACTGAAAGTGCTTCTGCGCCAGAATGATGGCTGGTGAGCCGCAGCTGAACATTGTGCAGTGTTTAGTGGTGGCTGGTAGTAATTTTGCACCCTATGTTTTACTAGTTCTTCGAAGGTATATTATAGGGTACTACCAATATACTGACAGCGTAATTATGCTCCATTATAGGCACTAGGAACAAGGGTACAATTAGTGTCTAGACAGATATAATCAATTTACTATTAACAATTTGCAGATCAACTTGCTGATCTAGGTTAATAATTGGCAATTATGACCAACATAATCAACCCATAGGGATAACAGCAACAACGCCATTGTGCTTCCTCTGCAGCTGATTGCTCTGTGCATTTCCACATCTACCTGGACACTGATATTGATTAGCAATCAATTCATCACAAGCTTGGAACTACAAATACTCTCTCATCCCATCTATGTTTCCTTCCCACATTGCTTCACTTCAAAGAACCGCAATACACTCATTTAGTGAACTCAATAGCTTTTTTCACGTGCAAGGTCAACACGCCGCACATGTAAATCTGAGCCGATAATTGTCTTTTGTGTGCATTGGGGATCGATGAAGTGAAATGAACTGAAGGCAAAGGGGGAGGTGGAAAAGGTTAAGAAAGAAGAAGAAGCTCTTTCTCAATAAACGGAGGAAGAGATGCCATTGACGGATCGATTTTAAAAGGTGTCGTCAACTGTCGAGCATTCCAATTGGGGACTGGATCGACGGGCGCAATCTGTTCCAGCGTGTACCCTCATGCGGCCTAAACACTAAGAGGGAGTTAATTTACACGCACGGTATCAATAACAACATCCAAAGCATTATCCGCTCGGCGGAGTTGAAAACAACCGATTGTTTCACCAATGGACTGTGTCAATTCCCCCCTGAGCTTCACACGGAATTATGTTCTAGCTCCTTCCGATCCAATGGGAAGAAGCTGTTTTTACTCCATTTTACCTTGTTCACAGTTGGGTCCTTTGTGGCCGGTGTTGCACACACAGTTGCCCGCCACGCACAGTCCGTATCCCCCGCATTGAGGATCGATACACTGGGAGGCAGGAATGTCACACTCAGTGCCCTTCCAGCCGCTGTAGCACTGACAGCGCCCCCTGGTGTACTGGCCATTACCGCTGCACAGGACCGGACAGGCGGCTGAGAAAAGACAACAGGTTGAAAGGATTTATCTTGTATAATATCAGGGAGGGGGGGGGGGGGTTGCTGAATTTTATTTAAAGCAGATGTCAAATTATTTTATGATTACAACTTCAAATTAGAAAGATTGCGCCTCTGGTCCACTTTCAAAGGAATACTTCAAATTTCTTTTTGCAGAGTTAAATGAGTTATATTGATACAACTTTCCCGTCTGTATTAGAGATGCACTGATTGCAATTTTCTTAGCCATTGCTGGATACCACCATAGATACAAAAAGATACAAAATAAAAAGAAATTGGGCGAACTGAACCTTTAAATGATAGTCTTGACTGACAGAATACGAGCGACATATGAGCTTAATAATTACCTCTGGAACAGTACGGCCCTATGAATCCTGGGAAGCAGTGACATGATCCCGCCACGCACTCTCCGTTCCCGTAACAGTTGTGCGTGCACTCCGTGACAGATTCTGTGGGCACAGCAAGTGAACAAGTCCAACTATTAATAACTCATAGGGACTGTTATATTACAGAACATCTGAAATACCACATTTATATAACAAGTGTACAGTTTAATAAATACTGCGAGACTCTAACTTTTCTTTTTCATCCCTACTGCAGTACTAGCATCAGTGAAGGCATATATTTACAGCGATCTATCCATGTTCCACTAAGGTCTAAGCCTCCATAACATGTATGCTGCAGCGCGACTCTCCCCATCTAAGCCATGTTAAGTAAAACCACACCGGCATTTTAAATTAGACCAAATAATTCCATTTCCTTGACACATTTTGCTTTCCCCCGTCTCCTCTATCGCCCCCCCTCCCCCTTCAACCCCTTGAATGACTGATCATGCCCAAGCCATGCAATCTCTTGAGTGTTTATAGCTCAAATCCTCTTTGAGTTGAAGTTAATCTGACATATCCTACAGACAGATCTTGTGTTCATTCAACAGACCATCGCTCTTGAACAGCACCCCCCCCCCCCCCAAAGACCAGCGCCCTCATTTTGATCGGCGTTAAGAGGGCACACTTTTTTGTTATTACACTTGACTTGTATTGGATGTTCATTGAGCCAGTGTCGCACCCAGGCAATTTTGACCTCACACATCGATTCCTTCATATTCGTATGGTGGGATCAATAGAACTCCCCGAAGGAAATAGAAAAACGTTAACTCAACCTTAGTGTTTTTCCTACCTCAAAACCTCGTGTAATGACTTCAGAACGCTGAAGAGGATGTTAGGAGGGAAGGATCAATGCCCCGCGTATGGTCTCGTATTATAGTGTTGAGCACAATAATCCACACTACCCTCCAAAGAAAACTTACATCTGCCTCCTAGGTGGCTCAAACTTTTAAAAGCTCAGCTTGTTGGTGTGGTAGGCCAGAATTTCCAACTAACCTAACTGTTTGCTCATTCAGGCGCAGCTGTTTTAAGGAAATTAAAGTCTTCCAAACATGTCATTACACATCATTCCAATCACACTCATTAGCCGTCGCAGCAGATGTGTGTTTCCCCCGTACCCTGGATGATGGTGTTATAGGACACCGTCTCCGCGTTCCGTCCGTCATTATAGAACGCCAGGTGCCACACCGCTGAGTCCAGGTACTGGATGAATCCTGCTTGGTGGACGGTCACCGGATGATCCAGCCGGGCCCTCGTCTCTGCTTCACTCTGAGTCCGATGCTCTTTGGCGATGAGCCGGCTGCCGTCCAATAGCTCCACAAAGTCATACTGCAAAAAAAACAAAAAACACCAGAACAGTTTCCGACAGATGCAGATGATTGTTACTTTAATGTTGGTGTAATTAAATCAGGCAGTGGAGTGGCAAGGGAGATCAAAAAGTTTATATTTTCCTCTTTTGGATGCTTTGTATTCAGCTCCTCTACTGATTTCCTTAACAGTCTGAGAGGAACTCTTCGAAGTCGGAATTCAAGACACAACCAGAAGAGGTTTGTGTACCCAGCAAATATTCAACAATGATAAATGTTGACTTTTCTGTGACAGTTATTTGGAGTTGATAGATGGAGAGTTGTTTGTGTACTGATGGAGCTGATATGGCTCTGGGGCTAATGCTCAGAAATATATTGTTAACTCAGACAAGAGTGCACTTAAAGAGACTCTGGCAATGTGCTTAATAGAATCTGTTAAATTAACACCGATAACGTACTTTGGAGACGCGAGCACTTCAAATTCAGAGTTACTCACTGCTTTGTGTGCCTGCACAAAATACAAAATAAAAGGATAAAATAAGTGAAAAGCTTTCTTCAACGATTGCTATAAACAATCGCATGTATCTTCTTTTAATTAAATTTGATCAACCGTTTACATTATTTTGATTTGTTTTAATGTTTTTAATACATGGAATATATCTACCCAGGACTCCCTGAAAAAAACGGACTTAATATATCATATTTTATTTAAATATGTCCTTGTTGCTATGGTCAGATTTTTTTTTATTAGAAACTAACAGATGTACAATGTACAGTACACACACTATATATATATATATACACATAAAATAAACATAACATGTAAATATCTCAGGCTTATTTTTCTTTCCTACATGTGTTGGGATTGCAGCACAACAGTCACTCTCTATTTCTTTCAGGCAAACATTGATTTACGGGGTAAACAAGGAGTAACGAGTCATCCCTGCCAAGTGAAACGAGTAAAGTGGCGCATCTGCTCTCACTGCACCTGCTCAACACCTGAGCCTCATTCTGACTGTAGGTTACAGAGCACTAAAGCATAAACCAGTGTAACACATACAGTAGTGCCCTAACAGGCCATCGGCTGCAGAGGAGCACAGATGTAGACAGATCCCCCGGTTAATGTGTTGGTATAGCTACACAGATGTACTGAGCCTATGAAGACTCGGGGTGGAGGAGAGTCTGTGGGCTGCTCAGAGTGTGATGCATACACATTGGCACTGGAGCTGGTTTTTAAGAAGAGCTTGGATTTAAATCCAATGATGTTTGCAGAGAGCTTTGATGGACTGGCTAAGCCATTGATTTTTTTTTTTTACTGCACAGTTGAGATGTTTTTTTCTTTTAATTAAATTCCAGACTTCTACATTTTATAATAAGCAATATAATTTAAATTTAAATACATTTTACAAATAGCACCTTAAAAAAAAAAAAACTAGTTTAAAGTGATGCCTCCAGAATAAAAAACTGATGAGAGAGAAAAGGGAGAAATGCTAAATACTAAATTATATTGCAGATCAGCAAGAGTCCACACTCAAAATCACAAATAATTGGAGGAAAATCTGTGTTTTCAATTTTTTTTCTAGAAGTCCTAGAAGTATGTCCTCTACTACCAAAGCTGCATTTATCAATATGTTTAAAAGTAGCATTCCAGGAAATGTCTACCGTATAAATAATATGATTTTTTTTTTTTATCCCAAAGCTGATTTCAAACCTAAATCAGCAGCTCTCATAGAACCGTTTCTGCCTCTTTCAGATATCTGGTTTGCTGGCCCACAATGAAATCCAAACAACAAGCATTTTTTTTCCCCAAGAGTTGTTTGACAAAAAAAAGCAGAGCTAAAAGAAGCATAACATGTTGGACTGACATTCATCAGGTGGAAAGAGACAGAACTCCAAATGAATGCTGGTGTTGCTCTTTCTCCGTTTGATGTGTAAGTCGGCAAACACTTTAGGCAAAACAACTTAATTAAGCTAGTCATATGTCAGCGCTTTCCATCTGTCATCTTGTTATTGAGTTCTTCTTTGCCTAGTGGCCAACAATTCATTATTGCAGCTTTTAAATCAGTATGTGCACAACATCCAGCCTCGTGGAAACACAATGTGCCAGTTGAAAGAAAGGGACAAGAAAATGCATTAAAACAGGATTTAATGCTCAGGAAACACAAACGCGGATCCAGGCAACCTTTTAGTTGACTTGCAAACGACAGGAAAGAGAGCATTAAGCGTGGGGCAGGTGCAGTCAACACTGATTTAAAGCTCTTTGGAGTAGAGCAGGGGGGGGGCAGGGAAGCGATATTAACCTTGCGGAAGTTGACTTCTTTGTGTTGTTGGCTTGAGGGGGAAGTAATAAAACAGTTCATCCCACGAGTCCTAAACCTCCCGGCCAAGTGCATACATCTCGATTAGCCGATGTAAGAGCCCCCCCCCCACCCCTTCCCCCAACTCATCTCCATCCAACAATACCAGTGAATAACAAGAGACAGAGCGTGGAGAGACGTGGCTGCCCAAAGGACAGAGGAGGAACGCTCAGAGCCTGCAAACTCTTCACAGTTTAGATTGAGAGTGAACTTTAGTCCGGCACAACTGAGTGCAGATTCTTAAGAAAAAAAAACAACAAAAGTTTTGTTTCTTCTAACTTGTTTTGGTTTGTATCAGCACAGACAGACACTCAATAGCAGATGGAGCAAGTCCATGTTTGTGAAAAGGTGGAAAAGCTGGTGCACTTAAATGTTGTCTTGTCTTGTCTTCCAAGCTGTGAATGCGACGAACAAGTCGATAGCTCTCATTGGGGTCTTTCATGCTCAGTTAAGTAAATGCATTGATTTGTGCCCCTGATCCCTGAACAGTATGTGATTTAGAGGTGGTCACAATGGACACAGTGTCCAGCATTGACAAGCTTGAGTGTCTGTGCAACAATTGCTGGAGACGTAAGAGCAGTGTCTTGTTAATTAGTACCCTTTGGTCTTTGATTTTGTTGGGCTTCCTTTTTTCACCTTGAAAATGCAATCCAGCGCACCTGTTGTCACTCACGTTGGACTTTCTTCCGTCAGAGAGTGGCCTTAACTGTCTCCACTTGGGTGAAGCCCATCTTTACTGAGAGAGAATGTCAAGGAGGTGAAGCTAAGAGCTTTTGCAGTCAAGTGTGGTGGAAAATAGCCATTGTCTGAGTGCTTCCATCACCATCACCCAGACATCGGACATTACGATGCCCAGAAATGTCATTCAAGTGACACATCAGACATTTAGTGGAAGTGAAAGACGTGCATGCCCACACAGGCAAATCAAAGCCGAGAGGAGAAAACTGAAACTAAACTAGTGCCCAGCTCTAATTTTGCAAATGCATACATGTCATGAATTTAAATATATTCAGACACAGTATGAGAAAAACAACGTTTTTTTTTGTTTTTTTTTAATTTAAAGCACGTAAACATGTTTTTGTGGAAAAACAAAATACAAGTATGAACCTGAAAATGTGTATATGTCCCCCTAAAGATGCAGTGAAATGGCCTCTTTAGATCCTTAAAGCTGCAATAATCCATTTCTTATAATAACATCTGATCACATGGCTTTGTTTAATGTGAAAAGAGGAGGATGTAGCTACAAAACCCCCGAAAGAGTCACAAGCTGACAAGTTTCATAGATTAAAAAAACTGTACCTGGGTGTGAGATGGTGCGAGACCCTTTCGTCCATAGACTCCGACCAGAGCGTTCTTCTGTACCGAGATGTTGAACTTTAGGAAGCGTGGTTGCTCCATGCTTAGTTGAGAACGCCAGAACACCCCAGGTGGGACGCTCTGACTCACCCTCTTCCCTATGTCGACCTGTCCCGTATCAATGGAGTTGTTCTCCTGATGGAGCACGGTACTCCTTCCTAGAAGACAGAAACCACCCCCCACCCGCTCAGATGATGTCATTTGTTACAGAATCAGAACAGCACAGTTAAGGTGATATGGTATAAATCAAGTCATCACAGAGCCTTTCATGCCATCAGATAAAACCCTCGCATCTAAAATACCATTGTGTGTTTGGATATCAGTAAATGTTGCATTCTATCTTCTGCTTTCCAGTGCTTATCTTATTCCTTTATTCAAGCGGGGACTTAACAATAAGACAGTCATATCTTTTCCAAATGAGCAGTGACCAAAAAAGACAGGATTAAAAGTAATGGTTCCCTGCGGTCCATGATGCACTGCTCACAGTAAAAAAAACAAAAAAGATATAATTGGCTTTTATAAGACTCTAACAGGCCACATCTCCCATCTTTTCTCTGGTCCTGATGACTCATAGAGTACGGCCTCATCTCAGATAAGGTCTAAATGGAATCTGTCAGATACACTGAGCGCTACCTTCCCAGAGCAATAACAGCAAATCAAAACAATTTTTGCGAATGATGTCCTTAAACTGTGTCCTTAAAGCGCCAAAGATGGAGAGCTGGCCAGGGTTAATATCGCTCATGCTCACATGAAAAACGGCGGTCTGCACGGTGCAATTACATGAACAGATTACATTGTTAAGAAGAAAAATCTGCAAAGCGATTTAAAGTCCTCGCCGTTAAAAAGCTCTATTGTAGAAGGAACGCAAATGTGCTCTTTACAATTTACTGTGGCAATGACTTGTTCGGTGTGACGGTGCAGAGTTAGTCCCCGCCTCTTGTACGAAGCATTTTCAGTGTGTCAACCGGTGTATACGTTGGCTTTGAGTGTATCTGTTTGTGCCAGGCCTCCGTTATTTGCATCCCTCGGTGTTGTGTGTGTAATGAGGCCATTGCCTGTCACTTTAGCTTCAGTCAAAGCGAAGACTGGAGGCCGAGTTTACCTCTGGGGAGAATAATAGCCGGCTATTGATTGCCTTTAAACAGTCCAAAACCTGCCTCATGCTATCTTAATTAGCAGTACTTATGAGGATTTAAATCTAGCAGAGTTTAAACAATTGAGCTTTTGCCTGGCCCACTCAACTCAATTAATGGTTCCGTGGCCGTGCATTCTAAATGCTGCAATGTGCTTAGAGATTAATTTGGTGGCTTTTGTTGTAAAGGTGAGCTGAGACGGCCTGCCTGCTCGTTGTCGAAATACACAATGTGCCCAAGATTATGATTACGTAGTACAAATCTGTCTGTGGATAAGTCAATTCATATTCAGAAGGTGAAAGATCTCAATAAACTGTGAGGGCTGACTGGGCATCATTCGCGAGGCCAAATGGTTTGCTGTCGCAATTTCTCTTTCTTAAATCGTCATTTGAACCTTCACTTTGATTTCATTCATTTGCGTTCTTTAACCTTTTCTTAAAGCTAGCAATTCATTTCAAAAAGCATTCATTGTACACAGCTTTTGCCGAGTTTATTATTTTTGTGAAAATAAATAAATGAATAAATAACCCTGAGAGCACAATATTCAAAAAGCAACGCCAATCACCTTGGCCAGAATGCAAAGCCAACAAAAGAATAAACAGCATAATTCTATGCGCATTAAAAAACTGTAAAGGCTTATTTGAATGTTTAATTAGCGGTTCATTGAGATGTCAGTCTTTTATTTCCTCACCGTCAGCAGCCAGAGCTGTCACTATGCTCGACTGAGTGGGCCCCGTCTTCCCAACTCCTCCGTTTTCAAAAGCCGGCTGGTTGTCCAACTCTTGGAGCTGCCAATTGAGGCCGAAAAGGTGCATTGCTGTGAAATACACAAAAAAAAAGAAGGGAAAAAAAAGCTGCGTGGGCTTCTAGAAATGGATAAACAAATAAGCAAATTGCTGCACAAAAACAATCAGGCCACTTAGGAACAAAAGAGCTGTGGGAGAGCACAATGGGTGGATTCAATGTGGGAAGAAAAACACTACAGTTTAACTTCCAACATTTCAGTTTTTTGAGGCTACTCTGCACCGGGTGTTTTTTTTTGTGTGTAAACACAGCAGTGATAGAGGCCAGACAAAGTCCTTTCAATCAATACTTAGAAACCCTGTTGCTCTATCATGTTTCCTTGGGGAGCACTGTTCATTAATGTGCCACAGTGTCTGCACACAAACGGCGACTGTATCAAACAGAGCAGCATTTCTATTTTGACACAAAGCTCTCACTTCAGACAAGCAGACCAGATGCAATGGGAAAAGTGTGGAACTCTCCATATCTAATACAAAAGCAGGAAGGACGCGGAGACACGTGTGTGTGTGTGTGTGCGAAAGGATAAGATGGAGGAAGAGAAAGAAAGCGAGTCTTTTTTAAGAAGGGGCAAGGCAGTTCATTGAGACAGACATGTCACAGCAGGAGGAGGAAGTGAAAGGGTAAGATGCTGCAGCACTCCTCTCGTTGGCTTTCATTCAGCCAACCTGCTTTATTGTGTCAGTATCGGATGCAATCAAACTGTGTTCTTGTTGTTTTTTGGAAACTGAGGTGCTCCAGTGAACGCAGCGAGAGGGCCAATCTCCTTCAAAGTCACCAGCCGGAGAACATGCTGAGGAAGCATCTTGATTTCCGACCGTTTGATCCGGGAGAGGAACTTTTCTCCAACAACTCGCCGTTTGCTGCAGTATGGATATTGACTGCAGCAAATAACTTGAAGAGGTGGATGAGAGGTCGGGCCTGAGAGGATATCAAATTGTGAAGGAAACCAAAAGAGAGATTGAATACTATTATGGATAGTGTATCAATGTGTGCTTTGTTAAAGAAATAAGGCATGCGTTTTGTTAAAGCCTGCTGATGAATACACTTAGCATCTACTCCTTGGTAGATCAAATGAACAGGTGCTCCCGCTGCCTTGAATTCCAATAAAATAATGCAAATTTTAACAGTGAGTGATGATGTTTGGTTACACAGTACATTCAGCCAGCATTACTCTGAGTGTCAGAATCCATTCCAGACGCAGGTGAAGCAAACCAGCCACATCACAAGCAACACAAATGAATGCTGACTGGTTCATCAATATCTTTGACAAGTCTGACTTTCCTCTCTTAATGGACTAGTCTTGACAGTACCTCCCAATGGGAGATCTGTACACTTTTGTTTCTTTTTTGTTTTCCACCATCAACGCCATTTCCTGTTCCATCTCCAACCACATTCAGATGAGTGTCAGTGCGTACAAATTCACTCGCAGCACAGACGGACACAGACAGAATCTGCAATTTAATGCATTCACCTTGGCATGTAAAACTCCTCTATTCATATTGACGTTTTCAAAGTGCTTAGTGTGTATATAACTTCATTCCTCAGACGAACATGTCGGTGGCTTTAAGCTGACAGAAAGGCTCCAGAATCCTGAGAAAACACTGTGTGCTGTAGCCCAAAATCGAAAAGGATCAACTGAGGACATGGAGCATTAACCCGAAGTGAAACACCCTCTGCCTGGAAAAAAAAAAAAGTGACACCTACTCTTGCCAAATGATTGACAACGTGAAATTAGAGCAGGTTATGGTATTACTTAAAGGAATAAAGGGTGGCATAATCTTTTACTCAACAAAACCTGTATTTACAAAATTAGCATTTTGGGAAATGAAGCCTTTCAATTCTGAGAGAAAAATTGCTCTCTAAAGCTGACTGGCAGAAGACAAGACATCACACTTCATCAAATGAAACACTGAATGATAGACGGCGCTCTAACACAAAGGGATTATTGCCTTATAGCTGAATGTGCAATACGCTTTTTTTAAAACTGTATTTTGAATGCTTTGATAGCTAGCAGCCCTGTGATGCTATACGTGGGCTGTGTGGTGGTTTGAGCTGATGACAAACATCAGCATGATGCAGTGACGTGCTCACAGTGATAATGCTAACATGCTGATGTTTATATCTACCATGTTCATGTTAGTTTAGTCCGTAATCATGCAGACATTTGCTAATTTACTGCTAAACACAAAGTACAGATGAGGCTGATGGAAATGCCATTTAGTTCTGCAGTCAAACTTGAAACGTTGACCCAATGATGGCACCAGATGAAAAGTCAGTCACCACCCAACGTTATTAGAATTCATCCAGTAGTGACAATGAATATAGCTGTCGAGATATTTCACTAAAACCTACAAATGTCAGCCTCATGGTGGCACTGAGTCAAAAAACATCTCCACTGGCTTGCTTCCTGATCGTAGCCTCTCGTTCATTTAATACGATCAGTGCAGAGACTCTCCACAGCTTTAACATTGTGCACTCACATCTCCCGGTGTCCCCAAATGTTTTCGACCGAGTGTGGCAGTGGGCTCTTGTGTATCGGACACGGCACAGAACCTCTTCCCCTCTTCGCTGCTCTCACTGCAACCAGGACCTGAATCCCCACTTACCCCATCAACAAAATTGCTTTGAGGCGAATAGCCCTCAATTTATGAATTTGCATAAGTTATTCCTGCAGCCTAGGCCAGTTCAATTAATATTTATGGCGCATGAGCAATTCTCTTCCCGAGCAAAGAAGCTGAGAAAGCTAGCCGCTATCTCTGAAGTCAAAATGTGCCCTGTGGAACACCTCCACCAACGAAGGGAGGTTACATTTGTAAAGTTCACAACATGTTTGTTTGATCTCTGACATCCACACGCTATTTAGTGTACAGAAGCACAAACGCATCTGAACAGGAAGAAAGCAACACAAGCCTGAGATAATCCTCCTGGCTGCGCTCACAGCAAATTCCCCATCTTGTTCACAAGGTTCTTGGTGATGTTATTACCTGGAAAACACAGCGCTAATTATGCTACAGATGAAATTGTATCTCTTCTTGATAGGCAAAATAAATAATGAATTATTCAGCTAAGCAACCTAAGGCATTAAAAACATGAATGAGCATAAAACCTCTTAAGTGTTTCCTGTTAAAATATGCAGAGGACGCCATTCTGATGGCCGACCTCACCAAGATAATTAGTCCATTTGCCACAGAGAGGAGGTGACCCATCTGGAGTCACAGTGTGCCAACAACAACTTGGAGCTCAACAGCCTCAAAATGATTGAGATAAACATTGTTTCATGCTGGAACCTGCCGGCACATCTCCCCAGAAACATCCCCCGGGGGACTGCTCGAAATAAGCCGCATTGCTCAGAGCATGGCTAAGATGTTCCTGTTTTCTGGGATAGTATCTCCTACCACCTCAATTGGAATGACAACATCTCTAACACAAGATCGACCAAGAGAGAAGGGTTTGTTTGTTTTCGTGGTCCTGTGGCAATTGAAGCAAGCTCCCTGGTCTCCTTCTGTAAGTCTCTGTGGGATTTCTAGATTTTTTTTTTTTCCCCGTAGTATTAGATTAGAATCGGCAGCGGTCTTCTTTTCTGTTCTACTCATCACCGATGAGGTAATCCAATCCGCTCTGGTAACTGGTATGGCCTTGTTAAAACCCAAACTGCCCACCACGTCAACTATTTCATGAGGGCCATCACTGTAATGAACCAGCCTTCACTGACAAACACACGATTAACCGCAAATTGATTTTCACCCTTTTCTGATAAATACAATTTTTTTGTGGCTACAGGGAATTAAATACTTCCTAAAAATCTGTGAGAAGCACTTTTACAAAGCAACTGATAACACAAAGGCAAACGTCAGACAAAAGAAGTTTTCGCATTTCTCCTTGTAAACATTCTGATGACACATTGATGCTCAGCGAGGATGTTTCGCATTTGGTTTTTGTTTGTGCGGTTCAATTTGAAGTGCATTTCCAAGAATCCACATGCTGTTTCTGCATCCAATCAGAGCATCAAAGCTGGACTCGGTCCTGATTGGCCACCCCCCTGTATCTGAACAATTGCTGAAATTCTTCCAATCAGGCCAGTTTTGCAGAGCTGGAGCTGGAAAGCCTCACCTCAGCAGGTTTTGCCTCATTTGAATTACAGAAGCTGCTGTTGTTTGTCAGCCAGTTGTGAGACCGTTCTACACGCTGTTCTTCAAATGAATTCAATACAAAAAAAAAAAAAATGTCACTATTTGTTTCTAAATTAAAACAAGGAATATTAGTCTTAACCTGAGCCACAGAAAAAAACAAAAAAACATTGCACACAGTGAACTTCAAACGCAGTCCCATTCTAACACAGAACAGATGCAGGTGTGCCTGTATTTGTCTTTGTACTAATGGGACTGCGCGGGGCTGACAGTAGAAAAGTATTAAAGCACGAGTGCACATTGTATCTATTTGAGTCATTGCACCTGGCAGGAGAACTGGCGATGGATGAAAGAGAGAGGAAGTGGTGGAAACACTATCAGATACCTGAGGCAAGTGGCAGAGGTGTGCATCTGTTTTAACTCACACACCAAATGAGCTGGAGCACCGGGGACACGCTCTGGAATCGGGCCAAATATACAATCCCCAAACATCCGACAGGTCTACAATTAAACAAGTCGGTGATCGTTGAGATGAAAATGTTTGTGAATGAATCCAATCTGCTACAACGGTTAGGGACAAAAGCTGAACAAATGACTCCTTTTCCCCGTGTAAACAGAGCAGATCTGTCACAGGCGCAGGTACAAATATAAATAGCAACTGATTTCCTGCACGCAGAGGAGCAACTAAGTTATATGTACATATCCATACTAATTTTATGATATAAGATCATGAACGACAACAAGTAACAGAACAGTTAGTCAATAAAGGGAATGTGAATATTGATAAAGCACATTTATGACCTCTCCTCCAGGAGAGCACTCCCCCTTCTATTCACCAATAAAACACTGGTTATAGGATCTTCCCAACAACCCCATATTTCTCCTTATACAACTGTGTCACATTTCCCCCTGCCTCCACGCTGGATGAATACTTATATATCCGCTCAGGGAAGAGAGGCACAGTGTAAAGATTAAGGGCTTGGATGACAAGGGACGGCATGAAGAGACATGAATCTGTAACAGCTTTATTGCTGTGGTCAAGATTCTAAAGGTTAACAAGAAGTCAGGTTTCGACACATGCTGTAAAAAAAAAAGGAAAAGAAAGAAGGAAATAATGCCCAAAGAAGGGGGAGAGGATGAGCATTAGTTTATCTTTCTGGCCATGTAAAGAAGAATAAGCAAGATCTGGTCGAGGCAGAACAAAGGCTTTGTGGACCATGGTCTTCTGTAAAGATCAAGTGTTTGTAACCGTTTCCTCCGTTATAGGACTCCGGCTCCCCGACTTGTGTTTCGTTTTCACGTCGCCATCTGTGCTGGACATTCAAAAAACGCCCTGCCTGTCTTTTCACATCGTCCCCCTGAGGACATATATTCTGTGAACTGGGGATCAGAAGTGCGGAGATGATGCACAGCCCCCCCCCTGTCAAAGGGAAACAGACAGGACTGCCTTGTTGGAAGCTGTACTCGGGGCCATGTCTGCATATCTGACTGAGAGCTTAGTCAGACAGACGTTACTGAATCATATCAGGACATCTGCAATTTCTGCAGAAAGGAAAAGGCAGTGAAATAGAAATACTTCTGGCAGAGATCAAACTTCATACAGATTAAGAGGCCTGCTGGCTACATTGACTGGAAGCAACTTGTCGATCATTTGTTCTGTTTGACTGACTGACGTGTCTGAAGATTGTCTAATGCCACCGCAGATAATGGAGTCATGTTTTCTCTCCCTAAAACTGAAAGAAATATCTTTCTTCTGGCACAAGAATTGCTGTTTTTTTTTATGCAGCCGGGTGACAGCTTGTGCTGCACTTCCACAACAGACACTAACAACAAGTATTCAGTGGCAATATTCATGACAAAGCCTTGCTGTATAGTTAATTGTGTCTTGGCTAGATTACTTAGATGTAAACACACCATACTGAAAAGCAAATATTCTCATGTCAGGGTCGGATTTTCTAGGAAGTTTTTTCCCCTAAATCGACCTCTCCAGAGAATCAATGAGAAAGTTCTGGTCTAAGCCCCCAGTCGGTACAGATGTTCAGTCTAGAACATCTGGTAATGTGCCCAGTTTACAGATGAGATTTTCACCTTGGGAACTGGGACTGAAGTGGACCAATGTGAGGAGGTAAAGAGAGTTTAAAAACAAACTAAATTGCTACCATGGAGCTGGTTTAGACTGCAAGTTTGAAGGCTGGTAAAAGTGTGGCCTTGAACTGATGAGGCCAACGTGTTGTCAACCATACAGATTAAGAGTTGGGGGGACGGGGACATGTGGGTATAAGCGAGAAGGTACGATTGAGACAGAGAGAGAGAGATATGAGCAGAGCAGCTTTTAAGGTAGGTCCAAATCAGGCGTCAACTCTTTGACGGTCCAAGTCATCCACCCATTAATCTTCATAAACAAATTGCAAGTCAAGATGAAAAGACTTTTAGGTCTGAACGCTGACCATTAAAATGGCATGGTTTATGGTTCTGACATTCTCCTTTCGAAACTGTTTTAATTGTGTTTTGCTTTCTGGGACCGAGACACTTTAACACATCGGTCTAATAATTAAATATGCCAGGACTGACTGTAGCGGTCTTGTATATCTTTTATTAGTTACGCAGTCTCAAATCAAAACTTGAAGGTTTTTGCTGTCAACTCTCAAGGGCGAAGCCAAGACTTCAGGGAGTCAAGTCTCGAGCAGTCGCTTCCGCGTCAAGCTGCACATTCTAATTTGTGTGACTCACTACAAGTCTGACTGTGGAAATGAGTGTTTGATATGCATCACTTATAAATATGATAATCTCAATTATGTCCCGTAATCTGCCATGCACTGTTTTCTAACGCTGTCATTTGGCTGGTTTTGTGATGTGGAAGCAGAATAACTGTGAATTCTCCTTCTGCTAAATGTGATTTCAAAAAATGTCCGACAGACATCACACCTCATCCTTACCAATGCAGTAGCAGAGAATGATGGACAGAACCACAGCTATCCCCACAGCGATCAGGGCGGTGCACTTCCAGGAGCAGTGCTTAGGTGACTTCTTGAACTTGAACGCCCCTCTGGACAGGCTGTTTCTGGGCAAAGGGCGCGGCGGTGTGGAGTAAACCGTCCCCGTCGCCATGGTGTAACCAGGGGCCGCTGCGCCAAAGAAAGGTGTCGTTCCTGTGCCCGTCTTAAAAAGGAAGTGCCTGCAGAAGGGGGGGAAAAGAAAAAAAAACAGGGCATTGTGTAAATAACGGTAAAATAAGTGATGGTTGAAAACAGCACGCCGGAAGTTAAAGCCCTGATCTGCTTAACTTATGTGTCCATCTTTGTAAAATGTTTAGCGGGATAAAAGACCCCCCCTAAATTGGTTCCTGCCCCCAATGGCTCAAAGCAAGTCCAATAATCAAAATTCAAATCGCCATATATCCAAAGAAAACACTAAAATACAGTGTACCCTACAATACTAGTAACTCCCATGAGTATCACACGGCAAGAGGAACTGGCCTGAATTATAATATTCAGTTTATTCCCGACATTGGAAGAGGTGAACAAAAAGTACCTCATAAAAACAATCATCTCCCACTTGCCCTTTTACAACTGGGCCTTTGCTAATAGCCCATTATACCTGGGGTAATTAAGAGGGTTTAATCAAATGCACCACAGAGTGATTGTCCTATTAACTTTTAAACCCCACGTGAAAAGCTCTTAAGTAAATGAATTAAGCCTTGTTGCCACTCTTGCCACTACTTAGAGATTAATACCCAAATGCCTCTAGGCTTATGGGGACGACCAGGGAAATTGGACAGATTGACCATGCATTGCAAATGCTCCTCTCCATTCCAGAACTGTACAATTCCATTCCAAACACTTCAAATCAAAATAAAACGCAACATTCACTACTTTGTAGATTAATGTTGAATAGCTACTTTCTTTTTCTAATTAGAAATCTTGTTTGAAAACTCTTCAATTCTTCAACAAGACTACTTTAGGATTTGATTGTAAAACATTACTTGTGCTGATTAATAATACTTAACATTACAAACACAAAATATTGAATATACAATTTGTACAACACAATCTCTATTATCTAGCTGAGGGTCGCTCTGTGTTGTTTCTCTCCTTCACATCACCAGTGACACACAAAATGACACCTGAGAGTACCTGCCCAGCACCCCCACAGCTATATGTTTTTCAACTGGAACAGTTGGGGGGGTGAAGTGCTTGCTTTTAACGTAATAGAAGTGGGTGGTAAGAGCTACACTATCCTTTTTGGAAAAGTAAGAAACAGCTAAAAGTCTTACACAACCTTTTACAGTGTTTTAAGGGGTCATAGAGATTCCAGGAGGAACGGGTTGCCATGGCAGCCGCTAATATAAATACACCAATAAACTGATAAAGCGGTGTTTGCTCATCAATTATTTGTGTGGCATCTGTGAAGTTCTCCGTGTAAGTTTTGTAGGCTTTTTAATCCCAACTGAGAATCTGTGCTAAAAGAGCTCGAGAACGGCTAATTGGGTGCATAATCTGAAGATGAGCCGTTAAGGACTGAAATCCGATGTAGTGGCACTTTACTAATCACGGTTCCCCCGATTATTTGATAGGAACGGTGGGCCAACAAACCTAAAACAGTTTCATTAACTATAATGTTCTTCTAGTTGGACTAAATGTTGACTTTGAAGACTTTTCCAATGTTAGTGCTCCAAAAACACGCTCAGGGAAGTCAGTAATCAGATATTTGTTAAATCGTTTTTGACAGCTTTGTTTTACAAAGGACACATCATGAACCTACACCATAATGCATCGCTCATATTTCATCCCTGATATTTCAGCTACTTCCTATCTCCTGTGAGGATATCTCTCTGGTCCAAAACCTCCTTTGATCAATGCTCGTCTAAAAAGAACAAATGTCAGATTTGGATCGTCTGGCTCCTTGATGCTCCCGATTGACACGTGCTGTCATGGACAGATTCCATTTAAAGGTTACAGTGTGTCACTGCTGGAATGACAATGCTCAGGGCGTCCGCAGACCTGGGACAGGTTCAGATTCTTCAATCTGGAACAATATGTACCGTTGCTGCAGCAGACACAGACACTGTAATACACAGTTGGGTATGAATTGAGGTCAAAACTTGTCTGAGGCAGACGTGTAGTCAGAGAGAGTTATGTGTAAGTGGATGCAATCTGATGAGGTAGACAGAAAGGGATGTGATCCTGTGAGTTCATCTGTGCGTGCGTGTACATACTTTATTCAAGGGAGGTGACCAGCTACTCTTTGCAAGTAGCAGAGATGACGTGGAGACAGTTTTGCCTGTAAATAAAAGATCTCAAATCTACCAAGCTCTAATTTATACAAAGATACAAGCACATAATGTTCTCATGGGCTCCGAGTCAAAGACGCCCAAACTAAAAACATCAGCTGCACATCTGTGCTAGGTCACATGCAGAGGGAATGATTTTACTAACGACTAAACGAAATAATGGAAAACAGTAATAATGAATATGTAAAATAAAAACATATGTAAACAAATTGTGAAATTGTTTATTTGCACAATTCACTTTGATTGAACAATCTGAGTGCACATATAATTACCAGAAACATATGGCACATTGTGGGTGGTTGCAAACTAAAGAGTCAGCTATATTTCAGTCATTTATATCCCTTTAGCTTTGTACGAGAAAGTGTAGAGTGAAACTCAAAGCTGTCAGAATCTGTGTGTAGCAGCGTCACAAATTCCTGCGTTGGACATTTATTGCACTCGGCGTTTTAATGTAATTCTGGTGTTGATGGTTTTTCATGTCGGCCTTTTATTTTTTTCCTCCACAGAGCAGACTGAAGGGGTCTAAAGATGAAATCCTGTTGGACATGATTAACAAACAGCGGACCAGTGTAAATGTCTGCTGGACGACCGGCTAATTGATTACAGCCAGTGTGATGCAACAAGGCACATTACTATGCTAATCCAGCCAGCCCCAGTGATAGCGATGCGGTGCGCTTTGAGTGAGCGAGCGAGGGAGACAGAGGAGGAAAAAGAGACAATCAAGAGAGTGTGAGACTGAGAGGGAAAGAGAGCAAATGAATGCCTGTGTGTCAGTGTGATCGCACTGCGTTTGGGTGCACGCTTGTCTGTCCCATTGAGAAGCCTGCAACACAAAAGCAGCAGCCAGCCTGGCCTCCTCTGCTCTCACAACATTGCTTGTCATCGGGATGACATTTGAAAACATCCTCACAGAGGACAAAAGACTAAACAGAGAGTGGGTGGATTTGTCTACGGCTAAGCTCCAGCTGGAAGGGTGAGAGAGCACAGTAGAAACAATGCGAATCGAAGCCCTCAGAATATGTAATCTGCCTATTAGCTGCTGTTCTGTGTTAGCATTAGCATTTCAAGGTGAGAGCTTGAATAATCAGACTTCTTCAATCCGCGGTCGAGGAAAGAAAAAAAAAAGGGCTACAGATGTGGCGGCGGCGGCTCGTGTTCACACTCGCTGCCGTCGCCGTCGATCTCCCCCAGATCGCCACCTGCCCTCTCAACGGGCGGCCTGTTAGCAGGTGCTATTCTGGTACAGCTAGCTCCGCACCCATGTGATGGTTATTTCAGTGCCGGCAAGCTTTTCTGTCGTCGTCCTGCCCACGGAGATCAGCGTGGTGCCATCTTGAGTCGCTCAGATTGTTTGCACATGGAATGTATTACTGTATATTTAACAAGTTTGATTAGGTTTGACATAAGTAGAGCTAAGCTCTAATGTACATACTTTTAAGATGGTCTTTGGAGAATAACTCTAGGGCCTGAGACAGTTACTCTGTGGTTTGTCTTGAGGGGAAAATTGTGGTGATGTGTATTTTAGCAAACGTGTCATTAT
This sequence comes from Leptoclinus maculatus, assembly GCA_032191485.1. Classification (NCBI taxonomy): domain Eukaryota; kingdom Metazoa; phylum Chordata; class Actinopteri; order Perciformes; family Stichaeidae; genus Leptoclinus; species Leptoclinus maculatus. Next base: position 4,205,724 of record JAVDOI010000011.1, on the reverse strand, counting down.
CTTTTGTTATATGAATAACTATTCAGATTACTCCTCACTATCCATCCTCTGTTCATGACAGCTTTTACATTTGCTGGCAAAGTCCATCTGGACCAGATGCACTTCATGTTGCCAGCAGCAGCAGTTTATACAGTAGCCTAAAATAAGAGGAAAATATTGCAGAACTTTGGAAATACCACAGAAATGTGTGCTTGGCACTAAAGATGTTGGCAAAATAAATGAAAAGGAAAACACACGAGAAAAAGGAAAGAAATACGTCTCGAGGATTACCACTTTGTCTACACCACCATCCACCTTGGCAGGTAACCAGACATCACTGCAATCTCCTTTCTATTCCCAAAGGCCAGTTGGCTGCTTGCTTACACATGACTAATCAGTCCTGGTGCCCATCCTCACACCGTGGCTGGTGTACAAAAAAAAAAGAAGTAACATTTTCCTCCTCTGATGTGAAGCATGACTGTCTGACTCATGATCTATACTTGCATCCCACACAAACAACTACACGCACACACACACACACACACAAACCTACTTGGATTACATCTGCTATTCTTTTTTTGCCCCCGAGAACAATTCTAACACGTTTTCCATCAGGAAAATTGTACCGTCTGTGGGACACTGTACCACATGATGATGTTAGAGCTGAGACATAATTTCATTTCACAAAAGGACTCCCTTGACACGTGAATCCAACAGGGATTGACAGCACATTTATAACTGCAACGTGTGGCCGGGCAGGCCTTCAAAAGACTCCGAAGACTCTGAAATGTCATAACGACTGTTCTAGCTGAATCTCATTGGATCTAAGTGACAAGGAAAAAAAATGCTCAAGTGGGCTCCAAAGGACATACATATATATGTAAGAGCAGACTCCTGAATCTTATCCAGCAGAGCACTTATAGATCTCATAGCTTGCACCGTAAAGGCGTCAAAAGTACTAATTTCACACATACTGGTGTATTCCATTTGAAAAGATGATTAAGTGCTGCTCAAGAATAATTAACATATATGTGTATTGGTCTCTTGAGGGGCATGGCAGTTCATTTCATAATGAAATTCGATGGAATAATTGAAAATATCTCAAAAAACTATCTCGGTGAAGCCAAGTGGTTAGTAAGGGAAACCCGAGGGGTTTATTAAAAGTACTCCATACTTTAAGGATCTGAATGTCTCCTCTACGTTTGAGAATAGCAACGACCAGCAAGCATTATCGCTGCTCTGTTGCCAACTCATTGAGCCCTTTAAATGGAGTGGACTCTGTAAGAATAAAGCAGAACAAAAGCTGAAGTAGAGTGATTTCATTGAATTATCTGAAGTGTAATATCTGCATTTCTTATCATAACAGATACCGGGACTTCTCCTGATCTAGTGGACGCATTGTTTTTGTTATCTTTGCCAGGAGATTATGCATTCGGTCTTATCGGTGGGCGTGCATGCATCTCTGTGTCTGTCTGTCCACAGCTAATCTTGCATACTGGACCCATCAGCCTAATATTTGTAGTGCTCATTCATGACTGTGTGCTCAAGGAGCTCTCGAGGTTGTAGTGATTCACACTTTCTTATCAACATTTATGCATGTAAAGCTCTAACTATCGCTTAGCAAGTGATAAACTGAGCCAAGCTCAGACTACAACGGATAAGACGCACAGCTAGCACGCTAACAGCACGCTAACAGCTAGTTAGCTGTTAGCGAGCCGGTGGGCAGCACTGTCCTGGTGTGGGTTTGGTTAAAAGAGCTAACAGCTAACGGAACTAAACACACAGTGAACTGCAGTTTAGTTGCACGCATCTGGGGCAGACAGCTGTATGTATTTAAATGATAGCGTGTCTGTCGGGCGAGTAAAAAATGTGTCTGACATATTTGCGGTCTAGATCAAACATTACAGCAGTGGCACTTTTCTAGTTACATACACTAGCTGGGTCCAAGTTGCGCACCGCTTGAGGTTTGTTTTATTTTTATTTTTCCAGAGCTGTAAAAGAAGGCTTCATTTGTCTGACTGTTTTTAAAACTGCGAGAGTAAATGAGCCAAAATCAAACTTGGTGTCTTAACACAGCTTTGGCAGTATGATCACAGTGAGATCGGTGACTTCACACCCTCATCGTATAATAATGAGCAGTAGTTATAGTAGTTACTGGCATGCAGCACTTCACTCATTTCAAAGAACACTGAAAGCTATTCACATTAAAAGCTAGTATTGAGTCAAATTAGCACACTCGTGCTTTGAAGACAAGCACTTTTATGGGAGGTTACACACACATAATTCATTCACTGCTAATTGCTGTAAAAGTAGCTAATGCTGTCAAATGAGTGCTATATTTTCAAGGAGGTCTTCAAAGGAAATACATTAAAAAAGATCATAACATTGTGATTTATATTTGACACTTGTTTTAATCAACTGTCTTGTAGAGAATAATTTACTGTCTGCACATTTTGACCACATCTACTGTGCTGCATGAGAAATATAATCAATGTCAATGTTGAGGTTTAAAAAAAAAGAGATTCACATTCCTGCCATAACTGAGGCCACCTACGTATGTGCTGTGCGAGGACCGTCCCAGCCTAAACCCCCCCCTGAAGGCATCCTAATAAATACTTTCTGGAGCTTCAGTTTACATTTCCCAACCTGGTGGTTTTCTTGACATCCGCAATTATGTGGTGAACCGGGTCTTCCCTCTTGGCCCGGTTGGTGCGCAGCAGCCCTCAGTTCCCACCCACTGACAAGCACTTGATTTAGAGTCCACTGTGGTGATAGTGATTTATGCCTCAGCTGATGATAGGTGTGCACATATTGTTTTGTCGATAAGACTAAGACAGCCCAAGGTCATCGCGCGGTTAGTATTCAATCACTGCATCTTCCCCAGAAAGTGAAACTGTCACAACGTATACCGATTGATTCAGTCAGATCATAAGAGGTTGCTGCTCCATGCTGCCGCGGACGGAATTCAAAGTTTACAATCATCTGTGTGCCTCTGAAAGGGGACGCTGTGCCAGGGAAATATCGGGGTAGAATGCAATCATCTACTCAAGGCCATTTCTGAGTCAGAGCGCAATGTACCACACTTCGTTAGCCAGGATAGTTTGAGCTCCCTGATTAAGAGGAATGTAACGTATGTTTCAGGGGGGGAAACTTGGCAGAGGCTCTCGTGACAAAGTATCTTGCGCAGCAATTTTTGATACAACCACACCACCCCCTTACCGAGTTAACCTTGACAAGTTATAGCCTCTCTGATTTGAACTGGCAAGCGCTCTGATATCCCCATAGTTCCCTCTAATCAGGCACTCGGCTTCTGAGTGTAGGTCTATCTAATTTGGTGATCAGCCCTTAATTGTGGGCGCATACGAAAAGCAAAAAGACGATGAACACTTGACAACATTATTCTCAACAGAGGAGAAAACATGGAACAAGTGTATCAAACTCAGCGGGAACCATATTATGCCATGCGCAATTTGTGTCATGGTAATTTAACCCTGATGAGGTGTAGAACGTAAAACAGGCTTAAACATAAATACCTAAAGTCCTGGAATGAATTATCATTTTATTATCCACCTATTCGCGGAGGAGTAGCACTAACACATGAATAAAATCATCAGGTGTTAAAGCTTTATCGTTTACTTTTTTTGCCATTTCAATTCAAATTTCCAAGTCAATTCCCGGTGTGTTTCACATACACGCTAAGCTCACAACATTTCTCTTTAGACGGCAAGAAATGTCACTGCTGGAGTTTAACGTGTGCTGATGGTCACGCTATCTAATCCTGAACATCATCCTGCCAAGATGTGCGATACTTATTGTGTGCAGGTCATACAAATGATAAATGTTTGTGAGCATTAATATAAAGCTGGTAGCACAGCTGGTTCAATCACGACTGGGTGAGTCACTGTTGACCCTGACTGTGAGTTTTATGGATATGGGCCAATATCTGTAAAACACATCAAACAGTCCAGTGGATTAAGCAGATAGCACGAGTAGGTTTGTGGTCACCAAATGAGGCAAACAAGCTATCAAATTAAATGAGTGAGATACAGTTACAACTACCGTTTCCTTCACTTATTTCCAAATGTATAATTAGTTAAATTAAAATAAAGGACAAGTCTGAGGGTACACTTCAAAAGTCTCAATGTTGTACCGACACTGAACTGAAATCAAAATAAACGTTTTCAACAGCAGCTCATTTATTTCACATCATTTCCTCTTCTGAGTCAGTGAAAGCGGCTTCATAATAACACCTGGAGTTGGATTTCCCTGCTGCTGTTGTGGGTCATTGTGGGTCACTCACCTGCTTTCCAGGGCCACATTGCTGCCCAGGACCCAGCTGTCCTGCAGCTGGACGCATTCCGCCGTACTCTGCAAGTCGGTCGCCAGGCCGGCAGTGGGCGGCGGGCTCGGGCTTCTCTGATTGGCCAGTGAGCTTCGGCTCAGCGACGTGATGGACGGGTGATGCTTGTGCGGGGGCGGGGCTGGTGGGAGAGGGGGCGGGCCTTGCTGACTGGATAGATGGTCACCTGGAGAGAAGCAAGAGGGAAAGAGACATCAGCATATTGGCTTGTGTATTCTTTCAGTGGTTTGTTTTGCCGATTAAAACTACACCAAAGAGATAACTGACAGAGAGCAGATGGGTAAGAGTATTCATCTGCCTTGTATGTAAGATATGACAACATACAGCCACCTAACAGACCCAGAAAAGTAAATACAACCAAGAGCAAGACATAAAAACGAGATGCAACCACTGCAGAAACGAGGGAAATAAGAGCTGCTTTTATGGCGACACACATAATAATTGTCGCAAAACGCCACACGGCTGACAGTTGGGTTCTCTTAAACAGAAGGTCACTTAGAGAGGCAGCTGTTCTTTTATGGGCGCTTAACGCAATGTTTCACGTTTGATTACAGCCAGAGAAGACTCTCAAATAACTAATGACCAGAACATCCATTAGAGCTCTGAGAGAACAGGTTTTCCAATTTCACACAAAGCTGTGTAATTGGCCCCCAGAATGGCATGCGGTGATTATCTATCCATCTTCCCTGTTTAAAAGGTAAAAACCCACAGTGCTGACAATTCTGATTTGCTCCAATAAGCCCCAAATGGGTATCGTCTTACTTGCCTTACAGAGGGCTTGGAGAAGATTGATAAAGCTGGGACTTGCGTCTGTTGTTTTTTTGCATTGACAGCGTCGTTTTTTTTTAAAAAGCCTAAAGGAGTTCAACTCATAGCATACAAACGCTGTCAGTTTCATGGATCTGTTTGATTTAACCTTTGCTTTCTCGGCCATGCACAGAGGCCTTGTCTCTGCTCTACGCTTTATAGCTAGACAGAACAACTTCATTGAAAGGACACCAGGCCTTGTTTTTCGACAGAGCCTTTAATAACCAATGCAATTTTTTGTCCTTGTCCTTACATGCTTTCGCTTCTCACCGCGTCCTTCTATGCATAAAACAAGCTGTTTTAATTCAGGCAATCAAGCCTTGTATTTGGTTCCAAAGTGCAAATAGGAAACATGTGTGCCATTCAGAGCTCTGAATCATTTCCACCGCTTTGAGGTAAAAAAAACCTATTTCTCTCATATTCAAATGGAGGAATACTTCAGAAATATTGTGCAAGGAAGATTGTAATAAGAATGATTGCCGATAGTAGAACTCATCTCCACAAGTTAAGTGCAGCCGACAGTTGCAGCTGTAATAAAGTTACATTGGTGATTGGTAGGGGCAGGTTGTACCAATCATTTTCGTGACTGATTACTACCATGGATTTATTTCTTATTTTCATAAAAGAATACATTTTTTGGAACTTCCGTTTCATCTGTATAGAAATAGACAGACAGAAAGACAAATGATGAAAGATGAATGGCGTGGAGCAGAATCGGCAGTGACGAGAGCCCTCTTAGAGGGCCAATCTAAGATTAATTAATCTCCGATTAGACTTTGATGAAACCCAATCAAATATGATACCCTCATTAAACCACATCACCTCGTTCAAAGTCAGCTCTGAATCCTAACGCATGAATTAACCATGACATCTGCATTTCGAAAAAAATATAAGGCCGCCATGATTTAGTGATGATGAGCACAAGACATGCCACTCGTCTCCTGGGCTACTCTGTGAGCCCCATTTGAAAAGTGCTAAGTAGGCGAATGGAAATGTGGATCATCCACCAACACTGGCTGGTTTTACTTCACCTCTGGGCCTTATTGTATGAGCGCGCAGCAGCCACAAGCTTCTTTACATCAGAAGCATTTTTCATATAATCAGCACACACCAGCGCTACGGTTCAATGTCATGGGGGGGGGGGGGGGGGTGAAGGAGAGCGTACAATCTGATGGGCTCCTGAAAAACAGACAATGATCTAACATGGAGGTAAGTGGAATGTTGATAGGCAGAAAGGATTCTTTTTAGATGTCAATTTTCTTCATTATCACTAAAGAACTTGGTAACACTTTCTATGACATCCATGTCTGTAGTGCATTGTGCATTTTAATCTGCTTATAGCACTGTATAATTCTAGTTATTAGGCTTTATAACAATAAACAGAACACATTCTAAAACATTTAATGAGGACTTATGAGGTCAAGTATCAAAATACTTCATGATCGCTGGTCACTGTTTTGCAAGGATTAGTGTTTTATAATCCCCATCGTTGTAAAACAGTATCATATTTTATAATTAATAAAAATCATGATTATAAATTACCCTTAGTTTTCAATGTTTACTTTCAGAAAAATGAAAAAAAACATAATTAAATCTATAAAAGAATAACAAACACAATTTAAATCAAAGAAAGGACCACTTGAGAGTAACTTGTAATCACATTACAATGCATTACAACAGTGATTATAATGCATCATAAAACGTTTATATTATGTATTACCTCAATGGGAATTATAATACCCTATGACCCTTGCAAACACAAATGTCAGTGTGGCAGTTACCAGCGTTACACAATGTTTTTTAAATGTGTTATTATTGTAATGAAGCATTTTGCATACTTACAAGTGCATGCAAATGATACAGTGCTATCAGCAGACTATAATGCATTATGAGTAGGTCTATTATGGGTTATAGACATGAGCGTCATAGAAAGTGTTACCAAGAGGATAATATCCAATTCATGTATTCTAATGAAATGACATTTCAGGGGAAATAACTGCAGCATCCTCTTAAAAACACAATGAAGACCCCTACATAAAAACAGCTGTCTTTGTTCTCCTGTAGAAACATCATCTCATTATCACACCCACACATGACACCGTCAATACTGGTAAACAATCCGCCTTCCCTTTATGCATTACAAATAAAGACACAGCACAGATATTGCACAAATCGGTATCCATTTATCTTCATGTCTACATATTGATCTATCGGCACCTAGTTCAAGCCGACATCTTGATTGCCCTTGTTTAGTTTGCCGGGTGTCCTGCTGCTGCACTGCTTGGCATTGGGAGTCTGAAAATGCAGCTTTCTGTACGGTAGCCTCAAACACATAAAGAATACATGTGGTTCAGGTGCATTATGGTTGATGGGAATAGTGCCGGCACAGCAGGCACAGAGATGAGTTTCAACCAGTCCAAACACCCTCACTATCAAGACTTTATGGTCAATTTCTGATGACAACGTAAAAAAAAAGGCATGCCTTTAACTGCAACAGGAAATAAACCGTGTTTTTGGTTGTTTTTTTTCTTCTTTGGTGAAAGCACATGCTGAGCATAACACAAAACACCAAATCCCCAAAAACCTTCAAAGGCATAAGATTTGACATGCAGCAAATCTGACTGCTTAATCCCACAATGAACGAAGGGAACACAAAACCCCATGAACTGAATTAAAGCTACTGTGTGCATACTTTGCAAAAAAGCACACAAAGCCTTTGGGTTTAGGAATAAGGTCCTCCACTCAAAAATGCTGCTTTTGAGTTAGCCCTAAAACGATGAAGTGAAACAGTGATACAGTTATGGCTTTGAGTGGAGCTAAAGAAGCAAAACCAAAGTGTACATTACTAAATACAAGTGTGAGAATACAATGTTTTAACACTGAGAATGTACAGTTGGTCTGAAAAAAAGGTTTTTAGCTTCTGTACTGTGAGGTGTGAGGCGAATACAGTTACAAGAGGGATTCAAATAAAATCATTCCCATTTGATTGGACTGCTAAAAAAGGAGGCGGGCTTAGAATTTGACTGTGGCTCCACCCACACCTCCATCGTCGCCAAAGTTGCAGATCGATTGATGGATATTGTTAAATAGTTGCACAGTAGGACAAAAGATGTGATCTAAAGGGGTTAAAAAAAAAAGGCATTTATTTTATAAAAATCAGTTTCAATATTTTTCAAATGACAAAAAACGAATTATTATTTGCTTTACTTTCATATAAATGCCGTAAAAAATATCCCAACGTTTAGTAAATGCATCCACCATATCTGAAGAAGCAGCAACAGCTTGTGAGGAACCGATTTAAAATGGCTTCTCCTTCTCCTTCACCTTTCGGTTCAAGAAATACACCCACACACACCTCCTAATATATGAGCACACATAAAAGTCTGAGGTGGAACTACACCGGTCACTTAAACCTCTGAGTTATTACTGAACACCACGTTATGCCCTTTTAAACATCTGCAAATGGACTCCTGTAGATTTTGAGCGATTAATTATGCAAACATTTTTCATGCAAACATTCTTTCAGATCAAATGGTGCAATAGTTGCATTTTTTTAAAAAGGAGACTTGTTTATGAGTTATCTGTGAAACCAAATCTGAAGTCTGAATTTTTTAATTTGAATTAACATTTTTAATTCATACACAACTCCATGTTTCAGTTCAAATACATTTGAGCATCTGGACTTGTATGCTTGGTTACTTTATTGTTTTTTTAAGTTGAGTGTTTCGCATGTATTCAATTTCCCTGCACGCAGTAGGCGTCGGTGTGCCTGCGTGATAACCTCAATGTGATTCCATGTGAGTAAAATGTAGCACCAGCCGTGCAGTGGTTCAGTGTGCATTCTGTGTGTGCTTCGCTGGCAGAGTCGGAGGTTTGAAAGCCACGGGGGGGGGGCCCCACCATGCTAAGATATGGGCTTTTTTGGCACCGCGGCACTTTGAATTAGATTATCTACTGACGTGCGTATGCTGGATAGTGTGTTTTAAAAAAAATAAAAGAATAAGCATACTAAACAATGAACCTTTAAGAAAGCTTGGCATTGTCTTCTGTCGGGGCACACAGGGAATTAAGCTGGCCTTTAAAGTGCAGGCTCACTGACTGAGAAGGCAGATAAAACAGCTGTGTGGTTTATGGGGTTTTGCTTTGAAATCAGATCAAGACGGATGCCTCCTTTGCATAATTCCTCAACGTCAGCTTATCATCATCTCCATCAGCAACATGCTTTAAAAGGGACCTTTGTGATTAATACTGCATGCCAGCGCTGAAATGACAGACTCATTCCCGTCTTAATGATGCTTGCAAATATCTATCAAATTATGTTTTATGGAGCATTGGTGTTTTTACAGAATCACCTCCTTGAGTAGAGTTTTGTTTTAGTTGCTCTTAGTGCTTTGTGTTTTTTAGAGGTTTTTAATCCGAACATTAACTCATTACAGTCTTTAAAAGAGAAATGTGCAGTGGGCTGTATGAGTGAAGCACAAAACGCAGTATCCTCAGAATATACAGATATAGTAAATATACTAAAATTGTTTTGGGCTCGTCCATTAACAGAATTCAGTCCATTTGAAATAACTGTGTCAGAGGCTATCACTGTCTGCAAGCTGAGTTCGCGTTTCACCATATTCTTCTTGAACTTTCCCGATGCCACTTCTTGATACTCTGATGTTTAGGCCTATTCAGATCCTATGAGGTTCTCCTCTGAAAATACCCCTTGCGTACTGCGCATAATGCTCCAACACAAGAGTCGGGACACAATTAAAAGCCGTTTTGCACTCACTACGCTTTGCAAGCTTGGTGAAAGCCTTTTCATATTCATTGTGTAAGTAATGCAAAAAGGTCCTGTGCCATTTTACTCTCCATTAAGAGGCTGATTCAACTGCTAATGGAATTGAAAGGGCATTTGCTTTGACTGGCTTGCCCTTCACCAATAGGAAAATTGCAGTGTGCATCACAAGAATTCCATCAAAATAGATCACCGAACTCAACGAGGCCACAGCTCGTCTGTTACAACCTATGTTTTTATATTTTTTTTATAGAAGAATAGTCGTAATTAACAAATTACGCTAGGCAAAGTTTTGAATTTCAGACAAACACGTCAGCAAAATCCCTGTTTGATTTGATATGAAATGAATAATGGATGAATTCCATGATAAAACATGCCATTTGCACCAGGTAGGATGTTTCTATATGTCAAATCAATAAATTCATTCTCGTCTCCGCCCCGGTTTTCTTTTCTCCTCATGCACAGCTGTGGCCCCCCCCCTGGTTGAATGAAGGCAGTCGCAGGATTCTTTATTAGAAAAAAGAGACGGCAGCTTCTTCTCATGAGGTGTGAGGGAGGGATTCTGTAACTCAGGACCATTTGAACAACCTTGCCCTTGGTGAGTTTGGGGGGGATTTACTCTGCAAAGAGAGTTGGCAAATTTTCAGTAGCTTGGGGTTTTTTTTGAGAGAAAAATAAAAAAAGGGGAAGCTGTGTGAATTCCATCATATTTCCTGCCACATACCTTCACTGCTCCCGCAGCCTTGCCCACTCTTCTGCTGACTTTCTATCTGATCAAAGACAGAAATGCCTTTCAAGCTCTTTCTCTGCAGGGTGGAACCAGGGTGTAACCAATATTTCAAGGATTACATAATCATTGCATTTTAGAAAAGAGAAATCATTCCTTTTGCGCTCCCAACTCAGCCGTATAGCGGCCATTCATCAACTCTACATCTGATGCATATCCAAGACCGCCGTTCATCTAAAATGTATGATCTGTAAATAACGCTTACTCAGTTGAACCTACCGAAGATGCACTGTGAATACAAGCAGATTCACGGCGCTGTTTGTTTCTCTCTCTCTCTCTCTCTCTCTCTCTCTCGCTCTCTCTCTCTCTCTCCCCCCCCACAGACATTGCTACAGATGGCAGATCATCATACAGATGATGACTGCTTAGCAGTCCTTTCTGACAGCTCTCCGATTACATAGCAATTACACTCCTTCTCAAAAGCTGCTTTGACAATTAGCCTGCTGACAAAACACTTTGTTGTATTTATTCATGTGTGGACAGCTTTGGCGTCCTTGTTTGTCCAGAGAGAGATTGTGTTCACACCTAGGTAAAATGCTACTGTTGCAAACTTCGTCGCAGACAGCGCAGTGTTCTACAGTTCAGTACTGACAAATGTTTCCTTGGCACAGTGCACACAAGCGAAGTGTGCCAGTACTGGTATTTCTAAAAACACATTTGTGTTCAACACAGACATTAACTTCACCAATCAGTCTTTGTTAATTTTCTGTAAAGCTTCGCAAGCATCGATTTTAAACATGCAATTGGTCGATTTTTACCGTTCGGCAACCGAGACCTTGTGTTTAAAAGTGCCGGTCTCAGCCATTGTCTCCCACCTGGATGTAATCAAAAGATGATCAGAAGGCTAATGAACCCTTTGTCTTTTGAACAAAGACATGCAAAGATACTACCTTACCAAGCTGAGGTGTAAAGAGAGAGAACAGCTTCCCATCGGGGGGGGGGGGGGGGGGGGGGGGCACATTTCAAACGTAACCCTTGTCCTGTGTATACCGTGCTCTGAGCATTTATAGTGCGACAATACTGCAAGAGATTTTTGTATCGTTCCTCGCTGTCAAGAGTGGGATTAAAAATTGCCACGACGCTTCATAAAGACAGCAGGTAGGTTTATGGAGAGGGGGGGGTTACATGTTTTTATTTCTTATGTGTCTTGACTGTTTGTCGTTCCGTCACGAGCACTCTGAGGCAAGAACTAAGTTTAACGGCGATAAAAGTATTACATCTTGAATCCATTTGAGCTTTTTTTTGTTGAAAACTGCTGCAGGCCAAGACTGAACCAAACGAGTACAGAGAAGGGCTGCAAAAAACCAAAACAATGAGACGTTGAGTAGATTTGAGTAGATTTGAAGGGTTACTGCAGTCTGGTGATTATTCTCTGTGGGTCAACGGTGCATCATGTTTTCTTTTACAGGAAGAAAAGAAACATAAAAATAAGGGAAATAAGGGCTTAAAAAGTCATTTTTTATTTCACACAGCATAAGTACCATAGCTACTGTCAACCAGTGACACTTTTCAGCATATTGAGAAACTAATGAACCTACCCAGCCTCTAGTCAATGGCATACATTTGCAATCCCAGCCTGCAGCCCCCATCGCAACACCATCCTGATGGCTTCAAATTCTTGGCCTGCCGGTTCGTTTGGACCTTTGAAGCGCTGTTACAATCGCAAAAACAACAGCAGCAACCTGCCACTTCCTGTCACCGCATCATCCTGATTTTTGATCCTGTAGCAACGCAGTGGGGCTACAATGTCCCAAACTGTATAATATAAACAAATCACCAACAAGGAGGAGGTAAATGGAGACACTGGGAGAGAGACATGCGCTCATCCAAATGTGTCTCTGCTCAGCACTTCGTTGTGAATCTGTTCTGAAAAGGTTGTTTTGGCGCTCCTTTAAAAAAAAAAAAGAAGCTGCCAGTTTTTCGATCTTTCTGCTGTGTGTGTGTGTGTGTTTGAACTGAACTGGCCTTCAGAGTTGTCATTCACTCCATCCAAATTGCTGTCGAGTCTCTCGAATGGCTTGTGCCTTTCAGTATGAGCCAGTACTAGGGAGTAGTGGCAACATGAAACCTTGGTTAGAGTGGCCCCCGCCACCTCTGGGAAGCTTTTGAACATTCAGACGCCTGCTGAACGATTTCAAGCCATTTATTTTCCCGAGGAAACAACAACCAATCACTGTTATCCGGGTTTTTTTTTTGTTTCCTGAACTGTGAGTCACTTCTCTGACTCAAGCAATATAGATTTGAATTAGTAATTGCACAGAAAAATGTTGTGTACATCATCTCGAGGGGTCGTAGAAATGTGACGTGTTCGCCCGGAGAACTGTCCTTGTGCCTCCCCATTCATTTACAGCTCGCTTCCCCAATCACTTGAGAAAATGGTTGCAGTAAAAAACACTCTACATGGTTGTAGTGGCACAGTCTTCTCCAGTGGCTGCTATAATTGCATTTCCTGAGCAAATCTGTGAGATCAGACAAAGGATTCTGTATCCATCCCAAAAAAGTGTGAAAAGCCTATCTTCTGCTGATTAATTGTTGCCATATTGTTCTCAACTGGATGCACTCCACTTGCACACATGACTCATTTTCGCCTCCACTTTGGGACAATTTGAGGAGACTGAAATTCTTACATCTTTCACACCACATTGATTAAACAAGCAGCATAAACCTATAACATATTCTATACAGGTTGATGTTTGCAGACTCTGCTTTTGCACAAGTTTCAGCTGAGGTCTCTATTATCTGAGCCTCATATACTAACAAGGCTCTATTACCATTAAAAATCAACATATTAACTGCGAGACCCAATGAAAACACAATGCAATGCCATAAAAAGGACACAAAATACAAGACAATTTAAAAGTTGCCAAGTTGAAATCAGACAATGTGGATCTGCTGGTTTGGAATAAAGAATATTGACTGACTGCAAAATAGATTTTTTTTAAATTCACCAACTAGGTGAACATGAGACATACTAATCTTGGCTTTATATTACTGCAACAAATGATTATTTTGATTATCAATTATTCTGCAGATTCTTTTCTTGAATGATCTATTAATCATTTTGTCTATTGAATTAAAAGTGACAAAACCCCAAATCATTTTTTTTGCTTGAGAAGTGACTCAAATGAATTGGCAACCAACGTATCGCTTATTTCTTAATGGGTGATGAATCCATTATTCTTTCATTGACTGAGCTATTAATCAATTTATCGTTTCAGGTCTGAAAAAAAAACCTTGTTTAAAAAAAACTCAGTGTAGCATTTATCTCCGAAAAACACAATACAATAGAAACATGAACTGACTGCTGAACACATTATGAAGCAATTTATAGGTCAGCATATAACATGGTTATGTTATATTGCAAAACAAGCAGAGTGCCTTACAGCTGATAAATACATGGTGTAACATTGTACTGTACGCATTAGATACAGATTCATCGCTTAGTTTTGCAAGTCCCTTTTATCTGCATCTACAATGAACAAACAACACATGTTGGTGCCTCTATATCTCCTTATCGACTCCTCCAAACATCCCCACATATAGTTCTCTCAGCCAAAATGTCTTGCAAAGTCTGGCGCCGGAGCTGGAGCTGCAGCAGCAGCAGACAGGCTGAAAATCCCTCTGCTTTCAAAGAAGCTTCCCTGAGGCCAAGGCTATGAATTGATACCCCATTGTTGCATTACTCTTGGCCACAGAGCAGAGCAGAGCAGAGCACGGGACGGGAATAGTAATCGGACGAATCATTGGCGATTCTTATACTGCTCACCAACCAGTGCATTACAGGGATGTCATATGTCAATATCCCCCCGATGGGCATAAATGATAAACTTAAGGTGTGCAAGCACATGTTTGGACATGCAGTCCATGCAACGTGCTCACACACACACGCGCACACACGCACACACATTTTAAAGCTCACTGAGAAAAGCCTTCCAGCGCTACCGATGTTTGGGAATTTTCCATCAGAGAGCACACCCTCTGCTTCTCTCGGGCAAGAACTAAGACGCAACCTGCGTACCCTCTGAGGCTCGGTGCATTGCTCAATCAGCAACATGATATGGCCCACGGCTCTGTGCTGAGGTCACTGCTGGAGACTGATCACGCATGGGGTAGCAACACAGTCTTCTACCCCTCTAACGTGCACTACAGCCACTATTCCAGCTGCATGGGGCTGAGCTCCGCCCCGAGGAAACCCGGGCCCCTATACCTCAACCTCCACCTCTGTGTTCTGAGCGCTGAAATGCAACGTGTTCAAACTATTTCATGCATTGCCACTGAAATGATAATCAGGTCAAACTGTCAGGACAAATTTGACTTATCTAAACTTGACACAAGAATTACAATATCGACCTCTTGCGCAATATATTATGGACATGACCTCAATACTTTTTAGGCTATTGACTTATCGCCCGCAGCTCCAGCGTGGGAATATTTGGGGTTTAAGCCAAATAAGTGTGTTGTTATTATTTATATCTTATATGTTGTCACTCTGCACTTTTGTTAATACAATTTCTAACCATTGGGAGACTGGATTGGCAGTATGGCCTTATGACTCTCTGTAACCCTGAGCTAAATGTTCAATACAGAGAGCCTGAGAGTCCTTTTCATTCATTGTTTTGGTTGTGTGGTTTCATTTTATTCCTGTTTTATTACTTCGTGATAGGTCATGTTTTTCACATTCCAATTCCAATTAAAAGTTGATTGCTCTTTGAGAAGGTTTACTTGTGTCATTATGCTATTATATTATCATAATATCAGAGGGGTAAAATGCTCTTAAAATGACACTAATATTGTTTATCGCAATCATTTCAAGGACAATATAACTTCTAAGAAAAGCAGTCATCGTGACAGGCCTCGACTTGGAGACTCTTTTTTATCATGCTATGAAATAAAGACAGTGTTCTTATCCGAGGACAAATCAACTCTAATCAAGATGATTTTACTGTTGCACGGCCTCGGTCGGAGACGAGGTCTCTAGAGTGAACAGGCATTACAATTAATTAGTGAAACTAGCTCTTAAAGTTGAATCTGCCGTGCAGCCGTTCTTAATTGTGAACCGCACCCCCCCCCCCCCCCCCCTTTCCATTTCAGAGTGGCTCTCACACATGTCTACAGCACATTAATCAATAATAAAAGTAGTCAGGGAAGTCATATGTACTGTCCTTCAGAAATCTCTCTAATGCTGCTTTGCTTGACAACAGAAGACAGGAAAACCTGCGTTCCAGTCTTCATTCACCTTAGAAAATACCACCCTAAGCCTCATCTGTCATGTATCGGCTGCAGCCTAACATTTCACTTTTGTTTGGCAGACATTGATTTTTTACCTCCAAGGTGTTGTCAAGGAGGCATCCAACTCATACATACCTCCTCTGCTGTCTCTCCAGAGGCTGCTTTAGAACACACACACACACACACACACACACACACACACAGACACAAAGAGGAGCTCACAGGAAGGACTACATTTGAAGGTAGCCTAAAATATTGCCAAATCTGTTGAATAAGGACACTGGTGGGGATAAAATGTGTGGGCGATAAGCCGGGGTTTATCAAAGCAGCATTGCTCAGTGCCTATTCTTGTCGCGTATTTAAAGGTGTCTTTGTTCATGCGCTGTAATAAGCTTTGGCAGCATGTAATCCAGATTCAAATATGTACTGTAAATACACATAGAGATGCACCCTGATAGGACGAGGATCAGTGTGTTCCAACGCGTATCAAGTGAGGACGTATTGTGGTTTTTACGGGTTTCGTCCATGCCCATTCTCTCTCAGCCAAAACACTCTCAGCACACCAGACGTCAAAAACACGTGGTCACTATAATGCCTTAAAACTATTTCATCGGCTTTATCCAATCCCCCCCATCCATATGTTTAAGATATTTTCCACCTCAGCAAGTCAGAAAACAACAATTCATCACCCACTGTCTTACCACAACCTCCATCCTGCCCTACACACACACACGCACACACACACTAACACACATTTGCAACTTGGTTGAGCAACACTTTATATTCATTAAGTGTCAAAATGTTATAACAAATAGCTGGCTTAAAAGAGCAACAGTATATCTTATTTAGGAATGATTTGGCATCAAAGACAAGTGATCAATGAGGGAGCCTTGAAGGTAACATCCTTCCACAGTTTGATCAAATTAAGCAGCAACACTAATTATAACAGAGTAGATGAGCTTTGCACTTTTGTTTAGGTTTAGTTATAATGATCCGGCCAACTTCATGAAAATGCAGAAACCAAATAAGCATCATAACACACTAATTAAAAGCACTGCTGCCACATATCGAGAGCTGAGAAAAAAACTGTTTGAACTAGTTTTCAAGCGAGACTGAGAGTCTACAGCCAAGCTAGCAGTTCCGTGAGGCTGTATGAGGGCTGCATGATTATTGCCAAAATGATAATCACATTATTCATGGATTTAGGGACAAAATATTTGTATTGCACTTTCACATTTAAATGAACAAGAGCACTGCTTTCAGTCCCATGTTGTGCTACATTCCTGCCGATTTGCAAAGACTGGTCCTTATTAAATTTAATGTGATTGGTAGTCGAATAGTTGTGCAGCCCTACTGCACTCAGCACTTTAACATTTGGTAGTTATTAACTCGAAGTACAGCTGATGGCTGATGGCAATTTCATTAGTTTTGCACATAGTTGGTCACAAGTAGGTATTTGACTAATTCAAATTTTGACTTGTCGATGCCTGCTGGATGGAAAACTTAAGGGATTACCAAATGTATTACAAATCATCCTTAAGGGGGGGGGGGAGGGGCAGACTCTAAACTAAATGTCATGGCGATCCATCCAATGGTTGTTGAGGCATTTCCCTCAAAACCACAAATGCCAACCTGCTGGTGGCGTCAGCGGAAGTTTCACCAAAAGTCATTAAGATACATCGTCTGCAAAAATGTCCATGGCAGCTTCATGGCAGTCCATTAAACAGCTGTTGAGTTATTTCAGTCTGGACAAAAGTAGTGGTCCAACTTGTCCCACATTCAAATTGCTAGAGCTACAACACAAGCATGGCTAAAAAATAAAAAAAAAATCTTAACCATAATAGACAAACGGTCTGTATAGTCTGTAATAATGAAAAATGATTTCTGTGAAAAGAGAATTGCAGAAAATAACTATTGTAAATTGTACTTCATTGTCGTGCTACACTGATCTGATGACTTCCCTTTGTCTCCAGGTTCAATCTCAGTTTATTTACAAAGAAAAATACATCATTTCTATCTCTTCTTAATTCCAATTGTTAACATGTGAACTTTGTGTGGTGTTTTAGCAACTTTACACCATCGCCAGTTCAAGAGAAGGTCAATGAAACATATTTCACTCAGTTCTGTGCCTTTAGTTGAAAGAATAAGCCCTAATGATGACACAGCGCCAGTATCTCATTTCCCAAATGAGAGAGAGAAAGACACAGGCAAGGTTTGCTTCTTGCTAAGAGCGAGCATCGTGATAAATATCCTGAATATTTATGAAAATGAAAGAGACCGGGGAGAACAACCTCATCATTCCTCGAGTCGACTGGCTTTGCACATTAGAATTCCTCTCCGAAGGAGGTCAAAAGTCCAACGGCTAAATCTTTTCACTGTGCAAGACACTGAATTGTAACAACGGCTACTTATTGTGACTCATTCTGGAAGAACATCAACTAAATGTTTGATGTACAAAATGTATTTTTTTACTGCAGCTAATAGCATAAGTAGCATAAAAAATATAATTTAGGCTAATGGCTGCAAATGCAGTCATTACTATCTAATGGCTTTGATGAGTATATGTATAGTAGGCCTGTACTAATAAACCTGAGGAGACTTTTGTCTCCATAATGGAAATGAATCTGCATCTCTCTCTCTCTCTCTCTTCTGCAGCTTCAGCATATGATGTGAAATTATGTTTTTCTTTTTTTCCCTCAACAACAACTTCACAGATATATGTCGATGCATTTACACGGATAAATTAGCTTAGGTGGATGTGTGCTTGTTCGTTTTAAACTATAATGTGTGTGTGGGGGGGGGGGTTGGGGGGGCAAATGGTGTTAACGAAATAAGGGTAACAGAATAGCAGGGAACAGATAGCAGCTAAGTGTCGACAGCATCCATTATGCTTCTCTGTGCGCGTTTCCCCATTTAGCTCTCTTCATGTGATTCAACAGGGCGAAGCAACTCTGCAGTTTGGTTGCTGTACGTGTAAACTATGCAATTTGCGTTCCAATGCCACAGCAGGCGTCAATTAGCACCTCACTCACGCCTCTACATCTGAACTGCATCCATTTTTGGTCCTGTGCTGCTCGGAACATGACGTGAATCCGTCACGACTCGACTGAAAAGGAAGGAACTGTTCAACGCGGAGGAGCTGGCTTATTGCTCACCTTGGGCTTTTAAATCAAGAATAATTATCTATCAGACATCGTGCTCCACGGTTACAGATTGAAAACGGTATTCATCACTGGTGGTGGTCGATTATGTGGAAAAAGTTACAGTATGATGGAGAGAACAAAAAGACATTTTGTCTGGGAGGCACCTGGATTTATTAATTATACCATACCTGTGTAACGCAAGGCCTTATGTGCACAGTTTCCACAGTATTGGAAATAAAGGATTATCCCTGAACCGTTCAAACACATTCACATGGATAAAGAAATGAACTGAAATCACGGATGCCCCAGTTACACATGCACAAAGGTCATGTTTCTCATCATCATTATTATTATTATTATTATTCCTTGTACGTATATGTACACACACACACACTTTAATAAAGATAATCCTGATTGTGACATTACGCTGCTGATGCTGAGAGTTTAGCTCACATTTTATTACACCATGGAAGTCCATCTTTAACAAATAGTGATTACTTTTTTACTGACAAGTTACAGGAACAGCAGATAAATTCAACAAATCACTCAGCATCCTATGCTTCGGGTGAAAATAAAATGAGAAATGTACACGGTGACTGACTACGACAGTGGAGTGCAGGATTAATGTCCCATCTCAGAGAAACCATCAGTGTCTGTCTCCGTTAACCATGACTATGACCCTTCTATAACTTACTACCAATTAGTTTCAGTTGTCAAAACTAGTCATGAGCCATATTTTCAACAAATCCACACACTACATACCTTTTCATACTTGTCTTAGTATGAGTAGTATGTTGTGCAATTTCAAACACTTTTTTTGGAATACACTGACAAACACTGACAAAGGAATTATTTTTCTTCTGAAAAACAAACTGCTTTGCAGAAACAGCAGCTTCATACTGTCGTCAAACTGCTGGTTTCCCCCCTCAGCACAACGCACGCAGCAGAACGTGTATGACTGTGAAACGTCTCTGCGGTGGAAAACACCGATCGTCCTTCAGCTTGGGGCTAATCATGTTTGCTTTGCCTCAATTAGATAAGGGAGGTGCGTCGTCAACACACTAGCTTCCTGGTTGTCTCCTCGGATGGTCCCCGTGCTTTTCCTTCCCTCCCGCACACCAAAATGGCAGCAGTAGGAGGCAAAGGATGGTTCTACGTTCGCACCCGGCTAAGTCATTTCACACTGGAACACATCCATCAGAATTAGGATCATAGAAAGCCGAGACGAGACTGACAATGGAAACCGAGAAGTGAAATCTGAGAGAAAAGGCGGCAGCGGGGCAGCATATGGCTTAGTGAAACCATAAGTTGTCAGTTTATAAAAGGCAGCAGCTGGTTACGTTTCCTGGCTGGGCTTGATATTGTATGACCGCGCTGTGTATTCTTTACTCTTTGACGAGATTAAACGGCGCAATGAGTATTGATACAGCAGCAAACCCACAGTTGGCACCACAGTCTGCAGTCACACTTGCTCCCGGTGTCATATTTCAGCCATAATGCCCAATGGACTGTCACTATCTACATACGCTTTCCTTGTGTGTATCGATAGCATCTTTCCTCTTGGCCCTTAGGGTTCCCCATCCCAGTATATGACGCCTGGAAGGTGACGGGATGCAACACGAAGACAATCTGTGCTCAAAAGATTTGAAGAAGCTGAAGCAGCGTTGCAGTTTAGAGAGGCCCGGCAACAGGGACGATGACAAATCTGGACTAACATGCAGCACGGGCAGTCAATAGACACACTTCAACAGCCAATCTGCAATGCCGGACACAATCTGATACCACAGCTAATCACACAATAGCATCCTTTCTCCCTGTCAGCGCTAAAGTGATATCAAGATCCGATGTTTAACGTTGAATTATGCAAATTTGATTGGATGGAATAACCATTCGATACGAGGGAGATGTGCTCCGCTTGCTTTAAAAACCTTAATGTGCTCCGGACGTCGTGAAACTAATGAGCGACCTCATCCTGATGTTTATATAGGACACTGTCAATAACGTAATCCCTATGATTTAGTTAGAAATCACATCTGCCACATTCAGGTGAAGGCCACTTTGTCTCCTACATATTCATAGGCAGCGATATTGACTAAATGTCTTGTCTGGCTAAAGACAAAATGGGGAAGTGTGAAACTAGAGGATCAGTTGGTGTGAATATTAGCAGAAGAGAAATGCATACAGGAGATTCTGGGATTAGCTCTAGAAAGCTATATGTTAACGCAGTCTCTTCGCTCAGGCCTGGACACTGACTGACACCGAGGACTTACTGTAGCAGACGTTTGGCAGACGAGCTAACAGCGGGGTGCACAACTTCCCGAGGTGTAAGAAGTTAGAGAGACTTTGAAGTATCCCTCGCCGCTAGTAGCTAGCTCTTAAGACTTCCCGCTGTAAATCATACCTGTAAGCGAGCTAACCTGCGGCTGCAAGCGGGCACTCGGCAGAAGAGGGTCGATAACTGCAGGAACAGAACTACACGTTTACCAAAGAATCCCTCGTGTTCCCAGAGTGACAATAGAATCTCATTGTCAGGTGTTTAGTCAGATAAGGTCGCACACCCGAAGGGATTAGCGTCTGCTTTTCATCAATGTAATGCTTTAAAAACAGGTTGAGCAAACGTGCGGTGGATCAACCAATTTAAATGCTAAACCTCTTTCTCTCTCTCTCTCTCTCTCTCAGAAGATTGGGGCCGAGGGCTAAACACATACTGATAAACAAATCAACCTAGCTGTAAGGACTATGAGCGAGGGAAAACAAATGAATGACCCTCGCAGCTTTATTTGTACAGGGAGTACTGGGGAAATGGCGATATAGCTTGCAAAGTGTTGAGGTGAGAGGCCTTGTTTGGCGTGATAATACTTCCTGTGTCAAGTTCCTCCTGCTAGAAAGAGTCATCCTGAGGCACTGTATTCAACGCTTAAATATGCAAGCGGGGCGAGGAGTTCGCGATAACAGCAAGGAAGGAGGCGATCCAGCAATGTCGCCGCTTCTGGTTCGACATAACACAGTTGTAGCCACTTGTGTGTACAGTAACAATGTGCACTGCCACTGCTCGTATGCTACGCGCAGCTGTAGTTGAATCAGAAGCTGGCTGGATCATGCCGGGGAAGTGACATTACTCTTTGAGAGCAGCATAATGATCACTATCAATCTCTTCATTGTCGAGTCGCATTAGTGAAATATCAGGGAGGAGTACTGGAAAAGGGGAAGGACACCGCCGAGAGACATCCTCCGCCACGGCACGGCATGGCAGTGCATTAATCACAGTGGCGGGACCCTCTCTGTGTCCAGGCGGAAAACTGTCAGGGCAAACACTTCATCCGATAGAGATGCTAGTGTTGTGCAAAAAAAAAAAAATAGAAAGAAAAAATCCTTTTCTGGTGTCCCACCACATTGGCAAACAGTACCAGCTCTCTTTGTGCGACACATAACTGCCACAGCTTTCTCATTCCAGATTCACATTTTATTTTTTTTCCCTCTCAGGCCATTTCAACGCTGATATCTTCAGTCATCTTTTTTTTCCATCAAAATACGGAGCCAGGCAAGGACACAAAACTGTCATTATTTCATAATCAGCCCAGGCTCAACAAAGATTTCCTGCTGCAGATATTCAACTCGGTCGTTCTGGATGTAATAACAAGCGGCAAAGATGCTGTATTTAAAACTATAATACCACATCTGACATGCACCATGAAGCAGCTGCATGAGCACTTTATGTCTTTCAAAAGCCTATATGGAGCGCAAGCCCGGAGAACTTGCAACGATTTCATCCATTAACTCCATCAATCTACGTTTGCTCCATCAGTTTCAGTTAATGTTGACTGTCTCGGCAGTCTCTGGCTGAGAGCTGCTACAAGTGCCCTCGCTAAAAGGAAGATTTCTGGAAGTGAAACTTTTTATTTTTTCAGTCTTTCTGTCTAGTGTAGCAGCACACATGTCATAGTCAAGTGGTTTATGAAACCACCCGTTCCCCGACTCCGCTACTGCCATCTAAATAATGAATACTCTGCCACCTGCAGTAATCCTCCAGCAGCCATCCCCAGAAATAGAACAAAGTCAGACAGAGCACTCGTTCTTCTTCCCTTCACTTTTCAAAAACAAATAATGCCCATTCCTGGAAAAACACGCTCAAATTGCACCAACTCCAATGATATTGCGTGTTAATGCTTCTCACGTTCCTCAAGAGAAAAAAAAAAACATGTACTGGACTTTTGGGTTATTGCACTGATTCGACATTCTTGGCCACATCTAGGTTCGTGACTTCAAAAGTTTTGCTAAGTATCCATCTGAAAGCAACATCAAAGCGTGGGGGTAAGCCAACGATTTCAAAAGGCATCAAGAGCTAACCAGAAAGGTACAGTAACTGCGAAGGGAACCTTTGGGCTTCCTGTGATGGATGGTAAGAAAGAGAAAAGACAGAGAAGGCAGGAGAGTCGGGCGAAAAGAGAAATTACAGGGGAGAGAGGTGAGCTTATATGAAAGGTATCCTTAATTAGATGGAATGTTTGCCCTCTCCCACAAATTCCTTCATGTGGTGCCAGGGATAAAAAAAAAGACCAAAGCTGATGAGTCTTGGGAGAACTATCTGACTAAGTGGCCTTTTATTGAGGGATAAAAAGCTCCTCTTTGCCTCTGTTCCCATCCACTGCCCCTGATTATGGAATATGTGAAGGCGGATGAAAGGAGGCCAAGGAAGCCTGACGTGCCCTATTGTACGCAGATGCGATGACAGGCTCTGGCATTTGGCAGATGACACCTATGAACCGCCTTCTGAGAACTCAGCCAATTAGATGTTTGACAACTAGTCTAAAAGAAATGCTTTGGATTAAATGTATATCATCAGAGGCTAGCCTGAAATCAATACTTAATACCACAACACTGTGCTATCATAAAGGTTTTGTTCAAATATTTTACACTCGTAGGAACAAATACGTCAGACAGCATAATGAGTGGAAGTCCATCGCAGTTTTCTTCAACTTTGTGTCTGCAGCCAAACTATTACTACAGTCTCACAGTGTCGTCAACTGTGCAGCGTGCTTATCCAAATTCATATTAAACTAGACATGAGGGGAACCTGCAAACAACTATGATCCAAACCGGTGTAATGGTTAAGTACTTCCATCAAGAAAATGCGTCAAACTTTGGCACTTGCAGCAGAGTTGATTGATCAAGCGCCGCACTAATGAAAGCTGCGAGGCCGAGGGAGATTAGACGACTGCTACAGCTTTGACCCTGGATGTGAAAACAGCGAGGGCTGGGGATTGCTATCGTAAAGCAGCTAAATGGCTTATTTCACCTCCAGCTCTGGTAGCCACCCACTGGCATCACTGTTTGGATAATGATACCCGCAAATGCCTGCAGTAAACAGCTGAGGAGCAGGGGCTACGGCCCTTACCTAGAGTCATTACACGAGGTAGGGATGATCATTAGCTTGGTGAGCTCCGGCCACTGTAGCAAAGACAAACCCCCCCGTACACAGTTCTGAGTTACCAGTGAAACAACAGCACAGACACATGGTCAAAAATACATGCAAATACATGCAATATCGAGGGTTATGGGAAAGCTTTTGTTTTAATAATGTGGCCACCCTGCTTAAGGCTACAATACTGAAGCAAACACTGAATATAACTTGATGATTACAACCACAATCGCCCAATATCACAAAGCATGCAAAGGGCTGTACATATAATAAAAACAGCAATGAGCAACATTAGAAAAACACACTAAAGAAGAATATGGTGATTTTTTTTAAATACCTAATATTATTTATTGTTATAGACTAAGAGAGCACATAAGATGCTTGGTTAGTTTACAGTATAGTTCCACCTCGACCAGCTACAACGGTGAAATACCACGTGTACCTACACATTATTGAAATAATGATCAGCAAATGAATAATAACATATATATTCACAGGGGGGAAGTGGGAACTAAATGAAGTCTTTTTTGCTTTTGATACATTAAAGTACATTTTAACAATAATACTTTGCATTCTTCTTGCACTTAAATAACATTTGTAATGCAGGACTTTCACTTGTTTCTTTCTTTTTAGTTTTCAAACTTGTTTGGCGATGTGAGAGCAGCTGCACTGCAACTTTTGGAATTTGACACATAAATGGAAAGCAGCGTTTCGCTTGAACCTAGTCGAGTGTTTGACACGGTGAACCGAAACCATCAAACAGCAAGGCCTACTTGTTATTCAAATCACAAAGGTGACTGTTAATTATATTGAATTTGTATATCGGTATTGTGTCATTATTTTTAAATGATCTACAGATCTTCAAATTGAAGTTATCCTTTGTAATTATACGGCGTATTTCATATTTTAATTAACTTTTCTCAATGGACACTGGTCGAAGCTTTCAGGTGTGCTGATTTCTCATCCACATTATTTGACTGAGTTTTAATTAAAAACAAAAGACTCGGTGTCTCCCAGATGACATCACTCTGTGGACAATTTCACACTCACATGCTTTCCAAAAGCTTATTAATAAGATAATTTCAGATGTGGATATGAAGCTAATGTATGAACAGTAATATCTGCTTTGTCTTTAGAGGAAGCAGACACAAGCACCTTTGCTGCCTTTCAATCATTCATGCAGTGTTCTACGTGCATATAGAGGCCTATACAGTACGCATATATGGTGTGTATATATATTCATATATGGTATGTTATGTGAATACATAACATGTATTCATCCATGCATCCATCTACAGGTAGATGTTTTTGGGACAGGATCAGAGTGCAAAAAAGGTCCATACAATATATCCAATATATCCGTTTTTAATAACAATATATACACCGACATGTCTTAAATGTTTCATCATGCTCACCTCGAGGGCACTTTGTGGCAATTTTCAAGTAGAAAATGCAACGACTAATGAACTAACAGGCTCTGTGGGACTGAAAATAAATCTAAAAATATATGCTGATGTTTAGTTTTAACAGTTAAAGCTGCTGCTGTGGTTCATAACCGGATATGAGTTGAACATAACACGATGTCAGGAGGTCCACATGGAGAAGACTCAGCACTGCCCAATAAACAAGTATCAAACAAATAGTCCTCATTCAGACATTACATAAATTAAACAGCAGCTCATCCTTTCATTACATAAATTATGGAACAGTTCATCCTGAAACCACATCATAATGCACAAAAGCCTTTGTTGGCAAAGGCTTCTCGCTGGCCCTGAGGTCCCGTCATGTGTTTGCCAGTAAGACTAAGAGGAAAATAAGACTGACAGAGCTGCCTGGTGAAACATGAGATAAGAAAATTGGAACAAAAATGGCTTAAGACCTCGCTGTTAATGTGAACGCAGCGCCGCGTTAGTCCACGGAGAGATCCGTGACACGAAAGGCAAGCCTGTGCAAAGTATTGATAGTCCATCGTCATCCCCATAATGATTTATGCTACTGAAGCTGTTATTCTGATTGCACATGTGCTGAATGTCACCTGGAAAACTTTACCTCTCCTCTACACAGCATATGGAGCTCAGCATGTGTGGAGGTACATTCGCCTCCTTCTCCAGGGACACAAACCCACTTTTTCAACGTAATCACCACTGACATATAAAGATGGTGGGATCCCAATATACCAACCTCCTCAGCAGCATGCCCCCCCCCCCCCCCCCTCTCAATTACCCCCTTCACACTGCTCCACAGGCAAACATGACCAGAACCCTGCTATAGCAAAGAAAAGAATACCAACATGAGACTGCGGCTTTAAAATGTACACAACTGATCGGTGTTAAAATGAACGAATAAATGGACGATGTCATTTATCATTTCCCACTCACCCAGGCAGCTACATATATACCTACCTTGCTCCACAACTCAGCTTATGGCCAGAAGAATAACTCATTGCGATGCCTCACAAGATGCGGTGCCCCGCGGAGGACGGGCTCGTCGCATTTACCTGCTGGTGTCTACCTGTAAATGTACGTGGCACTGCCACTGACTGTATGACCCTTTTGCAGCACTCAGACTTATTCCTGTGTTGATGCATCTGCTCTGCTTACATTGGCCACCACTCGCTCCACACCAATTACTCTTCGTCTTCGTAGCTATTGGTCTGCTAAGCACTTCAATCCATCTCTGTCTCCGAGGCTGTGACGTCAACCCCAAATGATTAATCAAAGGCAAGTCAACACCCAAAAGCAACACCTAGGGTCCCCTGTTTGCATACATTACACAGTACTTCATGGATGTCAAGTTAAATATGGAACGGGTTTCTAAATAGGGTTCAGCTGCTTCTTGTGAACGAGCCAAGAAATACAAGTATAATGTCTTATCGCTCCGATGCAGTTCAGAGAGCTTACGGCAATGTACTGTATTATTGTATTTCATACAATATTAAAATCCCTCTTTTCCATTTGTTCCACATAATCAGGCAGTGCTTCTGATGATGTGAGCAAAACTACAATCATTATACCTTGTGTGTTTATGTAGAATAGCAATGAAACTCACCACAAAGCCTCACCACTTATCAACGTTTTCCAGGTGACCGTAAAGCAACTTGACCCAGCTGAAGTCCAAGCTTGGTGGATGTGCTTGTGGAGCAAGTGCAAAGACGCTGTATTATCAATGTACACGTGTTGCAGTACCATTTGAAACACAACACACACACACACACCGCCGCCCACTCATAAGAGGATCCACAAGGAGACTGAAAGGATTACAATAGAGTGTAGCTTTCTACGGACACAATAAGGCCCCGGCTAACAAGAGGAGCTGCCGGGAACATAGCGAGGCTCGCAATGCATTAAACATTATTCCGCCACAATCCAAGTAGTTGACAGATGCAATTCGTGTTCAACTCCAGCAAAAAAAAAACACCGATAAAATACTGTGAAAAAAAAAAACAGGATCTGTGAAGGTAAACCAGATTAGAATTTAGGTTAATTTCTTTAAAATAGGATTACAAAGAAGTTACCTGACAGATTATGTGTAGCGATCCCCCCACTGAGGCTTTACTGTATCAAGGTCCACTTCTTAAGCTGCGATGCTGCTTTGCATTAGATGTACAAAAATGCTCCGGATCTCCTCTTCCCACTGTTCTCTGCACGAGCTCCACGCTGCACAAGAGCACACTATCGCACTGGCACATGAACGGCACTCAAGCGATGTCAAAAGGGTTAAAACCTAGTGGACCGGAAAGTCACACCAGCATCGTTCTAGTTGCCAGCCACCGCTGCCTGCCGCACTCCCCCCAGCAGCTCTCTCCTCCTTCTCTTTCTTCTTTTCCTTTTTTTTTTTTTTTCTCTTTTGCTCAACCTATCTCATGGGCTTCTCTCCACCCCCCCCCCCCTCCTTGTGTGAGATGGCAGACGAGAGCGCTGGGCGATTTGCACCACTCTATCATGGATCGTGTTACGCTGTCTGGCTGTAGCGGCGGTCACAGATGATAGGCTGAGGGGCTTTTTTGCGTGCGTTAAAAAAGAAGTAGCGGGAGAAGAGACGGAGAGAGGGGGGGGGGGGGGCGAGGTGGGCTGCCAAGCCCTTCGAACACAAAAATCTGGAATGTTATCCAGAAAGATTATCGAGCTAAGGTGACAGGCTCTGACATAAAACCTTGATGTGCATTCATATGGGAGAGTGTCACTGAGTTACTGTGCGCAGACCTTAACGTGACACTTTTAAATGCTTCTCCTTCAGTTTTTACATCATCTGATTAATCACAACCCCGTGATTTATCTTTTGTTTAGCTCATAGACATGATGAATACCCTTTGTCGGTCTTATTATTTAAATATTTCATGACATCTTAAGCTCATTAGAATACACAGTGGCGTATATGTGATACATACTGCTGCATGGAAAAGCAATATATAGCCTTTGATCACAGATGATAGAACGTCAGAACAATGAGAACACCACAAAAACTATTAATTAACGCCACACTCTTATACTCTGTCAGTGCTAAGATGAGAGCTAACGCTACGCCGTGCTCGTTTTGATCTCGTGTTGTTGGCTAGATTGTCAGCGTTGTTTGTTTACTTGTTTACAGTAATTTAAAAAGAAGGCAAAATATTTTACTGACTTTTTTAAGAGAAGCTTTCTCAAACTGCGGCTCCGAATCAAAAGAACATAGTTTCTCTCACGCAGTCTTCTCTGAAGTGAAAATGGCTGCTTCCTCGTTAGCTTCTCAAGAGAAGCGCTGGATCTTAATAAAGGGGGGGGGGGGGGGGGGGGTCTAAATACTCATACCCTCAAACCCTCTGTTAGATGGTGCTATATCTAGTCATCTACTGCTTCCATGCTGAGCATTTTTATAAAATACAATAAAAAAAAAGAAATCTACCGGGGGAAACAGTTTTAGCTTCTTGGATTTTGAATGCTAATTATATCATCTCTGCCAAATATCAAAGATGCAGTGGTTGATTAAAAGAATATCAGCTACTGGTGGCGTGTCCACGACTTTTTAATTTGCCTGGCTGGAAAAAAAAATCATTCTTTTGCGTCCTAGTGAAAGCGGTAATCCAACTCCACCTCCAGCTGAGCACATTTCGTCAAACTCTGCCCTCTATTAGCGGTTCAGAAAACTGTCCCTTTGTTTATCTGAAGGTCCTCCCTGAGGCGAGCTGTGAGCACGTTCTCAGTTTTATGCTTTAGACATTGACAAAGTGAATTTAGAGCTGAACTCAAATTTCAACTTTAATAGAAATCCATAAAGAAATCTATCTGGATAAGAATAAAAATATTAGACTGACTTTACTTTAATATAACATTTCCATGAAGCTGTGGGACTCACAAAAGACAAATATTTAAAAAAATAGTACGGTCTGAAATTGAACAGCAACCGCGATATCCTGAAATTTAGTCCATAATACGGGTCAAGCTCCAGAAAAACTGTATCCTACCATTCCCATAATGCAACTGGATAGCATCTTCCATTAAAACCCTCCTTGCCTCCGAAACCACACATCCAGTTTGTGACTCACGCTTCCAGTTAAAGAGGTTAACTCTCAAACCCAGTCACAGTGGTGATATGACAGACACGATTATATGTCTCTCAGTGGAAGTCTGTTTTTTTAAAAGATCTATATTCTATGACCTCATCTATGAACTCATCTCTTACACGCTTCGAAAATATGACAACTGGATAATAGAATAATGAAAAGCACTTCACCTTATTGTGAAGCTGCCACTAGATGTCATGTAGTGGCTATGGTTCATATACAGCATTGAGTGTGAAGAGACGATGCTAGCAAAGTAAAGAAGTACCATTACCAGTATTTAGCCCTTGTTTTAGGCTTCCATTCACAGTTTTGACCCCCGCCTCCCATTCATTATTATCTATCTTTCTCAATGCCCGACACACATTTCAAACCATTGCACCTAGCTTGAGTTGAATCACAACCAGCTAGCAGGCATGTCAACTTTAGCAACTTAAATCGTATTTGTCTTGCGTTTTCTAAATTTGCTCAACTGTTTTCCAGGTTTTCGCAGGACATTTGGGAACCCCCGGATACTATTATATATTATACAGGTGTTTTCACAGTCTGAGTGGTGATCCTGTGACGAGTACAGTGAATTTTGATGAATAAACTGCTGATAAAGTCAGCGGATCTCCAGCTCCAACTCCCCGATCTCACAGCGGAAAACAACAGACAACTTGTGCCGTCTAGGAAATTATGTGACTGTCAAGAGTTTATCCAAACAAACACCCTGTTGTGATAACTTCAGTGGGTCATAAATAGTGGTATAAATCTAGACTGTAAATTATTTTTGAACTTTAAGCCCACAAACAAAATAATTCATTCAATTTATGATAAGAAATACTTTTAAACACATATACTCAGCAAAAATCAATGTGTGTCTAACTTGTGTCACTACTACTGTGTAAAAATAAAAATGTATATGTAATCTTATGATGCACATGAAAAAAAAAAGCAGTTCCTCATAGATAAGTCTAATGAGTCACACAGCGCTGCAGTGCATCATATCTATAATATATAAATATATATAAGTTATGTTGGCTCAGCAGTCGGTGATACTCCGCTTTCATTAACGACCAACAACAAAAAAAACGGCAAAGGACTGATAAGACTTCTTTGAAGGTGGACATCAAAAGTGACGCCTCTGGGGTTGAGAACAAGGGAGTGCTTCTCACTGCAAGCACACATTGGCTCAAAGAGCTTGGTCACGCCTGTGGGCTCAAGTGGGGAAATATGTTACGAGTTTGGACCGCGGTCCTTGTAATCCAGGAGTGCCCCAGTTCCGAACGGCTTGAGTGAAATTCATATCGAGTGGCCCAAATGATTATATTCGTCATCCATCCTGAAGAAACGGCATGCGAGACCTGGTATAGGAGAGGCTATTTTAAGATGGAAGCATCTCCACATTAGTCATTTCAGAACACCTTGGAGATGATGTCGATTTCTAATCTTTTGGGAATAACAAACGGCCTCATTATAATTCCCACAGGGTGTGCCTTAGTGAGGTGGTGGAATTAAAACAAGAGCCAGTCACGTGGATAAGTTAACGCTTTGTTCACAATATCAAAGAAAAGTGTGTTTATCAGATAGGACACTGTTTTTACAATACAGTATTCCAGGAGGTATTACCATGTTGTTTCCAAAACAACAACGAGGCACAATGGGAATATAGTGTACGGGGGGGGGGGGTTGGTTAGGAACACAGTAATTGGGGGTTGGGAGAGTAACTGAGGACGTAGCGGGCTTGGGTTTGGTCTGTTCGGGGAATAAATATGAATCTTTTGAAATACCTGCCTTTTGACAGTCACCCGTCTGTGTTTATCCATCGCCTGTCAAAGCAGGATTACGCCAAAAGCCCACCTGGATACCGAACAACCTACAGCCAAGTAGCTCATCTTTAACGCCACAGCACCATGTGCAAACAAAGAGGGCGGGAGAAGGAGGAATCCGCACTGGCAAAGATGCTGCAGTCATTTTCACCCGAGTAAACAATATGGGAAACGGGCCAGGATCTTCTTCACATAATACGCTTAATTCCACAGCTAAAGGAGGGAAACAGTCTTGTTTTCCCACTAAAGAGCTGTTGCTAAATAACGGCTATTCAACCCAGTTTCAGTTTTGACATGCCAAAGCTGTCTGAGGTACTCAGTTACTGATGTGAGTGGGGGTGGTAGTTCTCTTTGCTCTCCTTGTGCTCCATGGTCTCAGTCCAGCTGGCCTTTACAATATGGATTATGTGTTGCCGCGGCCAGACTCTCGCTCCATGGGGGGCTGGACTGGGTGACCAGCTTCGGCGGACTCCCCACCGAGACCCCTGGGTGAGAGGACGCCGAGAGCCCCCTTGGTTCTCAAGGCTGGATCATTGAGAATGCAGCGGGTGTTTCCCACACCAGCACCATACGTCAGTGTGTGAAAGAAAACTAGCGAAATCAAAAAAAACAATTTTAAAAGACAGTGAAAAAGGGGGATGGCGGTTGGTTGGCGGGGGGGTTCGGGGTGTGGAACAGCGAGCAAGAAGCAGAAGCAACAACCGTGATTGTGGCACAACTGCGACACTGCATCACTGCCAATCACAATGCCTGCTCAGTCGGGGAAAAAGAAAAGGGTAGAAAATAGAAAAAAGAACCTTGGGAGTGCAGCTGTGCAGCAGATTTACCTTTCAGAAAAGTCCGGGGTGATAATAAGTATCCAAATGACAGCTCTGTGCCGCTGCCTTCTCGGCTAAAGTTAACCAGAGGTCCTAATGTCGAGTGCCAGCAGCAGACACAAAGGTCTAAACAGTGGGGCGCCGAAGCAGCTAGCACAGCATGGCTAAATGGGGCAGGTGATTTCCCATCTCCTCCATTGCCCTCGAGGCTCAGCCAATCACTGCTGGGGAAAAGTGGCGCCCCAGCCTGTAAGCCAGGCAGCCAGAGTGGAAGGGCTAGAGAGGGAGCTGGAGTCTATCTGGGACCATGCATTATTCACATGCACCGCTACGGCACTAAGACCTCCACAAAAGAAAGGCCTCGGGTTCCATCAGTGCCGACTTGTTTCCAATCTATTATTGATGGCAACACTACACCCTATACTTTTCCCTGATTTACTGGATTCTATCATTGTTTCTATAATAAAGGCTATTTCCAGTAAAGTCGGAGCAAATGAGTGGAATATTTCCAAGCACGGTGCCAGCGGGTGCTTCTTCCAATGAATCTTTTAGAATTGGCTTTAATTACACAAATCATGTGCAGCATTACTCGGTTACTAAAATGAAAGTTCCTTTTAGTAAGTGCGTGCCCACCCTTTTATACACAGCGAAAACCTGAAACCTCTGTGCGAATCATCCATCATGTCAAAGGTAGGATTCCGTGCAAAATTAATTCCAGCGTGGAGACCTCCAGCTAGACCTAAGTGAAATAAATGAGCCATCCAATTACCACATTATGATCACATGTAGCCTGCACTGACAAAATCCCCCCCATCAGCAACTCCCCAGTATCTAAAAGTGACAGTATGCTAATGCACAAAACCATAAAATTCTCCAAAAAATTGTTTATTACTTCTAGACAGTGTCTCTGTGGCCGCTTACAGTGTCATCTATTTTATTGCTTTATGTTAAAAAAAAGGGTAAGGGACAAAGACTGAACCCTCGCAAAACACAGACGCTCATTATTTCTGCTAATATCAGACAGAGCCGTAATGAAAATGTGCACTCATCTTGTATTGTGAAATGGACCACGAACTTTTAACGGAGTAATGTGATGTAGCGACAGAGCAAGGCCGGTCATCAGATATTAAATGATAGCACTATCAGCATGTTTATTTATAGTGTTGCGTTGTATCTCAAAGAGCTAATTATCCTTTTTTTGTTAAGATTTTGATCAGAATATGTTCAAAAGTGGCAGCTCTTGAACTCGGGAGGCAGTTGCTTTGAATTTCATGGCAATGCCCACCTTATTACCATGCACACATCAAAGATCTCCCCTAAATCTCTGCAGGAAACACAATCAATCTGCTCAGTATGCATGGCTGGGACAGTGGGCCATCTCTCCCTTTGAGGATGTCGACGCATTTGACCGATGTGCAGTCGATCCCCCAGATTGTGGCTAATCATCATTACCGGCTGCTGAAACAATGACTTTCCTTCAGCCTGCTCGGCTTCAAGAAGGACACAAGGGATCTGCCGGTTTTTCTTATGGTGGCTTAACACTTGAGTCTGGATTTGGGGAATTAAGGCAGACGTGGACACGACAAAATGTGCACTCTGATCATCCATCCAAGTCATCAACTGTGGCCTGGCTCGCACTGTAAATCTTTCTCATGAATTAAACAAAATTCAGCGATAGGTATTGTATTTTTGGGGAAAGTGTGGTAGGGTTGCCGTTTCAGTCGAGGGAATTTGCAGCCAGAAAACAAATGATGTCTGCTGCACATTACTTAAAGAAAATAAAAAAATATATATAGAGAGAGAGAACAATGGGAGGGAAATGAGGACAGATGCATAGAAGGCGGTATTTGGGGAATTCTCCAAAAAGGACAGCCGGATTATGAAAAATGGCTTCTTCCTTACGGTGCTTAAAGGTTAGGTCTCTATTACACAGAGAGCAAAATGTCAGCAGTATCCCCTGAAAGAGTGGACTATGATATTAATGGCGAGTCCAGGGAATGGGCTTCCCCTGACTGAGTTTCCCCCTCGACCAGACACATTATTCATTTAGTTGTCAGCCAGCACCTGGCGCATGTAACACTAACATCTACAAACTAAATGATGGAGAGAATACGGCCCACCGTGGTAGGCAGCCAGTGGCGAAATGAATGTTGTTCACGAAGGACAATGGAGAGTAAAAGTACTGCTACCAGTTAATCGAAGAGCTCTTCTCAACTGAAGTTGTCGCCCGGGACTTATTAGCATAATGTTCAATTTCCTAGCTAATATTGTACTTTCATTTGGCTCTTAGCTACCTCCGAGTCCAAACTAAGGATGGGGGGGGGGGGGGGGGGGAATAAGCACAGGGGCTGTCTTCAGAAACTGTAAAAGAGAAACCTTGATTTAAAAAAAGTGAAGACGGAAAATAATTCTTATCCTACGGCGTGAAGAGGTGACGCATCTCCCAGTGGATCCTGCGTCAGCTGACGAACTGACTCACCGTCCAAAATAAACTGTTGTTAAATATTAAAGAAGGAAACAGGTCGTCTGTTGTTTGAACTGGTGTAGGTACTGGTTTATATTTAGTGCTGACCGCGGACGCCCTCATCGGATTTCTCAAAGCAATCACCGGAGCATCGGTCCGTGTAATCTAACCGCGCAACATCACTTAGAACACAGATGACAAAGAATGTTGTGTTGTACGGAAACATGATGAACCCAGACAGAATGACAAGACGATTTCATATATTACAGAGCGAGTCATCAGTCACGTAGCCGGCACTTTATCGCTGATGCAAAATGGCCTCTCTGCGTGAGGCATATTGTGGCGGTGGATTATTTGTGAGTAATATTATTTGTGGGGAAGAAAAATTCTCTCTCAAGCTGTTTTAATGAAGTCCCAAATGTCATCCTCATACGTCTTTCAAGAGCCAACTCCAAGAGATTCCTCTAGAAGCCCCGACTGTCCCTCAGTGAGTCTTCAAGTGATAAGAAAACAAGCAGCTTCAGTGAAAGGCAGCCCAACTAGGAAAACATAAAAAGTACATACCATAAAGGGGTCAGGGGCCGGGCAGTAAACAGGTGGTTTGGACTATTAAAGTCTATCTTTATGATTGGAGACGTTTGATGAATTGTTGAGGCGGCGGTGAGCTCTGATTAGGGTCGGCTAGGAATCTCTTTCGTACCGGAAAACTAGTTAAGTAAAAGAATGATTTTGCCAACCCAGTGCCAAAAAAAATGACTTTAATCATCGCCATCTTATAATTCATTTGCAATTACCCCTTACCGCTACATTTTTATAAAGAGGCTAATAGAAAAGGGGATTTCACAGTAACACCATTATAGTGAAAATTGTCATTCAGTGTTTTTGGGTGAGTGCAGCGGAGAGCGTCGGAGGCTGAGTTTAAATTAGAGCCAACACGTTTCTCTCTCAACAATAGTGAGGAGCAGAGAGAGGGGGAGGAGGGGGGACGACATCCAATTACTGGGGTACCGTGTGTGTCATCTTGACACCCACATTTTTGGGTTTCTTCAACAATGTATTAAATACCCCACGCGTAAAGGCTGCACAGCAGTAATGAGTGAAAGACTTGCTATCAGTGAGCAGTTTCACATAAACAACTCAATACAGTGTCAATATGTCTATATTTGTCTATTCTTTTTTTCTTTAAGTCACTGTTTTTACTGCATTTGAAATCCAGCAGCAACAACACACCAACACACAGTGATGCTCGCTCTTCATTTCAATGTGAGTCCGATGTGTTACAGTGGAGCTTCACCCACTGCATCATTTTGAAAAATGCTAAAGAAGGGGGGGGGGCGAGGGGGCTGAGAGGGGGACGGGGGGGACATATGCTCGTACAATGGAACAACACTCAAAGTCGCAGTTACTGGCAAAACCATCTACCCCGACTCAAGTATATCAGCCGTTATTTGATTAAAATAATACTATTTTATAGTAAAAAAACTGTTCTGCATGTACATTTATGTTGCCGTGTTATTAGGGAGCTGGTTACAGTAAACAACCCGTGAAGGTTGTCTTCTCTGCACAAATGGTATTCAGGAAAACGTTAAAAATGCAAAAGAAATGTGGAGGCTGCGCTGCCCGAGAGTTCAATTGTGTGTACACTTTTCCAAAGAAACAGTTTGTCACGGTCAGCCACGGTTTGAGCTCACGGGAGTATTCACCCATACTAAAAGGTGCTTTTCTCTTTTGTATCTTTATTCTATTCCTAGATGAAGTAGATTCAAAACAAGTGACGCTGTCTTAACTTGTCTTAAATCGCCCCAAAAAGGGCAACTTTGCACGTTTGGCAGCTCCGAATAGCAAATGTGAGATTGAGCTCTGAGATATGGTGTAACATGACGAGAGCAAACTGTAGGCAGCGCGCTCATGTTTGCCCAGCTGGCCGGTGTGATCGCTTTATACCAAATGATACCAAAGCGAGGAGTGAGGCATCAGATCAAACGTTGGCGAGTGCAGCTCTTCTCTGGATGGAGACTCGGTGAGTTTGGAAATAAGATGATAAAAGTTTGTACAGAAAATGAATCGGTCGTTTGAGTCATTATTTGTAAGCAAAATAATAAATAAAAAAAAAATCATCTATGATAAATCTTTGTGCTTTGGACCGTTGGTTAGATAAAAGAAAAATATTTAAAGATGTCATCTTGGGCTTTGGGAAATTGTGATGAGCATTTTTCACTGTTTTCTGACACTTTATAGACTAAATCATGAATTAATTCATAAAAAAAAAATTATTGGGGGATTAATTGACAATGAAAATAATTATTAGTTGCCAACTTAGTTTGAGAACATAAAAAAAAGACATACGCTGAGTTCTGATTGATCAATGTCTTTTAGTAGAGATCAGCATTAAACTGTAACATTGGTGTGCGATGAGGACGTACAGTACATTGTTTGTGTGAGCTTGTGTATTAGCACTTTTGTTTTTGTCAATTCTGTAGTGTGTTATGTGTTATGTTTTATGTTTCCTCCTGTTCCATTTTCAAAACGAATGAACTTCAAACTTTAAAGAGGACTTTCAGGAGAAGAACGTCTTCTTCGGAGACTGAAAACACGACGGCGGCTCGTCTTTGACGACACAATCACAACGGACGTACTGTAAGTCGCAATATTGTTTTGCTACACTAGCTTTTTAAATGGATTCTTTAGACTATAACCCATTCTGTTCCCATCTAGCTCTTCCTAACCTTTAGAGCTGCCATGCAAAAACCCCGCAGACAGCTTCTTCAGGGGTAATGTAGAAAAAGACAATAGGTGGAAACTGCTCTAACCTATTTGCCAAATGGTCTGTCATCTAATGCCCCGGTGCTGCTCTGTTGTCTAATCCTACTGCTGAGGCCTCTAAAAGGATACATCGGTCTAATAAGATGAATGGGCTTTGACCCTGAAGCTGCTAAAAGCCAACCTGGCCAATTTATCTGAGTGACCTCTACTCTTGGCAGAGACGTCCCCTCACCTCTCTTGGAAGCCTTTAGGAAGGATCGATACCGTAGAGGCAAAACAATCCAAAACAAGAAGTGTCTGGAAGCTGGGATACAATCACTCAGTGCAATTTCACAACCCTGAGTGATATACTTCATCGCTAAGATTCACATGTTTTAATATTTACTAAACTCTGGAGGCAGCAGAACCCCAACGACTCTCTTCACTGTAGGACAACATGCATAATGTGATTTTGGTTTAAGTGAGTTTTCTTTTAAATATTTACATTACAGCAAGGGCAACTAAATCAGCCCTAATTCTATCAGGTACTCTCAAATCACAAATGGCCAATGTAAAGCAAGATGTCAGCCGTATACTGATTCACCAGTAACTGTGTTATCCAAACCACCACCGTGGCTATTCCAGGGGTCCAATTGTAACGTCGAGAAGTGCATTTTGAGTTAAAATAAGATTCTGTGGACTAAATTAAGGATTCTGTTTCATGTTCTGTTTATTGGTGTTGGGTTGTGTGTTCAACCCGAGATAAAAGGGGCCCGGGCTCGGATAGGGTCGAGGCAGGATACGGAGAGGAGACCCTTTTACATGAGAATATGTTTTCTCCCCTTTTGAGCATGAATCAGTTTACACGGTATACGATATCAATCGTTGGCCTCAAATCTATAACTGCAAAGTGCTTAGGTTTGCATTGGTGATTAGATGAATTGAACTGAGAACAGTCTGTTACTTGAGCATCCCTTCACAGCCCGGATACCTAATGCCTTTCCCCTGCCTCTGAAGTGACCACAGTCTCGGGATGCTTTGCTCTGGGCACTTGGCCAGAAAGCTTTATGTATTCTGATACCATTCATTTTTAATCAGGACCAGAATATCCTTCCAAACCTCATGCAAGCAGCCTTTGGCTACAAGACATCAATTTTGTTATATTTTAATTGATTTGGCAGTTCTCCTCCTTGTCGTCTGTATAATTTGATTGTTAATATTGCCGATATTTCCGAGCAAGAACTGCTGCACCACTCATTTAAAAATGTTTTCAGTTTTTTTTTTCTCCTCCTGTATTTTTAGCTGCCAGAATTATGCCTTTCAACCACTAAAGAACACAGTGTAGCGACTGAAATCAGTGTGTTCAGCACAATTTCACTTTGGCTTTCCACGTCGAGGTGCCCAACTCGTCTCCGCGTGTGCGAGTGGAAGGGTTTCTTCACATGACTGCTGAGGAGAAAGGACATGAGAGCAGGGAAGGGGGGATCTTCTTCTGTGGTATAATGAGTTTGACAATGAAAGTGACACTGCGTCCTCCCTGGACCTTGCCGTGTGATCAATCATAACAATGGCTCACCATTTCCTCCTCTGGATACTGACCTTTCTTCCTTCAGGAAAGGAAGTGTGTGTGTGTGTGTAGTTGTCTGAGACTGTGTGTGTGTGTGTGTGTGTGTGTGTGTGTGTGTGTTCCTCTAGATTTCATTGTACCATCACCCTCTTTCCAATCTCCCCTTGAAGTCCTTCTGCATAGCCGTAAGGGTGTCCTTTAGCAGGGGGCCTTTCCCCCCCCCCCCCCCAAGTCGCAAAAATGTCCAATTGAGGGAATACGGATCTATTTTATTCTGCAGTATAAACTATTTTAAGCTGAGAGTTTCTGTTTTTTGGAGGGGTGGGAGACATTAGGCTTATATATTTAAAATTCCATCACCTCAACAGCTTACAAGGCGATTTGATGCCGTTACTCCAGTGAGGAGAACTGCCAAGATTTCATGCAAATATCAAGTACGGAGTGAGATTATTTTTGACTGTTTCCCTCGTAGTTCAGTGCCCGAAACTGAAGAGTGACAGAAACTGAGCCGACAGGACTTATCAGCAGCCTACTTACTGTAATTTCTGTGTCCTTTTTCTGTATGTGCAGCTCCAGTACTTAAAGAAAAAAAATAAAAATAAATCTTACAATATTGGTACTATCAAATTGTCTTAATATGCTTCAGCCACAAATGTCCCAAGTCGGCAATAAGGTGTCTAGACACCATTTTATAGCCATTTTTATGCTACTCTTAATTGTTGCTTTATCTGCATGGCAGAGGTACAGTCTATAATGTCCTAACAACTACATAAAATCTGATCAATACAGAAACAGATCTGTACAATAACTCAAGTGGACATGTTTTTTTTGTTTTTGTTTTTTTAAAGCCAGCTAATTTTAGATTGTAAAAAGTGAATTTTATGTTTTTTTTATGGTGCTACTTTCATGGATACTTTTAACTGGGAGTGCTCTCGGTGTTAATTTACTAAATAGTGCATTGAATAAAATGATTGCATTAATGAGTCAATAAATAATGAAACAAATAAGTATACGGACAACAAACTACAAAACAAATTACATATCCAAATATAAATGTGTATTTTATTTGTTATACTGCACACTGATATTATTAGGAAATGCCCCTAAGAAATAAAAGTTAAATAAGTACTTAAAATTTAAAATTAAAATATGCAGAGGTGGTAAGCGTACTTTTCCAGCCCTGGGTGATGTCTACAGGTCTACAGGTCTTTCCAAGGCTGCATCCAACCCCCGACAGCCTCCACCAACAGGGTAGGCAGCCTGAGAGGGGAGCTCCGCGGTAAAAACAATGTAGACTCGCTAAGTTCAATACTGTGAGTGCTTCCTAATAATCTAAGGCGAGTCAGGTGAGCATATCAACAACTCTAGAGGGTTTTCTAGTCTTTCATCTGGACTACGGTGGCTGGACGGTAAGAGGTCTAGGGTTGGGTATCATTTGGTTTTGAATTATTCTGATTTTCTTTTATAAAAACCTTTACAAAATGTATTTTATACATTTAAATGTGCTTGCTGTTGTTAAATGATATGATTTGTTCTTTTTTTTTATTTGTTGTCTGATTGGCGCAATTTGAGATGTTACAACTGCCCTCTTGATAAGACTGGCCCCCGGTCAAGTACAATAGAAATAATAATAATAATAAT
Organism: Leptoclinus maculatus; assembly: GCA_032191485.1. NCBI lineage: Eukaryota > Metazoa > Chordata > Actinopteri > Perciformes > Stichaeidae > Leptoclinus > Leptoclinus maculatus. Next base: position 4,164,638 of record JAVDOI010000011.1, on the reverse strand, counting down.
TCAATTTTATAGAATGTTCTCGACATGCCTCACGAGCGACCGTTACTGACTTTGCTTTGCTCTGCAGTCCCGGGTCTTAAGTGTGAAGCTTAGTTTATACTCGCGTTAGGCACCGTAACACAGCCCTCCACAGAGACGCACAAAGGCATTTATGCAAATTAAGATTTCTAAGATCTCCATGCTTTTAAAGCATTTAAAAAACGAATCGCCCGTTTATTTAATTCATTTATATATTAAAGTGCCTTTTTGCGACTTACTCACAATAATGCGATGATGTCCACACAGCGCCGGGGACACTAACAGTGAGCTTGAACCCGCTTTAATCTTTCTATTTCTAGACTAAATGTATCACTTTGAGCGGCGTCATCCAGTCCAGAAACAGCGACAATGTGTGGTTGTTTAGCAACCGACACGCAGAACAGCAATCATTTTCTTTTTTTTTCTTCTTTTTCATCATTTTTATTACGGGAGCGCCAATTCTTGTCATTTTTGGATTCTGTTCCCAACCCTAAAGAGAACACAATTCTATGTCATTTCAGCGAGAAGTCTCCACCAACATCTTTCACCTTGTTAACTCAGGCAAACATTAGAGAGTATTTGATACAGGGAAACTAAACTGAGATGGAAACCCTTTGATTCGTGGTATTGTTTGAGCTAGATGAAACACTGACATGACGAAAACCCCCTGAAATCCTGGTTGATGTCAAGGCCTTAATGAAACATTTATACAAAAGACTCCAACACACTTCCACTGCAGATGAAAAGATCCAGCGCTGTAATTTGTAGTTAAAGTGTGCTTTTAATTGTGTGTCAAAAAAGGGAACTGGAGCAGATCAACATAATTAAGACAATACCTTTTTGCCCGTATTTTCGTCATTATATTTGGTCACTAATTTGGACTTTTTAATAGTGTTGCGCTATTAGTTTCACTTTGGCTTTACTATTATACTGCAGCCATTGCTGTCAGCTGAAAGTGAGCTACATCTCCTCTTGACCAACCAGAGTAACGGGAGGAAGGAAGTAAGATAGAGAGTGTGTGTTTGTGCGGTGTGAGGGAGACAGGGAATAAATATTAAATTAATACTTTTTATGGGAGAAAGCTGTTTTGTTCCGTTTCTTTCAAAGCAAACACAAAAGTCATTTAAACACAAAAGCGAAATTACAAAATAGTAGCTGGTCAAAAATACCACTTTGGCTTGTGGAGGAAAAATAATAATTTCCAACACTAGTTTTTTATTGTTCAGGTGCAACTTGATTCATAGATTTCTGCAATCCAGCAGTTTTTCTGCTCAGTGAATTGCTGAAGGACACGTCGGAAAACAAATGGGGGAAAAAAAACATCTTTCAAACTCCACTATTTTAGAGGAAAGACAAGCAAAGCGTGACATAAGACTCAAGAGTACGACAACAAGCAGAACAGACGTTTTCTACATTCAGATGAGTCCAAAAAACGGGACAATCACCTTGACTTGCAATTTGTTTGGATTGCAGACATCCAATACTGAGGAGTGCAAAGGTCAAAGCCACAGCACCATGGCAATAGATAATAACAAATATTCTTGGGTCCCAAGATGGGTGAGAGAAAGGAGAAGGTGAAAGGAAGAAGACATGGAACCAAACAGATTGGTGGGTTGCTGCTTGTCTGGGGACGAGGTGCGAACACCAGAGAAAGTCTATTTTACCCAAAATGAAACCCAGAGACTACCGTGTACCCTGGACTTGTCAACTTCTCTGTCTTCTCCACATTTAAGATTTGTTCACATTACGTTTACATTAAATGTTTTTTCACTTGCTTGCAATGAGTGCAAAAAAGTAAGCTATAGTTTGCCGATATCCACTTTACAAGCAATCATTGTAACTCACCTCAGGAGAAAAACATTCATGGAGACACCAGTAATACATGTAATTATGAACACCAACATGCTAATCCGGTTCTCCCATTGATATGCATAGAGTATAAAGCGGCTTCCTGACTATTTCCGTATTGCATGGTAATACAAACACTCAATTAGGCTGTGTGATGAAGTGAAATGAGCCTTCTTCTCTTGAGGATGGTAAATAGTGGCCCTCGTAATTGACAACTGCAGAGTAATTCCTAATCGTAATAACATGTCCTGCAGTCTGGCCCCCCCGCAAGTGATGAGACCGAGCACAGTATGGGCTAAACACAGTGTTTGTCAGGGATGCTCTGCGGAACTGGCTGGATCGCAAGTTGGAGAGGAAAATGTTCATACTTAAAGATTAGGTGACAGGAAATAGATGTTGGATGTTGTAAATGGTTGTTTTACAGCGCAGCTGCATCTCTGCAGTAACACCAGTCTGACTCCCCCCGGATGTGGACTGTGTTTCTGACTGAGATTTCCTCCCCTTCTGCTATCTACAGATATTATTTTCGGAAAAAAGCACCGTCGCTGCATCCTGGGCTTAGCGCCGGAAAGGAGGATTGTAATTGGTTTAAAATTATAAAAACAATCAAAAGCGTTTTTTTTTCTCCCCCTTTCTCTAGCGCTGGAAGAGTGGAGATAGGTCTGGCCATGACAGGTTAACCCAAAAACTCATCAACACACAAGTGCTCCACTTGGAACTGGACTTCTAGGCACAGCATGTAGTTGGTTGAGAGTCAACCTTTGGAAAAAAATATGAAACAATCAGTTGATTAATCCGTTATTGAGAGGACAGAAAATGAATTGCCAGCGGTAATGATAATGGTTTCAATCATTTGTGATGCAAAAAGGCACAAATATTGTTGGTTTCAGCTTCCCAAATGTGAGAACGTGCTGCTTTTTTATTTTAGAATTTAATTATTTTCATCATTGTCAATTGAATATCTTTGGGTGTTTGGACTGCTGGTCGGACGAGGTGAGACAGTTGGGCTCTGAGAAGTTGAGATGAATTCAAAACTAAATGATCAATCATATTGAAAAAGCTCAGTTCAGCTCAATTGCAAATTAGCATTTACCGATATCCAAATAGAGACTGAAGATGCAATACATGTATTGGTAATGTTAATGTAGCACAATATCCAAATTCTGTATTAAAAAAATGTATAAAAAAAGAGCTTCCAACTAGCCATAATTATCATCACATAAATTAGCGAATTATCAAAGATAATTAATGCAATTCATAATTAATATTTCTACATCAACATAATGTGTCTTCACATGGTTAATATATGAATGAACTCTATCTTTAAAATATAAAAGATAGTAGTTTCAAGAAAATCTGTTTTTCCTTATTAGTATGCAAATTTATGCGGCAAGACACTCCAAAGTCTAATCAGATGATCCACTCTGTAGGTGGTACTTGTGGTGTGAGTTGAAACTTTTTTCCGCCATGTGTTCCTGCTATGTTAATGTGTTCACAGGAGAAGTGTCTACACACGCAGATATAAAAAGACAAAAGGGCATCCAACACATGCGATGTATCATGTGGTGCTGGGCAGCAAAAAGGATAAATCGAAAAACCCGATATCGGTGGTCAGTTTGTCATTTGCTTTGATGAAGGTTCAAATGTCACCGACCTTTGCTCTGCGCAGAAAGAGGGCGACGGACCCGCTCCGGGGCTTTCACAGACTAATCCAAAATAGAAACCAGAGAACTCTGTTCGCGAAAACACTGATGAGCACGACACCTGCAATGGCACCTCGGCACACATCACCGCCACATCCCGGATCCCGCATCCCCCCCGCCCCCCCCCCCCCGTCACCCTGAGCACTAACAATGTGAGCACTTAACCGGTGACAGCGGAAGCGAGCGGGGAAGTGATGACAATAAATGATGGCAATCAAAGCGCGCCTCCTCATTTGACGAGGCGCGAGATGAAGCTCAGACAGCTTCCCGGCTTCCATTAACAAATGATGAAACTGTTTTTCTCTGCCAGTCTTGGAGTGTTCTTCTAAACACATCACAGATGGTCAGCCCTTTTGACCAGGAAAAAAAAAAACACTCTCTGATGTTATTTATTCTTTTTGTGGTCGTCGGCTTGTGCCATATTGAATTATGAAAGTGGCGAGGGAGGATTTCTGCCTGCTACGATCAATAGGCTGATTCCACTGTCACAATACAAAGAGCAGATCTGAGACCGGAGTTTGACAGATGGCGTGTCACCTTCGTCAGCGTGACGTCCCACGTGCACACACACACACGCGTGTGCGTGTTTATTGCCTGCACTTTTGCTTGATTTTTTGAGAGATACAGTGTGAGAAGCAAAGTGAGATATGGCCATGTGTGTGTGTGTGTGTGTGTGTGTGTGCGTGTGTGTGTGTGTGTGCGTGTGTGTGTGAGACAGGAGAGAAGTGAGAGAACACGAATATGTGCACACAGGGAAGCACGTTAGAGGGTGTCTGATATGCTTTCATACTCCCACCCAAAAAAAAGCCTTTGGTGCTTGCTGTGCTACAGCACACTTTCCTGCGACTCCTCCACTGATTTAATTAACCTTTTCCTGGCACTGTTCACACAATGAATCCGTAAGCCATACTCGACTGTAAAAAAACGTGAAACACTGCGTTGTATAAATGTGTCTTTTTGACAAATTGAAATTATTTTCTGATACATCTCCTCGTCAACAGTCCCGGAGCGTGAGCGTGTTACAGCCACCACTGGCCATCCTCCATGAAAACATCAAAAGGGACACAAAGTCTTTTTTTTTTTTTTTTTTTTTTCCCCCCTCATGAAATGACTTTGGACAGAAGGTGCAGGCCGGAGCAAGTGATGCTTCTTTAACAAAGGATGACAGCCGTCGCAGTGGAAGTCCCTTTCTCCTAACAAGGGGTCAACAGACGCCGCGCCGCTCACACCGAACAATAAACCCCATGTGTGACGGCTTGCCTGTCACGATGTGCTGCAGTGCTGTAGCTGCAGTACCTAACAAGTCAGTGCGCGTCTTTTTCACACTCTATTAGGAATACAACTCAACTGGGCCATGCTATGTTTCTGATCCGTGCAGTCATTCATGTTTTATGAGGGGTATAATATTGATTCTGGAGGCAGCACAGTCAACATTAAGGTAGGAAGGGGGGCTTTCACACAGCAGCTATACGTTTGACCTAATGGCCCTAAAATATGAATATTTATATATTTATATCACGGGTAACACTTGAACCTAAAATATAATCATTTCATATTTAAACATTAAAAATACATTGCAGGAAAGCGCCGTAGTGGCCTGGTAACTGCGGGATGGCGGCCCCCCCCCGTTGGAAGCTTCTAAACCCCACAGTTGTGATACATGCGCTTTTTTTTTATGCAAGGAGATTTTGTGTCCTCATTTAATATTGATTGCCTTCAGTGTTTGTTACCAGGACCGGCAGTGCAGCACGGCTAAGGATGAGTTCGTGTGTATTTTGAGGCTTTAAATCTTAAATGTAAGAGGCATTCCAAACTATAATGGCTTGAGAAAATTGCATTCCATTTATTACAGAGCAATGACAAATTAAATTGTACAAGACGAACAAGAGTGCATGGTTAGTTCCATTATTTGTTTTTCCAAAGACAGTTTCGGACAAATTCCACATTTGTGTGACAGCTGCTTGGCCTCCCGTGGGAGTGAAACACCCAAGGACGAACATGTGAGCCACATTCTAACCTATCCGGTACAAATAAAGCTCCAGTAAAGACCCAAGTACCAGCATGAAACCAGTTCTGTGTCTTTGGTATTTTTTGATCTGTAATTACTGTTTGAAAAGCAGCTAGTTTCCATCGTCCAATCTGTCATAAAGAAAATACAGGAATATTTCAAACACATTGATTCCATTGAATTTTCTCAATTATAAAAGGTTACAAATCATTTAGAAAACGATCTTAGAAAAATAACGGGGGCACCGGGGCTTTCAATAAATTGTACAACTCCATATAAATGCATTTCCCATAATGCAGATTAAATTAATAAATGACATGACGTTACCGTATTATACTGGGGCTTTAGTTGGATGACTTTTTGTGTCTCCTAATCTTCTGCAATTAACATGCGACAAAAAACTTGCAGTAAACTGTTTAAAGCTCCATTTTCTCTCACTTCAACTGCCGGAGTGCAAACATTTCTTTTTTTAAATCAGCGGCGCTACGTACGCTCCCTGCAGACATGGAGTTTCAGCGCTATACAGCTGGTACATGTCACAGCGCTATAGTAACCGAGCATATGTGTGTGTGCATATGTGTGTGTGTGTGTGTGTGTATATATATATATATATATATATATACACACACACACACACACATGTAAGCGTGGGTGTTTGTTTGTGTATGGCAAGCTGTCAGTTATAGGAAAGTGAGGAATTAAATAATTCTGCATGAAGAGAAAGAGTTTTTTATATTTATGTAGCCTATCAACACAAGTATGGATATATTTAAAATAAATGATGAGTTATTTTAAATAGTTTTAGATAATATTTTACAAAAATTATGTGAATTTCCATATTTATGTTTTATGTGCTTTTATATATTGGACATACATTACAAATACATATATATATATATATATATATATACATTTTAAAGCAGAGAGAAACTCTTTTGTGTCTTTGGTGAGAGCTGAGCTGCGTAGAAACTATAAATGTCAATAGGATGGACTCATCTACTGAGATATACAAAAGACTGCTGAGAATCAAATGGACGTTCTTACAACTAGAAAACCAATAAAACGGACGCTTTGATCAATCAATTTTGTTTTCAAGGGTTTCTATCACTGGCAGGGGATTATCTTCAGTGTAAAATCAATGAAAGCTGCTTAACACATTCTTTCTCTGTTTTTTCTCCTTCTTCATACATTTTTTTTAATCCAATAATATATATGCATATTTATTTATTTATTTATATATATATATATTTATATATACATTTATATATATATTTATCTAATTTCTTCAATAATAATAATTTCTTTTTTTAAAGCCAATTATCTTGTACAAGAGAAGTAATAAATGTCGACATCAAACATGTTTTTAAGTGTTGACACATGACCTTAAAGAAATCCTTGACTACACAGAACTTCACATCTCTTTCACTGGCTGGGTCCTCTTCACTCCGGAGGAATTGGAAAAATAAGCTCACAAATTAATCACTTTAGAAAACAACCCCTCTCATCCCGTGTGTCTGCTTGCTGCTGCTGCACTCGACAAGATGCCCACTCTAGTTCCATTCTTTAAAAAAAGGTGGACCTCCTATTCTTGAATCAGGAAGGTTAACACTTGCGGATGCCGCGCTCCATCAATGCCGCCGAGCCTTTTGGTACTTGTCTGTGTCGAACACTCTGTTGAACAGAGCGAATTAGAATGAAATATTGAGTTCATTTATGAATAAGTGGGGCTGAACGGCCCCTTGTCGGAGCTTCTGCATGCATATTCAGTTGATGGAAACCTTTGGATGGGTCATTTCTCCTATGGCTGCTTCATTAAATTGTGAAAGTCAAAAGTGCAATGCCTCCTGACGAAAAAAAAAACAAAAAAGAGACCAAGATCTATAGAGGTGGAACAGCGGGACAGATTTCTCCTTCGCTCCAGCTCAAAATCGAGATGACGAAAAGGGCTCCAAAAATAGTTTTACAAAAAAGAAAAGGACTTAGAATTTTAAATTACACCGTGACTCATATTGTTCTTCCCACTGTACATTTTTAGCATATAAAAAATCGTGTGCGGTTAAAAGAACAAAGAGCAAACAACGCTCTTACATAAATAAATGAGTTTTCTGAGATGTTTTTTTGATTTTTGCAAGATTAAAAAGGGAATGGCACCTGGGATACAGATCCAGCAGGTATTGTTTATTTTACCTTTTATGAAACTAATTGAGGCAAAAGCGAGTTAGATAAAAGTCTCAGCGGGACCTTGTACTAACTGGAGCAAATCAGCAGCAGCTTCCTGTGACGTTTCCAAAAGAAACTCCAGAGGCGGTATGCCTGAGGGTGGTAGGGTGGTGTGTGTGTGTGTGTGAGTGTGTGTGTGTGTGTGTGTGTGTGAGTGTGCTCATGCAATATAAGTGGTGGGGGGCAGGTGCAATTGAAGCTCAATTGAGAACCTATTGAAGCTGGACTCTGCGTCGTCCTGGAGAACGGTGATATGTTTCCGTGCTTGGCCTATAGAGCAACAAATCTGACTGGAGGTCCAGTGCTTAAGGAGGTTAGGGGGATGTTTACCGGGCACCTCTGTGGTTGGGGGTGAGCTTTCTAGTGAATCCTAAACGTACACAGTGCCATTGGGCTAAAAGCAAAGGCCAGACACTAGGACAAACACGTGGGTTTGGGTTAGGTAAGACTTACTCAGCCGCCCTGCCGGAGACAAGCTCACTGTGATGAATACCGCCATTAAGAAAATGACTTGTCTCAAATGTCAGACCGAAGCCAATGTTTTCCGAATAAAAATTGATAGCACACGAATACAAGACATTTTCCTTTTTACCCTCTATTTAATGTTCTCGCCAGTGTAATCAACCCTAATTATTTTAACTGCCTGCCACTCTTTCAAATCGTGGCTTTCTTAAAATAATTAGAGCTTTACATTCAGTGTGTTTTTTAATGGTGATGGCTCGCACTTTTGATGATGAGGAATGATGAACAACGTCAGCTGCACTCAACGCCAGAGAAGAGATCTTAAAGCTAAGGGTGAATTTAAAGACAGGGGGGAACACATTACTGACTCAAAAGCATGGAAGCCCGGATGAAGAAATACGGTTAAAAAAAAAAAACCAGCACTAAATGCCTTGTTAAAGTATATTACAAAAGACATGAAGGATGTTCCAAACCGCTAACTATCCTTTCAGCAAGTAAGGGTAACAAAACAAAACAAGGACATGGTTTATAAAATCCACATTTCGCAACAATATGCAGCTACCTTGTGTGCAATTGATGCAACACAGATTTGCCCTCTTCAAACACAAGACCCCTCAATCCACTGTCTCAGGTTTCCAGCATGATCACATTTGCACTTCAAACCGTGGTACCCATTTAATCAGCCATTGTGCGTGCCCAGTCAACCACTGCAGAATTTCTAAGCAAAAACCTCAGAGTGAGGCGCACAAAGCTATCTTTGATTATACGCTAGCCCGTGGGGAAACTTCATCAAACTCCTTTTGCTTCCTGTGGAGCAGGACCAGGTGACTAGCAACTACTCAATCGGAAGGCCAAATTCTTTTCCTGCATGCAGGCTAGGAATCACGCCTTTGATCCGAAGAAAAGGCAGCTGCAAAATGCCTCTCCAGATACCGGCCCCGCCAATCGCGCTTCCATTCCGCCTCCGCCAATCAGGGCCTTGTCTCCAGCGCCGACCTATAATCCAACCTACTGCTGCCTTTTTTTTTTTTCTTACATTCAGATTCCTCCCCCTTTGCAAAGCTTTGGAAGCATGATCCGCGAACAAGTACGCATGTCAAGACAAAAAGACGGAAAGGTGTGACCTACTCACCCATCTCATTGTCCGATTTATTGTCCATTTCCGTGTCAGTGAGCGTGAGCGCAGAGTTAGAGCGGCTGGAGAGGCATGAATCCTGCCCAGACTTTGCCCCCGTTCCCCAGAGAGTCATGGTACGTTCCGGTGATACAGGTTCATGGTTTTCTGTAGCGACCGGGCCTCTGGAGTAGCTGCTGAGCGGGTGGGAGAGGCCCGTCTCAGGGCAGAGCGCCAAGCCCCTGCGAGCCGAGGGCTCACAGATTCCGAGTTGCCTCAGCGAAAACGTCTGCCCTGTGAATGACAGAGGTCGTAAAGTTAACAAGCCAATCCACAACACGGTTAATGGCCAAGAGCAGGGCTAAAAAAAGAAAGAAAGAAACCTAAGAACACGATGGAAGAGGAGCAGGTAATTGCCGAGTTGAGGCTTAACAACGTCCTCCCACACTCATCAACTTATCAAGACGCTCAAAAGCATTTTCTTTGACTTACTGTGAATCCCAGTGCAGCTCAGACTCGATTTTGTAAGTAGGTGAGCTTTTTAAGATGACCTACTTAGCTCAGACATTTAAAACCCAAAAGAAATCACCAGAACTCAAGCGTATTGTGTCCATCTACACATATGAAAACGTGTAGATGGTCACATTCTATTTCACAATAACTCATTACCATAAATATTTTTGTTCTAATCATTTGGAATGAATTGAGGCTCTGGTGTTCACTGGAAACAAAATAGCAAAATAAATAAATAAAATTTAAGAGGCAGAAATATTGTCAATAAACAAAAACACCTCACGTCGACCTCATTAGGAAGCTCCAGAACTGACTCATTTCATATCTGTCATTTAATCCTATATCTAATCATCTATGTGTTCATATTTTTCTGCCATCTGGTCAGTATGGCACCAATACCCCAAAAAATTATTAATCATGTGATCAACCTGAAATTTAAATTATTTCAGTAAATATAATATAGTTCCTACATTTTGTATTCAGATTTATTTTAGATATAAATGAGCTGATCTACATTTACTCACTTACACAACGACAAAATAGTTACTTCATCAATAATGCTTTTTAGAATTTCAAGGTCAGACGTGTCAACATTGTTAAAACAAATGTAGCAGCACAACATAAAATATATTTACATATTGTATTTCTCATGACATATGTGAGGTGATTTTGTATTTTCCCTCGTTATCTCCCTTTGTAGTGTATTTTTTTTCCTGTTGGAAATGGTGCCAAATATCCCCCATCTGAAAATGTTACAGAAAACAGATTTCTTCACATTAAAATCCAGCACATTTAAAATGATCATTAGATAACGACACTTTCATACACCATCTCTCTCTCACACACACACACACACACACACACACACACACACACACACACACACACACACACACACACACAAGCACAATAACTGTAGTATCTACACTCATTTACCCAAGATATGTTCTTTTTCCCCAACCAGATGAATAACATTGAATCTTACATTCGCTGTGCTGTATTAACAGTCGTTGGCATTAAATGGCCAGATTTTTAAAAAGAAATGAGGAACAATAGCATTCCTCCCAAAACTTCATCATCATCCCGTTAATTCTGAAATGGGCACCAATTAGCACCAAGAAAATGTCGAAGGAGATTTTCTAATTGCAATCTTATGAGCCAAAGGAGTGCCATAAAATAGAATAAACTGCTCAAACTTTTTTAATTACAGAAATTAGAGCAGTTTCAAAGCAGCCAATTAAAGAACAGGGTTATTCACTGAGCATTCTCCCTTATTATTTTAATGTGGTCCAGCTGTATCCCACACAATGTGAGATTTCACTGCATGTTTGTGAAGATAAAAGTAAATGGTGTTGAGCACTGCCTGGCGTCCTGACATCGTACAGTTATTTCTTGTCAAACCTGCACAGAATCAGTGGAGGATAGAACTGCAAAATGCTAGAATTTAGTAAAGACAACAAACGACAAAGCCCCTGCATCATAGTTCATTTTACTAATGAATTACTTAATGATGCTTCTACCTAACACTGTTCAACATCAGTAAATGAGCATGGATATGAGGATTTAGTTTTTCATATTTAAATGTGTTGTGTATCATATCATAAGTCTAAGAAACTCTTTAGAGTAAGTTCCTAAATCAATACAGACATTTTAACTCAATAACCGCAACATTTTTCAGCTCATATTATGGAAATTCGTCTTGAAAACTTGAAAAAAAAATGAGAGTAAACATTTGCTCTGGCTAACCTGGCCTGCTGTACTCGGCGCTCTCCTTGTGCACCATCTCCTTGACTCTGCCTCCAAACAGCCTCCGTGAAGGGTCATGGTCAAAGGCCTGGAGCGTTTCGCTGGAGCTGTAGGATTGCTGAGTGGGTACGCGGCAGGCTCCCTCCTCCCGGTCAGCCGAGGAGGCAGTGTATCGACGCTCCCGATCCTTGTCTCTCTCGCAGTATCTCTCTCGGTCTCTCTGGCTCTTGGACAGCGAGCAGAAAGGCCGCTGCTCCCTCACCCGTTCCATGCTGCCTGCATGCTGGGTATCCAACTCCCTCCCCTTCACCACGACGCTCTCCTGAGCGACTTCGCCACTGGATTATTTCACCCTTTCCCCCCCCCCCCTCCTCCTCTGGTTGCGATTCTGCACCGATTTACACCCCCAAAACTCCCCTCCCCACTTTTTCTTCGTAGTCGGTCTCTTCTTCAGTCCATTCGGGCCTCCGCTCACTCTACCTGGAGAAAGAGAGAGGAGAGGAAAGGAAGCAAGGAGCTCAGATAACACTAATCCATCTGCTTCATCTTCAAAAGTACACACTTATCCCCCCTTCTCAATGCCCCACCCCCCGCCGCAACCTCACCAACCCCTGAAACCTCAGCCGTGAACTCATGTCATACGTGAGTTCCCCTCTTAAAAAGAAGATCACCTCCTCATTCTCTCGGCTTTAGCCTTCAAAACCAAAGTTCATTTCCACTGCAGTGAGTTTTAAGAGTCGTCCACATTTTTCACATCTAGCAAAAGCAGTTTTAGTGAAAGTAGTAGTTTCACACAATAATATTTTAGTGAGTGAAAGATCTTCAGCCTTTCGATTTCCCCATGACGATGACCTAAAACGAGCATTCATCAAGTGTCAGATGCTGGTTAAATGAGGGACGAATCAATGCGTCCCGGTGGCATGTGACGTTTTGACACAATCACATCATTATTTAATTCAAACTGTAACTCGTGCAGAATTATAATTTAGACCCATGATATGCACGTTAACCCAGTGTCAGAGTGTGCACACTGAATAGCAATGATAACAAGTGAGATGTCATATTTCAATGAAAAATGCATGCGCTTTTTTTTTTTGTGACATTGATGGAATATGAATCTTGATTTATGACTTCCCACAATTAAATGAACATGATCGACTGTGATATTGACTTTTAAAATGCTTCCTCCGCTCATAGAAAATGTAGCTGTGTATCAAATCAAGCGCCTCCTAAACTGCCAGCCAGCCACCAAAGGGGGCGGTCGAGATGCTTTGGCTTCATTTTTGGGGGGGGGGGCTGTTTATGCCTGCTGCGTGTGCACACCAATGCAAGGTAAAGCAGTGCTCTGTTGTGAAAGTGCAATAAAAAAAATGCATTGTCCCTAAAATCAATGAATAATTGTGATAAATAATCTGGCGATATTCGTGCAGCCCTATTAAAAAAAAGAATATATTTGTCTCTGTGTTGATATCTACCTGAGCCGTTCTGCTATTATTTGTCAAGACCTTCCGATACTGACTTTTTAAAACTGCACCTCTCGCAGAACACAATTCCTTTTTTTGGGGGGGGGGCTAAACTGACCCTTAAAACCAGCTATTCTCACTGCTATGCTTCAGAGTGCCATCTAGTGAGCTACGGAGCTACGGTATTTATTTTTCCTAATAAACAAAGCTAGTTATTTTAGGGTCTAAATGTGCTCAAGAATTTACATGAATGAAAACATCAAATGAAAACGGCTCGTTACGTTTGAACATCGCTACGCCAAACACGCCGCATCATCCGTTCGCGTGACAAACGGGTTTTGCCGCTGATAGCTAGCTAACAGTCTGACACAAAATTCATTCTTTTTAAATGAAAAAGTGATGTGGGAGACAACCATGTAGCAGTAAATCCTCCAAAGCACGCGGTGAGGATATATGACCCTGAATACATTAGATATGGATTCATGATAGCGAGCAGTGATGGGTGAGATATGCAGTATATTTATTTTGGTCATACAGCTGACAGAGGCATAACGTATTTACGGCGCAGATTACTTTTTCTCCGTTTTTGTTGTGTTCTGTTTTTTTTTCCATATTTGGGAAGATGGGATGTCGGAAATTGTTTTTTTTCTTCTTCTTTTGTTACAAAAGGTTGAGAAGAACTCCTGACGTCAAGGAAACTTCTACATTCAACCCGACTACACTGTATGTGAGCATGCGTGCTAACCAAGATATAAATCAGCAAAGAAGAACAGTTATATGACATGTGGCTTCCATAATACGCAAACCTGCATTACGTTTTCATTACCCAGTCTGTGACAGCAAAATAATTAAAATGTCACACACTGCCAATAACCTGGCTGTGTGTCCCAACCTCTCTGTATGCACTCAGGACCCACTGTGTGCGTCACATTTGACAAAAAAAAAACATAATTTGGTTCTGTGTATGCAAACATTAGATGGATGAATGTTAAAATCCTTAACTTGTTGAAAATTAAAAAAAGACACTCTCACAGGTGGAGACGAGGCTCTAAAGGTTTGGGGGGGGGGGGGGGGGGGGTGAGAATGCTACTAACCCGCAAAAAAACCTTGGAATGTGGATGGGAGCCCCGGTGTGTCAGAAGTGTTTATTACCAGCCATTTTCCACTGCCTCCCGACACTCACGCACTCACACACACACACACACACACACACACACACACACACACACACACACACACACACACACACACACACACACACTTCTCTCTTGGCTGAGCTGTAAGACTAGAGTATCAGACTTCCTTCTTTCCCCAAATGAGATCTACTTCGTTTTCACATCAAGCATCGAAACCTTTCCGATGAAGCCAGGATAGCGTACGCTCGCGCCGCAAGAAAGCACCGGCCCCATGGAGACTTCCCAAAAAACTGAAGCAGTCGCGGGCGGAGTAGCCTACAGGATGCAGGGGATAATGAAAATTGTGAGCTTGTGTTCTAGCCCTCTTCAACTTACTCTTTTTCTCCCCCTTCCTCTCGGAGTTGCTGGATATCAGTCAGTTCCCCCGATGGGCTGAGATGCAATCAGTGACACACTCTCTTGTAACCCTGACACTCAACTCTCAACACCACACACACACACACACACACACTTGTTTTACGATGCCACAGGACATCTCACTCACATCTTATCACTTTCAGGAAATTGTACACCCCCGTCCAGATTGGCAGATTAATGTACAGGATGAGTGCAAGCGGACACGCCCAGAAGCCTCCCTGATTACGATCCCCCTCTTCTTTATGGACTTGTAAAGAGATTCGCTGTCTGAAAAACAGTCTTATCCGCTGAGCTGCAAGCCCCCCCCCTCCCACTATAGGAGGAATTGGATTTGTGTCCTAATCAGCTATAAGCCCTCGAGTGACCAGGCATGTCCCCGTATAAACATTTATGCTTTACTCCAAGGACCTGAAGGTGCCATCTTTTTCACGGCTCATCAAAGTGTCCTGCCGACACAGGCGATGCACGTGGGGACTCTATCAGGACACAAGAGAGACATTCGGGGTGGTTTGAATTATGTACAAAAAGGTCATAAAGGCTCTTGGGGGGAATTATATTGTGTTTCTGCAAGGCTTTAAGTTTCAAAGCTTTTAACTACAGCATGAACTTAAGACCACTTTAAGCAGGGATGAATAAAAGTCAGTGTGTCTTGCCTTGATTAGGCCAAATCTGCTTCTAGTTACCCTTCTGAGAGTAGACGCTAATTCACACCAATCCGTAAAAAAAAAAAAAAAAAAAAAAGGGCCAGAAAAGTCAAAGTCATGTGAAGAAGTGTCCGTTTAAATTCGTGTAAAATCACGAATTCTTTAGTAAATCTATGTTTCTTTTTGTTTTTACTTTCACTTTTCCGGTATCACCTGCTCATGCAGTAGAATCAGGACAGTCAGTCACCCATGATGACCACTCAGTGGAACAGTTCATGATCTACGCAGCGCAGCTCCACGCGGCCCAACGACTCCCGTGCCAGTTGAGTACAGTCCCCCCCGACGCCTGGTGCTGTCCTACACCTCTGCACTTCTTTGAAGCATGAACCATAAACCATCTGTATAATATGGTGTGATGAAAATGGTGTCCAAGTCAATTGGCTCTTCAGGGCAATTGGAAGGGTTTCAAGGATCGAAGGGAGATTTACTTGTTTCATGTCTGACATTCAGTTATTCATCAAAGATGAGAGCGGGGCGTGTTTTATGCCTCCAACTGGGTATTTGGAAAGCATCACCAAAGGGGGAGAGCAACATTCTCAAGACGTCCTGGAACCAATAAGTGGCTTTATTCCAAATTAGATATGCAACTGACATACAGTATGTTTTTCATCAAAAGCAAAAAGAAAGGAAAGATGTTTCTGATGCTTCAAGCTAGGATGGCCAACAAGTAGAGTAACTTTCCAGGCATTGGCTGGATCGATGAATCAGTTGATTGGTGCTGAAACCAGCGATCAATTCATTGATTTTAAATTGACAGAAAACAAATCCCCAACAAGGACACACTCCATTCATTCTCTGGTTGTAGTTTCTTCAGTGCTGTTGACTGTTGGTTGAGCAAAAGACATTGGACGATGTCACCTGGGACTTTGTGTTGTTTTTTAACTATTTTTTACAGAATATAAAAAATTCAACTGATACAAAACAACTTCAGAATCAAATTCAAATGATAATAAATCCTGATTGGTGCACACGTACATGACATCGTGTTTTTCTTTGTTTGGTCAACTAAGCCCCGCCCATTCCAAACCAATAAATATATATAAAAGTAAGAAGGGTCATCGCCTCATTGTGACTCATTGTGACACAAGAGGATTGCCAAATTTGGCGATTAGCGCCACCTCCTGGCAAAAACAGGAAACATTATCGAGACATCGCTAACAATAGCCCTCCTGAATATTATTAAATATCATGTGATGCTTGGTTAGTTATTGATAACAAAGATGCTCTATTACAATCAAACACATGTGGAACACTACCGGCTTGGCTCCAATGTGACATAAAGAACCTTCCTTCTTTTATAGGGTTCTTGCTTCAAACCAGGTAGAAAAGGACAATAAGGCATCTCTTATGTGAAATAAACAAACCTGTTCTAACTCAGTAAATAGTGTGTTCATTTAGGAAACCATTACTCATGGTAACAATCTGATTGATAAAATAATTTTTCAGGGCTTTTAATGTAATTTATTGATCAAACATTTGTCATTTAAAAACATCACATTGGACTACAGGAAATTGGACTCCTTTCATTCTATTCCATCCTTTTTTTTGTATTTTTTTAATCTGATATTGTGAAGAAACAATGAAAATAATAATTACTCAGAGAGTTGTTTCCTAGATATCTCGTAGCTGATAAAGAGTTCTGTGCAAAATTGACTTAATAAACAAATACACCGGCTTTAAATGAGTTGGCACACACTCCAGACTTCAGCACACGAAGCAGTTTGCAAAACAGGAGAACGCCACCGCTGACCAGAATGCTGAAATGGCAACTCTTCACTAGGCCTTTGTTCGGTAATTATATTTCCTGCCGGGCCGCTGTACAAATCAGCTCATATCTCCCTGTCGGTGACCTCTGTAAATAACGGTAATAAAGAGCGTACTTGTCGTTGTGTCCCTCTAAGACAATCCACCTGTCACCAAGTGGCCTGGCCCGTCTCCATATATACCCCCACCCCCCCCTCCAAACTCCCCCTCTTGTCCTGTTGCTGGCCATTTGCCTGAGCACAGATCAGACGGCTCTCTGCCATGGGGAGTGGTTGATGGTGCTGGTGAAGATCACGACTGGCTCCCTTTAACACAGCCAGCACCTCCAACAATAGCCGCCTCTGACAGCTTTGCATAATTCATCTTGTCGAGTCTCTCTCCCCTTCCTCCTTGACGCTCCTCGCTCTCCCTCTCCTCTTTCAGTTTCTCTTCAGTTCTCTTCCGGTTTTTCTTCTTTTTTCATTTTTTTTTTGTGCCTCCCGGCGCTTGCAGAAGGGGAGAAGGGAGAACCAGGGCAGTGTTCCATCAGATGCTGCCTGTTTCCCCCCGACACCAGTGATTTTGGAGACACAGAAGTGTTTGTCTGCAGCACGTTGCCCAGACTCTGTGAATTCTGGATGCCATCTGAACCAGATTGTGTTCGTTATTTATCGAGGCTCAGTGCCTTAATCCCTTGCTGCAACATGAAGTGTGGAACTATTACCTAAAAATACACGACAATCAGAATCAAGACGATCAATTTCTGAGAGGATGATCTTTTTATATGCAAGTTTCGAAGGGATTTGATTAAATACTGCTTCCATGTTGTTTAATTGAGTTGCATTATCTTGTGACGTGTATGGAATCATTTGGGGATTTTTTGTAGATTACTGTACTTTGAGATTTCTTAATCGTTAAATATGACCAGCAGGTAAAGAGACAAAGAAAAGAGGAGAAGGAAAATATAGCGAGCAATATCATGACGGCATTTACTGGCAATTAAATTCTAGTGGCAGCTATATCCTTAGCAAACTTGGTGACGGACGAGCTTATCACACTCAGTGAGACTCTGAAGACGGATGACGAAATCCTGCTCCATCCTAAATCTCTTGTCTCAGCGTATGATGCAGAATATTCACAAGTGGGGTAAAGTGATGCAAATCTCTGATACAGCCACTTCAGATTATTCCATGCACATGGCGCTTGAGGCGTCATCCCTCATAGTTTCAGCCCATTTAGAAGACAAACAAAGCTACTGTGACTATGAAAAAACAAATCACCAAAAAAAAAAACAGAGCTGAACTCAGTTTTTTGTTCTTTTCTTTCTCTTGTCTGTCAATGGAAAAATCATAGCGGTCAACGTCTAATCCTAACCATTTTATTGTTCGCTTTTTTTTGTCTGTGAATCAAATAATAAAAAAAAAGCCGTCTGCCGGCGCCAGCATGCAACATAATAAGCTGAGCAGGGCTGTTTACAAATCCCCCCAAATAACCCTTCACCAGTGACAGAAAGAGTTATATATTCATTGAATCTTTAGTGGGAAAACAGCTAGCACAGACAAATTCATTTTTAAAAAATGTAATTGCTAGGTGTGGACAATTGGAATATAAAAAAAGAAACAGGGATTTTTTTCTCCCTCCATCTTAAGTGGTAATAGCAGGTTATTCAGTGCATTCATACGTACCAGCTCCAGCGTTTATCTGTATCCAAGACTACTAGTATTGAACCCAGCTCTTATCTGTGTGATCAGCCAAGTACACCGGTCGGTCTTAATACAATGGCCATTCGCTGAAATTGGTACCACTGTAGTTTTATTTTCACACGGTTGAAGCTGAGGAAGTAATGATGTTCATGTACAGTCGCCTAATTGAGGATCTTGTCAACAATTGCCATCTAATGCTTACTCATAATGAATTGACTCCATGGTGTGCAGAAATCAAAATCAAAATGCTCGGACCTGTGGCAGTTTACGGACAAATCCACCATCGACCCATTGTTACGGAAAATAAATTAAATTGCGGCGAAACCGCGGCTGCATTGTAATGAAGCTGCAGAGCAATCACAACGCCACGGAGGGCGATTGAAAGAATGAAACTCACATCGGATCTGTCCACAACATGGCTGGTACAAAAGAATAAATAATAATCATTGCAGGTATCATATTTATTGAGATCGACGGCGGTGCCTTGCTAATTACAAATTCTCAATCAAACATCGGCCTCGCTTGACTATCTAATCTGTTATTGGAGCACCACTGTAGCTTGTCAACAGAGCACTCAGACAGTGGCTGAAAATCATTGCTCAAACTACATTTGAGATGCTGCGAGCATACAAACCCGGCTCCCAGATAAAGAAATTCAAACGCAGAGAGATATTCAAAAGTGCTGACATCGGGTGTCATTCAAATGCATCTCACATGATTGTACAACAAACTGGCCCTCCCTATTTTAGCATGTGCAGAGGGAGACGGAATATATACACAGCAATTATATAAAAGAGGCAGACAACTGAAGAGTCTGAGGGAAGAGCTTCAATACTGCAATGGGAATGCAACACCCTGGTGCTTGCTGTGACTGCTGGGAAATATCAAATCTGACCAAATAAGAGACTTTAACCGGCTGTTGCAGTCGCACATCGACATCACCGTAACAGCAGGAATCAAAATACTCACGTCAATGATATGCAATTGGAAGAAATACAAAATTCCATCCATACAATCGGTTCCATTTTTGCACTTTACAGAGAATAATATATTGAGTGCGTTTTCTCTTTAGGCATATGGTGTCACATATAAAAACACTGTACGTAAAGAAACTGGAGGGTTTTATTCTCTTGTTGTCAGCGTTTTACGGAGTATGTAGGTCATGACGGCACACTATCAGAATACTGAGAGACTGCAAGCCTTATTAAAGAAACATCAATCTGAAACTTCACCAGCATTGCACTGGTTTCTCTGCTTCCAGGGGTGAAACTACAAGAGTCCGCCCTGTGGCGATTGTCTGAGACCAACTTCTGAATGCACACCGCTCTCCACTGGAAGTCAAAGATTGCTGACCTGTATACCATTACACTGCCTCTGAGGCGCCAGTTTTACACTCTTCAATGGCCTGATATTCAATATTTTCTTCCTGTTCACCCCGCTGACAATAAAAAGACAGAACATGTTGCTCGACTAGGTCCCCGCGTCCGTCCACATCATCGCTCCTCGTCACCCGCCAGACCTGCGGCTTTCAGCACTACAGAGGTCGCGTCGACAGAATCATTGAGGCCGTCAAAGCAGCTCCATTGACAAGCATAGCTGACGCCCAACTCCCCACTGGGCTGTCCAGGGGCCACAAAAGACCGGACCTGAAGCCCTTGTCAGTTTGAGGCTATTCTGGGAACCCTCCTCCAGAGCTAATATTGCTTTGTGCAATCATAGAAAAACTGCAAAAGAAATCCGCCCTCAGAATTCTAGGAGGTTAAGGCCCCATAAAGAGCAGAAAATAATAAAACTACTATTTTAGGACAATGTGTCGTTTTTGCTTCGTAGTTAGTGACAGGGGGGTCTTTGCTTTGCAATGTGCTTTAAATATGTAACATTTCCTGACTTTGAATAAAATGTCTGTATTTCACAATCGCTGAACCTAAGAACGGCGCAGGTATTCACTCAGGGCAATTTTCACAAGCAGAGAGCACAATGCATTTTGATTTCGTTCTCCCTATGACAGAACTAAGCACATTTCTGTTTGGCTCTCCCCGCCAGGCTCAGCCCGGCTCACACGGGGAGAGTTGTACTGTTACAATGTCAGGCCCGCTCCTCAATCTTGCCACTTGGTCTTGACCCAGAAAGTCCACCGGAGCATGCTGAGACCATAAATGTTAATCTGGAGGTTACAAACAGTGTGAAGCGGTGCTGCTCCCAGAGCTGGACCAGCAGGACGGCATCCTGTGGCTAATCGCAGGTGGCTTTAATCTCAGCCCGCTTTGGCCAGAGAGCAGCAGGAAATGTTCAAAACAAAACCAAGACCCGTCATTGCTTTGAACCTTCAAATGAGTAGCCCCCGTGCGCAGCTGAACAAAGGCCCCCGCAATGACTGGCGTGGCTGTTTTTGTCCGTTAAAACCCCTACGGGCAGACCGTCACCACCAACGCATTGGCACGTATGTGCACTATGAGATGCAAGAATCAATCTGTGTTATAAACAACACATTAGCTCATGCAATGAGTCTACAGTAGCCACGAGGCGGGTACAGCAGTTGTTCCCTTGAGGACGCTCCTCTCTCCTTTCCAATCAAAATGCAATGGCAGGTATCACATTATACTGAGCAAATATTCCAGATGGAAAACACTATGTAAATCCATCTTTAGGTTAATAGAAAACCCTATTTATATTCCTAGCTGTTAGTAAAGCTCTTTTCTGCATTATTATTTTTAATTGAATACGAATTGGGGAAAAGAATACAAATCTGTTCTACAAAGAGATTTCAAAACACACCATCATGACTTCAGAGACGGCATCAGGTGCATACAGTCCTAAAGCTGCTCACGTCCAGAGCATGTTTTTTTTATTTATTTTTTGACTCTTATTCTCTCGTGCAGCATACAATGTAGTTAAGGACCACAGTGGTAATGCATCAAGCGCTGTCACTAAATATCCCTAGTCTAAGCACATTTCAAGAGCATGCAATGCCCCTCCTCCCAAATCCCCGGGTGACTTTCAGCAATGATTTGGCAACTTGCAGGAAAAACTTTGCCGCAAGTGTCCCATCACTGTGACAAAGCCAAATAATCCTCTGACTTAAGGTCATTAAAAGCAAATATGCGAGCCTGTCCGCCAATGGAGGTCTTGCCATCCCGGCGTCTGCTTTCTTTCTTTCTAAAAAAAAAAAAAAAAAAACCTTCACGACCCTAAACGCATCATGGCATGCTTTACTCTCACGCCAACTATTCATCATGATGTCTGGCTATTCTCATGGGAGCGGAGGGAAAATGCACCGAGAGAGAAAACAGGTGAAATACAGTGCAGCAGACAATAGCCAGGCAGGCTGTGTGTTAATAGTAACAGATTAGAGGGCAGCAATTATGTAAAGTAAATATGACATGGAACCCATCCGTCGAGCCCAGGGAACTGTGGGTAGTTTGTCAGGCTGCATTAACCTTCACGTGTTTGCTCTGATGTGTTGAAACAGGCGACTCGGCCACGCTGTTTGCCATATCAAATGTTATAATTCATAAGGTCATCTTCTTAGTCACTGTCGGCATCAACAAGTAATAAGGTGAGATATTACAGGCGCAGCTCCGTGCATCGACTCCCACCCCCTCCCCCCCCATATCTCTCAGATCCGAGAGGAGTTATTTTTACAGCGGGAGAGAAGTCATCTTGATTGCCCCCTAACGATCTATAAAACTGTTTGGAGCCAGTATTTAAGCCGGCATCATCCCTAAAGGAGGCAGTTCTCATCACACGGAATGTTAAATTCTCCCCAGGAATAATGAAAGGGGAAATTACTTAAGGATAGGAACATGGAGTGACAGTGTTGTGTACACAGTTCATCAAATAATATTCCTGAAGTCATTTTTTTTAAGCCTCGAAGCACCAAAACCACCTCAAGAATCTCCGGCTGAGTCTCAAACTGCAATCGGAAATGGTAGAGTCACCTGCTTTAAATCAGCAGGATTAGCCACATTATGGCACAGCGTGTCCTACACCAAGACAACTACAGTGGAGTTATTGCTTTTCACTGTAGAGATGTGCAAAATGAGTCGAGAGCCCGATGCTCACTCGAGCGCTCGTCTCACTCCAGGTGTGCTCCTGCAAAAGTGTAAACACGACGCTCTTCATTTATCAGGATTCTGTGACAGTCTCCAGAACATCGGTGCCATATATTGATGTCGGATTCAGCAAAGTCACTTTAAATTATTATCCATGCCTTGGAAAAAAGAAAAGAAAAGATGAAGCTGTACTCGTGCTCTGGAGCCCTACTACAAAACCACATGTTCAATATCACCCAATGAGTGTCCCTGTAATGCCTTTACAGGCCGGCACAGGGAACAGACTCTGGTCGTTTGAAGCCGGTTTCAGTTCTCGCGTGGCCCCTCGACACAGCCAAAGGATAAAGATTAGGTGAATATGGAACACTTCAAAACAAATATTTCACAGTAAAACTTGCCGCTTTCATCGCACGAATCCCAAACGCCATTTTGTCAAAGGCAATGGCAGCAGCACGCGTCGTGATTCGCCTCAAGTGCTGCAGTTCCTCAACAGCACTCAGGACCCCTGGCCACAAATCCATTCAGCAGGGCAGATATAGTTGTCCTCCTGAGCTATCACGTGGGACTCAGATGCGCGTGTTTGCAGATTTGCGTGTAGCACGATCCATGCCACAGATCACCATTTCTCTCCTGTCGTGCCGCGCACGCACCGAGACAAGTCACCGTGTCATATAGCCGAGACACAACTAACAAGGAGGAACTGAAGCCAGCAAACGTCTAAACTGTTTCGTTTAATTAACAGCAAGGACCTGAAGATCCTTTAATTAGACTACGGCTGAAACATCAAATCAAACTACACATTGCATGTTGGTTGTCAGGCAACAGCCCGTCTCTCCTAATGCAGAAAATATAACCCAAAAGTTGTGGCTTCTGCAGCCGCACGTCTCACCCAAGAGGCTTTGAGTCCCTGTGGCAGACACAACCTTCCTGCAGGCCTCTTTCAAATGCGTTCAAAGGCTCTGATGAAATTTTCTCCACCTCCTCTCCACCTGAGGCCGAAACCACAGATTGGGTACAGTTTAGCATGTGTGTGTGTGTGTGTGTAAGCACTTTGACACTTAAAATATTGGTGGATTGAGCGGGGTGATCTCTGCAGGTTATTTTCACCCCAGTGAGGCTTTCATGTCTTTTTTTTTTATATATATAAATATAGCATTTTATGAGCAGTCACATTTTGGAGCAGAGTCATCCCAACGTGTCAGCTCCCGGTCAGAGGTCTGGAGTAGGACACCGGGGCGAGAGGTGATGGAGACTGGGAAGAAGATTATGTTCTTATAGTCACCGCTGAGGAAAAGAAATATTGACTTCAGTGTAACCTGCAGCAACACAATCTACTCGTTTCTTTCCTCCCGCGAGCCATTTTTTACATGACATTTAAAAAAGACCCAAGACCTACAGAATCTTTGGAAGCACAACATTAAAACAAATGACGCTTTCCAAAGCGCAGTGGGTGACTTTTACAAAGTGCATCTTTTTGACTGTTGAACTTTAGGTTACCATGTATTTTTGCCCAAATTGGACCGGTTCAGAAACGCATATATCTTGCTCAACACTTGTACTCATTAGAGCGGCAAAATCCACAGGGTGCGGATAAAATTAAGGTCTAATTCATTTTATCAAGGTACTGATGGGAAAAGAGGGATTGGGAGCTCGGCATGTTTCGCCTCCACATCTTGTCAGGGGGACGCGGGATATCGCAACGGAGCGTGCGGAGCAAATTAGACACCGTTATTGAACAAGGACCGCCGAATCTTCCGTTTCAATTAAATCACGTGGGTGACATGCGATTCAGAGTAAAGGAATAACAACATACTTAAAGCACACTGACCTGCGTGGAGCTTCTGCGAGCCTGTCCGAGGAGGCAGCGGCACATAAACTTCCAGCGGCGCGCTTTAGTCCAAACTTGCGGGGCAGCAGAGTGCGTCGCTGGTGCCTTTTTCCCCCCACAACAGCCGCGCGTGCGATTTGTCACAGTAGAAAATGATTCTTCACAGACGCCGCTCTCAAATTCCCGCAGTAAACCCCTTCTCGGCTCGGTTACACGTCGATACCGACCGCGCGCGACTCGGAACAGCAGACTTGTGCGCGGATGTCGCGCTGCGTTGTGGCGTCAGGAGGAGCACAGGAGCTTCGGCTGCCAGCTCCGCGTGAAACGTACCTCTGCTCGGAAATCGTCCTCGTGGCTCAGCTCAGCCGATACTTCCAACAATGCAGTTATTCCCCCTTTTTTTTTCCAGGAGGCAACACAGTTATGTTTCCTGTCGCCCAGAAGCGGCGCAGGATGTTATTTATTTTATTTATTTTTTTAAAGAAAACTCACTCGGTGAGGATGCGGAGGCTCACCAGCCGCTCAGCTGCTCTTTTGTCCGATATGCACTTGTCAGCTGATAAACTGCGCATCCCGTGGCTTTCTTCAGCATCGCCTCTGGTCTGCCTATCAGCGCCGGTGTAGAGGTGCAGGCCGTTGACACGAAGGGGGTGTCAACTATGACCTCCTGCCGGTGTGCAACACGCAAATAGCTGCTCGTCTGAACAAAAGTAGTTCCATTTTTAGACAAGAAAAAATATACTTTAGAGGACCATTTATGACTACATCAAGTCTGTAGTCAATTATATAGGCTGGAAGAATATCTCCATACATTGAATATGAAACAGTAGAGATGTTTTTACTCTGAGCTACAGCATCCTAACCCATACCTGTCCTGTTTCCCCTCAGCCTGCTCTCTCCTCCTCTCCTCTCTTTTGTATCGGGAAGCTGCTCATTAAGCTTACCTATGGTCGCGCGCTGCCACATAATTGGCTAACGCTGAAATCTCCAGTTTCTCACCTTCAGTCTGACAAAAGGAAGGGGGGAAAAAAGAGTTTCTGATGTAAATAAATTTGGTATTTCTCATAGAAGACTAGCAGCTGAGGTTTATCCGAGCTGTTAATTAAACGGTTAGATTAACAAACAGGCCTAAACGACTTGTTCAAATTACAATGTTGCATTCTAGGCTGGCTGTCGAGTAAAGCTTGATTCATATTGTTTTGCTCCATCCACCATCTGTAGTGGAATTGATCAGTTGCAGCAGCGGTGGACAATAAATATGCACAATTTGAGTTCCATCAACCCAAACCATTAAGAAATGTTATTCCGTTGCATATCATTTTCAGATGCTATCCCCATGCCGTTCACATTAACATAAGGGTTCTGATAGGCTGATTTCACATAACAGAGGTTGACATTTTTCTCTGTTTTGTGGGTGTAAGAACTTCATCTTGATGCGTTCCAGTTAGAGAGATACGTACACTTGCCTTGCGGCCATTTTCCCTTCTTAAACCAAAACCACATTAGCTTTGTGATTGAAGAAAACATATGAGACCCTATCTCATAGAGGCTTCAATGACAGCATTTAGAGGATGGACCGCGGAAAGCAGATTCATTAATTACAAAAGCAACAGTCCACTAATCCCACTAGAAAGGCATTTCGAGGCAGAGTCGTTTTGGTTCTGAGGGAGAGGGGAGAGAGAAAGACTAACAATACCAATGGTAGATCACAGACCTTCAAGCTATGGTCTGCAGGCCTCACAGCTCAATAGGGGGCCAACTGCTGCAGCTCTGACTGGGCAGATTTTTTTTTTTAATCCCCTCCCTGAATTTAGCCCACGTCCGACCACATGTCGTGATGAAGTTATCACTGAGGACAGCTTTTCTCCAAGCAAAATCAGGCCTGGCCTTCCATGTCTGATTCTTCTATTATACCCGGAGCACATCAAAAAACTTGCCTCTATCAAATGGCATTATCTACATGAAAGGCAACTTCCCAACAATCTATCGCCAACTCTGTCATTCAATCTTCAGTCAAGGGCATGCAAAGAAAAAAGAAAAGAGGGGAAAGAGAGAAAGGACATAAAGAAGGAGAGGAATTCATGTAAAGGCTGCTGAAGCCAATACCCCTCCCTCTTTCCTCTACTTCAAATTAAACTACTCTTTTTTCCCTCCTCTGTAATATTCTTTGGGGCTTTTCAGAGACACTGTACGCGGAAGTTAGTTACTAAGCAACATATTCACACATTTTATCCAAATGAAGGTTCTTTAAGGTTTGGTACACCAGAGGGTTTATGGTCAATTAATAGTCCTTCACTTTCTTGAACCAAAGAAACCATTCTGTTTAGAAAAAAAGGAGAACAAATGCCCACGACAACTCGTCTTGTTTTGCATCTTTGATACAGATTTCCTTTTTCTCTTAGACCTTCAGCAGGGCTTTAGTTTCTCTCAGTCACACTGTGAGCGTGTCCATGCAGTCAACTGTGCCCTCTATTGGACGCCAGTCACTTTCAACATCCAGATTCAAAGACTAAAGCACGGTGTGATGGCTGTGCACAACGGTAAACAACGGTGTGTTTTTGCATGATGAAAAGAACATTAAAGGAATTTGAAACTAGAATTTGAATGAGATGGAGATTTAAGGATTCAACCAAAAAAAAAAAAAAAAAAACAGAGGCTTTGTATCAAACAAATGGCCCACAGACACGTTATAGATTGATGATAAAGTTCCCAAACAGAAAACCGTTTTATCAGTGTGAACATGCAGTGCTTGATTCCTGCATCCTGTAGTGCAGCGCCTATTTCTTTTCTTTTTTTTTCTTTTTTTACTTTCTGGAAGATTAAAGTCCCTAAAATCAAATGCAGGACCACCTTATTATTTGCATCCTGGGCTACCTATAGCTTGCAGGGAGCGTGGCTGAACACACAAAACATGAACCAGAAACTTCACCGGTGAAGCCCAAGAGCATAGCATACATTAAAGAATAAAAGCCCGTATCTCTCCTCAGCTCCGTATGTTTTACACATGTTCGGTATCAGCAGAGAAAACAGATGGGCCACACCACGGGGACGCAGAGACCTGTGGACATTATTTTAAAAAAAGCAACATTGACAAATTATGCATACACATCCTTACTCTTCCCGGGCATGCAGGAATTTGTACCCAAAGGGTCAGACAGCGAGTCTGATGCGTTCGACACTGTGTCTTGTCTTGTTTGATGTCTGTTAAAAAGCAACAGTAACAATAGATGCACGCTCTGTATATGTGCAGAGCATTATATCCACACTGTAAAGGCTATTGCCTTTTGTTAGTCTAGCATTGTGTTCGGCAAACTAAACGGACATGTATAAAGGGATTGGACAGAACTTTCCTTTTCATGTGGAAATGAATCTCTTCCAAAGGGACAAAACAGCTTTCACCCTTGGTTATACAGGGAGGATTCTAGGAAAGCACCTTTTTTTTCCCCCTTTACATCTGAGGGAAAGGCGAACATTTAATGCCCAAAAAGAAAGTTTATATGAAAATTGTATTTATTTTTTTTAACAAAAAAGTAATATTTCAAGAGAAAATGGAAGCTTTAGCTTTTGCATACCAGTCAGATTTATTCAGAGGGCCGCAATCTTTCATTGTCGTCTACAGTAAAGGAGGACGGAGATGGATGCCTCTCTGCCAAGCTTTCAAATCTCAGAGGACACTTTGAAATGATGTGGGAGGGCCTTGGGTTTTCTTCATAGGCCATTCTCTGAACATTTCTATTGATTGTAGTGGGTCGCTATAGCACCACCAAGTCGAAAGAGGAGAGCTAGAAAACCTGAGAAACCAGACAGCTAGAAAGCAATGTTCAGGTCAATGAAAGGTAATTAAAAAAAAACTCCCATCAAGTGAATTAACATTTTCTCCTTGGATTATTTAAATATCCTCAAAGAAACAAGCTCTTTTTTTTCTACCCGATCACAACCTTTGGTCACAAAAAACAACAACATTTTATTTATTTATTTTTCCGGGATAATACAAAAAACTCAAACTCAACTCTTTAAACTTCAACAGGACATAAACTGAGTTCAGATTTTCCAATATGCGGCTAAAAAGGACCCGTAATAAAATGAAATACATTTTGAAATGTCAAACAGGTTCAGTGTCGTTTAAAATGCTTCAGACGGATGGACAGCCTCAAAGGGAAGAGGCGTAGCAGTGGGAGACCTTGAGAACTGCATTCAGTTAATTTGAAAAGGTTAAGCAATAAGCACAGAGGGCAGCATCCAGAGATAAAACACACTTTTTCTGACCACGAGTTCACTGACAGGGGCTCTGTAGCACACAGGAAAACTTTGCCTTCAGGGCTTTCTGCCAAAAACCTCCTTAAGTTCAGACAACAAACCTTGGTTATGTATAGCAAAAGATCATATTTTTGGTTAAAATGAACCCATTCTGGCAGAAAGCCCTGAAGGCAATCTTCTCCCGTGTGGTGTGTTATTCAGTCATAACCGACCATCTGCCAAGCGTCTCTCAAATAGAAACATGAAAGTTGCAAAAATGTTAAGATAACAAAGTCTAATGTGGTGCTTGCAGTGGAGTAATCAATGTGTTTTGGAGAATGTCCGCTCCATAGATCCACAGACATTAAGTTACTACTATTTCAATTAAATACATCAATATGGACTAAATTGTTCCCCCAAAAAACGTATCATTAATGATATTTTGTATCACCAGTATAATCTGAACCTAAATCTTTTCTTGAGTAAATGCTGCAATAATTTACTGACGGGAAAAAGAAAAGCAAATATTTGATTTGTTTTTCTGCTTAATCGCACCAACTGTACATTAAATTACTCAGAAATTACATTTGTTGATCTAGACTGGCTCATTGCTTTGTGCACATAAAGGGGGATTAAAACTATTTGTATAGAACTCCAACACAAATATATATATATACACAGTATATAGTAGTAATCTTAATATTTTTTAGATAACATTTTTCTTTTCTCTTTACGTCTTGAGATGTGTTTCTGTGCCCTGCAATCAGCCATCAACACTTTAAAGTGTATTAGAGCACGCGGCACCATGCAAGCATGAAAAGAAAAACCTTGAGCTTTGAAAAAATACCGCTTTGCTTTATAAAATGACACTGGAACGCACTACGGGAGAGAAAATGAGAGACCGGCATGTCTTGAAATCAATAACTTTTGACTGACTTCCTACAGGTCACAAGTTCACTGCATAGTGTTTAAAGCTCGAGGTGGGTAAAGTTGGTCATCCAGTCTGAGGACTGAAGTGTTTACCCGGTCAACTGTCTCAAACATCCCCTCCTGGCAGTTTTTAAGCAACACGGACTGATAAGTAGAGCGAAAGACACGGAACAGGTGCTGCTGTCTGTCAAGGAAGCCATTGCTATTCTACGCATCGTGCTATAATCACTACCATTCAGTTAATGAAGTTGGACTTTCTGTGTCTGTCCAGGCAAGAGTGGCTATATCACAACATCCAATTATTTTTTTCAATTTATTTGAAACAAACTTGTGTTTCCTGCTGTAAGGATGGAATACAAACATGCTGAAATGTGAATGTGAGATGAGTGGTACCCAGCCACTGGAGAACAGCTAACCGTAAAGTCATAAAGAACACAGTATGAATCGAATCACTGGCGTGATGATGATGATACGCGCACGTATATAGTAGAGCAAGACCGATATATAATAATGTCCAGCTATAACACATGTAAAACCACTAGTGTCTGTTTTGCGTGAGCATTGCTGCCTCTAGTGGCCGTCGTAGTTATGGCGGGAGAAAAGGAGGAAGTCAGGAGACGTGGTGTAAAGAGCATCACCTGTTTGTCAAACAAGACTCTCAACCAGGAGACCGCTGTCCGTGTCCCGTGTGAAACCAAAAGTTAACTTACGTACACACTTTACTAAACATACTTTTTTGTGTGTTTTTTTTTTATTAAATTGTTAACCATGTGTTGGTCTATCAGACTACCTTGCACGTTGAAAGGTGAGGCCAAGGGGTCCCGATCGGTTTGTGACGAGTTGGGAATAAGAACTTGTTGATATATTGTATCAGTGTTTGTCCACAAGAAAGCACTGAAAATGTTATATTTCAACTGTAAAAGTGTATCCTGTATCTGATACATGAACATTGCATATTGAGGGAAACAGAGCTTTTATAGCACGAGACCAGTTTGATGCATGTGATGGAGAGCATACTAAAGCCTCACTACGTCCCGCCGAGCTGTAATTAAAATATAAACCCACTTTTATTACAGACAAGCCTGTAGCATTAGTAATACACCGAAGCTAACACTGCATGTACTTGCTACATGTATTTTTTTCACTTCCTACACAAAAGTCACTCTCAAACTTTCAATATATTGATGTCGGTTCAGTCTCCTGTCTTTGGTGAACATTGTGTTCTGCCTTTTCCTGCACCGCAAGTGAGATCCGTCAAGTCCTTGTGTGCACTGTGTGTGTGTGTGTGTGTGTGTGCTTAGTATACTTCCACTCTCGCATTGCTGAATTGTACCTAAGGCTGTGTCAAGCCCATCTTAGCTGAGTCCAAGTCAATTTAAAGACTAAAGACCAATACCCGAGTCCTATTCAATGCTGAAATAGGCAGCAAGTTGTGCGCATGTCTGTTCGATTGCAACATATTGCTTGAAGTCACACTGGAATGAAATATTACATTTTGGCATTTCTGCCTTTCATACAGCTATTGGACGTAGGGGCATGTAAAAATTGATGAGAATTTTAAAAATGTATTTGAACATCAAAATCGTATTACTTTCCCTTAAAATACAAAATCACAGGTGGTGACGTAATTGTAAACCAGGAGGCATACATAGAAATGAACTCCAGGAATACCATTACAGTCTTTTGCTCAATCAAGGGGTCGTGTTCTATACATTATTGTTATTATTATAACAGATATCAACTCGTTTTTATCCAACATCATACATTTTCTTTTCATGATTCGTATCACAATTAATAATTATAAATTAAAGGAATTTATTCATTTGGGAAAACACATTAAAATGGTTGCTAAGCTTAATATAATAGAAATTGCACAACAGTGTAACCTTTTCAGTGTTGCATACTGACACGAAAGAACACTATGGGCTTCCACAACACTCGGGACTGTGTGTTTGCTTCCATTTCCATCAAATCAACCTCTTCTTAACCGATATGAAATTGGTTTATTTAATTGGAATGACACCATCCACGGTGTTGTGTTTTGTACCGACATCCTGTTTCAATCAGGGGCAATATAAGCACACATATATCAGCAAAAAACAGTTTGTAATTTACAAACTGCCATTTGATTCTTTTAAGTGTTTTTGCTTCTCCTCTGAGACTGTGTCCTCCTACAACCAATTCTAAGAGTTGCAGACACACCCCCGATTTCAGCAAGACATTTCTCACAATAAGGAGGTAAGATGCTGTCAAAATAATTGCACATATAGAGATGTGCGGAAATTCTGGACAGAAAATGTTGGATAACAAGGCCTTTTGAAACCAGAGGCCGTTGTTTTTCCTTTTTTTTTTAATTGGCTCAGAGTTTAAAAAACAAACTCCCACAGAAAAGACACCTCTGCTTTGTTTTTTTCCCATCTGGGTAATACATTTGTTACATTTATTATGGTGTTTGTTTGCAGAAGTAAAACTTCAAGCCTGACCAAAATCTTATGATTATTACATATTATTGGGGGGAGAGTTTTAGTCACGGCCGGTCTCATTTTGGGACTGTGTGAATATGACTATGAGGAGGGGGGGGGGGGGGGGGGGGGGGGGGGGGGGAAGGTTTCTTAGGACAAATGACTCGGCAGCAGTCCTGGGTATTTATGGCTCCAGCTCCCATCAACAGAGATGGAAACATAACACCCAGACAACAGATATAACAGAAATGAAAATAACAAAAAAACATCTTTCACTGGCCTCCATGCTGATTTCTACAGTTTACTAACCCTGTTTTCTGGCGTGATCGTGACGTAAACTGTGACGCACTAGAAAAAAAGCATACTCATCTACTGACAATGGGAAAGGAGTCCATCTTTATTCATTTTATTCATCCCCAGGGGGAAATGTGTATGTTACAGCAGCAAGGATATACTTCTGCAAACGAAGTAACGGAGTAAATAAAGAAAAAAATATGAAGTATTAAAAAATGCACAATATATACACAAATAACAGAGTAGGACATATTATATA
The DNA here is from genome assembly GCA_032191485.1 of Leptoclinus maculatus. Lineage (NCBI taxonomy): Eukaryota > Metazoa > Chordata > Actinopteri > Perciformes > Stichaeidae > Leptoclinus > Leptoclinus maculatus. Next base: position 4,131,779 of record JAVDOI010000011.1, on the reverse strand, counting down.
AGAAGATAAAATAACAAAAATGCACAGTATATACAATGAAATAGAATTCTTAGTGTTAAATTAAAAAACAAAACAGTAGTGCAAAAAAACAGTAGTGCAAAAAAAATCAACCAACAGCAAACAACAACAGTGTAGCGGTGTGTAGTTATGTGAAGGATGATTTGGCCAGAGGTGATTTATTATAAAGTGTTATAGCAGTGGGCAGGAATGTTCTCCTGTATCTGTCCTTGTGATAGCGGAGCTGGATCAGTCTGTTGGAGAAAGTGCTCCTCTGTCCCTGCAGTAGGTGGTGGAGAGGGTGGTCCGGGTTATCCAATATGGATAATAGTTTATTCAGTGTCCTCCTCTCCACCACCTGTTCCAGATTGTCTTGTTTGCAGCCAATGATGGAGCCGGCTTTCTTAACTAGTTTGTTAAGTCTGTTGGTGTCTCCGGCTGTACTCCTCCACCATGTCCACGTCCTCTCCCAGAACTCTCAGCGGTTGTGGCGCCGTCGTCTTCCTCCTGAAGTCGACCACCATCTCTCTGGTCTACGCCACGTTCAGCAGCAGGTGATTTTGGTGGAAAAAAGGGTATAGGACTCCGTTGTGTAGAAAGCTTCTTTAGACACTCGCCCTGACTGAGAGATAGCTACGCCCTCAGACACCCCTGGCAAAAACAATGTTTTTTATGCAATGGTCAATTATGAGATTTTGGGCTATTTGGCATCCATGTCTGGTGGAAAGACAACATCCAAAATAAACATTTAGTGGATTTTATTTCACTACATTGTGTTAACATTAGATATTGCCTCAATTGCATTTTCAGGCATAACTTTTCAGAAATCATCAGTGATCATCTATTAGCCATAAGTTTTTACCCTATTCACCTGTAGTGTCGTGCCAAATGTATGGGATTTTACAATACATATCTTTGAAGGCCGTGTTTTCAAAATTAGATTGTTTTTTCTCAAACTCTGAGCCAGAAATATACACTTCAGTAGCACTTACATACAACCTTTCCAGGTTAAGTCTTATCTATATTCTGAAGGTTTTTACTGAGGGGTTTGTTCATCTATCATTCATAGCCTGAATTATATCACATTTTATTCCTAAAAACATGGTGAAATGGCTATTTCAAGGACTCAAGGGTCATTTATTGTCATCAGGCAACACAGTGATGCACAATGAAATGCAGATGTACTCATTTGCATCACTAGAAAAACAAAAACAGTAGTGCATTTAAAAAAAACTTTCCTTTCATCAGAAAGAATCTAAACAGCGACGACAAAACAAATTTCTGTGCAGATAATATAGCCGGCATTTTAACATTAAAAATTCAACATCAGGGAACACATTGTTTGAGCACTAATCATCATTTATGTAAACACAGAGTCCACCTCCTCCCATCCCACAGGAGTGCGGAGTCCGTCCGTCAAGTGCAGCTTGATCCGAGATGCCACGATGGAGCCATGTCTCTGTGAAGATGTGCACACAACAGTCACCGACCTCCCGTTGCTGGGTTAGCCTGACTGTCTTATTGCATCAATGTTATTTTCCTGCGACTGAACATTAGACAGCCGTGAACAGGCTGGGGTAGTGGAGCAGCCTCAGGTCCTAGCTGGGTTAGCTTAGCTGATCGGCCATGGCCGCTAATCACGTCAATGTCCACTGCACTTTATCCAATCCCCACGCTTCCTTTTCCGATGTTGATGAATCCATCCCATCACATGCCATGAATGCACCAGAATTAAATAGGAAAATACAAACAAATTGAGACAAAACTGTCGTGGAACATGTGAGCTACTGGCCCCAGCGTATACATGTGCCACCGTTGCCATACTGTTGACAGCATTTTTTGATTTATAGAGAAAATACTCCAAAAATAAGTATGTAGACTGGATTTCCTTTACCAAAGAAGAAAACAAAATGACATAGCCCTCCCCCTTTTCAGCACTCACCCTCTTCTTTGTACAGTCATCTTAGTCATCTTAAGACAGAGATGTGCATAGCTATGTGATATTCTGTAGAACAAATGTGTTGCTGGTGAGACAACAGGCACCATGCCACAACCTTGTGCAGTTCTTTTGGTTTGAAGTGTGATGAAAACTTTCTTTTCTCAGTCCCTGTGAGTTGAGCTGGGTTGCAGGGGCCCTAACATGAGATCAAGGTTTTTGACAAAGTTGCCAGCTCTGCACGGAGCATTTTTAACATCCAACAGTGCTGATTTTAACGAAATCATAGTTTCATTAAGTCCTTTGTATACAGTTGTACTACATGAGAGAAGGCGGGATTAAGACAGTACAAACAAGACCACCTTGTAAAATAAAACCCTGCTTTACCGAAACAACGGCTGCACTGCCAGATTCCTTGCAAGTAAAAAGTGATTCGGATCTAATGTAAGCTAAGTACACCATTACGGTCTCCCTGGCTGGTTATTGCACTTAGTGCAAGATGCAATAACATTCACTCCGAGAGGACTTGGTTAAACGTAGGCAACTTTTGTGTGCTAAAAGTGCCAGGGTAAGAAAACAGCACTGCGTTTATCAAAGCCTGAGTGAACGCTACTGTACTCCAACACAGAGCTAATGAAGAGATATGTCCTCCATTACGGGGCCATATTCCTGCTGCAGCGATTAGAAAACTCTCCAGAGGGGCTCTATCACAGGCTTTCATTGAGTCTGGACCTTTGCAAATCTTCATATCCTGCACAATTTTCATAAATTGAAGTCTAATGAGCGCGGTTGACATAACTATGATTTATTGTCTCAAGAGGGTTACCAATTTCACCGCTGCACTGCAAATTATGAATGTCAAGGGTTTAATCATATTCATATATATTCTCAACAAGGGGAATATGATGCGTCACGTGAGTAAAAGTGTTTAAATGTCTCTGGCTTTTTATTGTAGGTGTGTTATGATAATACTTGCAAACATGCAGAGCGCTAACAAGCTCCCTGAGGTGGCCTGATATTGTTGAAGGCGAGCACAGAGCAATATCTTTCCAGGGATCTCTTTGGGACACACTTCAGTGTTGTGGCATGCTGCTATATTATGATTGCTCCATTTTCAAAAGGCATAATTACCATAATGCCATTGTTAATGTCACGTGCGTAATTTGTGGTTAAGTATTGATGTTTTCATTTTGTGAATGAGTTTGAATTTTTTTTTATATGGTTTAGGTTGAACAGTTTATCTAATTAACCGCTGAACAGGGAGACACAGTCCCACTTTTGTTGTAAAAAAAAAAGCCCTGGGCTGCTTTCACGCCATACGTTTTATCAGCTCACAAATAATTCTTGGACATAATTGCATTGCCTCTGTGAGTTATGAAAGCTCTTTTAATTCTGGATTGGCAGCAGTGAGTTTGAGAGAGGGCTTTTAAAATTGAATTCCTTTTTTTTACAAGCTGAAACCAACATGGACCCCCTTCATTGACAGCCTTTCATCTTCCCCCCCCCCCCCCCCATAGTCTATGACCAGTCAACAATGGTGTGAACGGTCAAATTTTTCAATTAGCTTCCCCTCTCACCTCAGGAACTACCGAGGGGGGGTCCGCATCGCGATGGATGCCGTACAACAGACCTACAGGGGCTCGGCCATTGTGAGAGCAAGGCAACCATTGATAACGGCCCGTGGAACTATTGACATGATAACATTTCAGTCCGCCGGGCCACTGTGGCACTGAGCTGCAATAAATTGAGATGAATGATCAGTCGATGACAATTTCCATAATCGCTATACCTTCCGTAATTCATCAAGGTAATGATACCCGTGTCCCTAATGTCACATTTATTCCATTTTGTGCACAGCGGCAGGCACAGAGCGAGCACCCCCCACTCCCTTTCCCAAAAGGATTGATTAAACACCAACTGCTTTTCGCTCCTGCTTGTGAGTGGAAGAGCAATGTGTTATTTGACCAAAAATAACAATGAAGGGGATGGGAAATGCAATCTAATTCCGCTCATTCAACTTCCTCTCTCTCCTCCAGTGACAGGAAAACAGGAGGCCATTAGAGTTCAGAGCTGGCGTCGTTTGCAAACCAGAGAGGGGAAGAAAGATCTCTGCTTCCCCGGCTCTCTGGAACACACCGAGATACATCATTTCTACATTTCTCGTCTCCTTTTTTTTTCTTTCTCTCCCTTTCATTCACTCACTCATTAATGGCACAGTTTCTCTTTGACAATTATTCGGCATTATTCGGCAGACGATAGCAGCGTGAACGAGCGCTGTGATTCAATTACAGACGCGGTCATTCAAGATTAATTTCCCGCGTTGCATATCGCTGCAGACATGCGTTTGCACACCTTGGCAAAAAAAAAATAAAAATGACAACTCCATTCACAGAGGCGGCACACGAGGTCGCATCATATTTTTTTTTCAAAATGCAGTTTCTGTTCTGCTCAAAACTCAACTACAACACTCTCTACTCCTTTCCTGCTTCGAGTCTCTCATTTGGAAAACAGGCTACACTCCTGCATATCGAAAACATGATGGTCCAACATCTTGAAACTGACTGTGTTGTGCAGCAGAGCTACGGTGCAGCACGTCAGTCTGCCAACAACACTGAGGGAGTGCTTCCATTCAAATGGCTTTCCAAGACGGTAAGAGTCTGAGCATCGATAATAAACACAGCAGCACTGCTGTTTGGTTCTCATTAAGCCTGTATAGAGCAGCCATGTTGAAATCATCAAGGCTGATACAATAAAGTCATTCGATGGCAATGTGTGGCAGATCAATCTGGTTACATTCATACTATGTAAACTATGTATATGAGCCTAATTAAAAATGCCTGACTTAATCTGAAATAATTGAGCCACTGTGAGACGTAAACACCTCACAAGCTTTTCGGGGATTTTTCATGACTCGTGTAGAATTGTATGGGCAGTAATTTAGGTACGGTAACAAGCAGGGGAGTCAAAGAGGGCAGTTTGTACCGTGGCTGTATCTTTTTCCTACTTATTTGCTGGCCGACGGTCTCTATGCAGCCGACCACAGGTTGGGATAATAAAAATATCTCTGTTTTCATAGCAACGGGTCGACTCCGGCAGCACTAACAGGGATAGGGGGGCAATAATTCAGTGTGGTCATCTAATCGTGTGCTGATGTGATCGTATCATGTCATCATTAAACATAATTACAACATTTAAAATTCATGATTCAAAAGTAGTTGGTGCAAAACAGTTTGGATACTTTTCCATGTTGTGGTATTGATCATTGCCCGATGCTGGAGTTTTAAGGCCGATACTGATTTCAATATTTGAGAGTTTAAAAATCTGGTATTAATATACTGGCCAACATTCTTATTGTTTTTTTAAAACATAAATACATGCATAGAAAAATGTCTTCAATCTCATCTGAAACCAGTCGTTATTATATATATCAGACATTTTTGCTCACAAATATTGTGATACAGATTGTAGCCCGACCGATACTGAATGTAGGCCGATACTGAAATCGAGTTTCGAAAAATGGTAATGATATATCGGCCAAAATGTTCTGTGTTTTTTTTTTTTTTTTTATCCAAACAGAAATACATAATATGACAAACGATTTTCATAAGAATTTCTTAAATTTGCTTCTTAAAGAATGGACATTTTACACTCGAAACGTTAACTTGTTTGTGCTCTCTGGTGGACAAACTATGTAATGACATCACTGTTTCTAAATTACATCAAACTTGCAGCAGCCTACTTTCATTTCCATTTCATTGGCTGACATATATGGATACATCTGCAACCAGGTACTACTGTCTGATGAATCTGTTCTGCTGTTTTGAATCAGTCACTGTTAAATATTTATATCAGACATGTTGTGACGTTATTTCCAGTCAGAGTTCCCAGGAGCATGTACAGTGATTCCAACTCAAATAACACCTTGAATTAAGAATGACCAATGTCTGGGTTAGGCTTGTTTTATATGTTGTGTGTCTGTTATCTATGTGGCGGTTGTGCTGCATTAATGTGTGGATCACAAAGACCACCAATGCCATTCATCTTCTTGAAAATGCAACTCCACATAAAAAAGAAATGACTGACTGGCTGCCTCTTCAGTAAGATTATTATATTTCATTTTTATTTTTCATCTCTGGCAGACTCTTACTTTGACCGATCACTTATTCTCTCTGTCTGTATACAGCTAAACCTCCGTTACTTCCAGTGGCTTTCCTTCCAGCAGTCTCCTAGACACCGTGGAGACCTCTTTGTTGTGGTTTTCCATTCTTGGTGTAAATACAACCCACATGCCTTCATTATCACCAGCTCCTGTGTCACATCAACTTCTGCTGCAGATGTGTAAATTCCCTTACACACCTGAAAAATTCAAACATGTCACGGAGGTATTAAATTATTCCGAAACCCCTACATAAGAACCTTTTTTTGTTGTTACTTTCCACATGCTATCTCGGGTGATGCAAGCGTGAGTGGGCGTGAGGCTCCAGCCTTCACATGCACACTTGATTGACATGGTATTGATTTATCTCTCCAAATCCCAAGACACACTGTCAATACCGACGTCTCAAGGAATGACTTGCACGAGTCAGATTTGGTAGTGATGGACGCGGTTCGAGAGGACAACACGCGGACAGCGCGGGAGCCAATTCAGAGCAGCGGATGAATCACCAGTCCCATTAAAAATAGCGGTGCATCGAGAACTTAAGTTTGAAAAATAATTATCTCAACATCTTTCAAAGATGAGAAGATCTTTCACAGCGGCTTGGTTGAGCACTACAGAGAGCACGAGCAGCGGGGAGTGGATATAATTGAGCTGAAATTGGTCTCCCATGGCAATGATACTTTGTTCAATCTAATGCTCTGCAGTGATTGGACGATCAGCTCTCTCATTCCTCCTCTTGAAAAGAGGCTCATCCATTAGGTTGCCCGCCGTCAAATCTTTGATAGAAGACGTCATTCTTGCCTCCGGGGATAACAAGATGTTTTTATCGGCTAGACACAGACCAGATCATAATGCTTTGATTATTATCTGATGCTGCTATGTCTACCATGCTTTCTTTACTGTTATACATACTGAACTCTTTGACATTTGGATCACATGTATTTTGTACACACACATGTACAGGAAGACATCCTGCATGTACCCTGAAAGTGTGGAGGACTGTGTTTCTGTTCAGTAATTTGTGTTACACTGAAGCAAGGCTAATGTTCTTATACGAGGCAGAAAATCAAAACTTGTTTTATATTTTCTGACCCGAACCAGTGTTTGAATACAGTAATCAATTTGTCTTGCATCTCTTTTTGGATCAATATTTTACATGTGGGAGAGCAGAAAGAAGAAGCTCGCAGGGGTTCCACTGGTGTCTCCAAAGATACAGAGCCATCTAAAAGAGAGATGAGCCTTCTAAATAAAGGTCTTGATTTCTTTGTTGTTTTTTGTATTAAAGTAATGGCGTAGGCCTGGCCAACAAATGTGACTGTTAAACCCTGAGATAAGCTCCTCGACAGCTTTTTCAATATCATATATCCTGGCGTTCACTGAAATGATTTTTGACAGAACTGTTTCCAATGCAATTAAAATATGACCAAATTCCAAGGCCACACGCTATTTTCAGCCATTGTAGTGAGGTTAAATGTAGCCTGAGTGACACAGGCAGTAGTGTTCATGTCGTGCCATCATCACTATAATACATTGTATAATCTGGCTTTAAAATATGAATAACCCCCTATAGAAAGTGTCACATTCCAATGATTAGTCCATTTATGATTAGATTATTCTGGGAGTTTACTTGTGTTAATATATAAAACAATTTAGATCTTTCGTGCATCTTCCAGCAGTACGCAGCTGAATCAGTCACTTCTCAGTTGGAGGACAGCAATTCTAAGGTTTCAGTATCATTGAGCTTAAGGGAACTTCAAAAGCAAAACAGACGCAAGTTCCATTTTAGTAGTGGTGGTAGATCTGACTCATTGGCTAAGTTAACATCTGGTAACACAGCATCAACCAGACGTATTGTTGCTATGGTTACCAGCAATTCCAGACACCTTGGACACAGATTTGGACCGCTGTGGTGGTATAATTGGTGACTACTCTTTGTTTCAGCTATCCTTTTGATGCGATTTTTGAATGCGCAACCTGCCGGCCAATCGGAAAAATATATGATATGAAATGTTTTTTTTTTTCAAGGGCATAATTACTGTTAAATACTCTCGGTGAACCTCACTTAACCCGTCTCATGCAGCCAACCAGTCGCAGGATAAATGAATGAATATTTGCAGCTGCACACCCTCTGGTCAGAGAATTGTGTATATCAGACAATAATACTGATGACACATTTAATCCATCTTTTCTCTGAACAATCACTCATTTTGAGTGTGAGAGTAATTTTCAGTGGTGGGATATTCTTCGGGTGTCTTTATTAACCTCCATGAGAGAGCCCCTTTCTGTTAAACAACGGGCAGCTATGATCCTGCAACTCCACCTGTTTTGCAATTGTACCTAATAAGTAAGAGCAGATGGATACCCATACAATAAGGCTGCACAATGAATCCACATTTTATCCTATTAAAGGAAGTTAAGAGGCAAGTTGATGACATTTCAGTCATAAGATGCCAATATTTAGAATATACAGTGCTGTATGTTTTTTTTTTATCATGTTTTTTCATATTTTCAGAGGATTCACAAAAGAGTCTAAACAAAACCAAACGTATTATTTTCGTCATCATTGACATCCTCAAACTCCTGTGAGATAAATGCTGCTTACAATTGCATGTAAACTGTTGACTGCTGCTAAATTACATGTCGCTGACTGACCGTAACACAGTTGTAAAGACGTGTTTTATATTTCCGCTCCTTGTGATGGGTGACGCAATTTTTTCTTTGAGGAGAAGGGGGGGGGGGGTAAAAACAGCCAGATGAAAAACAAAACGGCTAAAACCTATACTGGTGAGTCTGTCGCTGGACTGACCGACATTTCTCATGATAAATTCATGGCGGTGACTAGGCTGAGTGAATCTCGGGGCGTGGGTTAATTTGTCAGGAGGCTTACTGAGCTACGAGTGGTGGCACAATGACAAAGCACAATGTCACCGTTTCGTTTTGGGAGAGAGAGAGAAATAGGCCGTGAAATGGCTTTTGGACCGGCATACATGATGCTAGAGATATGCCACGCTCACCAAGCCACGTCTTAAAAAAAACGGTGGGAGTCCGGGTTCATCTAAATCTATTTTCAGCTACACTCATTGTAGCCTCTGATCGATGACCGGTCATTTGGGTTTTGCGTGTGTTTGTGTTCCATCAGGGAAGCAAATGTTCTTGCTTTAAGGCAGCTGTTTGCTAATTCCAGTTTATTACAGCCATATTGACAATGGAGGAACATAGGTAAAGAAAAAAAGCTCACTTTCTTCATTGCTTGTGCACTACATTCAGGTATCTGGAGCGCCTACCAATCCACAAACTGTGAAAAAAAGACCCAGTTATCGTTTTGTGGGCTTCCTGGATCAGAAAACATGGGATTCAACAAGCCTGTTCAGATTTATGTAAGGCTCATTAAAATATAACGCCCCCCCCCCATCTGAGTGTCTCTACCTTGGCCCAATCCCAATGTCCTCCCTAAGGCCTTAAAGCCCTGAAACGTCATCTGGTATATCTTGAGTGTGAGAGACTGCAAGGCCTTGAGATGGTATAAACAGGAATGGGACAGCCCTTGGCTTCAACATAAGACATTACCTATATACCTAAAACAAGAATGTACAATTGCATGTTTGTATTTGTTGTTTTTTTACTGTCTGATTTGAGCATCTTCCTGGCTCTTGCCTTATGATACAAGGTCATTGTCAGATTATATATTTACAAAATACCTTCAATAAACAAAATTAAAAGAAATGGTTGATGAATAAACCAGGTGTGTAATTTAGCCTTCACTTCCATTCCTCTGATTCCATGTGTATTTTAAGTACCATCATAAATCCTGAATATCAATGTTTCTGCGTAAATTAAATATGCCAGGCTGAACACCCATGTGCCGTCCTATTTGTTTGCCTTTTTTTCTTTTTTTGCCTCCGGGTTTCCCCCGGGTGAACCTGCTTAACGTGGCAACACTATGAATTGTGGGTAATTCCGTCAGGCAAAGTCTGCAGAAATGCGGCCTCACGGAATGGGTGCACGAAGAGTTTAAAATGTCTGCTCGACAGCTCTCGGGTACTTGACGACTTGACAGTGAGACAGCCTGAGCCCTCACAGACTTTGCAGGAATGTGCTTCAAAGTTTGTGAGTTCTTGAGTGTAGAGATTGGGATTGAGCCAGTGAGAAGCTTGAGAACTAAATTCGCAAAAAGGTGCACCGTATTTATCTCGCAAGCCAATCAGAGCAGACTGGGCTTTTTTTTTCGGAAGGGGAAGTTAAGGAGACAGGCGCTAAGTACGAGGTTAAGAAAACAGTGATTTTTGAGAAATAAAGCATGTAAATATGTTCTAGTTGAAATTCAAAATACAAGTATGAACCAGAATATGAGCATGATATGTCTCCTTTAAATACATTTCTGAGATACTTGTTCTTTAATTGAATTTTTCTATTTTCTGCAACTTTATACATCTCCCCCTTTTCAGAGGGACAAGTAGCCTTTTTTATATTGTTTTATTCAATTAAGCGTATATATTTACATTTTAATTGGCGGATATTTCTGTCAATGTACTTGTCTTCACCTGGGGGGTAATGAAATGAGCTGGAGGGATGAAACCCCAATTAACCCGGTAAATGTGTGCAATCAGCTCTTCATTCTCCTCTTCAAGCAAATACAAGCAAAGAAATATACTTTTTCTTGCCTATTTTTATTTTCAACACCACCCCCCCCCCTCCCCTTATTTAGTTGCTTGGCAACCAGAAGTGCATAGGACATAATGCTCCTTGTATACCTAATGAGCTGTCTCTATTACCAGCAGTCCTCATGCACCTTGCATTCGGGCAGGAGGAGAAAAATTGCCTCTTGTTGGATCGCAGCTTTAACCTGAACTCGATATTTAATGTTTTACAGCTGGTGTGTGTTTTTTTCCCCCCCGGGTATAGTTGGCTTGTTTCAGCTCCATCAGGGCAGTTCAGAAAGCAGGAGCTTTGAGGAGAGAGGCTACTAAATTGAACATCAAGAGCCACGTCACAATCTATAAAGCACAGGTCCAAAGTGTCACGGAGTTAGCTCAAAGAGATGCATGAGGGCTCAACCTATACTCATCTTGGCCGGATGAAAGCTGTGAAATTTGGAGTGGACTCCGTCTCCTGCCCGTTCTCAATTAGCCAACCCCAGCTGTAGACACGGACCCTCGGGAGGCCGCCGTCTTGTATAAGCGGCCCAGCCCATCACTTCCCCATTCCCACCCAACATATGTCAGGTGTTGCACCACTCGCCACACCAGACCACCGTATCTCCAACTCCACTCAAGAGCACCCTCCTCGGACAAAAGCTTAATCCAAACTGCTGTCCAAATACGGAATAGCCTCCCAGAGGAATGTGCTGGACAGATAACAGGCACTGGTCTTCAAGCCTTTAAGTGCAGGTGAATAGGAAACATCCTGACCACACCGTTAACAGAATTTGATTGTCGAACGCTAGTGAACCGTGTCATTGGTCAGCCAATGCATTTGTGCAGATTAACTTGGCTATTGATCGCAATTTGCAATCAATTAAAAGAGAAAACTCCCCAATCCTACAGCATTAGCTTATCATATAGTATGTTTTGCATGCTCTGCAACTTTAAAAACTGATAAATGTATTTAAGGGAAAAAGCTCAACATCATTTCCCTCTGGAGTGCTGTAGGGGGGGGGGGGGAGACTTTAGAGTAAGTTTTGCGACAAGCACCCTTTCTTGATAGATGGTATTTGTATATTTGTCACACATAAATCAAATAATGTCCAATGTGGCATGTAGCCTACCATTACGGATGGACATAATAATGGGAAAAAATGAAATAGAATAAAGGGTTTATTCTGTTTTTATGCATGTGCATTCCAGGGGATACCAATCAAACTTCACTTTAAGAATGACTTTTATCCATTTTCACAATATCACTTTTAATATACGCAAAAGGGTTTTCAAGGCATGTTTGGGTCTTGAAAGTTCACCAGCTGAGAAACGCCATCAAAGTGCACTTCAGTATGGTGGCACTTCCTAATTACTGCCCATTCAACATAGAGCAGCAGAGGGGTCAAACGCTTTGTTTGGGGACACACTTAAGGCCCAGGAAGTCGGAATGAATAAAAGCTTAAGAAGACAACCGTTGAAGTCCGTTAGCGTTGAAATGAATCGAGTAACCCATATCATAGTTACGTTTCACTGATAAGAATAAACGGCCGCGAGGCTCTTTTCTAGTCAATGAAACAGAGACTGTCTTGTTACTCCTCATCAAAAGAAGTCGTGACAGACTGAATCCTACTAATCCATCCTCACAAGAGTTCAGAGAAGTTGTGAAGCTATCATAGGTCGCTGTGTCCTCACCAGGGAATTAGAGAGCGGAGTGAATGTGTTGTGATCAGGATGTAAAGGAAACCACGGAGGTAACAGCCTTCCCCCCCATCTGTCTCCATTGTTCGGCTTTCTTCCAAGTCAGGTTTCTGGTCTTTGGATGTTTCAGGCTTATAGAGTGACTAAATAGAATATGATTCCCTGACATCCCTGTCCTGAAAGACAAGATCTTTTTCATTTAATTACTTATCAAAAGAAGCCTCGAGGCTGAACAATGTTCATTAGTTCAAAATAAAAAAGGAATTAGAAGATTAAATTGGACGTGATAAAATATCTCTACTTTAGATTACATGAGGTTTCATGCTTCATTAATCGTCCTCCGACCCCAAGGACCCAATCGCCCTCCTATCCCCTCGAGGGGTCCCAACCCTAAACCTCACAGCTACTGCCTAGGTAGTAAGTGCTGCCCAGTCTTCTCACAGTGGGGCGTAATAACAGATGAGCCACCTGTCTCATGTGTCGCATCGATGCACGCGGTGAAGAGGAAACACTGGTCTCAGTGAGTCGCATCCAAACAGCAGTTTTTCAGGTGGATTTTAATCCACAACCTGACATTTACTTAGAAATAGTTTGGCCTTTTCATTATGTCAGCTCCGTTGACGCCTAGCTTACTTGTTTTTTTTCCCCCCATGCGACAAATGTTGTAAAAATGAAAAACACGATGCTAACACAACATGTGTGTTAATAATAGGACACGGTGGCTCGGTTAACACGGCAGCTGTGTCCCTGAAGGATTCGGGTGGTTCATCCATTCGATCAATTTTGCCAATTATCAATCAAGCGAGATGATTCCCTGCTGCTGTACAGGTGAGGGGTTCTGTTGAGGTTATTAAATAATTTGAATGAGTGAGACGAGGAGGAAAAAGAAGAGGGGCAATTATGGAGACTCAGAACCTACGGAAGTGGAATCAATATGCTGCTGGTTTTTGACAGTGCACTTGCAACCAAACAGCATGTTTATTTTTAAATAAATGAATATCCCCCTTTTCTTAAGCTGCACTGAATGCATGAAAGGGAGGCGGTATTGCAAAAGCATTCAAATGTCTGAGGCACACCTAATGTACCCAGAGCTCACATCCACTCTTTCAAGCCTTAAATCGAGTTAACGCAGACATAATCACGTTATCGCACGTTCTCTTTTCTCCTGCTCAACTTACTTGCGAGGCTGTTGTTGCATGCACGGAACATAAACAGTACGCCGCTATTCTTTACTATTAATAGACAAAGAAGAAAAATAAATATATCTCATAAAAAAAACGGTGTCAATACGAGCCGCTATTTTACTCTGCCTGCATATGCAAAGACATTGATTATGATTATATAGTGATTATGTATTCTGCATGCCAGCCACGCATGCAGAAGAGTGGAGGGGAGCATTTAGGGGCTTGGCGACCGTGGGACCCCCTGCTGAGATGAGAGGGGGAAGTCAGAGCCAAGGAGAGTAGAGTGTGAGGAAGGCTAACCAATCGGCTGTACGCTGGGAACGGGACCAATCATGGCTACTGCTTGGGGCTCTGTTGCTCCCTCTTTCTCTGTAATTTTGTCTTACATCTCCGTCTTATTTACTTCTCTGTAATCTCTCTCTCTCTCTTTTCCCCCCTTCAACCCCATCCTGGTTTCCCCCCCCTCCTCCACTGAACACTTTCCTCCCCCCTGGTTTCTTATTCACCGGCCACCCTGCTTTACACAGTCCACTCCCCTTCGTCGGATTATTATTCTGTCTGCAGTCACTAAGGAGATGCACATACCATCCATCACAATGTACAAATTCTCAGCGCGCGGATTCGGTCGGGTCCTAATTAAAAAGCCTTTCCACTCGTTTTCTTGAGAGATAATTAGACTTTCATCTCACCAGGATGCCACATCCATAGATCCATTCTCTTCTACCAGGAAGCCCTATAGGAGACCAAATAAATTCAAGGGTCTTTAACCACTCTCCTCCAGGGCACCAGTCAATAATTAAAGATATCTTTCGTTACAAAAAAAAGTCTGCCTTGAGTGAAAAAGAAAAGAAAGAGACTAATATCCTCAATTCCTGGAGAAAATTAGTTAAACTGAATAGGGACTATTAGAAACTTTCTTTTGAATAGAGGTCGAGGTTATGCCGTGCAGTGATCAGGCTTCGTATTGCAGAGTTTAAGACATTGATTTTTTTTAGCAACAACATTGGTTCAAGGGTCCACTTATAGCTGGTCCACTGCTGTGCCTGGCTATAACTCTGATGTGAGCCTGGAGGCCGTGGAGCTTTGGGCCTGATATGAGACAGCTGGAAGGGTTGAATTATTGAAGAGCACGGACCAGCTCTGAAACACGGGCCATGTCCTCCCAGCTGCTCCGTGTGCTGAAGCCGACACTTCAGCAGTCGTCAGACGTGTGCAGTTAACAGGGTCCATCTGTTATTGAGGCGTAATGAACACAGTCAGAGCCATGGAGGAATGAATCACTGCCACTTTATTAATGTACGGCAATAGCAATGATTGCGCCATCCGTACAGTCGCAATAATAATTATGATATCTCTGATTGTAATGATGATTGGAATGCAGATGATGGCAGCGGCGATGATGATGAGGATGATAATGAATGCGATGTGTGTCTGCCATGATGATGACTGTGCACGAAAACACACATTGGTTAAAAAAGAACTTCAACACGGTGACAACATTCACATCTATGCTCATTATGCATGCATGAAACAAAAATGATTTGCATATCTGCAACGGACGAGAGGACCTGCAGGACCGGAGAAAAACAACAAAACATTAAAGTCATTGTTGCTATAATTGTCGACAGTTTCATATAAACACCTGCCAAATTGAAAAGTCATCATTCTAATGTAGAACAGGCCAGCGATGAAAAAGCATGCAGAGTGTAACCTCCAAAATCAATAACCAGCCTGCCTTTCATTACATAAGTGAAATTTGTATTCATCTCATAGATATATATTTATCCCACTTATACCCTTGGCTCAGGAGCAAATTCATTTAGTAATGATTACCTGACTCAGGTAAACCCAATTTCCATTCACTTGTTACCCCGAGTCGGTGACAAGGACGCAGCCAGGGTCACTTTTCAGCAGTTTTTGGGTGCAGGCGCACCATCAGCACTTGATGTCATTGACTCGGTGTGTGTCTGCATGTGTGTGAAAGGGGGGGCATCCATTTGCCATGAGACTGTCAAAGTAGGGGCGTTGCAATGGCACAAATCGGAGAAGTGCACGTCGGCGTCGGTGCTGTTGCTTAGTTTTGAAGGCTGTCAGCGAAGGCTGCGTGGGCGTTGAGCAGTCTCACTCCCCTCGAGAACTGCATTCAGATAAAAATACTCCACCGCTCAAAGATGCCGAAGGGGTTGTGGAGTACGTACAATATGGTTGGACGTGGAACTTGGATAACTGTGGGAAAGTATCTTAAAAGGTGAAACAGTGCTTGATTTAAGGGTACACGTTACTGCAAGAGCCAGGAAAAGCTGGAGATTCTTCTGTCAACATGAAATACTTTAGCCCAAAGGTAGAAGCCATCGCTCTATGTCATTTTGAAGGTACCTTTTTTTTTCCTCCCTCCTTTGTGCCACACTCAGCTAAAAAAAACAACAACAAAACAGAACAGGTGATTAATTTGTTTTGCGAATTAAATAAATGCACAAGTACATGGGTCGATACTGCAAAATTGCTTTTATTTTGTACTTTTTCAGACTAAAATGATTCCTAGTAACTAAAACTTTGAAGGTTTGTGTTTGTCCTGCAACGTCCACTTTCCATCAATATGCTGTTGCATAAGTTTGAGTCTTTTTTTTTCGCTGATGAACATGAAATCCTCTGAGAAAGAAATCAATATTCCCGTCACTTTGGTCGAGCCGTCGTTCTTTTCATGCTGAATGACTAATTTCCAAGAAACTTACCTTCACATTTCTGCTAAATACAAGTTTTAAATTGGTGCTTTTATGCGATTCTTTGTAGAGAAAAAGCTTTTACAGACCTGTCGACTAAGAATTTCTTTGGTCGAGGACAGCACTGCCCCCAACGCTTACGTATAAATATAGTACTATAGCTGACTTTTTGATGGGAAGGTTAACTAGTATATTATGTACATTGGTCCCACATAGCCAGACCTATCTCCACACTGCATAGGTCTGGCTCCACGCATCATCAATCTGGTTTATGGGGGGGGGGAGGGGAAACACTGGCTTGTGTGTATTTATTTAAACCAATCACAATCGTCTTGGGCGGCGCGTAGAACAGGATGCAGCCACGGGTGTCCTTGTGGAAATAGCTTGCGGACAATGGCGGAGTCAGACATTACATGAACCTTTTATACAGTTTTGGGATCGGTTTCATGTCAACACCAACATTGAGTTTTAACTTGTGAAATCTGGTCTGAAAATGTGTGAATCTCAGTGGTGCTTTCTGCTTAATTGTCTGTTAAGATGACATTACACACAACTTATCCAACTATCATGACACAGAATATGAATCTATCATTTTCGGTAACTTAATGACACCACTGCCTGCTCAGTCATGTTCTATCAATAACCTACAGCAGCGTACGGTGTTAAGAATACACACAACTTAATTAGAAATGTAACGTACAGTAACAAATGACCTCATTGGATATTCATTCATTAGATAACGCACTGTACGTGTGTTTTTGTTTCACTAAAACAATACAAATCGAAACAAAAGACAAAAACCTCTGAAGACCGTGGCCGCCAGGCTCAGGGCCAACGCCAAGGAATTGCAGGAAGGCTATTCTAATCTCATTTTATCCAAACATATTATCAAGCCATCCAAACAGAACTGAAATGGGCCATGGGGAAAACACATTTTAATACAGATTCTGGGGTGTTTTATTTTAACTAAGGCAGTGATTTTATGGTAGGGTAAAGTGTGCAGGGAGTAACTTTCAGCTGTATTCAGCTCTTGTAGAAGTAAAAAAGGCTTAATGAAGTTTATTTAACTCCTCAGGCCCATCCAGATAAAAACAGTTACCAGCTGCACGCCACCCGGCTACATTTGGAATTTCACAGATCATAAGGTTTGCTCGCAGTTTCATTTACACAGCCATTCAATTTGTTTCCCTCCATTACAGACTGCGGAGATAATTGTAGCTGACGCCATCAGCAGTCATTTTGTCCATCGAGAGGAGGCCTCTTTGTAATCAGGAGATGGTATAACACAAGTTTGGTCTCAAGTCCATGTAATTACCATGTAAATTAATGGTTCCTTAGCCTGCGTTCAGTCGCTGAACTCCCTGCGGTGTCAAAATTAAACATGTTGCTCTCTAGCAGTGAAGGCAGATGTATGCTCCTGCACGCCATCTTGTTCCCATACAATTACTAGGACTCTAGCGCCTGATCGTGCACTTACGCATGTGTAAACCACACTTTCATCCCCCGAGATGTTGCCCCAACCATGGGGGTTCTCATTAGCGTATATATCAGGTAGGAGTAGCGCAGCATCATATGCTTGATCTCTATCAATTTACTTTACCTTCGTGAGGAGTTCTGTCACACACACACACACTTTTACTCACGCACCAGTTTCTTTGGTTTGTATGTGAGGGAATTCTTTGAAGTGCATATTGTTTACAAGTTTACTGAGTTTACATGGCATTTATTTTCCCATTTATCTACCTATGGCAATGGTATTGGTTCTCGTGGATCTTAGTCTCTCTCTAATTAGCTGCTGTGAGCATCTGACAAGAACAACATCTTTGTTGCTCTGCGGGGGGGGGGGGGGGGGGGGGGGGGGGCAGCAGAGGGTCACACAGTGCCGAGCTGCAAACAGCACAAGAGAAACACATTTCAGCTTAACAGCTAAATAAAAAAACTACAGTTGTATAGTGACATACGTGTGTAATAATCTAACTGCGAACATGTACGTCTCTCCCAGTAAGGAGAGGAACGAGGAACAGGACTGCTGCCATGTCAGACATGCGCACCCTTACCCAACAAGGATTTGTTTTTGAATAACGAACAATTCGAGACAATTTTGGATATGGAACACTGTGGCGTGCAAAAGGCGCATTAGCCTTTGCTTTTGATTCCCGTGCTGCTTTAGGGGGAGATGTTCAAAGCCCTTCCACGGCAAAATGCCGGCCGCTTTCAAAGACCCCCCGCTGCTCGTGTCAGAGCATCAGTTCTCGCTGTACTCCATAAATTAAAGCTATCCCAAATGTCTTGTGGCATAAATGGAAGCTTCAATCCTCACGCACGCATTAATTAGGACTATAACACAACCTTGCTGTATACTCAGAAACACCAAGTGGTTTTGTAACAACTTCAGTGTACTCCCCCCCCCCCCAAAATAAGATGTTAACTTCAGTTGATCCATATTACAATGTGTGGAATTAGAGTCTGCTGGTTATGAGCCAGTTGTTAAAGCGATTATATCAAATGTCACCATCTGTTCTTGTTTATCATCATCATTATTATTTTGCTCACAATTAACCGTAATCAGGTGTAATCCAGGTAAACGGGGGAGAGACTTTTCACAAAGTGCTAACAAAATTTCAGGTTTAGTGTAAAAATGTTGAAACTTTGCCACCGATATCTGTGATTACAAAAAAATTGCTTTGTTTAATAGAATATTGATGAAGATGCTGTCCCCCCGGGAATATACATTATTGCATATTCCCACCACAGAAACCCCAGAGGTGAGAGGATTGATTACATGTTCCTGTCTTCTCATGCCCTAATTAAAGATCTAAGGGATAGCCCCACACGGGAGGACTAACTCAACCGTTTCATCTGTATGCCACATCCTCCTGGTTCATACAACAACGGCACACCTCGTCTTTTACCTTACTTAAACTCACTTGTGCAACTGAGTTGATTTTGACCGGTGAGATTTTCTGTATTTGGCGGATTTTATGGGCGAGCACACTCGCTGCATGTTGCTGGAAAAAAAAAAGCACAGACGGCAATTCAAACATCTACAGTATGTGATTTTCTGTGCTCCCTCCATGATGACATTATGCATTATTTCATCTGTGAGAAGAAATGGAAATGACATAGCCCCACACTGCAAAATATACTCACTTAGGCTCCTGAAACTGTCAGAAAAAGAAAAAAAAAAACTGCCAGAAGAAGGGAATTATCATAGCTCCTTCCCCCTCATTCAAAAACCTGTACTACACGACTATAAAACAGATGGCGATGCATAAATGTTAGTCGATTCCATTGATTTGGCGACAGGTGCCAATCAAAGTGCTGTCGCTTTGATGACGGCGGAAACGCAGACTTTAACATGCTTCATTATGCTTCCTCATTATCTGGAGTGAAGCACGCCAGAAACGTTCGACAAATGGACCTCTCGCCTCTACAACAGCTTCAAATTAATCCAAATCAATAATTCTCTCTCCAACCTTAAAGAGAACAATGATCAAAACAGGGACTCGCAGCACTCCAGAGGACATTTTCTTTAGCTTGGCAAGAAATTGGCCTTAAATTGAATTTGGAAAATCAGCATGGCTAAAAAAAAAAGAAAAAAAAAAAAATCTTTACTAAGCAAATGAGCGAACATTGTCTTTTGGTATCTGAAGTCAGCAGGGAGAGGAGAGGTGTCCAACCCTGATTGGAAGCTCTATTGCCAACAAAACAATTCAATTGAAGTACACAGATTGGTTATTTGTCTCAATCGTCCAAATAATTCCTGCTACATTCATTCTAATTAACTTCAATTGAACTGGTTGTGTTCGAGGAAGCAATGGAAACACTGGTCAGCGCACAAAAGAAAACTGATTTGATTACTTTGCCATGAATTATATTCAAGTGTTTTTTTTAAAACACTCCGTGGAGTAAAAAAATTACTTTGAAACGTTTGAGCCATTATGTTATCTGTGAAGATCAGGAAGATATTCCTTAAAGGCTGCATTCAAGAGGCTTTGTGCAAAACACAGCAGAGGACATTTGTCCTTCTCTTTCATCTCAGAAGTGTGTTATGGTCAAACGCTTATAGAATATGACATCCACAGCTCTGATGGGTTGTAAAAGAAAATGCACAGACTGTAGTTGAAAACAAACAAATGTGTATTTCATTTAAAGAAACATACAAACGTTGGCCTTGATCTTCACATGAAAACATTCTTTACAAACTAATAATTATTTTTCAAATAAGTCTATTTCAGTCAACAATATGTCCACAAAACAAAACAATACGGGACAGAGTAAGGCTCGCTGTTTCCCCGTTTCCTGTCTTTGTATTTAGATACGTTAGCCAGCAGCATGCCGTAGTTTCATGTTTTATATTTACCTCAGAGCAGCAGAGCCATAACCATCTTCTCATCTAACTGTCACCAAGAAAGGATTTCCCAAAATGTCAAACTTTTCCTTTAAATCTTTGTCCGACTAACAGGATATTTGAGTTATGATTGGATTCTTTGTTAAATAAAACAATACCTGAATTAACATGGAAAAATAGGACAAGTCCTCACATCTAAGTGTGGGTTCAGAATTGTTTGCCTTATCATTTCATCCACTACTACCCAATTAAATTGTTAAAGTTTAGACTTATTGTTTCACCACTACATAGACACTTAAACTGTATACACCAGCGATTTCTTTCCCCAAAGAGAAGTCTTAGTACACGCCCATCACTCATGTGTTTTATCTCGGACAAAAACATCTCGACATCCACAGGACCCGGTCCTTCAGGATGGGTCAGGAATGTATTCCGTCTTTAGCGCCACATCTCGACTCATTGCCGCCTGTCTGCTTTACAAAGCTTGGACTGACACTTACGTTCCTCTATTGCAGAATTTCTAGTCGAAGTTGTCAGGAGTTTTTGACAAATTGCCTCATAACCAGCCAGTCAAAACGCAGCTGTTGTCATAGCTGTTCGGCATCAGCATGAATGGCAGCAAAGGAGCATTTTCTAATGCTCGGAAATGTCCACAGACACACTGCCATGATGTATTAAAATCACTCCCTGCACCATTGTCATGTGTTCACAAGGTTCAGAATACAACAATCTGTGTGTACGTGTGTGTGTGTGTGTGTGTATGCATAATGCTGGGGTCATAGTTCAAAGTGATACCAGGGCTCGTAGAAAAACAAATAAGTGGGGCATTCCGTCAGAAATCAATCACTTTCTGACTTGTGTTCGAACATCAATGAGGAGAGAAGATACGTGTCTTCAGTGGGCTTTGGTGGGCTTCCAACATGGGTCAACTTTGTCTCCTGAATGGTTGGTCATTCTTGTTAATCAAACCACGTTCCAACACTCTCATTTAGGTTAACGTCCGTTGAAAGGAGTGAGGTAAGAAAGGGATTGATTTCTGACTGAATGCCCCGGGTCTTATCACTCTATAGCTGGAAATGACTTTTCATAAAAGTAAATTATGTTCAAATGACAATTAAATGACTAAATATAGTTATATGATTATATTTTAATTAGTTATATTTAATATAGTGTTATAAGGTGGTAATCTCTCTCCAAAATGTGTCTCTCATAATTTAAACATCTGAATTACATCCAGAAGGAAATAAAGTGGAGCGGACACACTGTTACACTTTCTGGTAAAGAAATAATTATTCCAATACAATTATGTTATTATTATAAGAGTATTTCAATATAATATTGATTGTGGTTCCCCACACATTGAATACATTCATTGAGCTTTAGAGGGTAAGAACTAGATGCCTTCGCAATGCCAGTGCAAGCATTGTTCTTGCTAATTAGCACATTTTCCAGCATAATGTCCTCTAAGTAGGTTATTTACAAACCCATTGACGGTCATTACTTTACCAGCTAAATGAAGTGCAGATTGTATAAGGCGAGAAGGTGATTTAAACAGATTCACTGCGGATAACTTTCAGGCCATTAATACATTTTCTAAGTGGAGAAAGTAGGTCATATAATCAAATAGAGCAGAAAGTTAAGATCAGCAAATAAGGTTTGACTTAAAGGAACAGTGTGTAGCATTTAGGGAGATATTATATTCTACATGTGAGCTTTTTACTGAAAAGAATATATTCTGTCCACGCATGTTTTTGTGTCGGCTCCAGTAGTTCTCCTACACACTTGGCACACAGGAGAGGTTTCAGTTGGTTGCAGTCGCCAAATCCTACACACTGCGCCTTTAAGAAGAACTTAAAGTGCCGACAATATGCATTGTTATACTTAAGTACACAGTTGCCAACAAAATGTCCCTGAACGGTCAATAGGCCAATCTGATTCACGTGATTAACTTTAAGTCCCCTTTTATATATGAAATTAAGTATTAAGTTAAAATCAAAACTATTAAAATAAAACATGCTTTCTTAAAAAAAAGCAAAACTTCCCACACTAAACCTTCCCTGTATATTGACAGTCAACCAAATGATTACCACTCTTCTAAGAAGGGAACTCAGTTAGCGACAACACAATCTACTTCAAAGACATTACACATCCATTTCACGACATGATTAACGGCGGAGGAACACAGTCCAGTGCTGACACAAGGAATGGACGACGTCACATCGTGGCAGTGTAGGATATCAACTCCTTAAAAACCCTCATTGATTTGTAATATATCAATCGCATGTTGGCTATAGACCAAGAAAGACAAGTTATTGATTTGCAGTGGAAAGAAGGATGGCAATTACTCGCTTAGCAAAGACCCACTGAGGCCTCAGAGAATTGTTCAAAGTTAATTCAACATGTAAAATGATACGAGTTACTAGAATTACCAGTTTTTCCTCCGCTGCCGCTGATAATTTGACCCTGGGGACTGATAATGCATCTATTCATCACTCTGCAAGTGACTTACTGTACTTTGTATGGTCGTTGTTATTCGTATGATTATAATGAATCCGTTTTCAGTAAAACTAAAGAATGATTAGTCTCAGCGGTGTGAAAGTTTGAAAGTGAAAACAAAGTAAGGTAAAAGGAATAACCACACAACTGAAAGGGAGAGAAGCGTTTCATTTATCTGTTCTAGAAAGATATTTAAATTGGATGTACTTTTCCAATTATTTGATAACAATCCCTTGTCAAAAAGTCTTTCGACAATTCTTAAAATCCTTTAGGAATCAAATAGGAATTTATCTTATTTTGGAACCAATCCTCTCAGATTCATTGCCCAAAGAGAGATCTTTGGGCCAAATTCTCCTCTGCTCTAAATTCGTTTTTTGGCACTCCGAGGGTTCAAGAGTAATTTTGAGATAACTTCCCATATTAATAAAAGACATGATGACATAAGACCTAAGAAGCAATTATTTACTCATTAAATGGGTTAGCAGGTTGGCCTAAAGCTGCAAAGGCTAATTAATAAGGTAGTTGGCTCAATCCCTAACGGGAGGCTGTATTCCCTCTGTGAGAAGCGACCGAGGGCTTCCACGAGTTACTTCTTTAGGAAACAAAAAACACTGATACAAAGTCAGACGAAGGCCCTTGACCCCAAACTCATCGAGTAATAACGTCTTAAGTTTCCCCAAAAACAAAAAGGATTACATGGAGGACCACAGAGAGGTGAAGGCTGATGTCAGACGGACATGTTGGAAAGTAATACTACTGCGGACGGTCGACGAGCATTATGTATTTATATCTTCAACTCGTTTAGAACTCTTATGTCATCTTCCTAAACAATGTTTCAATATTGAGAAAGCGC
This sequence comes from Leptoclinus maculatus, assembly GCA_032191485.1. Taxonomy (NCBI): domain Eukaryota; kingdom Metazoa; phylum Chordata; class Actinopteri; order Perciformes; family Stichaeidae; genus Leptoclinus; species Leptoclinus maculatus. Next base: position 4,107,751 of record JAVDOI010000011.1, on the reverse strand, counting down.
AGAGTGGTGTCGTGCTTCAATACAAGTCCATCACAATTACACACAACAACCCTCTAACATACCATAATGGTTCGGTCCTCAAACGTTTGCAGCTACTTTTCCCTTCATCAGGGTTGTTATTAAAAGGCGGAGCATTGTATTTTTTTTCAGAGTTGTATGACTACGTTCAATTGAAATATGAAAAGACCAAAACCAATAAGCGATCGATCCGTCTGTGTATCCGAACTCTGTATGCAGCCGATTCCTCTGTGCCATAAAGCGTTCAACAGAAACACATTAATAACCCCGGGCTGATTGAGTGATGCGTTTCTTCAATACCATGACCACTTTATGTTCAGACAATCCCACAATCACTAGCCTTCTGCCTTTTATGCTCACTAGTGCAGCAAACGTCCCCAACAAATGCCCTATTTACTCCTGTTTGATTAACGTTTGTTCAACACTATGAAGCCCAGCTGTTGTAGAAAATGATTTAGCCTACTTTAAAAGAAAATTGAAGTGTATATTTGTGACCCGTTTTACGACTTCAGTAAAGTAATTAATTAATAACCGTAATTCTACATCTCTGTACCTCACCTTTACTGTAAACGCACGCCCATCTCATTCTATACAGCCAAATAATCTTCATTAGAATGCAACTTGTATTTCATGTCATAGCACATCATATCTATTTGTGGTCCTATTTTCAGGTACCTGTCAACTCATATTTGGAGTTCTGCATGCATCTAGAAAGCAGATACAAAATAGTTCCTCTAAGTACATGAGCAAAAACAACAACAACATTTTAATTCACCTATTTAAAAGAATGTCGGGCTGTTGGACTGAGGGAATGAGGACATTTAAGTCAAAAGTCGTTGCTGGGATCTAGTATTCTAGATTGCAGTTTTCACAAATGAACACATCTGCATAGGTTTTCTGCAACAGAAAGAAAAAGTTCTCGATATAGCTCCGCCACTCGAATGGCCCTACAGTAGCCGAGCTTGAGAGCAAATTACATGTCTGCCAGGAATACAATGTCAGAAATAATTTAATCCCTACCATCAATCACAGTGGCTTGGCAGGAAAAACTGGAAAGGCCCCACCATCACAATGTTCCTCAGCAACATCAGGGAGTTAAAAGAATGAAAGAAAAAAAAAAGAAAAACAGTTAATCAGTCACTCTATCAAACATCTGAATCCCACCTCAGCATGCCGAGGTTATACTCCTCCCCAGACACTTGTGTGTGTCTTATCGGGACTTCTCAGGCAGCAGGGAATAGAGAGCGGAGAAAAAAAAGAAAGGGCAGGAGTGCCACTGCCAATGCTGGGAAAAGTGCCTCTTCTTGCTCTCTTATGCGTGAAGAGGAATGTAAATCTCCGGAGTAATACCTATGGGTTTTGTGATACATTTACCAAGACGTTTTTCTCCTCTAAAGACATCTCAAACCCCTCTAAAACATATTTCCAAGATGTTTAGGGATCAGGTTTTTGCAGTACTTGAAGCTAGTGTACTGGAAGAATCCTGCAGTTCCCCATGTGGGGCAGCACTGTATTTTCAGGAGAATAGTCCAACATCCTTTTTCTTTATATTATTAAATGCTGTTATCCTGGCTTTACAATTATTCAAACAACTCAGACACATCAGCAGGCCGTCAACCTTAGCCACTTGGAAATCTGATTGAAATAATCTATTGTTGCCTCAGTGTGAGCCGCGAATTCAATTTACAATCACGCGAGAGTCATGCGAGTGCAAGACTGCAGCTTTATCATTAGACACACTGTGTCATAAGTAGAATAGCCGAACAGCACTGTGTAGTTAATGCTTCAGCCCCATCCCCTGGATCAGAGGCACAATTACATTGTGATTGACTTCGCTGAATCACTAAAGCTACTGATGAGCACTGTTCTGTCACTTCCCTATGTCTAAACGGCGCCTTCCCCTCCCAGCAGAGTGACTTTAATGGACCCGCAGTGTGTGGAGTGCATCTAAATCCTCTACCGAGGCGTTTGGATTTATCAGTTGTGACAACAAAAAGCAGAGCAGTGACGAGTGAAGAGCAGCACAGAAAATGCACGTAATAGAATTAAGGAGCCTTGCTCCAGGTGTAACTTCGCAAGGGACCTTTAATGTATTTCTTTAAATGAATCCCAAAGTACAATTTCTCATTGGTGTGCGTGAGGGCCTTCTTTGTTAAACTTCATTTAAATTGATTCCCGAGGAGAGGAATGTCCTTTAAGTGGAAAAAAACCCCCAAAAGATTAAAATAAGAGTAATACTTCATTTCCTGTTGCCACTTTTCCTATATTGGGCCAACAAGCTACAACTTATTACTTCATTTATCATAAAACTGCAGCATACAGAGGAGCACATTATACCTTAGTACTAGAGAGTACAGTGAAAGAAGGGCGTACACAGTGAGCAGGGCTAAATAATAGATTTTCTTTTATTGTCTCAAGATAAATGTTGCTTACATTAAAAAGGAATTGCAATATATTGAATGGTAACCCCTGTATCGTGATACGTATCGTGTCGCCAAATTCTTGCAAATACCAAAGTCCAAATATTGACGACGACACAATGCTGAAAAAAAAAAAAATCTATCAGGCAACAAGAACACTGTATAGTGTAAAAAAAAGGAAGAGCTCCAAAGGTTTGCAGCTCGGGGAATATTAGCATAGCGCATAAAAGCTTTAAAGTATTTCTATGCCACCATTATCTTAAAACCAAACTTGAAAGCAGATATAGCAGAGCACACTGTGCCCCGCTGCACACACACACACAGAAACATGCTCTTTATTCATTTCACTTTTGCTGGAGAAAAGAGAATATACAGCAGGTTGAAAATGCCTCCCAAGAATTCATCCACCCACAAACAGGGTTTGTATCATTAACATTGTAAAGCACACTCTGGTAAACGTGCGTATTTCTCCCCCTGGAGCTGCACGCACAGTGTAGATGACATCTCGCTGGGCAGCGTCTCCCTGTTAGTTAGAAGTCTGACTGTTAGTTAGAAGTGCATGCATGGATTTATCTTTAATCCGGCACGTCTGACAGTCTGTTCAGCACGCTTCAACTAAATGGAAAAAGCAAACACTGGATGGCCTCAAATCCTAGTTTGCAGACGACTCAAACATTCCATCACAAATAGTACAGCTGTATCTAAGCTCCTGAAGCCTCCGTCGATGGCTGACTGACTATGCAGATTTGCTAACATGATCTCCAGAGTTGACATCGACTGGATGTTTCAAAAACATCGTATGGTTTGTACAATGGATTGACTCAAATGAGGAATTGTTACTGAATGACTGACATTCTAACATGATGTGCGTAGTATACAAGAGTCTGTATAGGACAGTGTTGACAAGAGTGATTTTACATACAGTGATATGCAATGTAGGCGTTTGTGTGACTTATCTCAGAGCTGCCTGAAAACATGAGCATGATGAGAAGAGAGCCCCTGTACTAAAACTAGCCAGGGTATTTTTGCAGTTCAAAATACTGTTAATCATTTCCTCTTAAGTTAACCTATTTTGTAAAAAAAACTTTATTTTATTGTCATTCGGTTTGTTTAAACATGCAACAATGGCAGGAAAACCAGTTATTTACCAAATGAGTGTGTATGTATGTATGTATGTATGTATGTATGTATGTATGTATGTATGTATGTATGTAACAACAATGCACACCGTCAGTATCCAAAAGAAAGCAAGAACAGCAGCAGCCATCATCCCGCTTAAAGCACTCTCCATTCGGGTGAAATACCAAGTCCTGTAATCATTAAGCCTCTCAATGTTTGGTTTATTGTAAGTTGTATGTTATGTATTGAACCAAAATGTATGAATATATCATATCAGTTGTACAGCCATACCTTGAAACCAAAGGGAAGGTTTGGAACACAAGGAAGGATGAATGTCAGCATTATAAAATATGGTAGATGGTAAATCACCATATTCTCATATTAATCTCATATTAATGAAAATATTAATATAAGCACTAATATAACCATTTATTGTTTCACCACATTGTTACCAACATATTACTAGTAGTTTTGTCTTGTTGTAATCTTTTAATGCATTTTCCCATTATTGGCCTTTGCTTTCGGCCCCTTATTACCTTATTAGATACATTTCAGTCACATATTACCCAGATATAGCCATTGTTAATACCAAGCAATTTCCTAGTTATTACTTTGGTAATTATACATGGTATTATTTAATTATTTATTATCAAACTATTACCCCACTATTTCCACGTTGTCACTGAGCTGTAATGTAAAGTGCTACAAAATGAATTCAATGTTGATACACTTATATAAACAACATTCTCATTAACAAAAATGACAAAGCTTTTAAGTGACAAGTGACTCAAACAAAGCACAGTTAGCCAATAAACGTGTGAGAGAAGGTGTGTAAAATATATTAGCAATTAGCTAGGTAATTGGGATTCCTTGGCTATGCTTTAAAAAAGGGAAATATGTGGACAATTCTTCCAGTATTTTTTTTGTGACTTCATGAAAAGTACTTTTCAGGTGGGAGTACTTTATGAACTGATGTTGTTTGATGGATCTGGGTTACGTTTTCTCTGAGGACAGATCTGTTCTGCGGAATACTTCGTCCAGTGCCAGCCATCAACTGAGATTTTGTTCTTGTTCTTGTGGCTGACAGCTGGTATCGCAGCTTACCTAGTTGGCATTTTACCCCATTTATTGCCTTTGAAAGTCGACTGATATTTGAACAGACCTGTCAATGGTGCCATCTGAACTTTTCCCTTTGCAACTTTGTTACAAAGACAGGTCTCTGGACAAACCGGTAAACCATCTGTTTCGGAAACCATGGAAAAAACTTACAAAAAAGAGATAATTGACTTTGCTGGCATTCAAGATAAAGTAGAAACACTCTTGGGATGGCAGTGGATTTTTTTTGTGTTCTGTCTTCCTTTTCTGTGTTCATAGGATTAATTGAAAAATGCTGATTTGCTAAATTGTGTAAACACTTGACAAAAAAAATGCCGGGATGGAATTCCCTCAACTAAACGCATTAATTAACTGTTCGTCCTCAGCATCTACAACATCAGCAGGCCCAAGAAGATAAAGTTTAATATCAAGATGAATAACACAATTTAGCAGATTCTTAAGCTGACATTGGGGGCCCAACTTGTTAACAATGAAACAGAAAGAATTGTTGAAAAACTAAATTTCAATTTATACATAAACACCATTTATTTTGACAAACCAACCTATCTACAATATCTCCCTGGGCTTAAACATGGCCCAAGAACCAAGATAACCCTCTTCTCTTGGCAGTAAGATGCATAAAGTTAAAATATTAAGTCAATGAGACAACCCAGGAGAAACAGTGTTGCTATTGGATTCATTAGGAACAATATCCGTGCAGGGCACTTAGAGTATGATTAAGGTAAGGTTAGGCAACTAGAAATATTCACGGTCAATGGTTGGGTTTGGTTAGCTGATCGTGTTATAGAACCGTTTGCCACTCCAACTTCTACCTCCAACTACGTTTTATCTTTAACCACACACGCAACAGCACCGTAGATTTGGGGTAAAAATTCCAGTGACAACAATGTCTGTTGCTACATATTGTTAGCAGCTTAATTTCTGTGCAATGTTGCCAATACATGCGTTAAATATTATTCAGAGCACAGCCAGACTAATAAATTGGATGGAACCAAACGTATCGTCCGGTTTTAGCTCGTTATATCGTACTGATGCGAGTGTCGAAGTCGACTGCTAGTTAACGAGAAGCTGCAGTACAAAAATTCCTAAGGTATGTTTTTAGTCATATAGAAAGTGTCTGAATAGGTTGAAAATCCAGTATCACCTAAGCTATAATTTAAATCCCCTACTGTACATTGCAACAACAGTCCGTCAGGAAGAGGACACTGTCCACCAGGTAATATACACAGTGGTGTTGTGGTTTGGATACCCACACATCTTTTGAGATGCCATTGCACTCACCTGTATCGGCATTGCCCTCCGAGACTGCTATGAAGGACATTATGAAACAACTTGAAAGGACATCGGTGACTGATGAAGTTATTATTAAAAAGCTACTCTTTTCACAGCTGTTCTTTATTAATTTCGATCAATAACACTGGTGAAAGTAATAATACTCTCTCTCTCTCTCTCATCCATTTTCTCTCCGTCAGCCAACCCTGTCAAGACCACACTAGGACTTCCCATTGTTTAAGGAAAAACCAATGAATAAAATATAAGTGAAAATTGTATTTTTCATATGAATAATGTAAAAGAGGGCACGCTGTTGGCGTCCACGTCTCAAGGTTAGACTACATTGTTAGTTCCCTCCGCCTGGCCTACGCTTTGTTCTTGTTTGGCAAGAAATGAGAGGATCCAATTCTATCAAGTTTTCTGTTCTGAGGGACATCTTATTCCAGGAACTTAAAAAGAAAATTCCAGACCCAGCAGGAGGTATGTAGTGTCAAGGCAGTGCCATATGGTATGACTCGGAGAGTATGCCAAAACTTTTCACCACGACCCGTTTCCTTCACTCCGTCACGATCAACTGCTTCTTACCAGGAGGTAAATTGAAGGAGATGAAGAAAGGACTGATGGAACATTGATTTATATGCTCAAATTATTAAAAGATGACACTTAACTGATGACTGTGCGCCCAAAACTGCTCTCCAAGGAAATTTAGTTTGATATGCGACTTGTAATCAAAATCCAAACCGTTAAATCTAAAGGTTTGCATTCATCATTGGTTCGCTCGTTGATAGGCCAATAAGATCTACATTGGGGCAGCAGGTACGAGTGCGTTAGACGGTCCATGCAATTTTATTTTTATGAACAGAACCCAGCAGGGAAAACAAGGAGTGGAGCACACTTTTTCACAGGACTCGCGTATGCCACATGCACAGGGAAAAAAAAAGAACATCTGTGAGCCCGTTAGACTTTTCTGGGCTTCTGTATCGATTGTCTGCTCCCTTATTTATAGCATACAGACAAATAAAGTAATCAATCATGATACATTTGGGCTACAGTATATTCCATTACAAAAGGGGTTATCTTCTGTTTCCTGCAGTCAGAACTTACATTTCTTATTTTGACACTATGTCTGAGGCTAATCAAAAACTTTTACTAAGTCACAGTAAAGTTACTTTGTGGACTTTGAGGTTATTCTTGTCATTGATATATCGCATTATATGTGCTCCTGCAAGTCTTTTTTTAATCTCATCGACATCTATTTTTTTAATCAATATCATCATCATTATCCCGATTAACCAATGGTACACTCCCTGTTCATTTGAGAGCAACTGCCTGGTAATCAACTTTTTACTTTACGAGTTGATGAGGACCGCTGCCTGAATGTCCAATTAGTTTTGGTCTCTTGTTCTCATTTTGGAAAGAGGTGCAGGCTCAGACTGGACTTTTAATCTTCTGAGAGACCAACCTTTGTGGAGAACATCCTTTGAAAGAACCAGCCTCTGAATTGAGACACAGTGAGACACAGCTACACTATTTGGACTTTCAGCTTTCATCAGTTTTTGATGTACACTGTTAACATAAGATCAGTCAGACACATCAAGCAACTGCCTGATTATTCTGGCTGTACAGTAATGCTCTGCTCTTTATGAAAACTTCACATAACCCAAGCAGCAAAGATCCACTCTTTTTTGCGATGTAGCTCAGTGATCGTGCATACTTCTTCTTTAAATAAACATGCGGCAAGATACAAATAGTGTCTTCATACAAGTGAAATGTGCTGTAACTAAATGGAGATGCATGCTGCTCTCACCTACCTGTACAATAAAGTAATATCTTGAGCAAACATATGTTCTAATGCTTATAGCTAAATATAAAGTGCGCGGAGAAAAATGTAAAGATGACTAGTTATAGTGTGACAATAGCCATATTTTCCATGAAGCCAAAATGACACAGTATTAATGCAAGCCCTCAAACAAACCCCAAAATAATATCAACTATATGAGGCATAACTATGCCCTAGAACAAATTATTAACTAGCTATTGATTAGAGTAATCAATAGCATGAAGGCATAACACGTGTTCCAAACAGAGAGCAAATAAAATAGCCCGGATGCTCAATCAGTACCTTTGATGTACCTGTACAGTAGATGCAGCAGCTTGATATAAAAGCAGGCAGCAGGTGCTAGGACATCTAAGCACATGCAGGACAGCCATAAAGACCCTGCGACAAATTCATGCCTCTCTGACAAACTGAATTGTTGTAAAAGCACACTGATGCTGGACAGAGAAACAGTCAGCAACAAGGGCAGCTTAGTCAGCTTGCTGACATTTGCCAAGCACAAAACAGACTGTCCTGAGCCAAGACCTCTACTAAAAGCACAAGCAGGAACATCAGCTAGCTGCAAATGCTTACCTTGGTTTCCCGGCATCTCCGCAGTGAATGAATCCCCTGAGAAAAGTCACCACGATCCCAAGCTGCCAACAGCGCAGTCGGGTGGTTTCAGCTGAAGTGGTCTGAGCACTCTGGTGTGAATGAGGGCAAACGGTGAACTCTGGCAGGTTACAAAGGCCATCCTGCAGACCTGTATGAATTACTGGAAGCAAGTTCAAAAAGAGCTGCCCAGTCAACCCACTCAGTTTAGGTGCAATGCTCATTAAAATTCTTCACTGGAAGGAGTTGAATATGAAAAGAATACAAAGTCACCGGGGGGGAGAAAAAGTGAATGTCAGTCACTTAAAGCAAAACTTACCCTAATAAGGGTAAAGGTGACTTCCATTCATGTCAGCCGGTCCTTTCTGACAGCAGACCTTTTGACTTGAAGGTTTTAGTTAATAGTTCCTTTAAGCCATAGGAAGGAGCCAGCATGCACAACAGCAGGGACCTGCAAACGGCACACCTGAAAGGAATGCACGCCTCGATGATATTACTTATTACACTTGTGCTATTATTTCTGCTGTGATGTGTCAAAATGGCTGCTGTTAAAATCTAACACGACTACCCCATCACCTGCCCATCTACTGATCAGTGCTGCCAACGGTGGCGATACCGCAACAGCATATTGCCCTGCAATCTGCAAAACAGCTATTATGCAAACATGCTGACATTTAGCATGATGGTGGACATCAGCCTGCCGACATAGCTAAACGTTTTGAGGGAGTAATGTTTGATTCCAACACATTTTCTGTCTAATTAGCATGGCTAGCCTAGATTTTATATTGCATAACATTGCCAGCCACTTGACAGCATTATTTCCCTTAACTGTAAATATCACACAGAATAATTAAGTACCTTCTGTATTATTCAGAATGTTTTCCCTAGTATATACTTATTTTCCCACAATTATTCTTTTAAAAATGTGCACAAAGGCAAAGAAGTGTTGACTTCTGGTTAAGGCAACTGCTGCATTGGTTGAATATATATATAAAGGATGTTATATGTAGGCTACCTATGGAAGCCCATTCCCACCAGCAAAAAAAAAAAAAAAAGATCACTAAAAAATTTTTTTTAAAAAATAAGATCCCAAAAAAAAAAAATAGTAACTTAAAAAAAAAAAAAAAAAAAAAAAACACCCACAAAATAAATAATAATAATTCTAATATATATATATTTTTTTATTTTACTTTTTTTCCACCAGCAAAAAAAAAATAAAAAACTTTTGGTGCATCCATCTGTAACCATAACACTGACCAGATTTTTCCAGTTGCTATAGAAAGTCGAGATTATGAGATACTTTAACACAACAATCATAGATATGGAAGCCCATTCCCGCCAGCAAAAAAAAGAAAAAATAAGATCACCAAAAAAAAAAAAAAAAATTAATTCACAAAAAAAAATTCATTCACAAAAAAAAATTATATATATATATATATATATTACTTTTTCTCTGTCAGCAAAAAAGAAAAAAAAAAAAGATGTTTCCAGTTGCTGTTTATTGGTCGCCACCTCAGCCACATTGGTTTCATTCTTTATACTCCAGAGCTGCTTCTTGCTTAACATTCTATTCAAGGGTGCGTTTGCTCAGTACAATCCATGTGAAACATCATCTGTATTTCATGTGTTGTAAAGCCACGTTTTAAAGAAGTCTTCAATGTACTCACAATCAATGTATATGTCAAATGTAGAGTAACCTATGAAGAGCTGCTTCTATGACTGTTGTGTTAAAGTATCTCATAATTTCGACTTTCTATAGCAACTGGAAAAATCTGGTCAGTGTTATGGTTACAGATGGATGCACCAAAAGTTTTTTTCTTTTTTTCGGTTTTTTTTGCTGGTGGAAAAAAAGTAAAATAAAATAAAATTAAAATTATTAGAATTATTATTCTAATAATAATGGATTTTTTTTGTGAATTACATTTTTTTTTTTTTTTTTAAGTTACTATTTTTTTTTTAATTTTTTTTGTGATCTCATTTTTTTTTTGTGAATTACATTTTTCTTTTTCTTTTTTAAGTTACTATTTTTTTTTTTTGTGATCTTATTTTTTTTTTTCCTTCCAGGAATGGGCTTCCATACATATAAGCAGCTATGACATATGAATGGATTGTGAGTACATTGAAGACTTCTTTAAAACGTGGCTTTACAACACATGAAATACAGATGATGTTTCACATGGATTGTACTGAGCAAACGCACCCTTGAATAGAATGTTAAGCAAGAAGCAGCTCTGGAGTATAAAGAATGAAACCAATGTGGCTGAGGTGGCGACCAATAAACAGCAACTGGAAACATCTTTTTTTTTTTCTTTTTTGCTGACAGAGAAAAAGTAAAAAAAAGAAAATATATATATATATATATATTTTTTTTTTTTTGTGAATTAATTTCTTTTTTTTGTGAATCAATTATATCTTTTTTTTTTTTGTGAATTACATTTATTTTTTTGTGATCTTTTTTTGCCTACAGAAATGGGCTTCCACAGCTACCTGAGCCACAGCTCCGAAGTATTTGTACTGCCCCTTTAAGGAAGAAGCCGCCCACTAAACACGTGACACAACAAGGAAGCAGAAACAGCACCTTTTGTAGGAAGTTTAAATGCAACGTTACATTAAACCAAAGTGTAGCGAACTCTCTCTTGAAACATTATCACATGTAACAAGCTGCTCTGCCTGACAGTCTGCTGGGATATTACACACTGACGGTGGCGTGAACAAAGAGCAATGACAAAGAAATAACCGTCAACAGTTCTCTGTGCATGCAGCCGTTTGTCAGGGCAACATGTTTGCGTCGCTCCTGATTCCTACTTTAACGCTACTGTTTCCAGCTGGACTTTCCTCGCTACCTCTCGTTATCAACACGTGGCCATTCAAGAATGCAACGGCTGCAGGTAAAGTTGGGCCGTTACAGTCAGTCACGTGACTGCGTGTTTATACGGAACTGTTTCAAAAGGTTCATTCCGTCCAGAGTTGCCAAAATCTGCAGAGAAACCTACATAATGCCACCCAAAATAAAGGCTTTATTTATTTTATATAAATGTGTGTACGTCACGGTTGTTATTATGATTTTAATCGTTTTGAACATCAAAGCATTGCTTCTGTATGTCTCTGGGCGTTAAAAAGAATCACTGGACAGATCAGTTACAGGAAATTCTGCAATAAAGGCTCCTGTGCTTTAATGTTTGCAGCACTTAATCTGCAATATATTATACAGCAAATATACTGTACCGTGTATTCTATACTTTCAATTTCATTATGAAGATGAAAACAGTCGTTTGGTCACCTGATAAATATATATATATTTTTTTTTATGCGGGGAAAATTCTCCTAATGCTGGTTATTGAGCCCCACAGTCTAAAAATAAATAACATGTTCAAGCCGGTTCTCATGAATTTAGCAGATAAGCCATTAGAAGCCATGACATCTGAGGATACCATGTGCCCTCCTGTTGATGTGTCTGATATGATTTGTTGTTATTCTGGGTCATCCTCGGCCTTGTGTTTTGTGACATGCGTCTACTTTGAATTGTTAAGTAACATCTAATGTCTAACAGTCTTGTTGCAGAGCAGGAGCGGTTGTGTTATGAATTAATTTAGCAGCAAATGGTCATAGCTGTCATTTTGCTATTAGATGACTCATCATAGCCCAACAAATGTTGTTGTTATCTAAGTGAATTAATTGTTTCCATTTCATTCCTGATTAGAGTTCTGATTACATATTCACAGCTGAAACCATTAGTCGATGGATAGAAAATTAATCAGCAACTATTATAATCCACCGATTAGTTGTTTCTGTCATTTATCAATGAAATATATCAGCTTGTCGCTGTCTTATCTCCTTAGGTTTTGGACTGTTGGTCGAAGAAAAAACCCAAACATTTAAGACATCCTTTTGGGTTTTAGTAGTGAAAGATGTTTTTTCATTATTTCTGTCATCTTATAGGCCAAGAAGACAGAGAGTGAGATGTGCAAACCCTGGCAAGCACCATAACCAATATTTCCAGATTTGCCCCTCACGCTATTATAAAGTGCTTCTTTTCCAGTAAAACAGCTTAACCCTTAAGTATGTAGGACCATCAGAGATGGGGAAGGTTAATATGAAATGGGCAGAACCTCACTTGGCTCCAATTGCCAGGGTCGGCCCTGCCTGTTTGATTTCGTACAGGATGATACATCGGACATGTTCAAATTGAAACTCAAAATATTGTGATTTATCTGTCAAGTGGACTTCAACCAGCCGCACAGCTCAGCACGAAAAAAAAGAAATGATAGAAATGGTGCTCGAAACATCTCAAGCGGCATCATCAAAACCTGCGGGTGATTAAAGTTCCCTCAAAAAAAATCTCACCATTTGATAGATGGATAGCCTTTAATTTATCAGATGTGCATCGCCTATTTTCCCCCGAGGTGGGTGTGAAAATGAAAAATGCTATCTGTTCCGTGGGTAGATATTTAAAAGTGTAGTCTGTGAAGCCCCCATTGATCCGCCCATGCAGATCTCTTTTCCTTAGGGGGCTTACAGAAGCAGCTGAGAATAGCAGGGCTAATCTCCTCTTCCATTCGGCTGCGTTCTCTGAGTGTAAAGGACTGTAATGCTGAGTTTGATATGTTAAAGAAAAAAGAATTATATCCTGAGACAAGAGCACTTACCAAAGACATAATTTATAGATGGATGACTCATAAGTGATAAGAGGAGGAATTGGTGGTGGTGGTGGCATCCCGCTGAAACACAGTGTGAAGGTCTGAGAATTTAGTGGCAAGCTGGTGACAGTGCTGCCAGTTGGTATTTTGATCCCCCATGAGCACTTGGGGGATCAGTGACCAAATGCTTGTCAGCTCACATTTCATTTATTAGGAATCCATCGTACTGGTCATCTCATGCGTCATCTTTATATATATATATATATATATATATATATATATATATATATATTTATACACACAATTTAGTACATTCCTGTTAACATTCAGCCTATTTGTTTGCAATAATGGTCTACCACTAATTTATGTCTTAGCGTCTCATTTTTTTTTTTTACTTGCGTGATTTCCTTTATACGCATATTTAATTAGCATTGTTGGAGGCAACTTGAGACCCGGTATTTGACGACTGCTTCTGTAATCGTTGGGTATTTGATCCTAAATAACTTGAAACATCTGAACCTTTAACTCATCTGTGCAGATGTGTAAACTGGACAAATAGATTCATTGGATTTCAATATTTACCCTACATATTTAACATCATTTACAATCACAATCTCCAAGAAAGCACAGCTGAGTTGGGAGATTATTGTTGTTGACTATTTATAGGATGAGAAACCATTGCTTGTAAATAACATTTAACGCTCAACCGAAGCAATGTGTGGTTTGCTAAACGTGTTTTCTGGTATCGGATCATTTTACATTAGCTGTCAAAATTGCTATAAAACAAGATGTGAATTATACGGTAAAGTCTCAGAACAGGACGCAAACTTTCTTTTCCCAGCATGGTTTGTTTATAACTGACCTTATCTTACCTCTCCCAAGAAGAAGCTAGGCAGCAACAATGTTGCATTGGCCAGAATCCCAATCCACTGTAATATCATGTGACCGGTGAACAGTGTTGACTTCCTGTCCTTGTAGTTCACCGTGTACTGAATGTTTCACTGTGCTCTTGTTTCACACTGTAGCATGGAGTGCCCTGCAGTCCGGTGGCTCGGTGTTGGATGCAGTGGAGAAGGGCTGTGCCCGCTGCGAAATGGAACAGTGTGACGGCAGCGTGGGCTATGGCGGGAGCCCCGACGAGTCCGGAGAGACCACGCTGGATGCCTTGATCATGAACGGGTAAACCCACGGGCATGAACTGCGCCTTTTTAGTTGGAAGCGGAAAAAATAGGAAATGAGATGGTTAAGAATATTTGTAATGCAGATAAAGATGGGTAACATGTCAAATGTGTGTGTGGCTATTGGAACAGATGTTTGGTTTCCTATCCAGCTGCCATTTGTGCCACCTGAAAGCAGCTGTGTGAGACGGTACAAGCCCAGTTTTATCTCTGCAAATCTTCTGTTTATGCTTGAATCAATGCTGTTGTTTCCGAATTACATAAAACAAAAAAAACAAAAGAAACGTGAAATAGATTGAACATAAATTACCTATATTTAATTCAAAAAGGCCACTGCAATTATGCACCTGCAGCTGTCAGCGTATTGTGTTACTGTCACCATTTGTGCTGGTGCTATCTATCTGTTTTTAACATTTACGGCTGCTACTGGTTGACCTTTCCAGCCATCCTCCTCCTTTAATAAAGCACTAATTAAGATTCTCATTAGGATCCGAAAGCTTGCCAGTTATTACATTCTTACAAACATTTACACATTCAGGAGTTATCACGGGAGGCAAACGTCAGCTCGCGACGCCAGACAAAAAGGCAAGCGGCTTGTTATTACCATATGGAATGTTCCTTCTTCCATGTGGCAGGAAAAAAAAACCCACTTTTCTTTTTTGGTGACATAGTCATGAATACATTGTGGGGAGAGGATAGTCTCCCACACACTATCCAATATAAGCTGCATAAGAATCACCAGCAGACATATTGTACACTTTGACTGAGCAGAGGAATCGAAAAAAACACTTAAATGTGATCCAATGGAACACCCCTGCAATAAATATGAGCTCTGTAATAAATTCAAAAGTGTAACGTTCATTGTTTGATCTTGTGTTCTGGGAGACACTCGACTCTATGGCAACAAGGAGACTTTAGTTTGTTGAGGTGAATAAATATTAGAAGCACCTATATGATGCAATTCATTTCATCACCACAACAAGCTGCAGCCTCAGAGGTTATTCATCACCAGGCATTTCTAGTGAATTGCATCACACTATAAAGAGCTAATCTCAGCCACAACATGTAAAGAGTTAAAGATAATATGGAGAAAATGCACCAAAGTTCAGTGTTCCCAGAATATGTACCCTCGAGGTCTTAAGTGTAACGTGATGACTGCGTTCCCTTCCTCAATAAAACATTGGCAAAAGCTGATTTTTTTTTCTGAAGTTTGAAACCTGCATCAGAGCCACAGATCGGTGGCACAGTGTGACATCACTGGCAGGAACGCGGAGGCCATCGCGTCACTTGTTTCATCGTCGCACAAGACAAACGAAACGAGGACCCACTCTAAAAAAAACAAAAAACAGCTCCGTCACGCTTCGACAAGTAAACATTCCACAGCTCTTGTGTCCAGTAAACCAGTAGTGATGTCTATTTTCTGGCTATTCTTTGTGGCCAGGGATACAATGGAGGCGGGTGCGGTTGCAGACCTGAGAAGAATCAAGAACGCCATTGGAGTAGCGAGAGCTGTGATGGAGCACACTGACCACACACTGCTGGTGGGAGAGTCGGGTACGTGAGGGATCAATACCCACAAAAGTGAAAACAAACAAACAAACTAAATATGGTTCATGTTGGAAAGGATTTAGAAATCCAGTCACATGTGTAAAGATGCATGTGTATAAAATGAACTGACCAACAGAGATCTAACACACGTGTTTAAAAAGGAGACGCCTTGATTTTTGAATTTGCATACGTTTTTGAAGCACTTCAATAAGCTTTGCTCCATAGAACATCAGCAGGTAACGATGAATGCGTGGCCTTCAGCTTTTTTTTTTTTATTTCATGAGAACAGTAAAAGAATGGAGGAGCAGCTCATCTCTCTGCAAGTCATTTAAAGCAAACTTTTTATTTTGGAATTTTATTCCACTACCAAATAATACAACTCAAAAAAAAACCTCCCACATTTTTGTTCCCAGTGAGATTCAGTTCATTAAATCAAATATGCATCCTAACTTAATTCTCATAGGAACGGTAAGGTCACTGCTCAAAACCGTAGCGGATGTAGGACTTGTCTAAAATGAGATTAGATGGCCTCCAGCCCCTCTTTTGTTTTTCTTCTGACCCAAGGTCAGCGTGGACCAGAATGTGTAACTTGACCTGAACGTGGTGCTTCTCTCTTCACAGCGTCTGTGTTTGCTGAAAACATGGGCTTCATCGCAGAAGACCTGACTACCAACAAATCTGTGAATATTTTCTCCCAGTGGCTGAAGGGCAACTGCCAACCTAATTATCGAAAGGTGTGTGTGTGTGTGTGTGTGTGTGTGTGTATTAGAGAGTGTGTTTTTCCTCACTTGTATTGGCTACAGGCGCGCTGCTTCTAAAAGATTGATAATAAGCAGAAAAACTGACAGGCATACCAAAGAAGTTCATAAAAAAACTGTGGTGGAGGTGATGCCCTACAGCGATGGCTTGTTTCTGTTCTTTAAAACGAACCTGTTCACTTCCTCAATAATGCCCCAAAATCTCCAGTATCGGATTCCTTCTTGTTTTCTTTTCAGTCAGCCGTTATTGCTCCAGAGAGTGTGCAGTGCAGTGCCCTGTTGATCAAATGATCACCGTTTTTTCTCCACTCGGGGCGGTCCAGTTCAAGGACCTCCACTGAAGGCCACTGAGCTGCTTCACTACAAAACATAGGAGTTAAATGCTTCGTTGAAGGTCATCTCTCCAATGGTGGATGAAGAGAAAAAATCAAAGCGCTCCTCTACCACCCAACTGATCCTGCCAATAAATCGTTTTATCTTGGCGAGCACAGTGAAGTTAGCGAAATGTGTTAACAGATTTGGTTGAGAGGTGTACAAAAGCATGCAGCAGTGAATACTGACAAATAGTACAAGACACAGAACGGGTGAGAGTACTAAGTATTGGTCTCTGGCAGTCTCTTTGTTTTGGGTACAATTTGAGATTGTTGCTGAGGTCACAGGAGAACAACCGAACCTCCATTCTGTGAAACTAAAGAGAATGTTTTCAAGGGTTTTTACCGTCACCATCATGAAATGGAATATTTTAGACTTTGCTTTATGAATTATGCACGGGCTTTTTTTTTTTTTTATCAAGCCGACTAGTTGCTCCCAACTTTGGTTTATTAATGGCATGATGGCAGCCCTGTATAAAAGTAATGCTGATGCAGATACATGCCATATGAAAAGAGCTTTGCTTTAACATTTAAGTTTACCTTTTATGGCCCCCGCGTTCTGTTCACTTAAACTCAAAATGTGACATTTCCTAGCAGACTTCCACTTACATGCAACATCAAAGGAGCAGAATGAACTTTTTCACACCTCCCTGCAGGTCAAGCTGGTGCATCGCTCACTCATGGGAGCAGAGGAGGCACCTTGAGGTAGAGAGACAGGGAAACCTTTTCTCAAACCGCACTACCCCTCGGGTACACTAGGCTGTCGGTCTCAATAAAACATGGGGATTTGACTGCAGCAGGGATTTAAAGTGAGATGCTTTGTTCATTTAATGGTTCAGTCACTGGAAATAAGATACTAGAGAGGGAGTCCAAACGGAACAAGACTCCCTACTGTTTAATATCAGGTGCCAAACCACTCGTGAGAATTGAGCTGATAGCTTTATTTCATTACACGACAGCAAATCAAAGCGAACGGCTGCATTTCGTCAAGCGCCTTGATTATGAAATTATGAAAACGCCGTTGATGTTTTCTTTTCCCGTCAAAAAGAATGTGTTTCCAGATCCCTCCGAGTCCTGTGGACCCTACAAGCCCAGGGCGACAGCGAGACGGAACAAGAGGGCACAGCATGCCAATACGCGCTCCCATGACACCATAGGTAGGTTTTTTATCTGTTAACACAGGAATGTGAAGCAGAGCCAGCTTTCCTCAGGCATTTTATACAGTTTAGTATGTAAGCGCTTCATTGAAACCCAGGCATGGATGAGAGCGAAGAAGCAGCATAATGTGCCAAAAAAAAGATCATAGACGGACCTACTGATGTACGGCTGGAGAGGTTAACGGGGAACAATTCTGGAGGTCTTACATCTTTAAAGGCGGCATGTCATGCTCATTTTCAGGTCCATACTTGTATTTTTGGGGTTACTACTAGAACATGTGTACCTGCTTTAATGTTTAAAAACATTACTTTTCTCATACCGTCTGTCTGAATATACCTGTGTTCACCCTCCGTCTGAAACGCTTCATTTTGTGCGCCTGTCTCTTTAAGACCCACCCTCCCCGAAAAAAAGTTCAGTCTGCTCTGATTATCTTGCGAATAAAACGTTGTGCTCCTTTGCAAAAGGAAGTACTCAAGCCGCGGGCGGTATATTCTAAAGAGACCCTGCATGCGGCACAGGAAGGGGAGCCGAGATCTGAACGGCTTGTTGAATCACATGGCATCTGATCCAGTCAGCCTGCAAAGAAGTATTATCTATTCTTTCACAGTTTGTGGGTACCCAAATGTATGTGCACAGAAATTGTATTTTTTTTGACCTGCCCCAATTTAATGTGATGTGAGCCAGACCATTGTTTTGGATCAGGGCACCTGGAATCGTTAGGGGATTTGATATGCTGTCAAAAACCTTCAGCAGTATTAGCGCTACCTCACAAAAAGGGGCTTGAAATGACTTTTTCTTTTAGCTAAAAGGATATCCTGGGCATGGCTGACATTTCAATACCTCTTCTTTGGTTTTTTGCACCAGGGATGGTGGCTCTTGATCGAGATGGTCACATGGCTGCTGGTACATCGACCAATGGTCTCACTCACAAAGTTCCAGGGTATGTAGATCCGTGTGTCATAATCTACAGTAGATCATGTTTTTAGCCGTTTTTTTCATTTTGTCTGCACTTGTGGCACCGTGTCTGTTTTTAAAACCCTGCTCACACCTCCCGTCCTGCTAGTCGTGTCGGGGACTCTCCTATCGTTGGAGCCGGGGCCTACGTCGATAGCTCAGCTGGAGGTGCTGCTGCTACCGGAGATGGAGACCTCATGATGCGCTTTCTGCCAAGGTAACCCATCGTTTTTGATGTGCTTTCTTCCCTCAGTTCGAAAATGTACACGAAAGAAATACCTTCCCATCATAAATAGTCATCCATCAGAATTTCTCTCAACAGTGTTGCGTTTTAAATTCCATGATAAATAGGTTGACTGGAACTCCACACTAACCAGGGTTTATTGGTACTTTTTTTAATAATAGGAATGTTAGTTTTTTTGTTCTTGACAGAAGAACTGTGTTTCAGTGACTAATGACATTTGTGTGTCACCAATTTCTGGAGTGAACCTCCTGCTGAAAGTTGCAACAACATTATTATAAAAGAGTGGAGATGTGACTACATTGCCCCAAAACTGTCATATGTACATTGCTCAGAAGAAGGGATCTGTCTGGAGACTAAAGCTGTTTGTTTCCAGGCTGTGAGAATTTGGCAGTCTCCAAAGGTTTATTTTTATTTAAAAGATTTATTTATCTAGGATAGTTTGGGGAGTACACATAGTGTTTTCTTTAAAGTTGCACTGAGCTTTACATTCAGAGTCACACACACCCACACCTGAGGGGCCGCCTATTTCAATCATAGCTTTCTGATTCACTTCCTGGAACGATTGGGGGGGGGGGGTTGCGTTTTTTTTTTAAAGAAGATCTTGCTACTAGTGTGAACTGAAGTGTTTATCATTCAGTCTCCATGCCAAACACAGTTTTTTTGTAAGTATGATTACAAGCCTTCCTAGGGACCTCACTGTCAAAACGTAGCAGTAACACATCACCAACAGTAGGCCGTGTTCAAATCCCTCACGCTGGTCCATGAAATCCCAAACCAGTTATGAAATACTTTTAAATATGAAGTACCTCTCTCCAAAACTCGGAATTGTACTATAATTAGCTTGTTATCTTGTGATGTACAGTACATCTCCTGGCATAAGTATTCACGAAGGAATACGTTTACTACACATTTTCCACTTTATAATCCCAAACTTTTACAAGGCAATTTCAGAAAATTGCAATGTGTTACTCATTGTTTTATACATTTGACTGCAAATAGAGTTAATGACACCCATATTGGTAAGTCATTAGGATTGCGGTGATGGTCCACTTGTGAACTCTCTTGCACGGAGTGAGGCTGGCAGTTTTAAAATAATAATGATATTTCATCAGTTTTTCTTGACATTGATTTGTTTGCATCGGATTGATCCCGCACCATAATTGTAAGCGCATCCCCATCATCATCCTGGTTGGTGGCCCTGACAGCACTCGTTAGCCTGCCTCATGTGTACTGCATGTAATCCTGCCAACAGTTACTTGGCCGTGGAGCTGATGAGGGCCGGGGCAGATCCCTCGGCAGCCTGCAAGACGGCCATTTCCAGAATCAAGAGGCATTACTCAGAGTTCTTTGGAGCCATCATCTGTGCTAACACAACAGGCCATTATGGTGAGTGTTAAGATTCACAAATACGGACTGTTCAGCCACTGGCAAAGGTGTTAAGACACGCACGCAGAGGTGTAGACCAGCAGATGTATATGCATAAACATTGATACGGTACGTTTTTTTGTTACTGACACTGAGTTTACACATGCTTTTAGAATATTGGCATTTTAAAAAGGGATAAAAACTTGTTCCTGTGTGTTTTTTATCTCCTAAGGTGCCGCCTGTAACAAAGTCCCGGGTTTGTCCCAGTTTCACTACATGGTGTCAAACTCAGAGTCCGACTCACCGGTCCTGAAGTCTGTGGACTGCTTTTAAATGCTGTACGACTGTGTGCGTCTCCTTTATGTACTTAAATGAATTATCACTCTCCATACTGTATTTTTAGGCTTGTTTTAATAAAAAAAAAAAATGTAATTGTTTCTGCTTTTACTTGTTTTCATTCTATATTTATTCATCATTCTCACAATAACTTTGAAACACATATTTGAAAGATTAACATACTAAGACATGATGTACAAACAAGCGGTTGGGCATGATCTAAAGGTCATACAGGTAATAGATATTCTCCATTTAACAGTTGTTCAGTACAAATCTGTGTATTTTACAACGTTAATTATGAGTTAAAGAGTCTCTTTCTATATCCATGTATTTAAATGAACACACAAACAGAGTTTCATGCAGAAGAAAAAGGCATTAACAACCAGGGAGTATTGAAACCCCTGGTCCATTCTCTGCCCACTGGAAAGAGTCGCACTGTTTACCCTTTTGAAAGCTGCAAATGTAGAAATTCCGGCCGTTGTTGGGTCCCAGTTTCAGAACGGTCCTCATTAAACAGCGTTTCCCATGGTGACAAAGGGGGAAGTGCAAGTCGGCCCACTGCAACAGAGGAAATAAGTTTTTATTAACTATGTTGTTATCTTTTATTCCAGGCATTTAAATTTGATGCCAACACGTTGCTGTGGCTAAGCTGAAACTAATTTTCCCGGCTCCACGATGCCACAGAGATTAGCGGCTTTCCATATTCACCTCGAAGAAGTTACACTCGGTGTCTCTGGGAAGCGAGCAGGCGTAGAACCGCCGTCCCTTGTTCTCCCCGTCCTTGTGGACCGTTCTGAGGACAGCCGGACGGCGATGCGATGCACAACAAGGGGCACTGGGACTGGAAGAAGCGGAGGGGCTCCGGCGCGCCGCTTCTGCTTTGCGCATACTGACGGGAGTGAAGAAAACAGTCTTATTAGTTTGAGACAAATGGAAGATGAAACACAAGTGTACCTGTCACATCGACCCTTATTAGCGAACAAACAACCTCTCTTCAACAGTGTGTGCTGGTAATAATGGCATTTGCATTGCGTCCTACTCATCAATCGTAGCTTTTCTTTTTAACAATGTTGCGTTACAATTTCACAGTCACAATGCTTTTTTTTTTTTTTTATCTCCCTGAGGTTGCAAAAAACTTCTCTTATTATAAACTTATTCATGAAAAGCGAAGCGAGAGATTCACTCACCCAGAGATGGGGGCTCCATTTTGAGCATTGTTACTGGGAAAGGGGCTGTGATCAATTCTCATTTTCTTGGATGGGTGACTGTAGGAGGCCAGCGATTCCCCGTTGGAGAGCTCGGCACTTTGCCTCTGCCAGCCACCAGAGGCATAATTGGGGCTTGTTGTCCCTTGGCAGACGCTGTATTTATATAAACCTCGCTCTGCCGCCAAGGAATTCAAATGACTGCCGGCTGGGGAGAGTGGGGAGTTTACAGGCTTTGGCTTCTTGCTCAAGTCAGAGAAAACAAGGGTGGAAGTCCCGAACGCAGACCTCCAGTTGACTTTGAGCTCCTCCTGTGGCTTCTTGAAGGCAGTGCAGGGGTATTTAATCAAATCAGCGGTGAAGGGTGATGCCTCAGTGTTAATGTCATCTTTGTGGACTGTGGAGACGGAGCCAGAGTGAGAAACTCATTTCATGTTCAGCAGCTGCAGCAGCTTATTTTCCGACGCACTGGCTGCTCCCATAAAATGCAGGTTTGTTGTCGGCTTTGAGCGGTTATCTCGCTATAAAATTTACCAGTAAGCAGCAGGACTGCCGCGCTGCGTCGTCAAATAAAATGTCACACAATCTGCTGTGCTGAAGAGGCGCTCATGCAAAAGTCCTGTGAAATGATGCCCCATTATGAAAAAATAAGTAGGCGAGGTTTTCAGTAACGGTGAACTACGATGCCTGACATCACGAGTCGTCAAACACAAAGCTGCTGGTTGAGTATTACTCTTCCTCCCCTCAATCGACAGCCATCAATGTGCCCTTGAGCAAGGCACTCGACCCCCCCCCTGCTGTTTTAGTGAAGCAGCTCAGTGGTCAACAGTAGAAAATGGAACACAACGGTACAAAATGAAAACCGAAATATTTAGGTCAACTTTCTCTGGGGGAAATAAATGTGTCATTGGATGTCATTGGCACATCTACGTTTGTCTGACACATATTCAAATGTTGAACAGTCGACAACACCATTCAAACTTTACGAGTACAGTCCCTGTAGAAGTGATTCACCCTCTTAAATCTTAAAGCTGCTGTTCTCAGCCACTGGTGGGCCTCAGAGAGCCATCTAGTGGGCTGCTGAGGTACTGCTGCATGTTTAGATTAAAGAAAAAAACATATTTCTATGGTAATCACAAAGCTACTCATTTTTTATATCTAAATATGCTCAATAACTCACATAAAAAAAAAAAAAGTAATTCAAACAATATAATTCCGATGAACACTGAAATGATGTCACTACGCCAATCAGGTAGAGATGCTACTAGCTAGCTAACGTCACTAAATGGAGCGTTTTTTTTCGTGCGATTAATTTACACGTATTTTCACACGGTGAGCGTCTAGTGAACCTAGAGTTACAAAAGGTTAAGAAAACCCGTCTTAGTGGATTTGTTATGGCTTTTTTTATTCACGTTAATCAACAGGTAAAAGACCCTTTTATGGCAAAGTGGCTCTGCAAAGTCATTCTAAATGCCCAATATTTTTTACAGGCACTGTAAATTCAGCCACGTGCCTTTCCAAAGTGTGATTTTGATCTGAACCAAACTGCAGGAGTCAAGGCCAAAAAAACGTAGACTTTTGACTTATGACAACCAGCCATGCTTGGAAAGCTCAGCACATCAAAAATCAGCCGTGAACAAACTCGAGTCCTAGAGTGATTCTCTTACAGCTGCACAATCAAGCTATCATTAAAGAAAAGAGGGATTTCATCAGAACTTGGCAGAACGATCCTAAAAAAAAAAAGAAAATCCAAAGTAAAGCGTTCAGCTGTGCACCAGAGAGACAGCAGGGACATTTCTTTCAAACACTGGTTCACTGCTGCCGTAATCTCAACACAGTCAGAGAAAAATGGCCAACTGACAGACACGCTCATTGCACTGCAATATACTGTGTACACACACACACACACACACACACACACACACAGTATCATTCATGGGTCATTCAGCTGAACTACAGCTACTATCATTTTATCTCTTGCTAACAAGGACCTTCTGTCACCCCATTAAACTCAGCGACTGTACAAACAGGACATTTCACTCACCCTCCGGTCTTGGAGTGAGGCAGGCGTCGCAGGCTTTCGCTGCTGGCTGGTTGATGAGCGTGCAGAGCTGACAGGCCCAGTCCTCTTCCTCCCTCTTAGCCACGTTATCGTTGGTTCTCTCACTGTAGGCCCAGCTAATCAAACTGTTCCTGACCGGGAGCTCACTGGAGAGGAGAAACGCAGGGGGGGGGGGGGGGGGGGGGCGGCCGTTAAAAACCTGCTAAAACAGGCGCACTAATGAGTCAAACGTGTTCACTGCGGCGGAAATAATGTTGCTGTGTTTGTTCATCCTAAAAAAAAAAAAACTGGACACACACACTTGTACCCATCAATGAGGGGAGACACATTGTTTTGACTACTTTTTGTTATTCTAATATTTTGTCCACCCCGTTTATATCAGTGATGATAGGCTACATTTTTTTAAACACCGATCAGAATGACAATTTAATTACACAGCAGCACAAAATACTGAATCGCCAACTTTCTAAAACAACACAAACAGAAAACATTGTGATCTTAATGAAAGGATTTCGGAGGGGGGAGGGGGGGGGGGGGCTTTGTATTACTCCTTTGGCTTTAACTCGGTGTACCTAATAAACTGGCAGCAACTGAGTGCATTTCCATTATTAGAAAATGAGTTCCATACTGGGAAATGTGACATAAATGACTATTTCATTGCATTACTTTACAGTTTTCCAGAATGATTTACAATGTGTGCGTCATGTAAACACGCATGGAGCTGCAATAAGAGCAATACAAATATATGCTATAAAACAACATATACTATTATCGTAAGCCGATTAAAGAAAACACAGGCAAAGAGAAGAGGCAACTTTAACTTGACAAACATTTGCAGATCACAGCAAGAGGATGAAGATATGCGACAAGGCAACGGGTTTCACATAATTGCTCCGAGCATACATGTTAGCGCTTCCGACATGAAACTGCGCTATGTTTGACAAGAAGGCAAATCTGCAATGCCAACAGTCACGGAGGGGGAAAGTAGCAGCGGCTTTCAGGGAAACTTTCCTCACAGATTGCTTTATCAGCTGTGTAATGCGTCGTAAGGGCTTTGGGCTCTAACCCCCTCGCAAAGCTTTGCTCAAATACAACCCAGGAGGTGTTGAGCCGGTGCCCTGTCTGGCAAACACAGCCATATATGCGCATTAATAAACCTCCCCCACCCCCCCCATAACACTTCCCACTCCCTGCCAAGCCCATCTGCCTGCAAAGATGGCCTCGCTAAATTTGAGCGTATTATCTAAAAAAGGCTTTAGAACTTTCTGCAAAAGACTAGATTTGGAAAAGTGACACCGTGTCGCTTCTTGGTATTGAATCAAAACATTTTATTTTTTAAAGATTTAAAAAAAGTAAACACACTAAATGTAATGTAAGCCAAACAACAATTACATCAAAGAAGATCTTTTTATCTTCAGGTTATCAAATGTCTTTGATCAACACCGAGACCAAACTCCAGTGAAACAATCCAGACGCGACCTTTTCAGTCAAAGTGCCAAACGTCTGAGGATTCGTACCTGACGTCGACCCCGCTCGGATCTCCCCTCTGACAGCTCCCGCAGAAGTAAGTCATCCTCCCATTGTCTCCGAGACGACTCACCGTGATGACATGGACGCACCGGCCGCACTGGGGACGCTTGTAGACTTTGTAATGTTTGTAGAGAGGAGAGCCAGATTTGCGACACTGATAGAGATGAGGGAGGCAGACAAGAGTGAATAAAAAAAAAAAAAGATAAGGATAAAGAGCACCTTCCCTTACTCATCTATTATGCATGGTCAGGAATATTTGTTTTATCTTTTCTCTAGGCGGTGGGGCTTTGGCTTTTCCCCTTCTTCCTCTGCAATGCAGGATTTTAAGTTAATCTGCTGTTGGAAGTCAGTCTAAATGAGGCGTCAGCTAAATACCTGCGAGTAACTTGTGCACGTACATACACAGAGCTACCAACTGTTTTGAATACGGCCTCGGCTATTGATGTAGACACTTCTAACCTTGTAAAACAGAAGGGTGAAATCACGCGTCATCTTCACCAAGTGGTGGATCTGCTCGTCTGTCAGCTGTTGGACCTGAAGAATCAAGCGGCACAGTTTAGGCTTCGGCTCACCGACAGAGAGGGAACAAACCTCGTTTGTATAGCTCTTCATTTCAAGGCAGAGATGAAAGGCGCTTCACCGTCAGCAAATCAATAACACAAGCATATAAACAATAAAAAAACAGCAGACACGAACGAGAAAAACTGGATTTAAAATGATGCAACGGGGGGGGAAAAAATGACATACAATGTATTTCTGAGACTTGAAGGCCAGGCAGCAAAGAACCCAACTATGGCTCACACAGAGCGAAGAAGAAAAAGCACACAAACTTACACCACTTGCAGCTTTTTTCAGGGCAGCTCGGGGCTTTGATGAAGGAGGGGGAAGCTCGGAAAGATTCAGGAGGTCCCAGAAGAAGGGGCCAAAGGTCCAGCATGCTATATTTTTAAACCCCATCTAATACTTTCTAAAGGTGAGCAGAGCCAAACCAAAGCCCCGGTGATCGCTGCGTAGCAGCAGTATTCATGCCGCAAAGTGTCTCTTACTGGCAACGGATACAAAAATTTAAATGGGAATATTTCCTAAGAGAATTTTTGAAGCATTGGATCTTTCTCATTTCACGTGATATGATTTCCAGATCATGAATAATAAATATTAAAGTGATGTTTTGTATAAACATGTTAAGAGTCAGAGGGAAAAGCCCCGATTTGAGTCTCGACAAAGACGATATACATTCAAGAAAATAAAATCCCCGATTCAAAACAGGCCCATCTGTGTCGCAGTGCGCTTGTTTTTTCTGTTCCCTGCTTCACCCTCCTCATTGCAATGCATCAGTCAATCATGCAGGAGCTTAAAGGTTTGGTGTTTTTTTTTTTCTGTGAGAGTTGTCTTGCATTTTTATTTGTTCCTCTGCTGAACACAATCCATCATCTTTCCCGTACCTTCACGGCCGGATGGAGGCCCGAGTCAAACAGGGCTTCGTTTTTAATGATGTTGCCGACTCCCGGCATGACGGCCTGGTCGAGGAGAACGTCGCAGAGCATCCTGCCGCTTTGGCTCCTCACCGCCTCCACGGAGCGGGAGAAGCTGAACTTGGAGGAGCACACGTCCAGACTCTCCATGGCCCTCACCCTTTGCTCACAGTCCTCTGTCAACCTGCAAAGTAACGCACTTTTACAACACCGGAGGAACTTGTTGAACGTGTGCCACGAGGTTCCCGGAGGTTAAACATTTCAATACGGTTTCATATTTTCTGTTACAGCTTATTTGTTACGAGGTAGGACAGCGTAGGTTAAACTTTCAGACGGCGGAAATAAATGTGTGTCTGGCTACTGAATAGTACGCCGGGACCTTACAGTCAATGAACAGGACAAATGTCGACGCTGTGTTTTTCATGCAACAGTAGCCGCCGTCTTCAGACAGCCTAATGTAGGACATGCCCACTGAGTGAGACTCACACTCCAAGGTGAACCTCTGTCACCTCGATCTATCTAGGCTACGCTGGTGTCCCTGTTACCTTATTTCCACCGTGCTGTCAAAGAAGCACACCGTGTCGTTCGTCAGGTGTATTTGCAGCACCGGTGCGGAGCCGGTCATATCCTTCCTCTCAGCAGGGTTTATACGCATTGATCCATTCATCCCAAAGTGGACTCTAAAGGATGGGAGCATGAAAGAAAAAGAAGGGAAGAAGAGGACAAATTCAACTCACAGATAGCATGTCTCAGTTTGTGTAGAAGGCTTTGGTAACAAAACGACAGAAAGGAGGCCCGGTGGTGGGGGGGGGACACTGGAAACGTCACAGGCTCCAAACCCCAATATGCTGAAGGGTTCTCACGCAAAGCAAGAACTTTAATATCTCGAGCTGCATTGCAAATCAATGATAGAAGTCGCTGGATTTCATTGAGTATTTGATTCAATGGATTAGCCAAAAACAGATAAATGTTGTTTCTCAACTGACTTTGACGAACTCTACTGCTGAAAGTCCATCAGGTCACATAAAGTGTAACAGAATTTGGATTAACCCCCGGGGAGCATTGACTGAGCTAGAAGTGAGGCTACTCAGAGATTGTCACTGTGTTTTAAAAAAAGCAGTTTTTAGTTTGAGTACACGCTGCAGCTGCCCTTACAAAATATGAACCGTTGCATGCAGTATGCATTACATTGCACTTTGACACTATTGCTTATATAGCTGCTGTGCAGAGGATTGTGGGTCAGAGTAGCCAGAGAAGCATGCTTGCCTGCATACTGCAAAAGGCGACCAGATGCAGTAGGACATTGTGGTATTTTTATCATACTGGATGTGTGATTTGTATTGGGACATACTTAATCTTTTCCTGGCGTAGTACGGTAGTATGGTAATACGGGTATTGGAAGGCGCAGTAAACAGGCTTGTTTGTGATGAGCCAAGGCCCGCGCAGATTTGATCCCCAGCCATCGCCGCACAATGCATGCCGGTTAGATTTGTGTCCGCCTTGATCCAGACTTGCTCTGACGCCATGCACACATGGGCGAAAAATAACCTCAAGCTATCGAGGCCACTGCAGTTTATAGAGCCATGGCCCCAGTTTCTCTCATCCGACAGCGAGACCCTGGGCATCATGGGGAAACGCCTGGCTGTCGCCTGATCAAAGACGCCGATTGGCTCTTAATTTTTACAACAAGTCCCAACTATTTGTCTTCAATCCTAATTTTCTGTGCAATTTAACATATGATTGTAGGCCATTAGTCTTATGTTGCGCAATGACAGTCTAATCTGTTAAACATATATTGTGTGGTTGATAATAAATGTTTATATAGCACTTAACAAGTGTCAATTACAAAAGTAAAGCATGCACGTATATATATATTGTTTTTACAAACAAATTTAAATAAATCTTATTGTGGTGTACAAACTACAGGTACCCTGATGGATCTAGCAGGATGTAAATATTGCTGTGACTTCCTGCTTTTAGTCCCCGCCCCCCTGCTGCTGCTGCTGCAGATCTTTTCCACCTTCCAGGAACAATTCATCTCGAACCAGCCTAAACTTTTTTTTTCTGGCAAACTAAGAAGTATGGTACTGTGAGTATTGTAATGCACACGTAGTAATTGCAAGTGTACAGCAACTCTACTTTACCTCAACGTTTTTGCACCAAAGTACATGAAGAGCTCCTTGCCCAGAGTTTCCACTCCGGTGTACGGACAACCAACAAAACCGTGGAAGGCATTTCCTGCAGGGTTGTTTTTCTGTTAGGAGACAACAACACATTTAACGAGAAACGAGCTGGAGAATTATCTAACACACTTCACCGCTAATTGCGTCATAACATAACTTACGGTGGATGTTATCAAAGTGCCTCTGGTTTCCTTCCATTTCTGTCCCTTTTGGACTTTAGAGCGGATTTTCTCTCCGTTTAACGTGCACCCCGGACCTTCAACCATCTTCAAGTTCAGATTTAAAAAACAAACATTTAACAGTAAAACTGTCCTGCAGCGACTGAATGGAAAGTAAAACTCTGTAGTCGTCTCGATTCCCCGCCACGGGATTCAATTTTGCGCATGCGTTGTGCGGTTTGTATCCGGAAGTAGGCGGTTCATTAACCTATTACAGTCAATTAACTCAGAAGATTATATTACTGGTAGTTACATTTGCACAGCATGCACATTAATCATTACATTACAATACGTTTTACATACGAAGTTACATGTGAAATCGTAAAGCAATGGATATAGTTGGCTAAATTCAGATTTCTCAATTTGCAGCCTTTTTGTAAAACTTACTCCAAATATTTGCATGCAAACCCTTGATACAGTGTAACACATTTATTTAAGGACTAGTCTTAAAAATACAAGGATTTACTAGTCTGACACTGTACATTTTTGGAGACACTTTACAGGAGCCAATAATCTGTGTTACATCGAGGGGTGGGCGTAATTGTATTGACTGTCCACTTGAGGGCGCTGCTGTACCATTCTTGGGACTAATGCCCACACAAAGTATGACCTAACCTATAATAGATCGACAGATAGATAGATAGATAGATAGATAGATAGATGTGACACACACGCATGAAGGTATACTAACTTATTCTGCATGTTTGAGTTTTCAGTCTGAATTACAAGTCATTTGTGTAATTGATCCACACACATTGAGTCATATAAAGAGCAAGTAAGTAAGTACTGGACCTTTATCTCACATTACATGGCGCATTCAAGTTCCTTAGAATGCCCTTGATGTGTCTCCCTTACTCCATCCATTATACCATCACCCCAGGTTGTTTTTAACGGCCAGATGTGAGCCTCATGGCCTTGTCATACAACCTTCCATTCCTCCACCAGGGTGTCCCATCTGGCTTAAAAAATTTTAATTCAGAGGAATTGTAATTTGCATTATTGTCAAAAGATTTTCTGCATGGCTTGCTTCCGTAATTGCAACAACTTGTTTGCTCTGCAGTTTCACCATCCAGAAGCCCTTCTGTGGGCCCAGATAAAAATAGATAGACTCCATGTTCTCCAGCCAAGTGTACAGCCATCCCCTCCTTCAAAAAAAGGCAGCACTCAGCAATAACGTATATTAACATCTGAAGCCTGCTCTCTCACGTTGGCTCCAAAGGGAAGTGGCGTACTTGAAGCTGGGTCTCACCCAAGGACTTATAATGTAATTCAATCCAAGTAGCCAAAAAAAATAAAAATGGATTGTGCCCTCTTGCAGTCCTCAGGACCTGCAGTATCCCAAGATAAAAGCAAAAATGTGTCCCTTCATATCTGCAGTGTTCTGTTCCCTCCACAGAATGAGACACGTTGAAGATTAAAGGGAAACCAAATGTTAACGTTCCATGACAATACTGAGAAATAATAAAGTACAAACAAACGCATTGATTAAATGACTGGAGAAAGAACTTAGGCACTACTCTATAATACACTACTAATGAAGTTGTATCATCAACTAAGGACGGACTGATGATCATGTACTACATCGCCTCTTACGTGTTTAAATCCTCTTTATTGTAATCTATTGAGTTCACCAGATTGCACCTATAAAAACACGCTTTCCAAGCGTAAACTTGATAGCTAATCTGTACTTTGATATTTTTTACCATTCCGTCTATTGTACGTCTTTCACTCTACAGTAGGTTGTTGTTTTCCATGCTTTGCTTTGTGCACCAGTTTGAACTGTGAAGCTTTTTTGTTTGCTGATGTGCTCCCACACCAACCCTCACCGAGAAAACCCCTTGTTCATTGTTTCTTGCTGACAATACAGTGGGATCTGCTTTGTACTACTGTAAAGAAAGGGCAAACCGTGGGCTCTTAAACATCTTTAAAGAGATTTTTGCTCAGTGAAACCTCTGAGACTAAACTCAACAACAGACTCAATGGAGCGAGCAACACAGAGCCTTGCAGTTTGTCAGCTAAAATACAAAAAAAAGTGCAGCTACAGAAGTACAGTATTTCCGCGAACTAGATGATCACCCAGGCGTGGCCGGCAAACTGATGAGCACTGGGGGGAAAAGTGTCACGGTGTGTCAAGATAAATGCACCGTGCTCTCAGGTGTGACACACAGGAGGAAGCCAGAGTGGATCCTCAGAATGTGGAGGTGGACAACTCTACCATGGTGCATGTACAAACAGAGGTGTGTATGTGTGTGTGTGTGTGTGTGTGCGCATGTTTGTGGGTCTGTGCACGCATTGTACACGTGGAAATTCCTCCTTCCTTATTTAGCCACAACTATGAGTTACATGGTGATATGATGATTATTTTACGCTCAGTGAATATAGCAAACAATCATTGTTGAAATTACTACTTATGAAATAATTGAAATCATCTTACCCGTTGGAAATAGCTATTATATGTAAAAAAAAAACTATCAGATTCAGCAATTAAAGATGGCTTATCTCAGAAGACTTTAAATGTCTATTGACAACGTATTTACTCCACAATTTTCATTGGAGTTTTCATAGAAATGTGTGGCTCACTTTGAGTTAAATTGTTTGGGTTTAAGTTGGACAAAGGGTATTGTCTGTATTAATGTTTTGGTTATGATTTGATTTGAAAAAAAAAAAGGCCCTGGTCGAGTCCACAGAGTTTACAATTTGCATGCTAATAAATGACCTTTTTGTACAAATAAGTACCTATTTCCCTTTAATCAGCCTCCCATCTGACCGTGTGTTTATACTTACACAAAATCACATCTGGCAATCATTCAGTGTGCCCGGTGCAACAACTCTGCTAACGCTGGCCAGTGAGCTCTTGAAGTTTGAGAATGATCTGCCAGAAGGAAAAGATGTTTGTGTCCAGAAAACATAAAGTTGATATACCTGATGGGAGCTCAGTGCCTTGCTTTGCCCGGGGCAGATTACTCATAACTTTAGACTTTTGGTGAACGCTGAATAAAGAACGTCAGTTCAACAGCACATACCGACAACGATGTCGGTATGCAGCTGTCGATCAATAGCTCAAAGTCAAAGTCTTTTTCAGACCTGTACTCTGTGGCACAGAGGAGCATAGATACACACAGATGTCATTTAAATCAAGGTACAAGCTTGCACAGCAACTACAATTCACACATTTTATTGAACCATTATGAGACTCCTAATGGATGAAGCAAACTGTCTTGAGACTTGCAGAGATCTTCTAACGATCTCCTAATTGTTACATTAAATTAGTAGTCGGCGTGCAGCTGTTATACTCTCTTTTTGGTGTAAATACATTTATGTGTATGTATCTTTTTGTGCACCTATCTGTGGACACACACTGTACGTGTATTATGCCCGTCTCAAATGTGCATGGATACATGCAGTACGTGCATAATTAATTAGTTTAACACTATAAGGAATGTTGAGTCAACGATGTCATTTGACATGTTTCTTATTTTCCTCGTTCTAGCTTAATTTGGGATTCTTTTGGGAAGGGTTTTTGCAAGTTACAAGGCCTTTATTTAAAAGCAAGTAAATATTGAAAGAACACATTTGCCATGGACTGTACGGAATCCGTGGTTGTTAATTGCTCAAAAATATTTGCTTTTAGAGTACAGCTGCAGTATAAAGGGTGTGTGCAAATGGCACAAATCGTTTTAAGTATATGTAGAAAAATAGGCTCATACTCTTCAAACAGAATGGTGTTTATGTTTTTCTCTGGAAAAGTTGAGCGTACAAAAACTGCCTGTAAAGCAAAAAAATGACAGTTGTTTCTTTGGCAGAGGGAAGCTTAACTGCAGACGGAGATGCGTTGCTATGCAACTGGGATTTCAAAAGCACTTTGCCGCACCAGGGTCACATTTCAACGTCTGTCTGTAGCAGCTTGGCAGGAACTGATGACTTCTAATAATGCTATTTTTAAAGCTTCTCATTTGCAAACCTAAAAAATGTGAATATTCCATATAGCGCATACTGTATAATGTGGTAAGATTGTATATTATTCAGGAAATATGGGGGAACTTCTGCCTTTTTACTCTGGGTTCATACCACTTCTAAATCATTTGTTATTTGTTATTCCAGGGACAAAATGAAGTGGCACGGTATATTCATATTGCAATTATTAAATGCTATGTTGGCAACCAACACATTTAAGGTTAATCCAATATTGATCCTGTAAGTAGCAGAGAATAATAGCTAAATGAAAATGTAGAATGTGGTGCATAGAAAAGCACATTAATTCCTACCGTATGTTTCTAAACGTCTTATTTTTAACTCATCCTGTTATCTTTACAAATACATTCCAAAGTAAAGTCCATTTTTTTCCCATAAACCCCTTCAACCCAGCTCCTATATTCCCTAATATAAAGGGTATTAAATGCACATCATACACAATATGTTCATTGTGTCACCTGGAGGATTTTTATTATTGTTCCATCAGTATTTTCACTGGTCAAGGGTTTTGAATAGCACACATTGGGTAAAAAAAACAACAACCTTGAACACACGCACAGTCCGTTAATTCCTTCACAAGAAAGTCTCGCTTGTTTGGCCCTCTCAGCTGGAAACATCCTGAAGAGTGCTATTTTAAAGATGTAAATGACAGGTCACGTTACTCATGCTACTCAAAAAACTTAAAAAAAACGACTTGTGAAGATGGAGCGGAGAGCTGCTTCCCTGGGCTTCCACAGCCCAGCTCACCACATCAAACCACATCCCAGCACTGCAGCTCACACACGGCACCTTTCAGACGGGGGGCGGCCTGCTGGGAGACGGAGAGGTCAAGCTGAGCAGGGCGGGTGCCTTCTGAAGTCGTGTATACCGAGTCCACCAATGGAATGACCTGGAAAATAGGAAACACCTAACACAGTTTCTTTTAATGGGAAGTCAGTCACTGCAACAAAACAACATCACAACATCACAGGAACAGCCATACACACGTTCCAGAGGCCGGGCAAAGGGGCAAAATAATGCGGGAAAAAAAGGCTAAAACAGCAGATACAAAGACACCCTTGCAGCTCTGTCATTAGCACAGCACAAAAGCCAAGTTAGTGGCTTTTGACATGATGGGGATGAATTCATTCAGAACAAAATGGCTGCAGGGATAAACGACAGTTCAGTATTACAGTAAGATATTTATCCTCACGGTGGCAGTGTTCCCTTCTCCATCAGTGATGCTCTCTTCTGGAAGGAATTGGACAAAAAAACCCACAGATTTCTTCCCTGCCGCTCACACCAGGCTCCACTTGTCACTGGGAGAACTGGTGCAACATCAGGCATCCAAATAACTGCTTTAGTGTAAATCCAGACATCCAGCTCACCCAACCGCTGCTGTCAAGGTGGAAAAGGTAAATGTCAGTTTACATCATCAATAATCTATATTACCCCCATACAGAGCATATCCTACTGTTAGCCTAATTTGATAATGGCACATTTAATTAGATGTAAACGATGGCACTTGCTATAATGGACATGAGGCTAGCTCAGTGAGGAAACCTCAGTACAAGACCAGGGCAGGGTTTCTGCTGGAACATATACTAATACCCATTGGTTTGCGAGAAAAATATTACACCTTTGCAAAGGTGAATGTCAAGCGTGGGTGGAGATTCAATCCACCTGTAATCACACCCAACAGTGATCGGGTCACTGGGTCTTTATATTGTAAGTAAGTTAAAGAGTACATCTATTTATCACAAAGGGATTCACAATACGTAACCTGTCAACAGACATGACATATAGACTTAAGAAGCTGCTTTTTTAAATCTCCACACATGCTCCAACGTTTAGGAGCCACAACCTCAAAAGCACAGTCTTCTACAGTTTTAAATCTAGAGCGAGGAATAACCAACCAACCCTGATCAGAGGACCATAGTGACACACTGTACGGCTGCAGTAGATCTCTCAGGTAGACAGGAGCCTGACCTGGAGACCTCTATAAGTGATCCCAACAGCCTTGAACTGAAGTCTGAATTTGATGAGGAGCCAGTAGTCTGCTTCCAGTGTCCATTCACTCATTTGCCCAGGGTCTTTGCCCGTTTCCCTTATGTAATGGCCTATGACAACACTCTGTCCTTGAATTTATTTTGTTCCCAAAGGTGAAGAATGCAATTTCGTGCTCAAATATTAGTTTTTCGTTTTCATGTTTTCACTCCACCAAGAAAAAAATCTTTATATTTGTTTTAACACTTTGCGTTTCCAAGTTAAAGTCCGGTATATCTCTTATACTTGTGCAATAAAAGTATTGTAATTATGGAGACTGTAAACATTACATGCATTCAATGATTTGATAGCCCTTGATAAAAAAAAAAAGAAATGTACTGAAAACATTCAAAAGGGAAAGGGGGAGATGCACGATGTAGTTTTTCTGGCGAGCATAAATTCTGAACATGCCTCCCTCTTGATTTGAGTGAAAATGCCATTTGTAATTACACCGTGCCGTACGGGGAATTTTTGCAGAGCTCGCTGTTTATTAATTCCAAACAAATCAACCCCTGCCAAATGACACTGAATGATTAATTGAACATTTTCCTGTGAGTATGTAGAAATGATTTGGAGATTTGAATACTACAGTCATGGCAGTTTTAAGCCATTTCGGATTTAGAGGGCTAATAAATAAAAAAGACTGTTGGACAAAGCCTTACATGGGGCTCATCAACAGGTAGCATGTGATTA
Organism: Leptoclinus maculatus; assembly: GCA_032191485.1. Classification (NCBI taxonomy): domain Eukaryota; kingdom Metazoa; phylum Chordata; class Actinopteri; order Perciformes; family Stichaeidae; genus Leptoclinus; species Leptoclinus maculatus. The sequence goes on along the minus strand of JAVDOI010000011.1, from coordinate 4,071,469 downwards.
AACCAACACAACCACCACACATATTTCACAGCTAATACCCAGTATCAGTCAGCACAAAGCAGTGTAGTAGCCACATTTCTATTGTTAAAAAAGCAAGTTCACACATGCTGCTCCATGTGTATGTCTCATGTAACAGCTACTTATACTGCATTTTGATGTTACTAAATATATCTTAATTGCACTGCAATACAGTATCATTACAGTCAGTCAAACAGCTATCTTTAGTGTATTTTAGTTTTTTTTCTGGTACAGTTGCAGGAGCTCAGGTCAGTGGGTTCGGAGCAATTTGTACACCACTAGGCATTCCGTTTGAAGACGTGAACCTTCCCATTCGACACTCAATCGAACCGGTTCTCAAAAACAGGGAGTGATGTTGCACTTGGTATCGATATGTGCATATTTGATGTTCTCCACAGTTATCAGCACGCACAGTGCTCTGGATCATCACTTCACGGAGTTTGTGGTATACCCACGTACTCTTTGAAATAGTTCTTTTGAAGCAAACTCTACTAAAGGAATGTTCCAGTGCAGATTCCCTGGCACTTTTTCTCAACTCCAACTCCAATTCAGTTTGGCTGACATTTTGAATGAGCTGATGTTTCAATCCTCAGCCCTTGATAATCCATTATTAATAACAAGAAAGTATGTGTGTGATCGGTGCCTTTCTACAGAGAAGTGTTGTTGTTTACTCTCTAGTTGCCAGGCTCAAGGCAATGATCAATGTCTAGCTTCATGGTCAGGTCCATCCGAGACATCGCAGACTTCAGCTGTCGTCCAAAACCACATGAGTCACCAGCCTCGGAAACCTCCTACCCGATGATATCCTCGTACATTTTTCCTTTCATCCTATCTGTCTGTTTACAACAACGATGACTCATTGCAGCCTGAAACCTTTGTAAGCCCACCTAAAGGCCTGAAACCTGCATTATCCTGACAAGGTGTTAATGGTCAGTGGGAAAGTCAGGTGTTGCAGGTAACCTGTCAGCCCTGCTGGTTCTGTCTTCTTCCAGTGGTCTCCTCCTGTCATGTAAGGTGAAAACATACCCTTAGCCTCCGACTTTAGAAGAGGATGGAAAGCCAGTGTATGTGGTAAAAGGGCAAAGGTTTCCAGGGTTACGGTAATAATCCCTTAACAGACCCTCTCCACTACCACCACATGACGCACACAAAGTCCTGCCTCCTAGCACGCAGATGACAGTCATGCATGCATATTATCATCCAGTATAGTTTAAATGAAATATGATTACAGGTCACACTCCGAAAACACAATGAAATCAGTCGTGACTCAATCAGTGCGACAGGTACTCCTACCATTAACCATTTTAATTCTATCTGTGTGTGTGTGTCTCTCTCGCTCACACATACACGGTTCTGAGATAATCACACACCCACACGGACACACAGCCGAAGCGCACGGTCATTACTTTTGCCCGGTGCACAAATTTCCGCGGCTAATCCTTTGATCTGAGGCCTTGATTTTAGGGGAGCGGTTGCTTCCTCGGGCTGCATTTGAGCTCTATTATTTATCACCGAGTGTCACGGGGCCCAGAAGGGAAGGGAAGACGAGGGAAAACAAGTCTCATCTTCTGTTATTCTTTGATACACCTCCTCCCACTGTGTTCAGTGTCAGTGCGAGTTTTAATTGGTCTGTTTCAGTGAGCAGCATTGCTTTGGCAGTAACGGCTCTCTCTGTCCATTGTTTCGGCAATAATAATAATACGCATTATGTTTCGAGAGTCCTTAAGTTTGCACGCAGCTTGAACATGCGCTGTATCTACAACAATTTTTTGGTTACAGTGTATTTAATGGTGCATTGTGCTACCTTGAATTGGCTATAATCCCTATTTTGTATACTCTTAAGACTATAAGAGTATGGCCGATTCTCGACAATGCTCCAAGCTGCACCTCCTTGGGGACAGGCAATTGGCTCGCTCCAAACGGGCCCCTGCTCCTTACGGCCATGCCCCACATGGACACTAGACTAGTACTAATACTGTATGTATGTAATAATGTAAAAGGCCTCCCTCGTAGTGATAAACCCACGCAGAATAATCCCTCAAGATATGCATGTGTGATTTAAAATTGCCCATGAGTGTGAATGGGCATGTTAGCCCTGTGATAGACTTTCATTATTAAAGGTAATCAACATTGACTTTTACTTTTGCAGAAATGGAACAAGAAGTCCAAATGTCTCAGGCTGTCCAACCACCACCCTGAGCACCACACCCAGGTCATTTCCTCCTTTGGCCCTTAATCTAAACATACTGTAACATATATTTAAAGAAATAGTAGCTTACTTCTAGATAACGACGCAAACTAAAATAACTAACAGAGAGGCTCTTGCTTGAAATTAAGAGTCATTTAGTTCCACAAATGTCCAGGACCCAGATGCATTCAGACATAATTATTCTCCACAGTCTGCAGTAGTAATGACTTGGGTTAAGAGAGTAAACAAGTCCTGTGGTGTGCTGACAAAGACAAATGACGTACTCCTTCTCTTACCCTTAACCCTCGTTTTTTTTTCGTGAGCACCCAGCTGGGCCTACATCGGAGACGGTTACAGATCTCATGTTCCAGCTTAAAAGAATTCCTGTTTTGAGCTAGAGAAAGAGGAGAAGCAGAGGAGAAGACATGGACAAAAAGGATGCTCTAATTATCTAATTGGCCACTTGTGGTCTCCCCTCTGTGGAAATGGCCTTGTAACGGCTCTATAATGGGCTTTATATCACACAGGTGCTTTCCCAGCGCGAGTCCAGACACTAACACAGATGGAGGAACTTCATCATAGTCTTTCTCCCACAGTCGTTAGCCATTTTTTATTATATCATTTATAATAATTTCCCTCACTATTTTGCCAGTCTTGTTACTGCATGGTCACACTTTTCTTTCCTCTTCTCTAATTTAAATGATATATTGAAATACCTTATATATCTAAAGATTCATATTTTTCGATATAGGACCTTTATATATTAACACTAACTGTTCTTCCAGCTTATTATATTCCCGTGGGACAGTTTATTTTTAAAGCTTGGAGGGAAAGTTTTTACTTAAATAGCCATATATTCTTTATGTCAGTATTGGTAAGAAACCATATGTGAGCCTAATTGGACACTATGATCACGTTCAGCCGACCTGTGTTTTAGCTATTTTTCTAATTAGAAAGGCATTAGCATAGTTACAATTTCAACATGAGAATGATCATAGCATGGCAAGTTACTTAAATGCTAGTTTGGCTAGTTGAAAAGCAATATTTTACATCTTATTTTACTTACCAATTGTCTTGCTGTAATCTGGGAACATTGTGACACTGATAGCCAGGGGCAAGTAACACAAGGTTCACACAACTATAGCCAAAAGGTAGCTAATGTAGTGACCACAGAGGGTCTACAATAATAGGAAATTAAGAATTTTCATCAAATGCTATGTAAATGAAATGAAAATGAATGGGAGTGTTGATGGATGGAATAAAGACAGATAAATAACTGATCGAGTAGAAGCAGGACGACGAGACTACAGACTCCGAAACAAAGGATGGAGATCCTGTTAAGTCACAATCATAAAGAACTCCGTTTGGTTCTCTTCTCTTTATATTGAAACCTTTGAGAGAGAGAGAGGGCATGATTGCAATGAGAGAAAGAGGAAAAGAAAAGGAAAGTGTGGGTGGAATTCATCTTCTGAACAGACAGCAGATCTTTAACGAGGCCTAAAATATCTCGTCTAGGCATTTTAATGGGCCGATTTTTCAGGTCTTAACACTCACCCACAGGCACAATATAACGTCAGAGCCAAGTGCAGGAGAGCAAAAAAAAGCCAACAACAACCTCGTATTGTAAACTATATTTGAAGCATGATGTCATTATCTCTCAGCAATGGCCTCATATCAAACGAAAAAGTACTGCGTCGTCTATCATTGTAAGCACTTTGAAATAGACTGTTGTGGGTGAACAATCGCGGACAAACTGTCATTTGTGCTTATTTTGTCAATATTAATGCAGCTGTAGAATGACAGGTAATGGGGGTTTCTGTCATGCAAAGTCGAAATCAGTCGAAATGGGGCATGCGTTCAACTACCAGATGAGCTAGAGGGACGCCGCACCACATACGTCCTGTCCTATCGGTTGTCATGTTTTTGCAGAAAATCATAGAATTCATCCTTTTTCTTAAGGGTCTCTATTTGAAACTACACAATATGTGTTTCTTAGATGCTTGAAGTTTATTAAAAGTGCAACGTGGAAACAAAGACATACATTCACTGGTACATTATACAGTTATTTAAAAAGTCCAAAACGTACTTATTTTGAGGGCGTAATTGGCCTGAGACCTTACAAACATGACGCAGCTAGCTGTGGGTGAGGAAGGTCTGTCTTAAGTCTTAAGATAAACCAGACCTGAGGAGACAGGAGGCTTGTCAACCCGTTCTATACCAACATGTCAAATACCAGCTTGGTCAGTGGTCTTCTCATCCATCAGATACCGATGCACCGAGGCACCCTTTAGGGGACGCACCAGACTTTCAACTAACTCCAATATAAACCCACCCGTGCCATTATTAGACGCTTAGAGCAACTGACGTAGTGTAAATTGTGTGAGTGGGGAGGAGGGGTGTTGGATGGGTCAAACAAACAGTACTTTCACTCAGGAGTCTGCTGTTGATGAACCAACAAAGTGGTTTAGTTTCCTAAAACTAACTTCCTGTGAAGACGGAAGTTTACTCACGTGACAAGTTCACGTGACAACTGACACTAGAGGGGGTAACTAGAGCGTCATAGTTTAAAGCTTAGGGCCACCGACCAAGCTGTGAGTGAGGATGCGTTGGGCTTGTCTGTGGACCTGCATTGCATCAGAGTACAGGTCAACAACCAACTACTTACAGTAGGAGTAGTATTTCATATCTAGACTGGAGAGTGTTAATCAGTTAAATGTGTTAGCCTCACATATGAGGCAGCAACAGCTTTGGAGTTACAGTAATAGTGTTTAATATAGTGTTATTTTATGCTATAGCTCACAGGAGTGTTACTAATACAGAGTCAATTTTCCCTTAGTAGTAGATTGATAACACACAGGACAGGAAGTTGACCTCATTTTCATTCGGCAAAGACAGGGAATTGCTTCTCATGGCATTTTGGGATTCCAGGTGACGTGGGTGATGTAGGCGTGTGATCTCAAATCTCACCAGGAAATCTAATTCTGTTGTTTCCCTCCAGTTTTTGCTTCTACTCTTTTCTTTTCATTGACTTTCTACACAGTCACGGTAACATATCTATATCTATATATATGGACAATTTACACTTTTGCTGTTGAACCTATACGACACTCCACTGCAAGATCATCACATAATCGGCTAAACGTGTGTGTATCCGTGTGTGTGTGTGTGTGTGTGTGTGTATCTGTGTGTGTGTCTCTTTTCTTAATTGCCGTTTAAAAAATCCAGGCTGACACCATCTAAGTTGTTTAAATTAAATGTCTGACTTGTGTTTGGAAGGCTTACTGATGAAACCCACCGTGCAGGAATGGTTTAACTCAAGAGACTTCACTTCCAGGAGCTGGCAGTGTGGTCGCCTAGCAACCGGTTGTGTAGTCGCAGTCTCAAAAAAATATAAACCCACTCCTTTTAAATTACCAAGAGCGCTTCCTTTCTGCCAAACGGGCATTCGAGTGTCCCTGTTGCTGCGTTTCCTTTGATTTGCTTCCATGGTTGTTGGCAACTCTTTATGGCTTTTCTCTTTTAATCCCTTCACTCATTCATACAGTCACCTCATAGACTGTAAATAAGGAGCGGACGCAGTCACCGTGACATCATCCATTGGTTTGTGGATTTGTCACGTTTTATCTTTGCCACGTTTAGTCACACAATTTGTCTGTCACGTCACGTCTGTCGTTAGTCACACGACTTGTTAGTATCGTACCGTGTGAGTCCCGTGATTCGCTGGTCACAGGAGTTGTCACTCTGTGGTCTCGTGTGTTGTTAAGCAGTGAACATTTTTGCACACATTTGCACATTTCCACTGTATCCACAGAATCTGTCATTTGTTTGTATTTATGTATGTGTGTGAGTGAGATTAAATGGTTTCCTGCATTTGAAGCATTCATGTAAATCCTTCCATGTATGATGGCTTTATCGCCCTTTTTCAACCACACAGTGCCCCCAACAATTTTTTTTTAGGCTCATATCTGTGTTTGGAGATGTTTGCATACAGGCACTCTGTTCATAAAGGAAGTCTTTGCTGAGTGCCGGCCAGGATGCTTATTTGCATAGCAGCGCTATCTCAAAGAAAGCCAGAGAGGGGCTTTTATAGATCACTAGGCTGTTGCACCATCTTGCTAGTCGTTTGTAATGCATATCTGATCAAAGACAAGAAATACTCTTTTCTAAATTAGCAATGCACTTACACAAGGGAATTTCATATATGATGTGTTACTGTAGTGTATTGAGTGTACAGATTTTCCAAAGATTTGTTGAAATGCCTGGGACAAAAAGAAGTTTCAAGCATTGTTGTTGCATTTAGACCCTTTTTCTATTGAAATTATAGGCTTGTCAAGTGGATGAAGAAGGGATTAATAATCTAATTTTTCTGAATATAAGTGAGATTAAATCTGCCAGAAGGATGAGATAATTGCCGATGTTTTGTCTGCAGATTCTGTGGTTTGAATATCTGGTTTATATTTTGATAAAAATGGCAGCATCATCCCTCAAGTATGTAAAAAATGGCAGTTGATATGCATGAGAAACAAATGTTAGCAATGCTCACTGGAAGAAATTACTTTTCCCATCCTGCCAAATATGTCAATGAGCTGCAGTATTTTATCTACTGCATTTTAGATGGGGTGAACTAAACGGACACACGAGACTCAACATCTTTGTGCTCATTTTCTCACGATTAGGAAGGCTTTGGTTATTTCCCTCTCAAACCAGCACAGATGTGGACACAGAGTGGTCAGAGCACCAGTGGTCAGGGGTGGGGCCGGCAGCATGGAGGAGTTTGTTTTAATATGTCCACTTGGAAAATCCTCAGGGGAAATATCATGGATTCTGCTGCAGATGTTTCACTGTGTTTGCATGCTTGGAATTGGGGTTGGGCCCTTTGATCTAAATGAAAACGCACCGCAGAGGTTTTTTATGCACGGGCGAGTCGAAGCTCTGCTCAGAGAGCAAATCAGAAACCGTTCCCACCTCCGGATTTTCCCAGGTTCCCCTGCAGAGTATACCTTCTGTGATCAGAGACATAGGGATACCACGGCCCGTCGCGTTGATCCATCTCCCTCTTGGCACAACTTATATTTGGCATCGCCAGTGGAAACTCTGAGTTGGTGCCAGCAGTGGCAGTCCACCAATGCCTACATGCTTCCTCCCACGGAGTTCATTTTTATATCAACTCTGCTCTATCATTAGTCTGCAGCCTCTTCATAGCAAAATAGTTAGATGATCAACCAAACAACAGTCGATCTACTACAGGTGCAACATCACCCCAATGTTGTTCGCCAAAACAAAATATAATCTATAACCATTGTGGGCGTCACCGTACAATCAAACTGCAATCATAACTTCAAGGTTTTTAATCAGATTTACACATATGACTCACAGACTCTCACTCAGATTCATTTAGGATTAGATGAATGCTAAACACTGTAGTGTTGCCAAATACAAAACAAGTATGAGTAAGCATGTGTATGTGGTTTTGGGTATACACTTTACTTTAAGTCTCCCTATTTAGCATTTATTGAAACATTAAAGAAAATGGTTTATGACACTGCATAATGTGTGTGCGCAGATATAAGAACATGTTTAAGTGTTTATTAATGTACAGTTTTACAACTTCTCCTATGAAGACATTTCTTCATATTTTTACAGCTGTTTTTTACTATATTGTCATTCAATATACGTCAATAAACACATACATCAGCCTCCAACTACCTTATAAATGATTTATTAAATGTTGCTTGTACACATACTAAATAGAGCGGCCAAGAGTAAAGTGGTACTGCTGTTTTTTTTCGTCTCCGGGCAAAGTGACTGTGATCTGTCTCTGCTCCATTTGACCGTTCAAACACAGCACTGGCGCTTCCATCGGGATGATCACACTCTCTTTTATTAGGTTATCTCAGGAAACCATTACTTGCATCTTTCCCCAGATGGCAAAGAATGGTCCCATAATCAATGTCTTGGAGCATCGTGATCTAAGAATTGATGTCACCTTCTTTCTCCCTGTTGGAACACTGAAATCAGGCCTTCTTGAAGAGGAGTGCAATAGCTATCCTGATACTGATCCAGTTATCTAAGCATGAGCATATATGGTAGGATATCTCTGTAAAAAAACAACAACAAAAAAACAGCTCTGCTCTCTTGCAAGAATACAATTTAAAGTTCCCTATCAATTTGTTTAACATGACCACAAGATCAAGTTATCTATAGAGTACATGGCAGGAGACCCAATATAGAGCCTTGTGGGACACCATTTTCAACATTTCAGGGGCTTTATTTGAAATCATCCACAGGTTGAGTATCCATAAAGGGAAAGTAGGTTAAATCAGCTTCAAGTAGTATGCTCAAAACCTATGGAAAGCAACTTATCTTACTAAAATGGTGGGATTGACAGTTCCAAATTATTGGACCCGTATCCAAACAGTGGAGCACAATGTCGTATTGAGACAAAACCTGAGGTCTGTTATTGAATAAGGATGTGGTAGTCTTGATTCTTTTCAATTGCTCTGTGTGCAGTCGATTTCCCTACAGCCCCTTCCTGAGAGTTTGCAGTGTCTGATAGTTATTCTACTAAGAATGTATGATTATATTACACCATTTTAAGTGTGTTTTTCCTTTACTCACCGATAATATATGATACTGTTTTTAGACTTTAGACAATACTGTACAGATCTAACAGTTAATTCGTGATATCTTCATGAAAAAAAACATTCGGCTAGAATAACCGTTCCCTCAGGGTGAACTTTTCTCAAATGAATTTAACAATTCTGTTATTGAGGCTGGATTTGGTTATATTTCAAGGCAGACGTTTATATTAGCAGATGTCCTAAAACACAATTGTTAAAGTCATTTAGGAAATATGTGGTTTGGCTTGGATGTGTCCTCAGCTTTTGTGTGCCAGGAATTTACATTTCAGTCCTAACACAGTTACTATAAATGAATTACATTATCGTTGCACCAGTATCACATTACACCAAAATGTATAACAGTAATAGCCCGTGAGCTCCATGTAATATTGAAAATTGTTTAAGGGGAATTAAACAACTTTGTTAAAATTGGAAACAGTATGTTTTTGGAGATCTACAATAAAACTGCTGCTGAACTTGTCTCCCTGGTGGCACGTAAAGACATGTGGTGAACTGCAGGTCTGAAAGTAGCTGCTGCTGTGTCTCTGCAAGGTTTTTCACATACTTTCTTTGTTATGTTTACTATTCATAATTTGATTTGATTGACTGTTGTTCCTTACTTCATTCTTTCTACAGTAGCCTATATATATATATATATATATATATATATATATTGTTTTCCTATTTCCTATTTTTCCTTTCATCAGAAAGATGGCAGGATGTACTGGATTATTATCAAAACTATCAAAACAACTTAAAAACTAGTCTGCTAAAACAATTGTCACAAACTGGAAGCAATTTATAAATATAAAATGATAAAACTAAATATCTGTGTTTCATGACTAATATTCTAATCTACATTAGTACATTAGTAAAAATGTATTGTTTATTCTTATTTTGTATTTTATTTTTTAATATCTTTTCTTCCATCTTAGTTAGTTAAAATAAACCTATTCATTTTATGTGGCATGATCTCTTGAACACTCTGTAAAATGCAATAAGCACAGGTATTGTGTTGGTCTTACTGTATCTAAAACATTCACAAAGTGTACAGAGACCTCATTAACCTTCACCCAGATAATCCCATAGATAAACCAAGGTGTCATGCAGGACAAGGTGGAAATATCTGATGTTCTTTGCCTTTGTGCAACGTCACATTTGAAATGCCTACAGGGGCGCTTTTCAATAAGTCTGTCTTTACCGTAAGGCGTGGGATGCTGCATGGTAAATGCACCGCTCACATCCTTTACACATAAAGCCACAGCATCTGACTTACACTGCCCTGAAGTTATTTTCTCATTAAATACAGGCTCCTACCACAGATGCATTTAGTTGTAAATGAGGTAGCTGAGCCAGGGTCTCAAGTCCCATCACATTTGCCACAGTAATATTCAGTAGAACTGTTACGAGGGTTCAGTGGTATGAGCTAGTAGCACCTCATGCATCATTAAGTGTTGTAAAAACCCCAAACACATGTGGAGGTGAAGCTTTTATCAATTAGATGGAATGTAAATAATTGTTTCGCGGTTAAAATAATCACAAAGCGACTCGCTCACTCTCGTGAAGTTGAAAGCAAAGTCAGGACCTCACAAGCTATTTAAGACACTGCTGGCTATGCCTGCTCCAAACTCTCCATGAGCCAAGCACCAAGGAGCCAATAAAAACAGCCTCATTTAAGCTGCAGTTACTTGGCACACTGTACTTTCAGATGAAAACAGTCTCTACGCCCCGTCAACTTCATGTAGTGCTGGGCATGTACAGTGGGGAAAAAAAAAAACTATAGTTATATGTAAAGTGAAGTCAGTACTTGTTCTTTGAACAGTCAATATAAATTACAGAAGGCCAAGGCTCTGTTTAAAGGATTTGCCAATGCCAAAGGACCACTATTAAGAATGTATTCAACAACTCTGCCACTGGAAAAAAAAGTAAATACAGACTTCTGCTGCTAGAAAATCCACATTTTTTAAAATCCACCATGCCATTATCCAGAGCTTTATAACAATGTTGATCCCTTGTTGAATGTCTCTGTGGATTGGTGGGTGGCTCAGCACACAGAAAAGGTTGTGTTGCTACAGGAACAGTTTGTTTAGAGTGGCATTCATTAACCTCAAGCTCTTCAAACTTGTTGAATACTTTCACTTCCATTACTGAGAAACTCTTTCCGTTTGTAAAAAAGTTTACTTGTTTCGAGATGCGTGACTTTTGTCAGAAAAATAAAAAAGTGGTATATCACTGATGCACAAGTCCCATCATGCTACTTTAACCTATTCAAGCCAATACCTGGGGGAGTCTGAAGGCTTTGATGCCTTTACAGACAAAGAGCGGGTGCAACGCTTTTTTTTTTTAATACATTCTGTATTTAATAATTCTGTTACAGTTTTATATAAGAATGTTTGATCTTATCTGAGTCTGACTTCAAAGACATTTTTATTAGGAAAACCGCAGAAGCTGATAGAGTATAAAACCCATGCAGCACACTAAATGCCAGATAGATAGAGAGAAGAGAGCTGGAGAACCGAGGCGGAGTTTTATACTGAGAGCTGCATTTTTGTCATCTGACATCAAAAGGTTACTCTTTACAACACATATTGAAACCCTGATTGCGAAACCCTGATCCAGCAACAAAAGATGTCGTCAATTTACTGTAATTATCAACTGGATAATTACCACAGCTGCACCACACAGCGACAAAAACATGATGCAATTGTTTAAATAATTGCAATATGATTTGCAGTAACTCAGTTTTGGATTTCATTTTATTTCAGCATTTATAAAAGTTTCCAGAGAAACTTGAAGAGATTCTTACTCTAAAGTTCTACTGAAAGCAGCTTGACACGTAGCAAAGGACTGTCATATGTTTCCCCTGTTAAACTAAGTTACAGCATCTTTTGATTTTCAGATTGCAATTATCAATTTGACTATCAATTTCATTTGATGAATTCTTTTGTTCTTCTTTTTCGGCTGATGTGGAACAATGGAAGTTTTCAACGCCCATTTTGAGGGAGTGTTTTACTTAGACAATAGCTGTGTCCCAGTTCAGGGACTGGATCTTCCAGAGTCTGCATCTAACAGCTTGATAATCGATCATAGCAGCTTCCATTTCAAAGTAGCCTTTTTTCGGCCTTCGGAGCATACAGTCGTAACGGCATGGACTCATATTTACCAATTAAAATGGTAATCAGTCACAGCTCAATCTTTCTCTGTATCTACACCACTGTAAAAAAACTCTACTGGAGGGCATAAGTCAGTAATATACATTCACGTTTAACCTGCTAAATGTGACTAAATGGATGCAACTGATTGCAGAAACACTGCATTTTGTAATGATTTGTATTAATGTGTATTGAATGTGTGTTACATCATAGCCAATCAACAGTGTGTCAAATAAGGTCAGTATCTGCAATCTGGCACGGTGTGTCATGATATGGTTCACACTTCATGGATCTTTAGTATGATTTTGAAAATTGTTACCATTGACCCACCTTTTGCACGATAGGGCAAATGATAAACCAGTAAAAAGCTAGAAGAGTGCACTCAGTAGAGGGCAGATCTCTGCCAGGCGTGTCTGCAACGACCACTGCTGTAATGTTTCACTGAATGAATGCAAACAACAATTGTCTAACCCTTTAATGAGCATATCAATATTAGGCTGATAAATCCAGCAGTATGTGAGATTAGCAGTGTACAAACAAACAGACAGACACAGAGATGCACAAGCAAGCCCGCACACACACACACTACTGAGCACATAATCTCCTCCGGTGATAATAATAACAAACCATCTACACTCATTTAGATATTAGTCAAAGAACAACTAAAACGATTCACTTTGCTTTATACAGGAACATGAATGAAGAGACTGAGGTGAATGAGTTCACCCTACAGACTCCTCACAACCTTCAAACGATCACAGCTGAAGATATGTACCAAGTTCATCTCCCCTGACAACGGCTTAGAGGGGAACACAGCTGGGGATCAAAGTCAAGAGCACCCCTTGGGACCAGATTGGGCATTTGTGGATAAAAATGCTACTCGAGAACATGATCTGAACAGGGAAAATGTAAGCAAGCAAGAAGAAATAAGTGGTGGTAGTACTGAGTTTAAAAATGTAAAAACCCGAAAGAGGCTGAGTTAGTTTAAGAGATTGGCAGGAGAGCAAAACAGTTGGCATCTAATGTTGTATTTGGTCTCCCTTCAAAGTACATGTTGCCCACCATTATGTTTCAGAAATGGTGGTATGTGCAAACATTGTTCTTTCTTCCTTAAAAGGACACTGGCCGGTCTGTGTTTATAAGGTTATGTGATGGGAACGTTTATTTTAGCTTCACTCAGGACTTAATTTGGAATACTTGTCCACATTGTTAACAGAGAGAGGAAACGCAGAGAGCCTAACTTATTCAGAGCTCTCCTTTGGTGTGTGTCTCATTAAATAAAACTCAATATTTAAGGTCTGCCTTTAATTTCTAGATCGTACAGTGTGCTCGACTGATTTAAGCAGAGACAAACATTTGCTTCAGATTAGTGCTGCAGCTGATGCTATCAGCGCCGATGTTGGGTGTTCACCGGTACCTCGTATAATTCTGTTGAGATTTTCCAGAAGCTGAATGACTGGAAAGTCTGCAGGAAAGAAGACGCCCCATGTCATCAGCCAAATGCTGGTTTCCTAAATTTGTACACCTTCGCTACCGGACGGAGCGTAAACTGACCCCCGTCCGTTGTGTTTTTTTTCCCTAGTGACCACATCAGTCGGGTAGATTTTAAAGAACTGGCTCAGCGGTGCCTGGCCATGAATGGGACATTTAGAGGACTGCTGACTGGGACCTCTGTTGTGCCTCACATGTGGTCTGTGACCCTCATTTCAAACAGTGTCGAAAAAAGAAAACAGGATGCGTAAACCATTTGACTCGGCCCATTTCTGCGTGTGACTAAAAGTGAGGCAATGGGGCAAGTCCAGGCGTGTAGAAAAGAAAACAATTCAGTGATGGTCTCCAGTGCCTTCTGCACTTGATCCGTGATCTAACGCTCAGCTCCTGAAATCCAAAGCAAACTTTGAACTCAATCCTTTTTTTTATCAAATCCTGTTTCTTTTACGACAAAATGTCCATGCCAGTTTCTCAAAGCCCAAGGTTATGTCTTTAAATGTCTTGTTTTGTCAGTCCAACACCCAAAGATATTCAGTTTACTTGGATATAAAATAAAGAAAAATTGCTTTAACTATTGGTCGATTACGCAACTAATTGTTGCTTCTCTTTTGCATAATGAATGTGTAGCTTACAAATAAAGGAAAACTGTTACAAATAATCGGAAAAGAAAAACCCAACATTTTCAGGGACAAAGGGTTCTTCAGTTATTATCACATCTACAACTAGAAATTGTACTTATATTATGATATGCTGCGATTAGAAACAGTTCCTCTTAATTTAACTTTGTATGTCATCTTTTTATGTAATCATTGTTATGCAAAACTTCAGGGTATTTTCTCACTTTCAAGAACTTTGTAGATAACAGTGAAGATTAGTTCTACTAATGCTTTGTTATATCCGTTTAAAAAAAACATGTTATCGTGCATATTTTTCTTGATTATGTCCTTTCCCCTCATATCTGTCCCCCATGCAATGCAGCTAAAGATACTCTTACAACATCTCTAAAACAACACTACCTGGAAAAGTCTTGTTTACACATGCTACCATGTCACCCTTTCACCCTCAGAAGGGAACATAAAGTGGCATTAGAAACCATCAATCTCTGTCTGGCGTGTGACAGAGAGCCCTTGTGTTTAGCTAATACTCAGATGTGAAAGCTAACACGGAGAAGCAGTCAGTGCTCATGTCCTGACTAGCTGAGTAAAAGAAGCAGTCACCGTGGCTACCTTAAAAGGACGTGACACTGTTGGAGCAGAACGACTATATGAAAGTCATGGTTTTATTTTTGTGAACTAACTCTATAAAGGAAACTTGTTGGATTAAATTACAAGGCATACATTTGTTTTGTTATTGGGACGGAAGAACGGATATCTAAATATGAACAACCACAGACTCAATGTATTATGCTTGTCAACAGGGTACATCTTTGCCAAGTCAAACCTTGGTACTTAGGTGCATGTGGCAGCTGAATCACACAAAGTGAGATTTGTGCATTGATGCAGAAGTTATGAGTTTTTAATTTAGGGTGAAAACAGGTTGAAAATTACATCAAAAAAGAAAATAAATGTATATATGCTACTTGTATAATGGGATAATTCAGTTGTGGTGTGAACTAAAGCAGAGAACATATATACAAAATGATTCCCAATAACATAATAATAATACGAAACTTGTACTGATTCCATTAATGTGTGCCTGACAGCCATACCAGTAAATGCATGTGCTCAGTACCAGAGCCTGAGTCTAATTTTACACAATAAGAACTGTCTATTACCTTTATCAATATGGAACGTTTATTGTAATAACTAATCTAAATCTGCATTTCAGTAATCACAAGATTTCAGTGGATGGAAATCCTCCCCTCCTCATTCCCACTGCCTTTTGTGGTTGTTAGTATGAATATGTTTGCCATTAACTCCAAGATATTATCTGTAAAACAACACAAATAACAACAACAACAACAACAAACATTACTATTTAAAAATATTGAAAACCACATTTCAGCCGTTTTTGGAGAGGTTGGTTAAATTCAAATTTAAGGAGGTTCACTATAAAAATAATAATGTCTGTGTTTAATAAAATAAAGGGTATTCAATGTCTTTTACTTCATGGAGATTACTAAATTCAGTGGCTGATGTTATTTAGTGGCACAAGTCGTATTTACCAGTGTCAGGGAGAATCCCCTCTGATATCTGTCAGTGTCACAGGATTGTTGGGATCCAGGTCCCCTGGCATTCACAGGGAGCTCCAAGTGAGTGATTATCCACAGGCCCCTGGAGACCTCCCTCACATCATGTGACCTTTACCACCTCAGGCCATGTGGAGCACACATGTGTCTCCTATGTGTCAACAACATATCAGTCACCTGCCATGTCCAATTCCAAAAGAGTAATCAGTGAAGAACTCTTATCTGATAAGGTAGGTAGCTTCTCTTTTGCAGGCCCGTAAATTCAGGCTGATGAAAACGGTGTATTTTAACATTTAACAAAATTAGTTTTCCCAGTAAGCCATGTCAATGGTCCAGCATGCACATAACTTGGGCCCAGGAACTGGCAGTCATAATGATGTTATTAATTACACCTGTGCTTTATCTGCCATGGCATCTACAAATGTCTGCTGTGGCTTGTGTATAGTTGATTCTGACAATTTCACCTTAATTACCACGTGTTAAGCTTTCTACTTCAATGTCAGTGATTCATACTTACTTAACCATGGCCAAACCCTTTTCCATTAGGTTGCAAAGCCCACTGAGGACACAACGATTGCTGAATAGGAGAATCTGTGTTTATCCTCATACATTCTGCTTGAATGTTCAGGTTTGGAGCTCAAGCATCTTAAGTTTTACTCAAAAAACAGCCGCATTTCTTTCATTCCCTGGAATTTTATTGAATGCTTTTATTTCTGCCCTTCAGAATATTAAAAATAGCAAGCCGAAGACTAAAAAAAGAACGAGCTGTATTCCCCTTCGTTTGAATTCATCATCAGAGACCCACAAAGTGTTCCTCCAGGGTCAGCAAAACACACTGCCAATTAACTGGATGAAACAGGAGTCCGTGACTTTTGACCTCGCTTTCTATTAAAGATGCATTTCCCTTATGGCCGTCGGCGGGGTCAGACGTCTGTGACTAATAGCGTCAGCTGTGAGAGGCTTGTCAGAGCTCATCAGTCCTGTTCCCTCGGCAATCTACAATACTGCCACCGTGTCGTGTGCGTGTATTGCAGGAGATATGCTATGACGTGAAAGCAGCTCACACACTATCACTGGCCCAGATGTGCTCGGGGATAAAGTCTCAGTCTGATGGCATTTGCGGAGCGATTTAAGTCAGGGGAAGTGACAACTTGCCAGAGTCTATAGAATTTACACCTGATGACTTTGCTTTCATGTTGAACTTTCTAGTAGTTTCAATACATACATGTATAGGGCTCTGCTTTGCCTGTGGTTTCTCTGTTTGGTAAAATTGCTGTATACTGTACAGTTTCGTATGTGATTTATTGCAGGATGTGTAATGTATAGTGCATTATAGAGTTCAGAGTAAAAACCTTTCATCTTGGTGTGGTAACATAGAGTGGTTAAACGTTAGACGTAATGAGGAGATGAAGGCTGCAATGAGAGACATCTGTCAAATGATTCAACCCACAGTATATTTAACATGGAGCTCTCCTCTGCTGGGCTGCGTAAATGATTTCCTGACCCAGGATTTATACTACACTAAAGTCAAGGACCTTACATTCCCAGCAACAACAGCCGGTTCCCCGAAAACCGCTACTGCAGCACCCTATAATTATCAAAACATAACATGCACTCGTCAATTTGGCCTTTCCCTCCATATACTGTGAACCAATTAGGGATGCTGGAGATGTCATCTCCATGGAGCTGTTATATTTTCCCCATCAGTCAGTGCTCCAAGACCCAGCACGGTTATAAATAACCTCAAGTTGCGATCGATTCCCAGACTGCATGTCGAAATTTATAGTCATTTGCCCGTTACAGGAGATGGATGGTTGCAAATGTGAAGGCTCTGTAAAGGCTGTAGTGAATCTTCCAAGATTTCCCTCTTGTAGATACAACAATGTGACTTGAAGGAAAATAGGACGGGAGTGTAACAAATCCTTTTCTAGATCACATCTTTTTTTTCAGGCATAGATGCAGCCCAGTTGCCAGGAAAAATGTTGGCATTGTACTTTTATGCAAACCATAGATGTCTATGAATATGTTAGAGGAGTGTGAATTGAAATGTCAGTTTTCTTTGAAGGTCAATTTAGATTAATATATCTGGAGATAGTGCATAATGCATGTTTAGCAACGGAGTCTAGGAACAGTTTGCAGTGATGGGAAATGACAGAGATGAGTGGAAACTGCGAGACCATAAAGTTCTGGTGGCTGATATTTGAGACAGGGCCAGAATGATTTTTTTTAACTCTTGGGAATAGACAAGTATGACAGATGGAGTTTATTCTCGATATTCTGCAAAACACGCAGAAAAAAAGTAAGTGAGCAAACGTGAATCTAAAGGGGATGGCCCCCTTACGTCCATTTGCGAGTTCCCTGTCAGAAATCACTGACTAGTCTTCTGAGAACAACTTTATGTGATGGAATACCGTCACAGCCTCCTTTCCAACTTTCTTTTTCGCAAAATGATTTATTCTTGAAATGCATAATGGTGCAAAAGCTGTGACCATTCATGACGTGGGATACAGTACAATTAGAACTGAAACATAATATTCTTGATCCATGCACCAATTCTAGGTGCAACACTTTTCTATATCTATCTATTCACTTTGCAATATAGCAAAACCAATAAATGTATATTATTTGATTTCCAAATTGAGATCTGTTGGATCTGTTGTAGCAGTTCGAGTTTACTGGAATGTTCACGGAAAAAAAAAGTTCATGAGTTTATTGATCACCTTTGTCACACTCCCAAATGTGGTGTATACATGTTTTTTGAGCACACACAGGAATACTGTGTTCAGTTTAAATCATATATTGTTCATGTCTGTAAGGAAACTGTGACTGATGATTTCAAATTTGTACAAGCATAAAGGAACCAGATAATATAAAGAAGCGATGCAACTCCATTGAAAAAGAAATGTCAGGGACAACTCTTACACCTATGAAGCATTGTGTTGAGTTTGGCTTCATTTTGGTGTAGGAGGCTCCATCTTTTCAGCTAGTTGGATATGCAGAGGAAAGGTCAAACCTGTAATTTATTAGAAGGTAGCCTTGTGATTTGAGTGTTTGTAGGAGGAGATGTTGGAGCTGAGTGTGTTGCGCCTGTTGTAGAGATGATTCATGTGAAGAGGAGGCAGAAAGAGACTGTCATTGTGCATCAGGCTTTGATCAGAGCAAGAGTCAAACTCCAAAAGCATTGACAGACTTCAACCAGTGAGAATCTGTGCTTTTTGTTGTATTGGCAACATCTGCTGTGCTGAACAACCTCTGGTGTAATGTCTCGGCTGTGGGATTGTACTGCACAGTGACAGTGTAGGTGGCATATCTTGTTAGAAAAGTTTGAGTTTCTATTCACACTGCTTTTTCTTTGTCTATTCAGCCCACAACTTAACCAACACTTCTATGTTGGGTGCAGGTTAAGAGTTTATTTTTCCTCAGAGACAAAATGAATTAAAATCTAGTTTCTTGTGTTTAGTAAAGACATTTAAATTGCACCATGATGCTGTGGTTTAGTCTGACTGAGGCTGCCTTGGTTTTACAGAGAAGGAGGCAATGAGCAGGGGCTGGGGGGGTGGTGGACTGGAGTTGTGCACGCACACACCTACACACACACACACACACACACTCACACTCACACATACACAAGCACACTATGAACCAGACAAACTTCCTATGCTGTGTCACATCTTGTGCCAGAGCAGTGAGGTTTCCTCTGAAAAGAAACACTGCACCAACTGAGGAAGGCAGTCTGTTTAATATTACAAAAACCACACTAGGAACTGGGAGCCGGTGGGTTTATGCAGTAGCATCTGGCGTCACCGCACATGCCTGCCAGGGCACACATTAGATCAGAATAATTGGCCAGGACAGCAGCGTGAGATGGACAAATGAGAACCTCCTCCTGGGTGACCTGATGGCCGATGGGGAGAATGAACAACGCTGGTCAGTGTCTGATAAGGAGCTTGTGATATACAGAAAGATATATAAGGTTTAATGGAGAAGTGCTGCCTCTTCAGGTTTTTTATTACTTTTAATATTAGGCAATAATAGCAAGTGGAGTAATTCTCTCAGAATACTGTATCTTCACACAAACTTTAACTTACAGGTTTACCCATTCATGCATAAAGCCAATAGATAACTTTGTGTGCCAAGTCTCAACTTCTTCACCAACACACTGAAAAAAACACTTTGGCAATCTAAAGGTTTCCTGATTTTTTAAAAAACACTTCCTGGTGGTTATTTTTTAGCTCATTGTGATAAATGAGCTGAAGGCTTATATTGATGCACTTGCCCCTTTGTTGAGATCATAGTATACAACTGAAGCATTGAAGAGTCATATCACCATCACAACAAACCTGGATAATTAATTAAGTGGGATACGCTAAATTTCAAACATCATACATTTTTGATATATTTCTATGCAGATGATACCATTTTAAAAATGTACCTGGTGGCTGTGTGACACACCGCCGATCAATATGCACCTAGTCGTTCTGCATGTTGTGCTGTTGCACTTTACATGAACCAAAATAGAAGGTGCGGAAGGAGATGTCCACACACTCCGTACACCTACTACCAAACACTTGGCTATTAATATTAAAATTTCAATTTAGGGTGCAACATTTTAAACCTTGGGGGCAATGCAATCTTATGCATCCTCGTAGAACCACACCTGTCTTTTCCTCTCCCTCAGGGCACAGTCAAGCATGCGCCCGAGGCGATATTCACCTAAAAGCTCAAAGTGAATTTACGATGTGATGCGAGGATGCATACTGACTTGCCGCAAGTTCATGTGATCATAACAGCTTACCTATCATAAAAAAACGAGTTGTGTTCTTTGCGCAGCAACATTACTTAGCTTAAGTACTGTAATGTAATTATTGTTTTGGAAATTGTAATCTCTTAAAGTATTAAGTATTAAAGTGAAACAAGACTGCTAATAACGCCGTCTCAACACACCACTCTCTGGTCCCCCCCCCAATTAAAGCACTGTTGCCGTTGTGTAGCCGTTGGCAGCTGCCAGCTCAGCCATCATCATGTTGCGTGGAGGCAATTCCTCAATCACAGATATGCTCAGATTTCTTAAATTCAGCACCTTCAAGTCATTGTTGTGGAAACAATAGTATTTTTTTTCCAAATACAACCATCATTTCTGTCATTGACGTCTTAAAGCACATATCCATCATTGGGTGTTTTTGCTTTAGGGCTCTTGAAAAACAACCATTTGGAAAATGTTTGCTATAGTTTTGGATCATCTATATCTTCTCTGCTGAGCTTAAGTACTGTACCTCCAATTAAAAATGGAAGCATTTATTTTTGATGTTCAGTACAATGATACACACAAACAGTTATTGCAAAGGTAGAGATAAATAACTTTGGCATACAGAAAATTGTAAAACATCCATGACACGATGGCAATGTAAAATAGCAAAGAATGAAAACTGGAGGCTAATACTACTGTACAGTGACACATGTAACAAACAAGACATTTTGGACCTAAGTTTCCCTTTCATTAAACAAATAAATATTGACGATGAACAATCTCAAACGTAGCAAGAATTGCTTGATGCTAGGCATTCCAGAAGGCATTCCTGAAGCAAGCAGATTTGAGCTAGAATGAAGAGTTGTAATGAACAAAACCCAACTGATTCTACATGTGCAACTTGTATCTTCTCTTTGAGAATCTTTGGTAGAAAAGACAT
This sequence comes from Leptoclinus maculatus, assembly GCA_032191485.1. Classification (NCBI taxonomy): domain Eukaryota; kingdom Metazoa; phylum Chordata; class Actinopteri; order Perciformes; family Stichaeidae; genus Leptoclinus; species Leptoclinus maculatus. Next base: position 4,050,125 of record JAVDOI010000011.1, on the reverse strand, counting down.
GATAGTACAGAAAGAAAATGTAGATGACATATTTACACATAATACGGTCTCATTAGCAAGACATTTCAGCATTACCGTGGCTGCAGATTAAATCTGTAGTGAAACAAAGAGGGGAGCAAAGAAAAAACTGCTGATGAAAAAGCACCTTTCTTTGCCTTGGTGGTAATAAAAGAGGAGCAGAGGGAGTAAATCAGCTGGAGCCAGCTCTCGACATTAAAAAAGTACTTGAACAAAGAGGCTCCCATTTTCCATGACTCTATCAGCCCTCACTGGCTTAAAGAAGAGGCAAACATACCGATATGTTCTGATCTGTGAGCTGAAGAAAATAGTCTTCAGAGCACATAGGTAATAGTCCAGATCTTCTCCAGTGCATTTTGTTGTCTTTCTAAAATGCACTCAGAGCAAACTATTGCTATTTCACAGCAGTCAGATCCATTTAGAAGATTTATCAGATTCCAGTCTGTTTTGCTTCATCCAATTAGCGTAAGGACAACAGGATAAAGGGACAATCTAGTTTGCTCCGAAGTGGATGAGATACAGAACGCTGCAACAGCGGCAGACGTTAATTTCAAACATCCTGTGTGATTCCAGTGGCAGGTATTACGCTGGTCTGAGGTCAGTCCAAGTCATCTTTGCACACACAGGCACACTCCTCATGGTGCTCCAAGGGCACATCCGCCATGGACTTCTGCAAGCCTCTGACACCGCTTCGGTGTTTCAACAGCAGAACCTGTCAAAGAGAAGGAGGCTTTAGTTAACAGCTGTGCTTCCCTCAAACAGTTCATGCAAAGCATGCTCAGTGGGTACTTTATTCAGAAACCATACCAGTTTGTTATTAACCTATACATTTTTGAAAGTTTCTAAAAAGTCATAACTGACCCATTGCACGAAAATCCAGTATAATATCAGTGACCAAGGCTCAATCTCAATTTCTAAGCCGTACAGTTGACTGCCATTGCATTTCATCTGAAGCCAAGTATGCAACCGACGAAGACATTAAAGTACTATAGTATATTGTGGTGTAGTGTGAAGATTGCTTTTCTGAGAGCCTTGGCTACTACAGTAGATGTGTGGTTAAAAATGTTAGGTCAGCCTGATTGTGTATTGATTATCTAATTGATGTATGAATGTGCTCAGCAAATGTCATGTTTATTACATTATGCTGTATCTTGTGTACAATTGGAAATACTGTAAAGGGTGGAAATAGGATCATATGACCATAGGATATGCACAGCAAATTCAATGTTTTGTCATGAATACTTATCTCCTATATATAGTTGATCATTTGCCTGAGGTTGGTGCACAGGAAAACATTTAACCATATCATTTTTGCTGCTGGTTAATTTCATAATTTAAACTTAAATGTTTGATTTTTTTAATAATCCAAAGACTACACAGGTTACATGTTCCTCTCACTTCATAATCACATCGATATTTACCTCATGGTATTTCTTCGTCACCCTGGCGGGAACACACTGGCAGTCGTAGCAGCGGTGAGAGCAGCAGGCACAGTTTCCACCACAGCGCTTCACAAGTAGGCAGCTTGGCCAGAAAATGGCATCTGTCCTCTTCAGCTCCTCACGCAAGGATACAGAGAAGTTACGTGGAGTGCAGCTGTACAGTCGAACTTCCTCCCTCAACAGATTGAGATCAGTTCCTCCTCAAAAAGACACAGAGAAGTCATGATCAGAAAGACTTCCCATCGAAAACAAACTTTGCCATTTTTTTATGATCACTGTAAATTATCATGTTGTTTTCTAAAATGTACAAGTTTAAAAGTGTCCTACCTCTGGCCTTCTTATTATGGATAAAGGATTTCCCCAGCAGATGCCATGTAGGTTTGTACAACTCCTCCATATCCAGCTGCCATCGCTCCGGCTCCAGGTACTTCATGACCTCCTCCACGGTGCCCAGCCCCGCCACGGCGTCTGACAACTCCTCAATACCATGCTGGGATTGGGGGAGAACTGCAGGGACTTCGGTTTCTGATACACTCTGCGGGAAAACCAGCAGATGAGATGGAGAGAGACGGAAAGGAAAAGGTCATTTACTCAGTAAATACAGTATTTATCTATGAAGTTACAACAGGGAAATGTATCACTTTCATTATGCTTCATTTTTTGATGGACCTGTACACTGGGGGAGAGTCTTCTTGAACTCTCCCAGAGCAATACAATGCTTGTGTCACAGACACATATTCTAGCTTCCACACCCAAAACCGCCTCATTGCACAAACTGCCTCCGGATACTTACAGAGCAGACACTTTCCGTGACATTTAAGAGCTCTCTTGGTTACGAATACTTAAACAGGAAAACAACACAGAAGGAACAAATGTATCAGCAGTGACAAGATGTGCTTTATTTCTACTGTGTGAAAAATAAATAAATGAAGGTATAGAAAGAAGGGGAGTTTGACTCTGCTACGGAGCATTGTGTGTCATGGTTAAAATTGGGTTTAAATTGGATCTGGGCTCATTAAATAGTACAGTGGTTTGGACTTTTGTTAAGTTAAACAGAAACCACGACTGTCCAGGCCAGCTGGAATGTAATTCAAGCACTATGTGTAAAGCTCCTGACGATTAAAGACACACCGATGTATTTTGCAAAGCATTCCCACACCGGCTTTGGACAAACGCTTTGCCACCCAGCTGATTCTGTGAACTGATGGGAAAGTAGAAAACTTACACAGAAATGTGTATCTATGAATAAATATGTATTTGATATATGTTAATAATGTTCCATCCTTGATATAAGACAAACTGTCAAATGCAGCCAAACACCGTAGGAATGTTGGGTGTGTACCTGCCTCTGCTAAAGTCTTGTCCTGCATATAAGGCTGGGACTCCACACAAATGATAATAACTGTATCCAAACTGTTCAATGCACGGTGCAGTTGAGAAGCAAATGTCAATTGATGGCATCGTTTTTTTTACGTTGTCAAATGTGATCACATCTCTGTCAACTCCTCTGCCCACTTTGCATAACAACGTTTGTCCTTTTGGCTCCCGTAGGCGGCAGTAGTATTCGTTTCAAGCTCCCAGGCCTCCAGGCTACAGCGTGCAGTCACAGAGAAGATTGATACCTGGGGTGTTGGTCTTCCCGAGAGAGAAGAGGCTAATCTGTGGAACCTTTCAGTCCTGTGACGCTACGTTTGTCCAACATGTCAGCTCGCTGGTCTCTCTAATCTTTTGTGACTGACAGGTAGAAGGCAACATTGTGGCACTTACCAAAAAAAAAAGAAAAAAAGAAGCTTGTGGAGCATTGAAAACATCGGCTGCTGGCAGCTGCGTCTTTAAGCTTCTGGAGAGGCAGAAATATTTGAAAAGAAAAAAGAATGATTCCAGGAATCTGTAGCTTCCCTTTGATGACTTATAGGGCCGAATTAGGAAGGAATTCAGTAAGAAATAGGGGCTGGAGGAGGGAAAGTTTTCCTTTCGTCAGAGACCTTGGCACTAACATTGCAAGGATTTCTGGTTTGAATCGTATTTATTACTTATGCTAAAACCATTTGCATATTTATGGCGCTGTAAAACCACCTCGACAAAAGTTATCCATCCAGAGGCTTATATCATTTTATTCCAAAGGGTTTATTTATACCAACCACCAGTAGAGCCAGCAGAGATATATACATGTAGAGAGATATTTATGTAGTCCTTTTTGTCAGATCGACTACACCAGTGGTTCCTTTTCTATCATCTGACAACCCCTATTTTCAATTGATAACAATAACAGTACAGAACAACTGATGAACTGTACAATTAATCCAAAAAGTAAAAAAAGGAATAACTGCAGGAAGATTATTTCAAAATGAGTGATTAGGGTGAACTTGTAGCAGAATAATTCTTGTAAATATCGTATTAGAGATGATTTCTAATACAACTCTCTGCCTGCACTATGTACTTTTTTTTGAACGTTTAACAATCATGCATACTGAATAAGCTTGTGTTTTATTCAGTGTTTTTGTCCTGATGCTTGGCCTTATATTCTATTTGCTTGTTTTAATTGCATACTTTTATAATGCAGTCGAGAATGTTTAGCAGAGTGGGACGGCTCTGTGACTACAGCTATTCAGGTCTTCACCGTGACCTTATCCTGTGTGACTTTTTGTTTTAAGATTACAACTTATTATTATATTCAAAAAACAAAAACAGTTTAGTTTACTTCACAGAAATAAATGAAATGCTGAGGTATAAGCCAACTGTATATTATTCTTCTTCCAACCCCTTAAAATCAAAAAGGCCTTGCGACCCCCTTGTGAAGTTTTGGTGACCCCTTAGGGGGGTCGTGGCCCCCCAGGTTGGGAACCAGTGGACACAACAGACAAACAATTAATAAGCTAACCAGACCAGGAAGTGTATTGCTAGTTTTACACTGAATAAAATGGAAAAACCCATACAGGGAAAGGGTAAATCTGCGCAATGCACTCAAGACTTCAAGTCTGTTTGGCGTAGATTTAAAAATAAGATGCCAGTGGTTTGACATGGCTGCACCACAGGCTACAAAAATACAGCTGATGCACAGCTGTGTTCATGCCACAGATTAGACTCATTCTAATGAGGCTGGCTTCATAACCACGGACCATAACTTTGGGTCATTTGGCACCTACTGAGATAAACAGACACAAATGTGAAAGGAATGCTTGTGGAGAAAGGACCGGTCAAATAAAGAAAGACTAAATCAAAACAGGTCTGTCTCTGAGCAGAACTGTATTTCCAGACAATAGAGGGAAGCTGTGACTCTTATTAGTTTAAGCCTTGGCAGTGGCTTTCAGCGTGCACTGGAAGCCATTAACAGCTTGTGAATGTAGATGGTGCAACACTCCCCCAATTAGCGGCTCTCTGCAAGCTCGGCTTCAGATAGAGAAGCCGAGCAATCCTTCAGAGACACATCAAGATGGTGTAAATAAAGCTATAAGTAGCAGATGAGAGCTCCTGTTTAAGACATTCACAAACAAAGTAATAAAAAGGACCACCAACTACAGTAGCGGGCATGAATTGCATGCACAGTGTCACGTATCAAATATTATGACTCAATGCCAGTATTGGAGGAGTAATGAATTAAGTCAAATTAATTAGTGAATCTAGATCTATGATGGATGATTTATTTTAACGCTATACATTTTTTAGCAGAAAAAGCGTTTTTTCAATCAGCATATCTCAAAAGCTCTTCCTTTTTTTTTTGCCAAACAGTTTAAAGAACATATAAACAGAAAGGATTGAAACAAGTGAATGGAATGATATGAGGCAAAGCTGTGGAATAGCCCGCACATAATGAATCCAATAGTCCTTTATATAAATAAAGGCCATGATGACTCCTTAGTATTGTTAGTCCCGTGAGTCACTAGTCAGTCAATTTAACGTCAACCCTAAGTGATATAGTTGCCTCAACTTTTGTGAAGACAGAGGTTTATTTTGGACAGACACAATATATAAATATATATAATAAGCGTACATTGACACGCAGTCCCTGATACGTCCACAATGTATGCTAGAGGGGTACCTGAGCATCAAAGACTATAATCTATAATCTTGACTAAGATTTTGAACTATCTAGAACTAAACTCGAACAATTTCTTGTATATTTCTGAACAAAACAGGCTCAAAATTAGCTACAATTTGTGCATTTGTGAATATTACAGTATAATTAAACATATATATATTTACTTTTATTGTATAATATATATATATATATGCACAGGCAGCAGATGGATATTTAACAAGATTACAATGTACAACTCTATTGAAATAATTGTGTGTTTTGAAAAGAGACAGAGTCAAAGTGTATCGTCTCTCTTATCACTGACAAACTGCACACCCCTGCCCCTCAAGAAATAACCTTGTTGTGATTACTTCGTTTCCGGATTTCTTTGTCCGTACACTGCACAACCACACGCTCTTATTTCTGGTGACTAAAATGACAGGTTCCGCTAACTATGTTAAGATGAAACTTCTGAAATAGCATCTTGGGAGAGCTTTGGAAAAACAATATCTCCTCTTTCACATGTCGTTGCAAACCACTTCCTTGCACAAGAGAGCTTTCGAGTAAGCAACGAGGTCTGTTGTGCGTGAAGAAAGTGTTTTTTCCTGTCACTATACGCCACACACTGCAATTGAGGTTGGTGTAAAAACAGACCTCACTTTGTCATGCCAACGGTAAGCCTACTGCATGGCTTCTGACGGTCATTGCCATCTGCTTTAACTAGCATTTTATTCCTTACTTCTTCCGTCCTATCGCCCTTTATTCAAGTCTGTGTGTGTCAAGCTCTCTTCGATCTTAAAATAAACAAAGCTGGTCGGGCGATCTTCAGTAGCAGTGGGGTTTAATTCTGGATTGGGACCTCACAGAGACAATGATGTAGGTTTTGTTTGCTCCTTTAACCCACCACTCAACACCCCTCATGCTCCCTTCAACAGACTCCTTCCCTTCTATATTTTAACAACCTCTTTGCCTCGGCCTTTTTTTTCCCGCTTTTCCTAAAATCTCTTCCTGTGAATTACAGACCGGGTCTTATTTTTTTCACCCCCCTTCCCCTTCCATTCCATGGAAGTGGTGGGGAGGAATTATTGCTTGTTTAAATATAAACTAAAGTGCTGGCCCCTGCGTGGCACGAGGTTCCAAAAGCTGCTAGCTGACCACAGAGGAAACAGAGTGCTGCTGTTCTAGCGTGCTCGTCCTCCGTCGGAGGAAAGTTCAAAGGGAAGCCAGTCTGACCGTGAGGAGGCCATAGCTTCCTTTTCCTTCCCCCTCATGGTTTCCACACCTTCTACTGTTGGAATAAGAGACCGGGATTTTCTTTCATAGTCCATCATACACTTAGTGATAGACATTTGAGCACCCCAGCAGAATAGTTTAATTCTACTGCAAAATAATCAAGTTTGACGTTTAAATTCCAAAACATCCATAGTTGATGGTGGTGGTGCGTTTTACTTCAAAATTTAAATATTTCAGAAAATGTCTTATTTTTTTAAGCTAATGCAAGGAAAACCACCGGTCCACCTTATCTTCACTAAGGTGCCGTAAGTACAAAACGCCCAAACTGATACCTGCACACTTAGATCACTGCAGTGCACACTTTATTTGAACACAGGGGTGTCACACAAAGTCGTGGGCCCTCTACATCGGCAGTTTCTGTGGGCGCCCCTCTCTGTCTTTTGGCATGCACGCAATCTCTCAAAGTGCGTTATTAGACAGTCTCTTAAACAACATCATTATATTATATGATTATGAAACACCACCCTTTTTTTCAACACTACGTTTTTTGAAGATCAAATCTTATTTTTGCAAAGAAAATAATGAAATCCCACCGAAATGCACCAGTAACAGTAACACACTGTAAAAGAAACAAGGACAGCTTCAATAGTCTAACAATTAAACTGCAGCCTACCATTAGGCCTATTTCTAACATCATTTAACCAAACAAAAAAACGTATAGAATAGGGACGATATTAAAATTAGACTCTCCCTGCCAGTGAAAATTGGAATTCAAAGATCTTGGTTTACTCGGTATTAACATAATCAAGTTTTCAAGATCGCGCAATGACAGTGGACCTTGAGATGGTAATGAATCAGTTGATACCTAACCCGTATTGCTAGCCTACTGGGAAAGAGGCTAAATATTGCTCCAAATTTGATCTGTCTTTACTGTGAGGTCCACAACACCTCAATGTAAAATGTTTGCTTCTGCTTCATTTCCTACTCCTTGTAACAGTGTTTTATTGGATTAATCCCTCTCTATTTGATAGAGCAAGGCCTTGGTTGCGGCGGCTCTAACGTCACAATCTACTGCAGTCTATTGGTGTTAAATATACTGTAAAATGTGATGCAATTCATTCCCAAGATGAATTATCATTACTGGAGATTAACCTGGTTTTCAGTGATTTAGCGATCTGATTTAACAAAATGTATTGGCTCTACCACAGGGAGCTAGCACACATAATGACTGACTCTTCCCTCTTAACATCTCTCGTTTCTTTTCTGAGAAATACAGCTCTGATACTCAGCTTGACACTCAGCGTGTTTTCAGCATGTCAGTTGTTTTGGGTTTTAAGGGTGAAGAAAGAATGCTATAATAAAGAGAACAAAACAAAACAAAGCTTTTGATGCAGACAAAAAAAAAGTTACAGACAGAATACAAAGTGCCGTCAGTGACCTCAGTTGCCGATTTGTGCTTGTCAGATTTCCCAGTGCTGCAGGCCATTAGGGATTAATGAGGAGTAGAACTGTTTACTTAGAGCAAGTGAACAGAACTAAAACATGACAGGTTAAAACACGGCAGTCGTCTCTTCGGTTTATCTCCGGGCTTTTGTCGGCGAAGGCAGCGGGGATTATTCTGCGTGTGTGGTCTCAAGACTGGGACAGAAAGAAGTGAGCTAGTGAAAGAGAACGAGGAATGGGGAGAGGATGGGTCAAGACAAAGATGGCTCAGAAGTTTTAACATTTTTCTTTTTCGTGCAATTTTACAGAAGTTTTGCAAGCATTTTTTGTGAAGGCAGAGCTGTTCTATCTCACTGATTAAGTCAAAAACTGTAGTTTTCTTCTGGTAATGTAATGCCCTTGACCTCTGAATCACTGCCCACACTTTCAGTTTGTTCAGCAATTCAATTTGACGTTGCTCATAGATGTTTACCTTGGAAAAAAAGACAAGATAATAGAAGAGACTTGTCGACACAAATAAGCATGATGATGTCTTCTTCCCACAGGGCTATAGCTACTTAAGTAGCAATGAAACATGTTTTGTAGATTGACCAACATAAATAACTTCTCATTTTTCACTTATCATTTGGAGAAACTGGATGTAGCAGCTGAAAATATGATCAGCTAGTTGGATACATTACTCGTGACAAAACTGAACAAAATAACCCCCTTCCTCCCAAAAAGAAACCAGATAACACAAACACAAAGTTAAGCTAATTCAGGGACATAATGGGACTGACAATAAGCCTGGGACTTTGCGATGTTCTATGCGAGTGCCCGGAACACTAAATACCTTTTTTTTGTGGTATGAAGAGAAGCTGGTGACGATTGTTAAGACACTCTAGGATGCCTTGCTGACCTCCTCAGTTTGTAGGCCTATAAGCATGTCACCACTGCACTGAATCAAAAATGAGGATTTCTCTAAATTGGGAGGGGCTGCTCGTATCCTTTCTCAATATTGGAGGCGTTATATTATTAGCCCAGTGTGACAGGCAGCTTTCCAATCTGTGCTGACTGCAATCTGTGCTGACTGGCCCATGTCACGTCCGAGGGACCATTCAGTAACTACTGACATCATAAATAGAAAAATAAAAGCTCAGTACCGGAATGAATCGGCCGTTCGGGAGACTTCACATCTTCCCGATGGCCAGTCCGCCCCTGGGCTGAATGCATGAAGTATAACAAACTGGCAATTCACTTTGATTATCGGGCTGATGTCTGACTGAAGTCAATGAGAGGTCATGAGGCGTGAAAAGGAAGAAGCTGATAAGAATGCCCCTCTTTGTCGTTCACTTTTTGTTCTCACAGACTACTCTGACATATATTGCTACTCTTGCTGCAGTTGTTGCTTGAGTCTTGAGCTCTTTACTGGTCTTTAGCAAAGTTTTTGATGTACTGAATGAGTTCAAGCTTATGCTATGCACACACTTGGATGGATAAATATCTGCCAAAGATTAGCAAGGGATGGGAACTAGTGATTAAAGTCTATGTTACATGTGAAGACAAGATAAATAACATTGAAGAACAGAAAGGAGGTTCGGTTGTTTTGTTGCCAGAAATATTTTTCGAGTAAAATAACATGGGTATCTTTGTGAACAAACACATAAAAGGGTATAGTAGTTGAGAACACAAAGAGAACAGACACAAAAAGCACTTCTATCTCTTAATTCCTACTTTCATTTCAGGGACTTGAATGAATCCCCCCCCGAGGGTCAGAGGACCTCTTTGTGAATGTGACGCCACTTATTTTCTCCATCTCAATCTCAAGAAACAATGACATTGAGACACCTCGCCTGTCTGACTGGATCTAAGGATACAGAGCAGGTTAACAGGGTTCATGGTTCTATATATATAAGGGTGATACAGAACATAACAGTTTGACGATTTAAAAGTGGAAACAATACTAGCCCCAGAAAATGAGAAAATTACAGAGTTTGAAACCGTTTGGAGTTCATTTATTTCGATTTGTTGTGTGCTTTCAAACCTTTTCCAGGGTCCATCACAAAAAATTCCCATTTCAATCCTTGAAGGAAAACTTATGGTATTGCTATACTCTCTCTCATTGCAGAGATTGTGGACATTTTGTTTTGTTTGTGTGTAAGTGTATAAGTTTACATCATAACATCATCAAAATAAAAGACAGTACAGGTGCCAGATGTTCTGAAGTGCTTAAACATAATTTCCCCCCTTGGGAACACATAAGCAGAAATGGATGATTGCAAATTAAGACTGTGTTATGTAACAAGCAGATTATCTTAATTGTGCTTTGCGTGGAGAGGCGTCGGTTACGGCCATGTGAGTGCAAGTTGGAGATAGAGGCAGAGAAATGCTATGACAGCTACAACTTACAATGCACAACTCCTGACTATCGACACTGTACGTACCACAGGGAGAATGGAGTAGTGGATGCAGAATCCCGGCTCAGAGGGGAAGTACTCATCAGAGATGAAGCGGATCCTGATCTGACTGCCTTTAGAAGTGTGACTAGCTGGTGCCGACTGTGACCCACACCAGCGACCCAGGATGGTGTTCTCAGTCGGATCCTCTATCTCCACAAAGTCGTACCTGGTAGAGTGAATGAGACATAGTGCAGAAACTGTTAATGTTTGTCTCTAAGACATCAGCGGTTATGGGCCCACTCTGAGACGGTGATTTGATTATTCATGACATTGTTTTTGTCCAAGTTATAACACAGGTTTCAGCTACTATTGGCTTCGTTTGAGGTTTCACATGGTACATGTAGATCTCTTGACATGCATGCTAACTTTAATTGTATTGTTTGCTTGTTGTAAGCTCGTCAGCACCTTTAATATTGGCCATGGTGCTTTCTCCTCAGCTCTGCCTTGCCCTTCTGAATGTGAGATTGTTAATATCAATAAAGCTGCCAAGGGAAATAAAGGTTTAAAAAAAAAAGGTTACAATAGCCCAGCTGTGAGAGATGAGGTTTGTTTCTTATTTACTGCCTGAATTAAAAAAAGAAAAAATGAACAGAGGATTGCCAGTGTATTGAGGACAAATCTCAGGTTGGTTGACAGTGCAGCATTAGCAGCTGTTCGCACTATTTAGCTGTTATTGCTGCTGATGCAGCCTTTTTACAGGCCTATTACAGCGATGCTACGTGTTGTCAATGACATACAGTTTTAATTAACTGTACCACACGGTACTGTGTGTTGATTGTGGGAGACTGCGGGCCTCTTTACTTGGACTCAGTTGTTTGAAAACTCACTTGTAAATCATGAAATTTACATGATTGCTGGTGTGTGCTGGATAAACTATTTTTGGACATTAATATGAAAAGGTACAGAATGCAAAGAGTCAGCAACTCTCACATAACCTTGTATAATATTGTATCGGAGGAAATCACATGCATTTTTAAAAGATATTTAACACGATGGGTTTTATGGGGTTAAATGGTTTAATTTAATTTAGTGTCATTTCACAGAAGAAAATCATAATATAAACTATAATTTAGTCAAATATAAGCAAAATCATCATTTTGCTTGTTGTGGGGATCAAACTTTGTGACCCTGTAGTTACGTGACAGTCTCTCTCTGCACCGGCCACCCTGCCAACCCATAATACCAGTAAACATGAAGCGCAGAAGCATATGGCCATGCTCCAGACTCCTTTGGTGTGCCAAGGCTAACATCAACCAACCTCAGCACTTAAGACACGCAGTTCAGGAGTTCAGCCTTTATTATTTATACCTGTGTGTAACCAGTGGCTGCGCTGCATTCAATACAGCCTTGTTTCACTGACTCTTCGCAGTCTGGGATTAATCACTTTGCCATTTGCGTCAACAGGCACGCTAACCTCTCATTCAGTGCTGCCAATTCGGATATTTGGATTCCAACGACATTGTTTACATTTTGCACAGGCTTGACAGATTCAGTTCAAGCTGGTTTCAATAAAACAACATGGAGGGACATGAGCGAGACTAAAAATGGATTTTCTGTGATGTTAAATAAACTGAAGGGGAGGGGGGGGGGTCGATAAATTCACTGACTCTGCTGCCTTTGATTTAGAAAGTTATACAGGAAGTTTGTAATCTGCACAAACAAACGTATTGGGTAAGGTAAAACTGAAAGTGTGCTTTTGCGAAACCATTTATTCAGTTTAAGTGTACCAATGTTAGACAACTGCATGAACTGTTAAACATTCCTTTAAATAAGTGCAAACCAAGACTGGCATGAAATGTTTTTTTTGGAGAGGGATCAAATATCAGTTTAGCTTCTTCTTCTCTGCCTTCTCGATGGAGGTCAGTGGAGAGAGAAGGCTTCCTCTCTGAAAATCCGCCCTCAGACAGCTCCAGAGCTTTGACAGATGGCTCATCAATAATGCAGGGCGATCATTACATATCGCCATGTGTTCAGAATCACCATGTCAAACAGCGGTTTTCCCAGATTCACAAATGCACTGACATACATACCAAACTGTACGTACAGTCACGGTGAAGAGGATTAGAACGACAAAGGAACCTCATGCACAGTACCAGCAGATAGGATTGCCTTCATGCACAACGCAGGGAAACAGGGTTTTAATATTCACAAAGCTTTCTCCTACAAAGTGTTTTTTCCTCGTGCATTATTAATAGATACAATATCTACCACGGCCATGACGCAGATTAGCAACACAAAGACTGTTTCTTAGTCCTCTCCTTTTAGACTAAAGGCAGAGAGCAGCAATGCCTCTCTGAGAAAAAGTCCTGTGAGCCGCCGAGCACGACTCTGCTGCCATGCCAACCAGCAGCAAGACCAATCCCTCTCCAATATGCCTCTCCTCCGGTGGATTTGGTGAGAATGCTTTTCATCGCGCCACAGACAAACAGAATAGCAGATGAGCATCTCGGCTACACAGCTTCCCTCTCATCTTAGCAAAGGCTTGCTACCAAAGCCCGAACACATCTCCTGCCGTTGTTTGTTGTATCCCCTGCCATCGCTGTGTGAATCAGTGGACATGAGATTACCAGTCCCGTTTATTTGCATCACATTGTGCGGTGACACAAGGGTAAGAGCAGCGTATAACAATAACACTGTGTTTTTTTTTTTTTTTTGCCATAACAGTGGAATGAAGTTCAAAGGGGGCATTTTGTGAATCGATTTTTAAACACACATGAAAGATAAACTAGATATGAAGACTTGGCCAGAGGCTAGTGCATGTGAAAGTGTGCATGTGGGACAGAAAATGTGTGTGTTTGAGAGAGAGAGAGAGAGGGTGAGAGGAAAGACAAGTACATACACTTGTAAATGTATGTCTGTTCCTGCTTGTGATTGCATGATTCATTCATCCCTCTGCCAACCCTGCCAAGAGTGTGTATCTTGGGATCCGATCAAAAACCTTTTTGGGCTGCTCAGTCTGGCGAAGGAGTGAAAAATGTGAAGGTGGGAGCGGTAGACGTGGCGATGCCTTGCATGACCCTTGAAAAGGATGTTGTCATTGTCTCTCTCGCCCCTCTCCCTGAGGACGCTGACTAGTGCAGTCTTGTACAGGCAGGACGGCACAAAAGTTGTCAATCCGCACCCTGCCCCACTCTCGAACCGTCCCTCTCGGGGTTTCAACAGAAACACGAACCTCATTCGTCAACATGCACAGTAGTGTGCTGAGGGGCTCAGATTACCTGCACTCACATACTGTTTTTTTCTTCTAACAAAAGCAGGATACAGGAAGTATATTGTCAAACAGAGTCATGTATCCTGAATGACAGCACCTTAGACTGTTAAATCCAAATCCATCTTTAACCAGATTCTGGACCAAAATTGATCAGTGAAAGTGGATGCATACTGATTCACATCCTCTTTTAATTATCTGATGTGTACGGTTGATTTCTCAAAAAGATGCATGTTAATCTGTATCCAACATACAACTTTGCACTGTCATTCACCCTGTCATCCATTAGGGGGCTCTCCAGGAATGACTAGCGCGGTCACCCTCTCCCAGCGATTCTCCACCTTCCAGTGATTGGGCTCCTCCACGCTAACCAGCCAGTTGTGATATATTGGCAGCAGGGCAGTGCACATAATGCACTGAGGGTAAATCGATCGTCGGGGCTCGGAATCCCTGTTTAAATTGAATGGCAACAGAGGCAAACCCAGACAGTAATTGAAAGTGGGCTCCTCAATAAAGCAGAGGATGCATTGTATGTACGTGTGTGTCTATGTGTTGCTAGTCAGAAAGGTGTGTTGCTCTGTCTTTCCAACAATCACACGAGGAGCTAAAAGTATCGACTACATCAGGTAAAATATGCCAGTCTGAACCATGTCATCATGACCATGTCTTGGGGCGAAACAAATCGCTCTGCTGCTTAGTTTTCTATATTCAACAGCTGCTACTGGCAGACCAAAAGGCAATTTCACAAATGGACACACTCTAAATCTTTAAAGGTGGTCGACAACACAGGGAGGACACGTTTTAACCCACGGCCCCACATTTATATGGCCTGCCAACCTGTGAAGCCGATATCTTCCCTATCTTCTAAAGGAGGATCACTCATCAAGTTAAACAAAGAACATTTTCATTTAGAACGACATCCATGAACCATTTAAACAACACACTGAGCTTTTTGGAGGTTGGCACATTTGTCAAATCAGTGATAAGGACCCTGGCAGGAAAATGCCCCATGCGTCCCAACGTATTTAGTGCATGTTAACCCTTTAGCACACACTAGGCCCAAAAAAAACAGCCAAGGTTCAAGGAGAGTAAGAAAGAAATGACAGGAACTTCACTGAGACATATGTTGCTAATAATCAGGACGTTAGCATAGAGATAGTGAGACATATTCTTACTTGCATATGCCATCTTCTGGGTCCTCCAGACCAAATTTCTCATCAAAGGTGAGCTGGATCCTCATGTTGTTGGTCGCCACCAGTCTCCAGACCAACGCAGTATTCCTGGGATAAGTGTGGGGGAAGTCTGGGCTGTGAACCATTCCCTCTCCAGACACTGTAATGATCTTCTCCTGATGGGAATCTTGCACTCCTAAAACAGAAATCAGATTGTGTTTTGTGCTTCGCATCTACTGTAGCAGTTTCATTGGTTCAGATTGAATACATTACAACCCAGGTGCATTATTTTACTGACGAGGCCTTTGGTTTGGCATTTATCTTATGATTTTATTGTATTACGAGTATTGATAATCCCCGACGTTACTGGTGTTTGTGTTAGTATTTTTTTTATGTATTAATGTAATTTAATATCACACTGGAGCTCACATCTGCTCTGCTCTCTCTGTCGGGCTGAGCTTCTCCAACTGCACACACACACACACACACACACACACACACACACACACACACACACACACACACACATAGACACAAACACACACAGGAAGTGAGAGCGAAGAGGCCGCTGTGGTGAAGTGAATACTTGAGTTGACGGAAACTACGCCTATACCGTACGTGCAATAAAATATTTGCCTGTAAAAAGCCAATACTTTATCAATACATCTGCAACAAGCACGGAAGTAATTCCACAGATGTAATTGAAAGGGAAACGGAACTCAATCGGCTCTATCCGCAGTCTCATCCACTGCTGCCATGTTTACAAGAGTAAGAGCTTTTTTTTTTAAACAGAGGAGTGTTTAGTTGGTTGCAATCTGCTCCACACCACTAGATACCACACAATCTTAAACACTGGGCCTTTAATGTGTATATTGCCTTATTTGTATGTACAGCCTATTGCCTGTGTTTAACTGCGTGTTGTTGTCACCACTCTACAAATCTAAGACATTAGCTCAATGCAGAGTGCTTCAAAGGGAACACTGCCTGATGGGTTTCACCAAGGTCCTCTCATAAAGCCATTAGGGCCCACTGGGACCAGTGGCTGCAGGATTAAATCACTGCGACCAAGCTTGTTACTGAGCCCCCCCCCCCCCCCCCCTTGGGTCACATCAGGATTCCTCACCTTCAGGAGGAAAAACTGCCGGGATGCTTCCACCTGAGCCTCAAAACCACTTCAATGACAACACCGTGAAGTCTTGCTGATTGCAGGACTGTTTTCAATTCATCGGGTCAAAATTATATATTAAATACAAGTACGTGAGAAGAAAGATGTTACCATTTTTAAGTTTTAAGCAATCAATAGAAATAATCACCTTCATTAGTAGACAATTTCAGAACACAAATACTGTTTTCAATGCAATGTTTAGCCTAGCTTAGCACAAGCAATGGGTTTAGGTGGACAGCTACTCTTCGACATATGTGAAACATTATGCCTTTAGTCAACTTGTTAGCTGGCACATTGGTAACCAAGGGTCAGTTGGGTTTTGTCCAGAGTTATGAAAGTCATTTTTTTTTAACTACAATATGTTTTCTTTGCATGTCAGAGTATTTGAGACACTTTTCTAGTTGGAAGGTGGAATGCACTTTTAGTGAAGCTAGGCTAGCTGTGTTTCTGTTTCTGTGTCAGAGATTACACTGATAAATGTATCCCATCCCCAGGCTATTCCAATTTGTTTAAGCAGTATTTATTTTTGTAGCACTGATGATCATTCAGTATGCATAAACCGATCTAATGCGTCTCGCTGTCGAAGGACCCAGCGGGGGTTTAATGCACTCAGGAGAAGGAGCATGCTGCATGGAAGTTTGTTGTATAAGTGTATTAAACGGATGAGTAACTATTTCCCCAGTGCAACTTGTTAGACACATTTATATTTGGAACACATTTTGAGCTTAATTACTCTTTATTTTGTCATAAATTTGATTTAAGGTGATTCATACCCTGAGGCTGATTCATTCTGAGTTTGTTTTTTCTGCTTGCAATAGAAACAAAAACACAGGCAGGTTAAGTTTGTGTTCCATGTTCTCACCCTGTATAATGTCAAATAACGGTTCCACAGCGACTCTGAGTCTCTCAGTACGGTTCCAAAGACAACAAATCTGTCTTAAGGAGTGGTCACTGAAAACAAGTGAGCAAACCAACTTCAGCAGGGTACTGTCTGTTTCTCAGTGTTATATCACTTAAAGCCAGGACCAACTTGACAAAGGTGGCAGATTCAACACCCACAATTCTTAGTGACTTTTGAAATAATGTATTCTTGATTTCAGACAGGGGTAGACAAAAGCTGGCTCAAATGTCAGCTGTATTTTTTTTTATTGTAGTGTAGAGCGAGTTATATTTAGATTTATGCATTATTGTTCATATTTTCAAACAGTATATATATCTTCACTTTAAATGTTATATGAGGAAAGGCTCGTGGACGATGCAATGTGTTTCAGCCTGGTCTCACCAAAAGGCTTGTGAAAAATGCGCCAATTTCTTCAATGCGGTGAGTTGGGAATGAAAAAAGCGTTAAATTGCATGCAACAAGCTTAAAATGCGTAACATTAAACCAAAATGTGCTTAAAAGAGACGCCTTCCCATGAGATAATATAGATCTAGCTATGCCAAAATGTGTGTGGCATCAGTGAACTTTCTTTTTTGGACTTCCTTTTCATTTTGTGCTCTTTTTTGTTGTTGAGAGAAAGGCATCCAACCCCTCTCTGATCCAATAAAAAACAGCATTTTAATCAAGATGTAACTTGATGACATCCGCACTTACTCTCCTGGCATCCCCGCGGATTCTGTCGATCACATCGTCTAAATAGATGAAACAACAATGACACTTAACGAAACAATTACTTCTGATTACAGATATCACTTTGATGATGTTTTCATTTTGGTTTGGTGGTGAGCCAGGTGGGAACAGATTGAATGACAGTGTGCCAGATGCACACAAATCACAAGGCTATAACACCGTTACTCTGTTGTTCTATCTATCTATCGAAGTACAAACCAAGTAAGGGCCACCATCTTCGGACAAATCAAACTTATTGAAAAATAATACATGCACTCCTTGAGGATAGAAAGTAGACATTATATGTAGCACCGGAGTATAAAACATCCTTAAAAGCTATATGTTGTGGTTCAGAACTACACCCTCTTAACAGGGTTACTAACGACATGATCATATAAATCTAATTAATCTACCTAATTTTTTTGCCCCAGAAGTCAATATTAATTTGATTTCTTTGCAGAAAGTACTGAAATAAATGGCTGATTGCTCTTTTAATCTTTGGTGCAAGTAGAGGCAACACACTAGGTTTGATTGACTGTTTTTATATCCATTTGCTGGCTCAGGAGGAAACAAGCCGATATCTTTCATGCTATTAAAGCTCGGCCCTCCATCACAATGACATGTTTTTAATTACATCCCCATTACTGTGGGCTCCAACATACAGGCTCATAAAGTGAATAATGTGAAAAAAAGTGATTCTTTAATAGACAAGTCCAGATGTATTGCATTGCACGTGTGATAGCAGGTACATATGGTATTAATAGAAGAAAAAAAAAATCTACTTGCACAATTATAAATAATATGTCTGCTCTTAAGGACTTCTCTGTGCATAATTCATTGGGACAATCTGGTAAATGATGACTGGAATGTGAAAGGAAAATCCGAGGTGACTGTTGCAGAGAAAGGGGGGGGGGGGCAGAAAGAAATGCCTGGACATGAAAGCAATAGGTCCTGATGAAATCTGAGAGACCTGCATGGATCAAATCATGCTTAAATCCAAAGAGTCTGCAAATATCCTGCTTAATCCTCAATGCACTCATCACAAGTAATTGCAGTAGGTGAGGGAACAACGTGTTTGCATTCCTCCCTTGTTCAGGTCTTTGTGCATGAAGCTCAAGAATGAACTGTCCGTGTGATTCTTCGCTGTGGATCTTTTGTTCACATGCATCAAAGCAGAAACGCCATAAGAGTGTGCTCCTTCAGAGTACATCGGCAGCAAGATCCACAAGGCCACAAACCAGCCTCTTTCCTATTTCTTCTCCTTCAGCTGTTCTTTATCTTTAATATGAACAATAGTCTTTTCATGCCTCTCTCTATTCAAACTTCCCATTGATATCCTCCCTCTCTGATTTACCACCTGTGTACCGCAAAATGCAAAAGACACGCTACCAGTCGGATCCTGGGTGTAACTTTGACTTGAGTATGACCTCACTCTCGGGGTTAACCAATGTCATCTAATGATCAGAGTAGCGGTCCCCTAGAGTGAATTACCTCAAACATGACTTTTCCTTGACCTACTTTTTTCCCTCTGTGAGGAAAGTAGAGCCGACTATTAAGGGAGGAAGTGACTCTGAATAAATAGGAGCCTATACAGTGCAGCCATTGTGCTTTGTTCACACGTTAGTGGGTGAACCATTCATGCTGTTAAACATTAACCTTTCCCCTGCCAAAACAAAACTGGCGCGTACATGAAGAGAACCATGTGCACACTGTTAAATTAGTGCACACAAGCATTGAACAATTATTATTATTTAATAAATAATAATTACAAATACTACTACTACTAGTGATGATCAGAGCACAATTATAGAAGGATTAAAGGAGTAATACACATACTAATATACACAAAAGACTGCACATACTGTGCTGTGCATTAGCAAACGTACACACAATCAAAACCCCACCCCCTCAAGAAAGCTAAAGCACACATAGACTCACATGCATGCATACCCAGATGCATTAATACATGTTAAAGGCCCTCAAGTTAAGATTAACTAATGAGAACCCCTTGTCCAGACTGCTGCATGTTCCTCATAAAAAAAAAGAGCGGGAGTCATGAGAACCATTCATTCTGGCTTCTGTTAGGCTCACTAAATTCATCTTTCCTCACAGGATATCATTACAATGTCCCACTACTTAGCTTTGGAGTTTATCTGGTGGTCATACCGCATGATATAGTAGACATAACTATGCCTTTCTTCTGGAAAAGTAGGAACATTTCAGCCCGAGAAAGCAATAAATATCTCTGCCTGCCTCAAATATGAGGTCATATAAGATACTTTTAAAGGTGAACAGCTATTATTTACAACTTCAACTGGTACAGATTAAAATTGAAAACACAAAAAAAAACCTGTCTAAAACTACTAGGGCCAAATCAAATTGGTATGGATTACACTGCCATTGGGGTTGTATTTGCCAAACACACATTTTTCACACATTAAGGGCTAAAGATTGGTACAGTACTACATCGTGTTCTCCCAGCAGCCCCATGCATCATGGATAACCATTCACGACAGCTATTTCCTGTCCGGTAATCGACAGCCGAGTCACTGTGACACTAAATCCAGATTGTTTTTAATTTTAGCCCTGTTACCTGCTGATCAAAATGAATGTGAGGCCCTGAGCAACAGAGTTGAAAAAAAATGTGGTCAGGTGATGAAACTGTACCCAACAAAGAATTCCATTTTTTTTTTTTTTTTGCTGCATGCCTTTCATGCTCGATGCAATCACTCCAACATCTGTTGCTTATTAAGACGGTGCACTGGTAACTACAGGTGCAGTAAATTCCCCACCCTGCTTAGGTTATTTATTGCTTTTGGGTTTACAGTCAGTTGGGAAAAAAGGGGGCTGAAACACGCCATGGGAATCTCTCATACCATTAAGGAATAATTTGACTGCGTGGACCCTTCTGCAGCGGTTTTATCTGCCAGGCACATGCTCCTGTGTGTTGTACTGATGAGGAAGCAGGTGTGACAGGTTTGACACCCACATTTCCCTGCAGAGGTTGCTTAAATAAGGGCAGAAACGTAGCAGGAGCTCACAAAAACAGGCAATTGTCTTAATAATCTAGTGATTGTTTAATGCGTGTGTGTTGGCATGCATTAAGTACATTTCAATACACAAGCCAGTCTTCAGGAAAAAAACTATTGGTATTGTACGTTTTTACAAATGACTGATACTTGTGTTCTTTTTTCTAAATTTAACAAAGTGCTTTTGCTGCCGAAACCAAACCAATCGTTCCATAACATTAACCACTTTGTGTTTCTGTAAGCGTGGTACAAAGTATTGTAAGTAACGTATTTTTAGTTGAGAAACATTGATATTCAACGTATCCCGTGGTTTGCAGAACCCTACAATGCCAACATGTTGTCTGGGGTCTGGAATGCAAAACACAAAATATCCTCTTGCCCTGTGAAAGATTATTTATTCAGGTATTTAGTGTGATCCAAAGTGAATGGACTTTGCCAATGTCTTTATCACATGCTTGTACTGTGTACCTGTTGTGTACATGGTGTATACAATGTGCGTAATCATTTTAATAATGATTATGAATACAATCATGTCTATATTTAAGATTTTTTAATCAATACAGTGGGATTGACAGCAAGGCCAAAGCTTCGTAATCATGCTTATCTCCACACATGACTGGTTCAATGATTAGAGACCATCTCATGGCAGAACGTCACAGATAATATTGATCACTGTGTCCACCAATAACTGCATATACTGTCTGACCTGCTTTAAGTGCCTTGAGCAAAAACAAAAAAAAATCCAGCAGACTTCTTATTTCAAGTCACACTGGAAACTATTTTTGTCCCATGAATGAAATATATAATAACGCTAATAGCTTTAATATATAATCAGCAGTCAGGATCGGCTGACTTGATGCTTCAGTGCATCAGTTATTGGAAAGTAAATATCAATGACCTCTACTACTCAGTCTATTTTCAATCATTTACAATTAGTATAACTTTATATCAAATTAAACTCTAGTATTTGATATTATGCATATTATTAGGTGTCATGAAAGCTCCAGTAACACAGCTATGGTACGTGCAAATGCAGTTCTGCAACCTCTAGGGGTCTCACCAATACTAACTGTCCTATCATCTGCAACTGCTCCACAATGCAACATCTTTGTCACAGTATAAATAATATCTATTCAATACAAATATTTTGAAATGACTTCACATTTTGCCAGGATTTACAGCATTCAATGGACAGCGATACAAAACAACCTTTTTAACCTGCGTCGCCTCGCGAGAGAGAAACAAGAGGTTTGTATGATGGAGGAGAACAGTTTGTGTCTGTGCGCGATGAGACCCATGACAGATATATTACATCACCGGTCATGATGGAAGATAAGAGCATGCCAGAAAGCTTACCCGACCTGTGAAGATCCATCAAGACAAACAGTAGCAGGGCTCTTAGTCAAGCTGTTTGCTCCCCTTTTTACACCGACAGAAAGTGGATAAAAAAAAAGGCAAACTTCACACTAATAATCTTGCATTTGCTGTCCAGAGTACATCTCCCTCTTATGCCGACTTCGCTTTTCAAACCTCTTAAACTTCCAGTCCTGAATTCAACAGGTGGACAAATAGGACCCGTGAAAGCCCTTTTAAGTGAGGATGTCAAAGGTCACAAGAAATGTAATCAGTCCCAGCTGTAAAAGGACTGAGCCCCTTGGTTTTGCGGTGTCGTAATGTAATAATGTGATACTTTATTGATCCCTGCTATGCAATGCTCCATGTCCATGCCCCTTTATCTACAGGGATGCCAGACCAGTGACCCCGAAGGGGTCAGGGTGTTAATGACCCGCTCAGGAAGACCAGATCATTTCCAGCAGGGGGTGCAGCCCTCAGAGGTTGCCTGACCGAAGGGTGGTCTCTTTTTAACCATGAGGTCAACCTGGCCAAGTAGGCAGGACGGACATCTGTTGGCACCTGCTGCAGAGGCAAAGCAAAACATCTGCAGGTCATATCCGATGTCCTCACCCGATCCCACTAGTTTGTATGTGTGTGTTCCTAACATAGGCAACCTTAAGGGACACATTTCAGACTAAAGACCTGTTATTGGTGATGAAAAGCGGATTTTTGAGTCATTGGTAAAGGTTAGGGTTATTTTAAGGTTAGAAAAAAATGTAATTTCCCCAAAAGTGATCTAAGTAAACATGTGTGTGTGTGTGTGTGCGGCTGTGTTTTACCTGTCTTGTGTGGACATATAACTGATTACACATTCACATTCTGGGGACTTGCTTTTTGGGACAAAATAGGGACAACTTCACGTCCTCATCTTTTGGAAGATTTAGAGTAAGGTTAGTGTAAGGTTAGGTTTAGGATTACAACATATTGTAAACTGTATCGTAATATGTGTAAAAGTAAGCCATATAGTAAAACACAAGCCAACATCGAGTTTATTCTCTCGTTAAAAATAGAGTTGAATAACATCAGAAGCCCTCGAGCTCACGAAGGATTTAACTTCCATAACTGCTATGAAATGTACCCTTAATGCAAAGCACAACGTGTTATCTGACACATGATTACAAAATGTGATAAGATTTTGTAAAGTCACAGCTGCAGGCTGCAAATGATAGTAAATGCACAGAAGTGTGCAAGCACATGTGATGTTGTGTGAAAAGCAGACACACCGGAGCTAAACTGAAGTCTTTCAACTCCTCAGGCTTTGGCCCGTTAAGCACAGCGACTGAAACTCGCCACCACACAACAGCTTCTCCTCAGGTTACAATGCTTTCCTGCCCCTGAATGATTTCCCGGAGCCTCCAATTAGTGCCAACACTTGTGTTTGGCATTAAGAGAAAGGAAGATTGAGTGTCAGTCTTTTCACTAGAGCCGTCTATTTGAGTTGACCCTCTGGTATTCTGTGTCTTAGCCCTAAGCCTGGATTTAGACATAATATCAGCACCAAAATCAGAATGAAGAAAAAACCCATTCTACCTCAGTGTTTCTCCTTTTCATTTACAAATGAAAGCACAAAAAGCAAATGTAGTTTTTCTTATTTGAAGTCAAAAATATCTGAAAATAATTATTTGTTTTTATATCTTTCAGTTGCATTATTTATGAGACAGAATTTTAGCTAGCAAAAGCATGGCACCAATTGGACATTTCATCACGATGCTACTGATAAACAAGTGATCTCTTGGAGATACGGTGCAGAAACACGAAACCAATGAGCAAGAAAACAAGAAGAGTGTAAGACAAATAACCAAAGCAGTTGCTGAAAGCCTTCAATAAGGAGCAATAATCTTAAATGCAGAAAATATATTTAATTTGTTTGACTGTAGGTCCACGAAACAAGTTACAACAGTATATAGACTCTACAATTAAGGTCTCCACCTACATTACTGCAGGGTGCCCCATATCAACCTCAATTTCCTTGTCATCCATCAATATGAAAGTTAATTATTAAGTAGATGGAATGATAGCTAAGCACCAAAAAAAGAAAGTAAAAAGGCTGTGAGATGTTTCTCACAAACACTGGAGACGGGCCTAACTTAACTTCCCCTTCTGGCTGGGTACCAGGCGTTGACAGACGAACCACATCTTTTTTAAACTCCTCTCCACAGCTGTGGACGGAAGCTCCAGGCTGCTTTGTAGTCACATCTGTGAGCTGGACAGCTGGATGTTTGGAGAAAATTACAGTTTGATCTGCGGCACGCCAGATTGGAGGACAGCTTTGCCATACCAGATCCAGACACTGTGATTAGGACTGATCAAAGACGCAGGTTTTGCAATGAACGTAGCCGAGAGGATTGATAGCTGATCACGATCCACTTTGTAGGCTCCATGGCTCCAAGACAGAAACAATCAAATCTGCAATGAAGTTTGGAAGAGGTCAATAAGGTTTCCGGCTAACGGTTTCTAAAGTGATCTGGGGCTCCACATATCTGAGCTGGAATCTCAATAAAACCGAGGTTGTAACTTGGACAACGGCCAAATTCACACACACAGTGAATCTGTTGTCACACATCGTCACTACACTTGTTCCATTACTTTAATCTGATCTTAAATCCTGACAATCCAAGTAACAGAGAAATCCCAATGCTTGCTGTACTACATTTGTTTTCTCTTAAGAAATTAGAGCATTGTTGCGCCAAAGTAATATCCATCCAATCACAACAGCTGCCTGGAATCCCCCAGGAACACACAGCAAACAACCTCTGAACCACCCTCTAAGAAGCTTGGAGCAATGCAAGCAAATCTTATAAAGCCTTCAAAAGGTCTAAGGAGATTTTCAGCAAATTGAATGATTAATCCAAATAACAAGCGAAGGAGACAAGGAAAAGAACATTTTAATTGTGGCAGTTTAAGAGTAAAATTCTCCGGTATCTGGCTGTGCTTCTAGATACAGATCGATTTTTTTAAGCGGGTTGCCCTGGATCTCTAATTACTGCCACCCCACCAAGCCTTCGTAACCTTTTGGCCCAGCTGTCTAGAGAAGAGTTGCAGTGCAGAACTCAGGGTAATGAAAGTATATTCCTTTCAACCTCTTACCAAAGGAGGGTTTGCTGAGAAACCACTGCTCTTTTTCCTCGTGCTCTCGCTCACACAGACACAGGCCTGTTGCTACCCACTATACAGCACAGGTTTCTTGTGCTCTGGTCAAATGCACTGTGACGACAGTCGTTGAAAGAGGTGAGGAGTGTGTCTAATTCACTGCCCAAAAAGTCTCACGGGATTCAAAACTGACGACCTCCTGGTCAAAAGCTTCCTCTGCTAATAATTCAGTCACCGCCGTGCACCCACCCACTCCACCCGCTTTCCAGCATCAATGCCAAAACCAAAAAGCATTGCCCTCCAAACTCCAGGGAACAATGTCTGTGCATACATCCCAGCTTAAAAACTTGCCAAAGGGCTGGCTTTGCTAAAACCGAGCAAGTTTGTACCTGGATCTTCAGAGTTGACATAAGTAGCAATTTGAGGATTAGAAAATGAGAAAATTGATGTTTCTGAGGGAAACGTCTGGAGGCGAGGGCAGTGACTTAGTGTCTGCAGGTTAATTCCCATAAAAGAGGGGAATACAATTATTGTATAATTGCAATGTTGCTCACAGAGCAGCTCTCTATTGAGCTATTCATCCAAGGGCTTCCAAATGTTTCGTTGTTTTAAACACTATAGCAACTGTTTAAAGAAATGTATAGGAGTGTATACAAGCTATTGCCTCATCTCTCCCTCTGCCTCTTTACTCTTGTGATCTTAGAAGTATTATGGCTTTGACCACTGCAGTCCTTCAGTGTCTTTCACAGAGGACAGGGTTGGTGCTGCGCTCATCGCTGGGTTCAGTGCACATTACGGTCGTGGCGAAGCACAACAATATGTTTCAGGGCACAGTCGTGCCGTTGTGTGAAAGGCCCTTTACAGTTGGTTGCTTTGACATTTTTTTGATTTACAGGAACTTTAAACTCATTGAACTCTTTTAGGTTACTCTTGTTAAAAGGCATAGATGTGTAGAATGTGTAAAAGCTTAAAATGAGATACCATAGGACAATACCACAAATGATTGTGGGGGTACAAACCAAATAAGGCCTCTGAAATTGTTTTTATCACATATTGTTTACTTCAAAAGTTGTTTATGAAGTTTGAAATCTAAACCAAATTCATGGCTCTAGAACTCTAAAGTGACATGCAAAATGTACGATTTGTTTTCAAATCTGTCATTTTCATATAGGCTTGGTGTTGAGGGCTGTTTTCCCCGAAACAACTGACCAACCAACTAAGGAAACAATTGACCAATCAGAGTTTAGGTGGGGGCATCATCTTCCGACATAGCTAGTTAGCTTCCTAGCTTCATTCATAAAAAGTATCTGCAGAAAATCATTGCAGTTGTTGTTCACTTCCGAACACGTTTTTTTTTAAAATATTGATTTATTTTGTGACAAACACAAACTGCTTCTTCTACTTCAACTTCTACCGCAGTGTTTAAAAATAAAAAAATGAATGAATTGAACTTCTCTTGCTTCATCTTAACACCTTATAAACCCAGTGGTATGTAATCAGTTGGTCTAGATGTTATTGCAACTAATTAAACCATTAGTATCTTATTAACGGGGGGGGGGGGATTTAATCAAGTCACCTGAACTGCAAGTAGCCCTTTGTTTTACCTCCGATCACCTTTACACCTTCCACACGCACTCGTCCCCATGACTAATATCTGCTAACGACAGATGTGATGTCACCACACTCAGTGGGTTTCATTTGTATGTGTCTGTTTGGGGAATTGTTTTTGAGAAATTACAAATTAATGGAGACGCTAAGCATTAAACTCCCAGTTTGCCTCTTTAATAGTCTACACAGGTCATTAAGCCGCTGACTGTCCACCGTTTCCCACAAAGCCTCCAAGCCCTCATGAAGAAAGCCTCTTAATCATCTGTGTCTATTTGCCTCTAAACATAACCCCGCTGTACGATGCAATTGTTCGTAAAAACATTGACAAGGAATGGGAAAACACAGCAAGCCACTGAAAGCCTTATTTTTTATCTTTGGAAACAATGAATATTCATGTAGCTGCACTTAAGGAACAATTGAGTCGTGTAATTACTTCCTGATGAATGGCTACAAAACACATGCCTTTCTGTCCAGTGCTCGTAGAAAGTGGATTTGTACATCTGGGTAAATATTTTAAGCTGGGGCCAGGAGCTAACTAGTAATTAGCATTGATATGAGCAACAGCTGAGTTTGTTTCTAATAAATCACAAATGCATTACTTACTCGTGAATTGTTGGGGCGAATGATCAGGAAAAGCTGCTCTATATTAGACCACCAACACTGAATATTTATAGACCCGTCATACAAATAAATAAGTATTATTACTGGACGGCGCTCCAATCAATATGTTGATATTAACAATGGATCAAAGTACTGTGTGTGAAAGTTGTAAGGAATCAGGACTCCGCAAACAACGGACAGACAGACACAGTTAGCAACTGAGCACAGAGGAGCATTCAGCAGCAGCAACAGCAGCTGTTTCTCTCAGGAGGTGGTGGAGACCAAAACAGAGATTAAAGAAGAGTGAATATTGGGCCAGAAACGATTCAAAATAAATTCTAATGTTTCTCCGTATTTTATACTGGATGTGGAAATATGTAACAACATGTTGATGCTATATCTGCATTGTCTTTACATCTTGCTGCGCTGTCCCCTAAGTCGGCCAGACAAACAATTACTGCATCGTGAATCGTGAGTTGTTGATTTGATCTCATCAGTTGGTTCCCTGGTCCAGGACGTGTTAGCTTGGCACAGAAGCTTGAGTGAGTAACCAACGTTGTGTTGTGTAAATAATCTTGTGTCTCTTTTGCTGCTAGTTAAATACCGCTTATCCTACAATTAAGTAATCAATTGTTTTTGGTTCAGTTTGTTCTGACGAAAGCACAATGCCAGTCAGTTTTAATGTAATCAATTACACCTGTGCTGTTCCTGCTATGAAAAGCCAAAAATGTCTGCTGTGAAAAATATAAGCTGATAATTACCCATTTGATAATGCTGTAATTATTACTATGAATACAATATTTAGCAATAAGTGACCTAAGGAGAAACGGATCAATTGTCCTCTAACAGCTACAAAATAGTTATTTCTGTCAATTATAAGCACTTTAAGTCGACTCATTTGTGTTGTGAATACATTATAGATATATTTTTTTATCCTCGTAGAAACAACACTGTATGTATTAAAGGGTTATTATAGCCGCAGCCCTGCAATAATGACAATAGCCCATATTTGGTAATAAATGAGGACAATCGCCTTTTTCACGTACCCCAAAATCTTTCTCCTTCAAATTATATTCATGTAATATATTCATTCATATAACCATATGGTAGTCTTCAATGCATCATCATTTTGTTTGATTCTCTTTTAACATTTTTCAGGGCATTTTAAAAGAGTAGTTATTTACATTTTTAATGACGATGTAAGACAGCATTATTGTGAATTCAAGTTATGGTCTCATTATTACAAATGCTTGGTCACAAAATCCTTGTGTTTGGGAATTTCCTAATATGCTTCAGTGCCCTCTTTGGAAGGTAATGGCATGTAAAACAATGAATGATATATAACTACTGAGCTAATGAGAGTTTCTGTTCTCATCTGTATTTGTAAGATCAGAGCGATGAATTGACTCTGTTCAGCATCATAGAAATACTGGCAGCAACAGAGTGGTGAGAAATGCTTCATGTCCACAGCATACAAACATGTCAATGATCTGCCTGAGAAAATCCATCACCACGAGCATCCGATGCTGCAAACTGCGCCAAAAACAAAACCAACTCGGTGACCCGCCTTGAATCTTGGCTAAGGCCTGTCAACAGGTGTGAAGGCAGACAAAGTTGTTGCACAAACTTTGGCTGTCAAGGCAGAAAATGAAAGATAGATTTTGACGAACGGAGTTGTGCATGACAGATCTGCTTTGTCAATGGCATCTCATTAGTTGGCGTTGGGTTCCGGGGCTATTTTAATGCTGTCGTCTGTAAAAGCCCTAATTAGAGGCAGCTGAACAGATGTAAGATATGGAGGGAAAAGAGAAAAAGAGGGGGCAGAGGGGAGTTAACACCTTCTCTACTAACCGGTTGGTAACCTGTCATACTCCTCTGACAGAGTCTGTCTTTCTCTCAGCATTACTCATTCAGAAGGTGTCCTTTCAAGCTGTTATCACACAATCTTCCCCCGTGAAGAAGAACATGGAGTGAAAAAGTCTTGGAAAGATATGAAGAGAGCCAGCGACATGTTTTAAATTCTGCTCAGACCCCTTGCAAAGAGCTTTAAGGTGGTATTCTGTCGAAGAACATGCCTATCTCTATATATTATTGATTTAATCTGAGCAGATATTGCATGTTTGTACTGTACTTCTCACGGATGAACTGTTAAACAAATGGTATTATCAGGTCTTTTTCCTTGATGTTTTTTTCCTTTAATGTTTGAGGGTGTGAGCATGAAAAAGGTTTGCTGTGTACGCTGATGTGTTACAGCCCTGAATGTTTAGTGTGCGATTTGGGCCCGACAAAAGCAAATAAATCTGAAAACATCTGCTGACAGAGCAGAAGACAGCAACCGTGTGTGTGCACATTAACATTCAGCAAATGTGCCAGGGGTTGGAAACACAATGAAAACACTAATGTTTTCCTTTTCCGACCTGCCCAGTTTATGTCATGTTAATTATCACCTGGACGGAAACACACACTCGCGCATTCCAGACCGAGAACACTATCTTTGACATTCAAGATTAAAGGCCTTGAATTTGCACAACGTGATTTTCTTTAAAAAAACGTTTTAAGGATTTCAAAACACTCTTGTTTCTACTTAAGTCTCCAGCTGTAACACTGTTTTTGTGTCACCAACAACACCGAATAGACCTTTGTCACAGTGAAACATTCCACTTGTCAATCACACGTCCCACTAAAAACATTAATAAAGGCTGCGCCACATTTAGTTATGCCAGTTCTAGGACCCCTGTGTTGTGCACGCAGACCCATTGGCACGGCCTTACTGGCACACTTAAATGGAGTTGAGCCATAATTGAGATAATTAGTTACACCTGTGCTTTTCCCTGTTACGACAAGTCAAAATGTCTGCTGTGAGAAATGCCTATAGCTAGCCAAAAGCCTTTAGGATTAAGATTGTCCATCTAATAATATAACCCAAAATACACCTAGCTTCCATTACATTACAGCATGCCCAGTACGTCCTAGACTGGCTGATGTGATGATTTGTGGTGGGCTTTCATGGGGGAAAAACCAACTGGCATATATCACATTACTTCCAGCTCTAAGCTTATTTGACATCCTCTGACTACACCATCTAGAGTAATTGTGTAATTCCAGATCCTCTTTAAACTTGCCTGCGTTTTCACCACTTGACTGGATTTGTCATATGTTGTATTCCTCAACTGGTGCTGAGCCACGCACCATCTGGGCACTGAGCCGTTCCATCTCCACACCTCTGCACCAAGTGTAACCACAACCAGAATCAGATACCCTTTTAATCATCAAGTAGGATGCATTGATAAGCATTTACCACGGCATCGTGTGCAGGGACAAACCGGCTACTCGCTGTGCGCACTGGCACACACAAAGAGTGTCACTGCTGTACTTCAGCGGTCAACTAGATGTCCCAGTAACAAGAGAACCAAATGTGAAAAAAATAACTGGGCATCTTCAACTGGCTTACTGAAAGAGTCAACGTGTCTCAGCATAAAGCTGTTGAATGAATCAAGTGCATTCTTCCAGTAAATCAGTCCAGGGCTGCCAATTTATTTTTTTACGTCATACAAGGACAGCAGCTCCTCGTGCTGCAACAAAGTTACAGAATGCACGTTGTATCACATCTCCACAGCAGTTTCCGCAATGAACAATTGGGAGTTGAACAGAAAAGGCAAAGCCACGGGTCAGGATACTATGTATACCCCTGCCCTTAAAAAGTCATTTAAAAAAAAAATCCTTGAACGGTATTAAAGTATGTCCTCTATTACCCTTGGTATCAACTGCCCTTTTTTTAACTAAGTGTTATGGTAAAGTTCCAGATCACCAGCAAGTAGAAGCTATACCAAGATAGTGGCTCCAAGACAAAACATTTTCCAGCACCATGTATTATTGAGGAGCTGGCGTGAGTAAGAGTAATTTCCTTCTTATTTTAATAAATGGAGATTGTTGCAGATCCTGTTCAATGTGCATACAGCTACACACAAACACACACACACACACACACACAGTTGGCAAAATCATTCCAGTCAGTCAAAAGACGTAATAGCGTAATGTGCATTTTCATTCCATTTGGGCCATAGAAATGGATACCCTCCCATGGGGATCCGAGTGTAAGCATGTGTGGCAGAGCGTATCCAGTCTGCACCGAAAACCTACTTGTGCTTTGGGAAAAGCCATACATTCTCAAAATAGTATGTGTGATTGGGTTACCGTCTCTGTATCCCACTGGCATAGTGTCGTATATCACATCTCACCATGTGCTAGGTGACATAATCCAGCCAGCATGGGAAGGAGCTATGCCGACGATTACTGGGACAGGTGTGCCCCCCCCCCCCCCCCCCCCACCCCACCCCCCGTAAATGCATTAGAGCTGGTATACTTCACATCTCCATTTAATAGCTTCTGGTGCTTTTCTCACTCTCCTCCGATGGCACATAAAGAAACAGTGGCTGTTTGATTTCCATCGGCGTGCATGACTTATGAGTTAGTATTGTAAGTATTTTAGCAAATGGAAAGTGAAAGCAACAAAATCGGTCTCTCCACTATTTGAGTGATGGATGCACTGCTGGGATGCGCCGCATGCTCCATGAGAAATGCATAAAGAAAAGAAGGAAATTATATTGAGTTTTACATTTACTATGAATACGTGAGCTCTAGCAAGCAAACAAGACGAGTGTCCCGGTAGTATCTTGAACATGAGATGCATGAGGCGGCAGTAAAATACACATTAAGCATTGAGTCTAAAGTTTACTTACAGAAGAGGTTAAAACAATCAAACTGAGTGTAGATCGAAAAGGTTATTAATTATTTAAGTAGTCCTCTCTAAATGAGCCTTTACCTTTTCAGAGCCGGTGCACAATTTGATTATACACAAAAAGTAAATAACAAACCAGTACTGACTTAAAAAAGAAGAAAAAGAAGCTAAAATCAAGACCGCATTGGTTGAGGGTTGATGTACAGTACCTGAAATGTCATCAACTGGAAAGATGAGTGCACTGGTGGGTTTACAAGTTACTATTACGGACATTTACTAGAAATACATAGTCGTGTATCAGTGTCATGTATCAAATCCCACATACGGTGTGCAATTTTAATAAGTATTCTGATTTGTTTTTCAAGTAAAAGTGCTCATCTCACATTGTGAAAATCCTCCACTACAAGCAAAAGTCCTGCAGCCAAAACCTTACTTAAGTAAACGTAGGTAATTATTATAAGCAAAATGCAATCATGTACTAATTTGAACTCATTTGTTGGGTAGTTTAATCTACAGCAATGCAATATATTCTATGAGATTATCACATCTTTGTAGCGTTGCTGTCCTGTGAGAACCACACATCTAAAACAGCCTTGTTTTCAGCTCTGTGACAATGCATATTCCAACTGATCCACTTTTTAAATAGTTTATTTAGCTTAAGATCTTGGCGAATTTTCCCAAGACAAAAGATTCAAAATCAACACATCTGGAGATATACATGGTTTCCACTGGACAGGAAGTAGCTCGGAACTAAAGCTGTCAGATACATGTAGTGGAGTAAGAAGTACAATATTTCCCTCCAAGATGTAGTGGAGTAGAGTTACAGTGTTGCATAAAAAACGGAAATACTCAAGTAAAGTACAAGTTCCTCATATTAGTACTTAGTAAATGTACTTAGTTACATCCCACCACTGAGTGAAGTGAGAAATAAACCAACATTTGACTCAGCAAGCCACCATCTGTACTTCCTTGTAAATCCTTTGTGTTAAGATCTGATTTGAGCACAAACCTGAGCAGCAGTACAGTGTAAATACATTCAGTAACTGTGTAGAATACATGATGGGGTTTCAAATATGTTTTGGCGTTTATTGCGTTATTAATTAAGCTTATTATCTTAGCTTAACTGAGCACATTCCAAGGAGCATTAAATGCACCATTAAGGCATTCTGTAAACACAGCACACGCTTTTTTTTTATTTGCGCTATAATATTTTGGAGTTATTAAAAAGCTGTAACTACAGTCACATTTTCATTGCATTCTCCTCCCAACTAGACGTGCATATCATATCTGCACTGAGGAGCGTGTGCTCTAAAACTGTGTGAGGCTTCTCAAGCTTCAGTAACTCTCAGTGCTGCTTTCTAAAATTAGCATAATTAACGACGGCGCTTGATAACCGTGAAATGTCTCCGCTGCATCGGATGAATCTAGTAGCTCGGTTACAGACATAAGGAACCCTTTGTGTCATAATGAAGAGGAAGGGAGAGAGTTTGTTTATGCCATATTGATGGATTTGCGTGCCATGACCTCGGAGACTTCTGTTATCAAAGCAATGTGGCCACATTGTCGACAAGTGTTTCTGTGGAATCCCTGGAGAAATGCAACATGAACACCTGATTTTATTAGAAAATATGGTTCTGCAGGGGGACAGACTGAAATAAGTTTAGGTGGTCACATGATCTGTATGTTAAATGAATGTTTACGTTGCAGTTTGTTGCCAAAATACAGTTTCAGAATGAATGCATGTCTGGAGAATTATGAGGGATTTTATTTGTTAAGTTGTTCAATTAATGGAGTCATTCTTGAACAAATGCTGTATTACAGGTTAAAACGCAGCTATTTTTCACAAATAGGAACATAATGGACCACAAATAGTAGCTAATATGCACATAATAAGGACTTAATGGTTGGTTGTTGGCCACGTTTCATTTACCACCTTATATAGAGCTTATCAGGGATGACACATTAGAAAGTGGCCAGTGTGTCATTAGACACTGGCTCATTAACATTGTGTCTAGCAGTCGGTTCTCAATTAACTTTTATAGCGCTTAATTCAGGAACCGTACCTCATTATAAAGTGGTAGCAAGAAACTCTTATTCCATCATAAAAGACACAGCTGTGGGATTCTTCAGCACTTGATCTGGGTCAAGCTCCCTGTCAGTCAGATGGCGAGCTGATGCCCATGAAGCCCAATGAATTGAAGAGTCCAGCCACATTGCAGGACACTTTGAAAAACCTCTCTTATAGGAGGTGATGACATCTGCCAAGCTATGCAGACGTGCCCTCCGGAGACGACAACCAAGGTCAGCTCATCTCGCTTGCCAAGTTTTTTTAGTCCAGTGGAATCCCAGTTGTCCTCACAGTACGGCGAAGGGTTTGTGTAGAAACAGAGCCATACTGGCAAAGTGTCAAACCCTCACAGCCTCAAGTTGATCCAATTGCTGTATCAATGGAAGCCTCTGTTTAAGAGTTTTTTGTAACAACAAGAACGATAATCGTTGTTGCCAGCATTTAGATCAAACAACATTTTAGGGCTCTTTCTTTTTTTTCACACTATCATAGATTTATTATACTACTTTAGCTTCGAGATGAACACAGTTTACTTGTCTTGACAGGCCTTGGTTTGATTGCAAAATGCACATAATTCACAATTGTGTTACTCGTTGTGTTAATGCAAATTCTGATGCAGATTATTGTAGTATATAAAACCAAAAATGGAAATGTGATATGTTGTGCTGAATATGTTTTTAAGGGATACATTGGTTGGGTTAGGGTGACTGTATAATTTCTCCAATTTTTAATGGAAATGACTTCTGTTTTGAGAGAGCTGCTAAGAAAGTAAGCACATCTTATTTTGTATTATAGACGTGTTAGTGAGGCCGTAAAACAGTAGGTCAGGACGACGATCAGCCCAGTAAAAAAAAGAAAACTAAGGGAGCTGAGGAAACAATGTTAACTCACAGGGAATGACAGGTATTTGCTCTGACAAGTAAGTAATCTTGACTTTAGGCAGACATACTCCACCCTTCATGTTTAGACTGCACCAGGCAGACACTTCTCTCTGCCCGTATCAATGTTAGCATTGGGACTATTTACAGTGCTGTGTTTATGTGTCTAAATTTATAAACTGTACATTTTCTGCTCCGGGAGCTCTAAGAGGCATGCGCTTGACTCGCAATTGCTCATTTTCTTTTTGCTTTGTTTTATTCAGTCCGCTTCATGTGGGGCTGCTTTGCTCGGTGCCAGCTGGTCAGACTGTAGCCACTTGAAGCATTGTGCAGAAACAGCTGATAACATTCACCAAGTCCTTCCGCTAAGGAAGCTAAATTGCTTTTCGATTCAAGTAATTTCATTCTGTAGATAAGGGAAGAAAAAAACATGATAGAAATGTTATCTGTATTTATTTTGCTGGAGAGAGAATGTGGTGGTATCAAATCTGTACAAGCTGCCAAAGAAATGGTGGCTTTCAGAAGATGAAACATTGACAAAGCCAAACATTTAAAATGACATTGCCAAGCTGGATGGGGTAACCCACAGCTGGCAATCCTTATCTGCAAACTGGTAATATTTCAGTGTGTATTTCTTATTGGAGGGCCGCCGATGGCGGCAGGACAATGAGGCCACTACAGAACTGGACCGATAAGAAACTGAAAAAGGAGAAACTCTCAACCACATCAAAGATTTCATTTGAGGACATTATTCATCCAGGCAATGTTTGCTGAGCATAAACGCGTTTCCTCACCAACACCCTGATTTCTATTCAGACTGTTTCAGACACACCTGGGAGCTACAAGTACACCCACTGATACTGGCCACTCAGTAGCTTGGGGTTAAGGGCGTAAGGGCACTTCAGTAGAAGCTAATAATGAGATCAGGGTGTGCCTTGTGGCATGAAGTGGATCTGGTATTCTGTTGGTAGTAGCAACCCCTATGACACAGTTCTTCAGCAGTTGCACGAACATTGTTACAACCCCCTTTTTGTCAGATCTGTGAATAAGCAAATATTGACAAACGTCTTTTATCTACTCTCCACATATTCTTGTCTGCCAAAAGAAGTAGCCATTGTGCTGTTTGAGGCTAACATGTTGCTAATACAACATGCTATGTACCTGTTGTCTCACTGTTGATATTATATATTATACTCTTTTTACTTTTACTCCAGTTGTATGCCTATTAGATTAAATGATTGGACTACTTGCCCGTCTACCTGCGTGCACTCTGCCTGTGCACTCATTGCACGTCAAGTCTTCCACATTATGCTAGCTTGACAACTGTGAGTAGCCACCTAACAATAGCCATGTTTGTTGTTTACGGGCTGTCAGTGTTGCCAACTTTACGTCTTTCTTGCTAGATTTTGCAACTTTTGGAGCTGGTTTAGCTGCTTTCAGTGGAGAAGAGTTGGCAACACTGGGCTGGGTTTTTCGGTTGGATAATGTTTCAAATCTAGCGTACTCACACTGGTTTCTCCAATGTTACCTAAGCTTTAATTACCTTGCTGTATTTCCTATTAGGACTTAATGTTGATATTTTACTGGTGGTTGGCGGAGCCCAAAACAGAGCTGAAAGGTAAGGGTTCTTCTGGCATGAGGGACAATGTAACACATTTGACAAGCCAGTCTATACTTTTTTAAATCCAGTTTTATTGTCAATTTACTAATTTAATTTCAAATACGTGTGGTCTAACTCTTGTTCATGGTATCTTATCTTGTTCTGATTTGTAATCACTATCATGGAGATCCTTATGTTTTCACCATTTCACTTTGAAGACCAACTGCCGCCTCATTCCCCCTTTATTTACTCTCGGGCAATTAAAAAAAAATTAAAAATGATATCCAAATTGCACCTCCAATTCAGAGCGTGGCTATGGGTCATATGGACGGGTTGCTACCTGAGAAAAAAAAACATAGTATGACGGATGGGCAATGCAGAAGTGTGTGAGGCTGCAGAAGTGGTGGCTTTGAATATTTTCACACGTTTACAGCCAGCAAACTTTTTTACAGCCACTTCTAGTCTACAGGGGATTAATCTCTCACAGATACTTGATTGAAATGGTTCATGTGGTTTGAGTACCACTTTAAAGCTGGCCTAAGAAATATTTTAATATTAACAATGGGTTAAATGTCGTTGTTTAAAGTGACAGAACTACAGAAAAGTATCACCCAATGTCCACTCTGCTCTCCAGGATTATTGTATTGGTACTGTTGCACCACTCGCACCAACCTCCTTTTCCAGCAGCAACAGGCAGATGTTTTGAGCAGAAACACTCTTATGAATCCACTTTAAACTGTCTGCTCTGCACCAAACAGTGCCAGACAAAGTTAGTGACCAGCTGGTAAACAGAGTGGAGCATTAAGCAACTAAAAAGCCGGATATTTCACTCAGAGACCAAAAACAGATCTTAAAGGAAAGGGAACATTGTACCAAAGATTATCAGGTGGTCAGAAACACGACTACAAAAAAATTTAAACGTTGCAGCTGGATGTGTAAACTGTTGGCTAATGCTTTCCCCATATCAATCCAATAAGGTAAGAATAGATCACTTTTGTGTTTTTAGCTTGTTGCGTTGCCCTCAAATGGTCAAAAAATATGTTATTGCAGATTCACAGCATCACGCTAATCCACTTTTAAAGTATTTCTGCTTTTTTGACTCCAGTAGACCATCAATGGCCCATAAATGCAGTCGGGAACAGACAGACTTGGTGTCTGTGGAGAACATTTCTTCTCAAATAGAGCCTAAACCTGTGACCCACATCCCTTGAAAAGTCCCATGGCTGCTTGAGGAGGCGGGGGAGACGGTGCTCTTGCCGCCTGAAATGACAAACAGCAGGCAGGCGGGGTGGCATGCTTTGCTTGCCAAATACAGCACTCCACGTTCAAAAAGTGCTGACAGCGAAAACATAGACACTGTTATCCAGGGTCCCCCTACTCTGCAGCGAGATGTTGAAGGGAAAAACTCCTCCTGGCAGTAGACATAGGCCTGTCTGTATTCAGTGGCCGGGGGGTTTCTACTGCCGCTATCGTGGAAAAATCACATAACTGCAGATTTGGGGATTTTCTTTTTCTTATTTACACTTACGACTTTCTGGATGGATGGGCCAAAACCGTTAAAAAATAAATCATTGGATTCATTGATAAATCATACAAACCATCTTGGCAAACCTCTTTTTTTATATATGCAGGGTTTCATCTTAGTGACATACTCAATGTAGTTCCCTAGTGTCACTACAATGATGAACTGCAAAGGGCTGCATTCATTCATTCAAAGTACAGACTCTTCCACCTTTCCCAGGGAAGCAGGCTCAGAAGAACATCTGACCTGTATTAAAGAACGCATGGAGATTCCAAGACCGGCTAGTTTTCTTTCACTGCTTTTTAAGAGGCGTATCGTAATTTCAAATTAAAAGTTAGAGTTAAGCACTATGGAAACCAGTTAAAATAACAGTGGAAACCGGAATGCCAGCTGGCCACACTGCCAGCACAAGAGGCATGCACCACAGCGTTTGGTCTCGTCTGGATAGATTTGGTAACTGAGAAAGAGAGAAACATTTTAATTCTTCTCAACTCTTCATGCATATATGATTTGAGGCAACATAATAATGCCTGACCTCTTTTAACGTGAGAAAACTTTAGAGCTAAAAGTGTCAATTCAGAAACATGACAGTCTCCTGAGCAATTGAATTATATAATAGGTTTATGATATGGCCATCAGAATGTTTAATTATTTCAACTTTTGTGGAAGACGACTCTAATAGAAGAAGACCCATGAGCTTCAGCTGCCATCTCTAAGGAGATACAGAATGTGTCTGTTATTGCAACATTGACTGCATCTTAAATTGACCCAAAATCTGAATTATTTTAAACAGCTGAAAGCATTATCAGGTTTCTACAAAGCAGAGTATGTAGCTTCAGCTCGAAGTTAGTGGCACACCCAACTGCATTTTACACTCTGCGATTAGATGGTTCTTCTCTCTGCATCTTAGGAAATGAAGTTGACTTCTTCCCCTGCAGTTTCTGTGTAGATTAAGCAGGGTTGTACCTTTGACATTTGATGAAAAAAACCCAGCTATTTTCTATTCCAGTTGCTAATCTTCAAGAGAGAGAGAGAGACTCAAGCCTTATAAGTGCTTCAACTGTCAATCACCTCACATCGTCTTTGTAAAAAAAAATGAACGGGATGTTTACTTTGCAAAACCCTGAATGACAAAAAAGAACTATTCGCACTTCACTACTTTTTAGGTTTGCTATTAACAAACGTTCTCAGCCATCTATGAATGAATGTGTGATGTAGGCTACACTTCACAGTGCACCTGAAAGGCCACCCAGAGTCTTTCCTGTTTTTAAGCCCCTACTTTAAACTGTTTGTCTGCATCATAATCTAATGAATGCACAATGCACCTCTGTATCTTCAACCCTGCATGCATGTATACGTGGAAAGCTGCACACGTTCCCCATGGGCCCGTGACCCCTATAACCCCAGTTCTCCCCCTAATCTCGTAATCTTTAGCAGAACAGCAGCCTCTGTGATCATTGGCAGGTCTAGTGCGTTGCATACCTTCCTCCAGTGGCGCTCAGGGGGGATATGCGGGAATATCTGCAGGTAATCCGCATCTCCTACTAATATTTGCAGCCGGATTTTTCTAATAAGACCCGGGCCTGTGCTTATGGGTGGGCTAGGTGGGGGTGAAAACATGGCCTTCTACGGGGAAGTGAAGCCAGACCACGTAAATAAGACAGATGATGTAAAGAGGAGGTCCTTGAGATGGCCGGTACGATTGGGAAGCTGAGATCCATCTTTAGCTGGATGTGCAGTGTTATATAACTGTCACCTCTGCCAGTGAATCACAGCATAACAGGAAAAAAGACATTGTGAACACTGTAGCATGAACAAAGGCCATGTCAGTGCAATGAAACAAGCTCATATACTTTAGTTAATACGCCTGCAGACCAGGTGCAGCTACAGCTTTATTGTGATATGCCTGAGTCTATTTGCATAGACGGGAGAACAACATTTATTGAACGTACTCTAAAGAATGCCGCTCTATTTAATACACAGACTATAAATCCTGTAACAAATCACAACTCTGTCTCCTACGAAATATATTTATATACTAAATTGCTTCGATGAATGACTTTTGGAGGAAACACAATGCCGTCTGTGGTTCATGTCCTGCATCACATGTTCATGACACTTTCTTTTTTTGGGTTAAATATTGAACAAGTCAAAGCATTTGGGTCATAATTGACCTTTTCAATATTTAACCCAAACTAAAACGTAACATAGGCAGCATTATGTTTCTTACAAAACATATTTGCCAGTTTTTAATGAATGTCATTTTTGGGGAACAGTGCTGTAACTGAAGGCTGCATTGGCCTTTTACCAGTCATCATAATGAGTTTCATATCCTAAAATGCAACTAATATCCTCTGTAAAATAATTATGAAGAAAGAAAAAACGTGTAGCCACAACCAGAGACTGCGGTGGTGCTTTTGCTTTCAACTTATTTCTGCGTTTTTGCAGTGAAACTGCAGATGCCATCTCTGCCAATGGTTTTTCTTAATAACTGTGAAACCTTATAGCCATGTGGCAAACACATGAAAATGACATGTGCGATAGATGTTATTGTAACATAATAACCCTCAGCGGTGGAGGAAGGAAGTGTTCACATTATTTATGACCACAACACACACAATGTACATTTCAGAGTTCGTGCCCATCCCGTTAGCCTTTTGGAGACTTTTGTCCGAATCATTTATTGTGACAGATGGTTACTTCACACAGCACTGGCCCTCACTGGGAGACAGCCCCCTCTGATATCTTATGGAGTAATCAGCAGCCGCTTGCCAAGTTTAATACGACCAGGGACCATAACTCTCTCTGCAACTACTACTAAACATGCCAGACAGGTCTGCCCCCCCCCCCCCCCCTCAGATCGATATCAAATTGTCTCGCAGAGCATCAGCAATCAAGCGCGCCAGAACGGTGAGCGCACAGTCAAAGGTTACAGACGGCCTGGCTAACTTCGCCCTCAGCCAATGTGTGACCGCTCTTTCAAAGAGTTCTTTGACAAGTTCAACATCTCTCCACCCCGCACCGCCCCCCCCCCCACCTTCAACCCTCTCCCTCCCCTCTCTCCTCACTGTTGTTTTCCTTTCTCGGGCCGTCCTGATTAAACCTGGAGATCCCGGCGGGAGGCTCTGATTTCCCAGCCCTGACTGTTACTGTAGTGAAGTCAGCGCTGCATGTCCTCACACACGGCCAGTCAAACCCACTGGCTATGGAAGGCTGAGTAATGAATGAAGTTTGAGCAGTGCAACGTCTGCAGGGTACAGGCGTGGTACTTTGAACTGGAGCCTGTAAGGTCCTGTTGTCTTTTCATGTTGTTGTATAAATCTCTGTCAATATGTCAGTCCAAATACAAATGTTTGACTCTTTACTGCCCCTTTTCTGGCAGTTAATAAATGATGTACTAATGCTTTATAGATCACCTATAACACATTTATAAGAACAGCCTTTTTGCTTCCAAGATTAGGATAATCCTGCACAGCTCATGCTTTGTCTCTTTAGCTATAGCTCTTTACTCAACCAGGAAGACCCATCTGATGGATTGAGCTTCTACAAAAACAAGACAAAACAAGTGTCTGGAGAAGGATAGCAAGTTATTATTAACTGATCTAGAAGGCATACATATTGTTATATGTAGCATTAGTCTTATTGTTTTATTAATAATTAAGTAAAACAACGTATCTAACTAAGTGAGTGTGTTGCAGGTAGAAAGAAATAACAAAGACAATTCCATGGGGATGAGAAACCAACATGAGTCAGTGCATCAAGTGCACCATTGGAAAATCTATTGCTTTTTTCCAAGTTTGAAAGATGACCCCATAGCTCCCCACTACACACGCTGGCGCCCACACACTCTAACAACAAAGAACGTGATTGCCAAATTGCAAATGATGGCAAGACATCATCGGAGGATAATTATTCACTTAATGCAACTCAACTTCAGCCTGAGGTGGACATCGCATTAAACATTGATAGAACTGGATTTCTGCATTTGATAGTGCAGCTCTGTGCAGCTATGAGGGAAGCAAATTGCATCGCCTGGAGCTACTGCTGCATGAATGGAGCCTTTTTTTTGTGATCACAGGGAAAACTTCCCCCGGGGGACGTGGAATTTCAGAGGGTTTTCCCCCTTAAACATACACGGGTACACTTTAAAAGGTAAAAGGTAATTTGGCACTTCCTATCCTGGATAATGCAGTTTAAACTGAATGAAACGCTCCCATTCATTGCAGTTTGAACTCAAGCAAGATGTGCATTTAAAAATAATGTTTTCGAGCATTTTGTTACGTGTGTGAGAGAGTTTATGTTCATACCTTTTTCTAAATGTCAAAAAAACAAACAATGACAACTCACCGTTTTGCTCCTTTACACTTGGGGGGTGGAATTTGCTGACATGACTTGATTCAGCTTCCGAGCCATATTGTTGGAGAAGCGATGCAAGAAGGAATATGAATGGAAGGATCATTTGGAATAGTGGTGGTTGGCGATCACAAAGCGCTGTTGACGGGATGGTTTGTATCACCACACACGTGCGTCGTTGACGGGACACCAGTGCTGTTTCGGACACATTTGGAGAGGGTAAAGGCAGAGTAGAATCCACATAATCTTTATCATCAGTCCTTCTGGAAAAAAGTGAAAGTTATATCTCCCTAAATCAAGACAAATCCTCATCCAAAGCTCGCAGACCTCGCCGCTTCTGCGTAACGCAAGTGCGCACCTGTTGGTTCTGAGATAAGTTGGTTACTGAGTTGGACAAAGCTTTGCTCTATGTCATTATAATCCTGGAATTAGTTGTAAAAGCGCCCGCATGTAGACATATCATCTATGGTACGAGATCCTTAGAAAAGCACAGATGCATTTTGGCTAAAGCGCGCGTCCACGGTGCGTTCTTGACTCCGTCTGAATAAATCCCCGTTGATCTTTACGCATTACAGCGAAAGCTCACACAGAGACAGCGAGAGAGTGCAGCAACCTGATACAGTCTGTACCCAGAAACCATTCGCAACACCGAGACGGGTTCTGTTGTCCTGCGAGGTCTTGAGTCATAACTTGGTGGAGACTGAGATAAAGTATCGCTGCTGAGCCGGGGTTGGGTTTGTGGAGACTGCCAACAGTCGGCACAACAGGTGCTGTACATAAAGTACAACTTCCCAGCCGAGGAAACTCCCCGGCGTGTTAACTATTCCGTTGCTGCTGCCTTGTCCAATGAGGTGTTTCACCTACTTTCATTTACGAATTGTCAAATGCAGTTCCACGTGTTGCAAACAGTTTTACATGTTTCCAGTCCAGGAAACGTGTCTCCAGATAACTGA
Source organism: Leptoclinus maculatus (assembly GCA_032191485.1). Classification (NCBI taxonomy): domain Eukaryota; kingdom Metazoa; phylum Chordata; class Actinopteri; order Perciformes; family Stichaeidae; genus Leptoclinus; species Leptoclinus maculatus. The sequence continues at coordinate 4,006,545 of JAVDOI010000011.1, read as the reverse complement.
GCCGCTCAGCAGAGTCTGTTATTAAGAAGGAAGTTGATACAATGGAATCATTAATATAACTTTACAGACTGTTTCTTCCACACTGGAAAAGTAACTTTTACACTCAAATACCAGATAGGAGTGGGCATTTCTGGAGCTCAATACAAAACAAATAAATACAATAAAGAGTCTAATACTGTTTTGTCTCATTCTGCTTTTTTGTCAGAACAACTTCCCCATAAATTCTGAAATCATTAAAAATGATCAGTGAATGTTACACCTTTTCTAAGAATAAAAAAAAAAAAATGTAAAGACTAAAGTTGAGAAGATATATTTGTATTCCATGTAGAATAGTTCACTCTCTGTCTCACACAATACAAAATATGAATTATGATGTACATCGTTTTCTAGAGTTTTCTCTAGTGACAGTGAAAAAGAAAGCTCAGTTTTAACATTGTGGCCTATTTGAGGAAGGACGAACATGCACTTTTTACTGTGTGTGTCTCTTTTGTTCCCTCTGTGTTAGTGCTCCTAAATATCTTTTTTCTACTCTTTCTATTGGGCGTCTTACATTTTTTAGCCAGTGCATCATGGTCCGTCAAATTCACAACATATACATGGTTAAACAATGAAGTCTGCAGTGCATAATCACATTAGGAAGCTTCGCCATTCAAAAGGAAACTTTCCATAAGAAAATATGCATAAGTAAGCTTGTTGTATGGAGTGGTTTAAAGCCTTGATTCATTTTCCCCTCTTCAACACGCTGTTGTGCATTCTGCCTAAATGTTTCTGTGGAAGGAAATGTTTAAGAGTTTCTCAATTTGTAATATCAAAGCAGAGACACCACTTGGAACAATACTCCCTCCTGTTCCCAATTTCCCTTCTCCCCGGCACACTGTTGTACCTCATCAACTGCGTTTCATGTGGTTCCTCCCGTTCTATTGTATGGCAAAATCCGCATAGTATCCCCCCCCCCCCCCCCTCCTCCCCCCAGTGTATGGTAAGTCTGGTGGATCACAGACACAACAATCAAAGGGGAGCTGGAGACATATTGAACCCATTGAGCCAGACACATGATGCAATGCTGCAGCAATTTACCCCCCCCCCCAGTCTCACATAGCTCAGAAACTACCACCTCAAAGAGAGTTGAAGAGCAGCCATCTCCCCAGCATCAAGGTATGAAGGAAGGTTTTGTGGTTTTAATCAGAGTTAATGTTTGGGAAAAGAAGGCACCGGGGCATCGATACAGTCATTTCATACGTGTGTTGCCCCCGTGGAGAGGGGCATATAGAGGTCTTCTTGTGCCTGCTGCAAGGGCCAAGGCCCTTTGTGTAAAGGAGGGTATCACATTCCAGCCCTGCAAGGGCCTGCAGCAGATGTCAGCACTTCACAATGTGGAATCCCTCTCTCTTTCGCACACTCATAACACACTCATTCACCCCTTGAGGTTTTGTCTGTAAAAGCTGGGTATTTTGTCTCGTTGTCCACATTTGATTGCTGCTTCCATGGTGGTCTTGGGAAGGCTTTGATACAAAAAAGAAATATAATAAACAGAGGAAATTAGAAACAAGGCAGACCTTTTGGGTCACGGCTAACACACAGAGACATGCCAGCCAGGAGGGCTCTGCGTCCACCGGGCAGGCTGGAGATGGAAATGTATACAATAGGGAACTCACAGTTGTCGGCTCCCAGCTAAATCCCATTAGACTTGCTTGCCTTTTCGGAACACATAACTGTCAAACAAACAAATGCGCTCTCCCCAATCAGTCCGTGTTACACAACGCACCTGCCACTTTGTCTGCAAAACACCAGTTTTGTTCCAGGTGATATGAAGTAAAACACAAGGGAGCGGACACGTTTGCCACATCCAGATCGCAGCTCATTATTACATGTTGAAGAAAAAAAAAACAAAAGGGGGCTTTGAGATGACTTCATTTATATGGTAAAAACCTCCTGTAGCGGCAGCAGGAGCTTGTGCTGTGTGGTCCTGCGTTGGAGGAGTTTAGGGAAATGTGTCAGCAGAGGAATTTAGAAAGAAATGACTCACGTTTTCTCGGGAATTTATAACAAATTGAAGTCTTTTACATGCATTGTTATGCCTGATGACTTCTTATCATTGAATCACAGATACAAGGTTGTGCTGCGTCCTTCAGCAATGTGGCCACACTTCTATATCAGTGAGCCATTCTATGCATATTAAAGTCTTCTGCTTAAGTTTGAGATCATGGTTGATTGCTGTAATTGCCCCTGGCTGCACTTGGCTTTGAAACCAGAGCCCCCTGGTGGTGCCCCTGAGAGCTACAGTCAGTCAGGCAGTTGCCCCTTGAACACTTTGCTGAAGCCACTGTGGGAAATGTCTCAGTTCTGGACAAGACAACATTTGATTTGACTCTCTAGTCTCATTTTAAGGAAAGCACATTATCATGTGATTCAAATAAATTCTATGGGAAAGTGTTAACATCCGGATGTGGACACAAAACATTCTTTAATACTATTTGATGTCACTTTATGCTCTACTAAATATTTCGTACCCCACCACATTCATTTTGACAGCTACTGATAATCTGCACATCTCGATGTATTCTGCTGTTGCCTTCGTCGCACTCAACTGTAAATTGGTTACATTGTTCGTTGGTGGTCGTCTATTATTGATATTCAACTGGCCTCAGTTACATAACCACCTTGTACGATATATAACATATTTCATTGTTAAGGAGCAGTAGCCAGTGGCTACTGGTGGGGCAAGTGAAGGTTTTCTAGCAGCAGACCTATATAGCACTAAATCTTGTTTTCTCCCTTTAATGACACCTATTAGTACACTGCATCTAATTTTCTCCACTAGAAGGGCACCCTAGGGGGCACTTCATCATGCTTTATCTACCATAGGGACATCCAAGACGGCACCGTTGCTGTATTTCCTTCGAACATGGGGCCGCCAAGAGGGCGGTCGCACACCAAGTAACATCACTCCAAATACAACAACACACAAGAGGTGTTCTCAGCAAAATATACTGAATTATATTGAAATTAAAATGACCCAATATGCACATTATCACCTTTAACAGTGTCACTAATGTCACTATTTTTTTCATGTTATTGGTTTATTAGTGCTGATGCATTTACATGAAATCATCAATTTAATGTTTTATCTGGTTAAGTTGGAGCCAATTGTAAGTATGTTTGATACCACTAGGGGTGTTTATTCAGACATTGCATCATATCTTATCACCTGATCTTTTTTTTTTTGCATGTAAAATGTGAAAAGTAGCTGTCAAGTGAACATCCTGTCCACATCCTGGACAGGTAATGGAAATTAAATTAAAGTGAAATAAAAATTCAAACAGCCCCCTTACGTTTTTTAATCATTCCCTGCAAGATATTAGATTCCAGTTTATTAGTTAATTATTCTCCTAAATCAAATCATTTATATACAGGATATGTAATGTGATAGAGTATGTTATGAAATGCACAGAGCTTACTGTACAGTAGTACTTGTGTACGTGTGGCCCCAGTGGACCAGTACTCACTGAATTCAGCGTGTCAGTGTTTTTGCTCCACCCATTAATTACACCAAAACACGGATATTCTTGTCTGATGCATTTATCCTCTACATTTCTCTGCAGCCAGTGTTTCACAGCAGAACCTGAACTGCACTTGTTCATTTTAGGATGCTGTCTGACTCTATTTGTTATCGCTCCTGGATGCTCTGAAAAGGAGACGGGGAGTCTGCAGTATGATAGGACATGCTGGGAAGAAAACAACAATGTGTTTCATTATGATGTTGGAATACCATAAACATTGAAGAAAGGAAAATCAATCACAAGATGTATTGTATTATAATATTTGTTTCCCTGATAACAACAGAGGAGCCATTGTGTTGCAAGCAAATCACTGTTTGTTCAATACATATTTCATATTTCACACTTTGGAAAGATCCTCTTGCTCCTTGAGGATTCTCCTCCTTCCCCAGCCAAAGGTACTCCCACTGAACATCTTTCCGGCTCCATGCCGCCATCATAATCTTGGTTAGCGTTGCACTTTAGAATGCACACCGAGTCTGTGCATTTTGGATAGAATGCACTGTTTTTGTTGTTGCTAATGTTGTATATCTGCCTCATGTTAAAGTGCTTCAGTTGTAGCACGTATATGGCTTTGTGAAAACAAAGCTAAACGGTAAATCTAAATAGTAAACCTTGCATTGGGTGCGTGTAGAAAAAAAACCAACCTCATCTATAATTCATATGAAGGATGTGCTGGCAAGGGAAAGCGGTTTATTGTTTAACTCCCCCTTGAGGATCAGATCATGATCAACATTTTTACAGTACTATTTACAAATAACAAGCATACATCTCCATTCACTACTATTTTCGTATTCATTCCTTTACCCGAAAACAATGTATTATGTTAAAATTCATCAAATCCACTTTGCACACAAACCCCATCAGTCCTGCGGCTTTTTGTTCTATCTTTATCCCTCGTGATTTCCATTAAAGTCTCTTTCCCTTTGACAGCACGGATGACATCTGCTTCTTCCTCTTCCAAGGGATTTATCTTGTCACTGATCTGCAGTTGTGTCCATGAACATTCTCTGAGAAAATAACTCCCCATCACTTAGCAGCACATAGTGAAAAAGATGTTCAGTGGTGGCAACGCTTGTGCGAGTCTCCCTCTGTAAAAAGCTTTTTTTTTCATTTGAATAAGAATGTGACAACACATATAACTCCCCTGAGCTACAGTAGTGACGTAGAAATGTGCTCTGCATGCCAGGTATAATACCACAACAGATTGGTTCAATCCAGCTCGACATATTTCTGGAACGGCACATGGTTGTCCATCACACACATGGCTCGTAGCCAGCGAGTGAACATTTCTTGAAGACAACACAAAAGGATCCTTGTGCTCCATCGCGCAAGCGTCTTGATTGTAACACCAGAACCATGCCCTGTGACATAAATCATTAATCTCTATGCATGTGGCGCTGATTAATTTGTGCACGCAAATGGAATGCCTTGTCAGGCGAAATTATACCACGGGGATCAACGCGGAAAGGCCGCCCAAGTTGTTTGACATTAAGTGATGGATGAACGAGATACTGATCAAAAAGAATTGTGGGAAAAAATTTGCCTCAGCTGTGTTCTGCAATGAATTTCATTTTCACTGAGAGAACAAAAGACCCGGCTTCCTGTTTTGAATCAACTCACAAAATGAATGAAAAATGACGCAAACTGTTCTGGTTTTTTGGAAAAAGTAAAAACCGCAAGCAAATCCAGGCGCATGCTGTGGTTTATAATGCCAAATATTTTTGAGGGAATTCTGTTTGTAACAAAGAAAATATGATTGCAATTTCTAGCATCACCATGATAATCAACTCTATTTGGTACCAATTTATGAGGACTCCGATTCCATTACACCAGAGTCTACATTTTTATATGAGCCATATGAGCATCCGACGCTAAAACTGGAAAGCTAAGATTCAATAATACATAGTAAGCTGCTGTTTGCTGTTTATATACTAATGACCGTCCTTTCTTGTCCATTTCAGGTGAGGTAGCAGGAAGGGTAATCCACCTCAACGAGTTTTTCAAGATTAAATCGACAGCATGTGGCTGTTCAAGGAGAGGAAACTCCATCATATTAGCAGTTGTCAACATTACTCTAAGCTGATCTAAGCCTTACACACACACACACACACCATTTTGACAAGAATGAACAGTATTTTACTGTTTTTTTTGGTTAGTCGAGCCTTGAGATTTTACTCACCACCAGCAGAAAGCTCAGCTCCCTACAGAATACTTTGCACTTCAGAGGAACATCAATCATGTGTCGCATAAAAAAAGTCTTTAACATGCTTCATGAACTCCAAGGCTTTATATAAAATCGATGAGACCATAGTAAGTGATAATATTTGGGGAGCTTGTAACTGTTCGGTCCTTTGCCAAATATTTTTCTGATAAAAGCCATTCATTCATTCATTCATCCCTCACTCTGTTGGTTATCTGTTCTTTTGTTCATTCCCAAGCACAAGCCAGACTTTTCATAAAGGGATCTCACACCACCAAGATCAAAAACACATCAACCTGTTATAACTCCAGAAAAACATAGCTGACAGCTAACATTGACTAATTGTCCTTGGACACAGCAGTTCAGTCTCTGCACCACTGACAAGCTCCATTTAGTAGCTGTCCCGGGGTTCAATCATATCACATTATCTTCATCAGCAGATGTAGCTTGTCACTTAAAGGACTTTGTTCTCCATCTGCTGATGACGATCATGTGATGTGATCGAAATATTTTGGAACAGCTATGGGAAGAGAAAATGTCTTCACTGGCATATTTTATATTGTACAACAAAAACCTTACACATTTAAGAATATCTTAAATGTGTGTTAACCACAGTCACAGGCATCTAACAACTAACCTCATAGGTAACATCAGATTTAAAAATGTAAGAGTCTATGTTAAGTCTGGTCTTTGAATACAACGGAAGGTATACGATTCAAATTGTTTTTTTTAATTCAATTATCTTCAGATCACAAGTTAATTATGCAGAAAACAAGCTTTGTTGAGATAACCAGATAATTGATTGTTATCACAAGAAAAAAGTTGCTTTTAAAAATCAGCAAATTTGATACGTATTTCGTAAATAACATTGTTAACATCTTATTTTGAAAACCGGATGTAATCACACGTGTATCCCTGCGCTAACTTCACCAAGTCAATCACTGTCAGCTCGATCAGTAAATCTTCTTATATACAGTTTATGGGTTGAAAACATGTACCGTCGGGTGATGTGACCCACACATTTAAAGAAATAATAGCAAACAACCTTTTGTGTTCTCGTGATAACCAATTAGTTATCTCGTGATCTCGAGAAAACAAGGCTTGTTTCCTCGGGATAATGTGTGCATCATGTCTGTTTATGGCTTCCTTAGAATTACCACATAATAATTCATTACGATACTTGGCCTGAGCTTTATTGCGTCCTTAATTTGTCGTCAGTTTCTGCTTGATGCTCAGACCCTCTGTTCAAGTCCATCTGCCCCTAAATACCACACGGCCATAAATACTGAGGCGTTTGCACCCATCACGTAAACGAGAGCATTTCTTTTCCCCCCTTGCCGTCACGTCACGTTTCAGCGTTTAGCAGCGTCTGTGGATGATGAAGAGGATGAGAGCTGCTGTCCGTGGTGCTGATGGGGGGGGGGGGGGGGGGGGGACTGATGCTTTCGTGCTCCGTGCAGCCGCTACTGCGCATGTTGCATGACAGGTACCACGCAAAAGCCTCCATCTTGGGCTTCCCGAGCTGAGGCGAAAGGGCAGCAGCCATACACACTCAGATTCCAAAACAACAACAAACCGGGCGCGGTGATAAATCAAGAAAAATTGGCAATTTGCCGATATTTAACTTTTTTTTTTTACAACAAATTAATTCCACAAATTGCTTCAGCGGAGAGAGCGGAGAACAAAATGGGTGATAAAGACAACGTCTGGTCTGGAAAGCTCTGTTAACGTCTGTTTGCACTGTCAGCTGCACTGAGTGTAGTTTCCTTAGGAATTGACAGGTGACAGGTCTAAACGGTAAGTGGCGGCATGATTTGTGATGACCGACTTTCGTGTGATTTATGGTCGTAACGTGCGCTCATGTGATGCGTAATTGCATGCTCGCGTTCATATTTATTGCCATCTTCTTCCTGCCTCCCCCCCCCCCCGTCATGGTGGTCGCTGTGTCCCTCTGCTCTTCTGGTGCTCAGACTGTGATCTAGTGTGAGCCTCTGTCTCCTACTTTTCTCATGTTTCTCAATGCGACGAGCAGCCACAGGTTGTGAGCGCCCCATAGTCCGCGCATATAGGGGCTTTGCATTGTTTTGCGTATGCATGTTGATACAGCATAACACAGGCCTTTCCTCGTGGGTGAAATATATTTGCAGTTAAAGAACACCAGGTAGCCTATTGTATCATAGTCTTTAAATAAATGGTAAATCATAAATATGATTTACACCAAATCACGTAGCTTTTGTTGTATTATTGTTGATATTAATAGCAAATAAATAATTCATTCTCATTTGCCTATGTATTATCATCTTCTGACATTAATTATTTCCTATAGAATGACATAATTATGGTATTCTAAAAAAATGTACAGCCTGTGTGAAAGATGTGGTCAGAGTGGAATTGCTTATTGACCTTGGACCCATGGGGCAGACCATGTAAGCCTGCCTGAGTCACTGTCAGCCACTTTATGACAAAGCCTCAGCAGTTTTAACATTGCCAGTAGTAAAACACAGCAAAGGTCATGTTCTTAAGTGGTGGCACAGTCGACTCAGGCAGTGCCAAGGTCAATTTATTGACTCGGTCTCGGTTGAACCCACATTTATCTCCACATATATCTGTATTGCATGGGTGTGCACGATGGCCTGGCTACCTCTTGAAATGTATTCAATTGTACACACAGCAAAGTGCACAAGATCAACAATATAAAACAAGTCACTCATATCTGCTCCAATACCATGGATTTGTGTAAAAAGAGTGTGATTAGTTATGTAATGCGCATGCGCAAGCGCTTTGAAGGTAGCGCCGCCGAGAGACTCTTTCCGGGTGAACAAGCTGACGAAATGAACGTGAGGCGTCACGCGACCTACATACGTTGTAAGTACTTGGACTACTGTATTTCAATAAAGCAAACTGAAATCATTACCATTAGTTTTAAACCATGCTGCTCACAATGCATCATGGACCAACAGTAAACATAAACATGCTGCCAGACTATTTACACTGCATGTTTGTTTGTTTGTGTGTGTGTGTGTGTGTGTGTGTGTGTGTGTGTGTGTGTGTGTGTGTGTGTGTGTGTGTGTGTGTGTGTAATGTTGGCTTGCTAATGCGACTGGCTTCATGGGCTGTCTTGTATAGGCTATAAAATTGAATTTTTCACTTGCACAAAGCGAGTGGAGCTATATATATATAGTTAGGATTGAATACTGTGGTGTACAAACACTGTTTGAGTATGATACTGTGTAAAATAGAGAGGCTACCTTTGTCTTTAGGTGTGTATGTCAAATTGCAATCACAGAAACTCCAGTTGTGCGTAATACTTGTTCTATTCACAGGTGTCCACTCTATGGCAGATCATCTGAAGAAGGCTTATGGGTGGCTTTGACAAAAACATTTAAATAAGAAAAGGGATTTTTTTTTTTATTGTTTGCACTGTAAAAAATAATGTATTTTTCTTTTTTGTCTTATGTATTTAAAGAACATTGTTCCTGTGGTATTTAAATTGTTGCTTAATAAATACAAATACATGTTTAGCCCGTGTTACATATGGTTTTCTTTGTCCTTTAAGTGGTTAGTATGACTATACTGTATATGAATTACTATTACTTTAACAGTGAGCATGTTTAAGTTTAAAAGGTGTTTAACAAACAGTTATGGTGAAAAGAAGTTCAGAATTTTTTTTTTTCCATGGACTGCAACTTCAGTTGAGAAATTTGGATTGTTTCTTAGTTAGGCCCCAAATTGACGATATATTAATATTTACACAATGTAGAGGATGACAAATTTTACTATCATCAGTGAAATGGGCAAAATGTGAATTCTCAATCAACATCTTTTAACCAATTTTGAACGTCTTTTCACCGGTGACCAGACTTTTTTGAAACGTTTTTTCAACGGTAAACTGCTCACTGATGAGAAAGTGTGTGACCAGGCCGTCATTTTTAAAACAGTCAAACCAAAAACCGCTTATCGGCCGGAGCAGTTGCACACCATGGCTTGCGAAACTCATAAACTGTCAAACTATGTAGTGTTGATCAAATCAATGTGAGGTTTGTTCATGCCAGTGGTCATATTTTGATGGGAGTTATCATGAGAAGAATTGCTATAACAATTATGGGGCACAGAAATTGTAGGTCACATAAGAAGTGGTTTCTCAGAAATGTGCTTGGTTGCCAAGTTAAACATTCCCCGTCACTCCAGCTGCTGCCATCTGATATGTGTGGGTTTCCACTTTCTCCTCCACAGTGGGACAACCCCACATTCTGCAGAACTCTTCCAAATGGATAAAACTAGAGTTAACTTATAGGCGAGGCGAGGTGTTTGCATGGATACAAAAGGCGCTGAACTGAGCGGTGGAAACGATTTCCGCCGGAGAAAGATGTTCAATGTGCAGACGAGGAGCAGTCAGGTAGTTACTGGGTCAAGGCGGTGAGAAAGTGAGGGAGAGCGTCTGTCTAGACAATAAAGTGCTTCAGTTAATACACAGTCTTGCTGGCAGGATGGGGGATGAGACTGTTGGCTTAGCTTGAGGTCTCAGTGTCCCTATGCAATGAAAGGGCCACGGTCTCCTAGACGGGGAATGAATCACTCTGGTACTACGGCTGCTAGCTGATTAATGGCCCCTTATCAAGAAACGTAAAAAGCGCACTGCCTGTGCATAGAAGTGTCCATATATCTTTCTGTTTCGTCTTTTTCTAACAAAGAGATTTATGGCAAACACAGCACCATATTATCTCCTACATTTTACTATTTGTTGCGTGAGAATGGATTGAACTATAACACCACAGCTATCATAGATCAAACCAAATGATATAGTTCATAAATATCGTGATTAAACAACTGTGGCGACAGAACAGACAATCAACAGCTGCATGAAGAAACAGCATTTATACGGTTTTATTATCCTGTAGGTTGTAAACCAAAGCAGAGGATATTTCAGGGTCACATTCACCTGATGAGTCCTGAATGACCATTGTTATTCGGGTGCATTACTCCCACTGATTGGATTCATGCTTGAACTTGCAATACTTGATTAAACCATGTCCGATTGATTCATTTACATTTCAGACATTTACTGTAATGTGACATGCATCCGGAGTAAATGGGAATGCATTATGTCAGGAGAGTAAAAATAAAAGTCACGGTGTTCCGAAAATAGATAAATCACTCCGAAGCCGTAAACTCCCACTGAGGGCAAAGCTGTATCAGCCACTGTCTTCTGTCACATGTTCAAATGAATGCTTAGATTTGATTGAATGTGACGAGAATACAATTAAGTGCGGCTTATTAAATTGCACACCATTGTGTCCGAGTCATTTAAATGCTGTGCCCCCTTATCTTTGTTTTGTTTTTTTTGTCCTCCAAAAGGCTCATCTCACACCAGAATGGGCATCAAGAAGCTCGCCATCTTTCTCCTGGTCCTTTCCCTTTGTCTAGAGGGAGGTTCGGCAAAAGATAGAGGAACAAAGAAGGGAAAGAAAAAAGAGAAGCAGGTTTACTGTCCATCGTAAGTATGTGATAAACAACACCATGGGCTGTCATACTGTACAGTGGAATTGACAACATGATGTGCTTCAGGTAGCCATAATAGACGTACAACTATTGTCATTGGCTTGGTAGTACCCCAGCGACTAATGAACTGACCTTTATGTGTGACCATTTGAGGTGCCCATAGTGGTTGTTAAGCTACAATGAGACCCGGTGGATCGTCTGCGATCCTGGCCAACATAACTGTCTTTAGTATATTATATGTTATATGAAACTAGGCAACCATAGGCGTCCATTGGTACCAACCATGTCATGCAAGCTTGACGAGAATGAAGCTAATTAGCGATGCAAAGTTTGGCTGGATTTTGGGGAGGGAAAATATGGCATGGCCGTTTTCAAAGGGGTCCCTTGACTGCTCACCTCAAGGTATGTTAATAAAAAAGGGTTCTATGGGTACAAGTCTCCCCTTTACAGATATGCCTTTTTATAACAATCACATGCAGTTGGGGGAAAAACCAAGCAGTTCTTTTGGCATGCAGTACAAATGTGTTATTTTCCCTTATTTTATAAATGTATAGGCTACTGGAGTACCTAAACAGACTTAGAATAGCATGAATTGGGTTTGACTGGAAAGCTGAGACTCTTGTGGATCCAATTACCCCAATTGTATTCATGTTAGTCCCCATAGTAGCCATTCCACAGCCTCATGGATCTTTTCAATCCCAAACTTGAGACCTAGGATATTCAGAGGATACATGGCTTTCCTATGTATATTAACAATGAGGGCTTTTCTGAGGATTTTGCTTGACAGAACTGCTCGCCATACTGTTGTGATTTTTGCAAATCCAATTGCAATTCTTGCAAAAGTCACATCATGGATTTTTTAATGGTGTTCCCTAGGGTGTTGGTGTCTTAATGTGGGATTTTGGAGGCATTTTGGCCATTTTTGAGGGTCTAAGGTTTAAAGCATAACTTTGTGTATTTTACACCTGAAGTATCATATACTTTCCAGTCTTTATCCACCAGTCCATTGTTGACCAGATCTCATCAGCTGCTTCACTGCAGAGCTATTCAAGTATGATATGAACCTGTAACCCAGTCAACAAGGAACAATGAGTGTCCCAAAAATCAACAGCAAATCCGACAAAAGCGTGTGGTGTTAAAAATACTGAATACTTGCAAAGGCAAAGGTCACACCTTTTTGTACAACACTGATTCGGCCACTGCTTAAGCATTTCCTTATTTAGTATTTGCTGACCGTCTGCAACTGTCCGGTATTATGCCACTGTTTAACACAGTATCAAATAAATAGGGAAGTTGTCAGATACATTCTCAATTCTCAACATGTCCTAACATGCCTTTTGACTGTGGTGAGCTGCAGCCGCTTCTTCCTTAAATGGTAACAAATGGCTCAACAATGAAAAGTTCTTGAAATGAGGGAGAAACCGTTTGATGTAGTCCCAGTATTGGCAAGTGTAAGCTGTATGACATATTTTGAGTTTAGTGCTGCGGATGCCTTTGTGGATCAAGGGAACCCACTTGGTTCCAGTTTAGCTGTTGTGCTTGAGGTTGTCAGAGAGGTCTGTTAAAAAAGAGGGAAAAAAGAGGTTTAGTGGATGGGAATTATGTGTTTCACTTTGATCAGAGGAACCGCAGAACATACACACGCTGCGCAGCATTCCTGTGGAGCACTTTAACTCATCCTCAGTGCATGATAAGGTTTACATAATGATATGTAAAGTGCTTTGAGAAAGGGGAATTCTTTGGCAGGAAAATCATTGCCACCCACAAGGAGGCTTTCTTTTTCTCCTTTCTCTCCTGCCAGATCCTGTTCTCCCCTTTCCTTCACTCTGTCCCATTGTTTTCCCATCAGTCAACCTCAGACAACAAATGATGTTTGGTTGAACGTCTCTGAAAGCCACCACTTTATGTTATGGCAGTAATTTACAGCTTTTTTTTGTGTTGCTAATTTGCAGGATGGTTCGACGGGAAACTTTCACTTTGGTTTCAATGAAAAGTGGAAATATACAGAAAACAAAATACTGTTTGTCTTGACAAGTCATGTGTACTCTTTGCCACCCACATTGCTGATTCATTGACTCAATTATTTAAAGGATTTTTACAAGGCAACTAAAGTTAAGTTGGGACAAATGGAGTAAAATGTTTCTTTGCAAATCAAGTTGTTCCAAGAAAATAGCCGTTTTATTTTCTTTGGCCTTTTTCACCTTTAATAAATAGATGACAGTGAAATGGGGACACAGAGGTAAAGGTATAACATGCAACAAAGGTCCCAAGATCGGAATTGAACTTGTGATGTTGCGGCTTTATGGCATACACTGTTACCATTCGGCTACCACTCTGTCATTTCTCCATAATGTTGTTTAACATATTAAGCATTTGACCCTCGTACTGTATCTTCAAATTTCCTCAGACAAACCAAAAATAATTTCCTTACACAACCGAACCTCAACTGTACTGTGTTTGACGCTAATTAGCAAATGTTAGCATGGTAAACATACCTACTAAATATAAGCATGTGTAAGCACTGTAAATGTTAGCATGTTAGCATGCTGACGTTAGCATTTAGCTCAAAGCACAGCTCAACCTAAGTACAGCTTTCACAGAGCTGGTGTACATGCATAGCTTTGCTATGAATATAATGCTAAATGACTTCATACATTGTTCTCAAAAGGTGTTACATAATTGTCCTAGAAGGCTGAAAAACATTTCCCCTATCTGCCTTAAGGATCATGCCAACTTCTTCAGTCAACATTGCCTGCGTGGACCAAATATTAAAAGCTAAATAAATCCCATTAACTGGTAGCTCTCTAAGGTTATAGTTTAATCAAAGAGTGTACAGAGTAGAAGTGTGTGTGTGTGTGTGCATCTGCCAGGAATTTGACCTGCTAATGTAATCGTGCCTGCCGTTCCCTCTCTGTCTTATTTGTTTGCAGACAGCTGTCAGCTGAGGATCTGGCCCGAGTCCCTGAGAATACAACCAGTACCATCTTGAACAAGTTACTGATCACCTATGATCCCAGAATAAGGCCCAACTTCAAAGGCAAGTCTCATTTCCTCTTCATCTGTCTCTGTCTATTCTGAATTTACATTTTTGCTGCAGTGCTAATTGAAGAAACAAGTATACTGTAAATATGTACCTCCATAAACCTGGTGCAGGGACAGCTATCTGCGTAAATGGTGCGTGAGGCATTAGTGAAAATGTTTTTCCTTTCATACATACACTTGCATATTTAACATGTACTTCAACAGTGTAACTATAAGCCGGTGTTCTCGGGTTGGCTGTGTTGTTGATTGACACACACAATCTGTGACTTAAGACAGTCTCAAATCTTAAAAAAAAGAACATACAGTGTGAATTTTGTATATTATATTTAACTACTGTTATCTCAAATATCAAGCCTCTAGAATGCGCCACTGTTCTTTTCATTATTTACTCTATTCTTCACAAGTATCCATCTTTACAGTGTTTACAGTGTCAATGTCACACTTTAGCGGCCTTCAGTGTCACCAGAGACAGCCATAAAAATAACGTGAGAGGTGATTGACGACCTCTGCGTCTGACTGATGGTCTTCGCCAGTCTTCAGGTAGTTTCCGTCCTCTGGCACTTGGCAGCAGAAGCTGTATCTGGGACTCACTGTTTGATGTATTGTGAGCAGAATCAGCTCCCTTTCTGACTGCCTGCGACCGCTCCAGCAGCCAAACATCTGCTCTTGATTTCAGGTTGGGCTGAAAGCTCCCCGTCCATTAACATCCATGTCATAATCCTCCAAACTACATCCTAAACTGTGCCTTGTGCATTGCTTTTGCCCAGGCCTATAAAAATGGAGAGCTGCTTTTATAGGCCCTATAGAGAATTTTAAGCTCACAGCAGAAGTGTTTGTGGAATATTTTATGAGTTCGCTTGGTTGCATTAATGCATGGAAGTTGTGAGCTGTAAGCCACCTTCATATTATGCACATTCATTTTGTGAATTGCATGATCAAATTTAGGCTGTGAAACTCCTGAGGCTCCAGTAAACACCTCAAAGGACATCATTTATTCAAAGGAGTGTGAGCAGTCTGCATTCATCAAGGACTTTATTAGTTTATGCTAAAGACTGAGTGGAGAGAGAGATGCCAGTATGTATGTTTACAGCATTAACTTAGCAGAGGGGATGAGAGGGGATTTTATATTGCTTTGCAATGTTGACATAGTCTTTCATAATGCCTGATCAGTAACACAATCAATTGAATTGCCAAGGTACAATATGTAGAGATATAGATTTACAGGGTTTCAAAGCACACTGACACTTACTGTAAGCTACATCCACAGCGGAGCCCCGCTCTCATTGCAAAGCAGCTGTAAAACACAGGACTCGATGCTACAAACTCTTCTTTCCTCTCTCAAAATCCAGGAATTCCTGTGGAAGACAGAGTGAACATTTTCATCAACAGTTTTGGCTCCATTCAAGAAACGACGATGGTAAGAATGTACTTCAATTCCACTTCAGCCTGACAGTATTGATAATCAATACGTCTGCCAATCAGATTCAGTGGGTCAGAGCTGACAACTGCTCCGTCCTATACAAGTTTTAAGAGGGATACATGAGCATGTTTGCTGGACGATATCAGACCATTTAGCAGTAAATCATTATGAAGGCCTGGGGTTTCCATGCTTCATTTCTCTGATGGCTTAATTGCTGATAAAGAAGTGCAGTTTGAATTCAAGTGAACAGATTAAACGCCAAGGACGGCGCTGGGGTCGACTCTTGATCGCTTAGGAAACGATAAAGGGAAGATTATTGTAGGTTTATAATGAGCCCGGCTTTCCGGCGTATTTTAATTTAAAGCTGCTGGGAGGAGCCAATAAACATTAAGTGTTTCTTTTTCGGTAAATATGTTCAATAATGTGACAAGGTAATTGAAATGAATGCAGTGCAGTGTGATATAATTCACAATTTGGCTTGATCCTGTCTCACCTGACTGTGTCCTCTATGCAATGCATGATTTACAGTTTGCAATCCAGGAGTTTTATTCCATTAGAAGACCCACATTTCACAGAATAATTGATAGCAAAATATAAAATCTTACCTTTAACATGTTGTATCATGTAAAATCACGTGCCACCACCACAGAAACAATTTAATGTTAGGTTCAGGCAACGGAACGACATAGGTTTAGGAAAGAAAAGATCAAAGAAATAGCTTCTTAGCAAGCTAAATACATTAGTAAAGTTACTACAAGAACTCTATTCTGAAAGCTTCTATTCTAAAACTTAATATTCCAACCGTGAATTAAAATGAAACGATTGCCACGGTGTACTTCCTATTGCTTGCCTAGTGTACTTACTAGGCAAGCAGGGGCCGCGTAGGGGCTTTGACATACCAAATAATAAACCTGAAGTAAGACCGGAACCAACAACTTAAATCATAGCATCATTTGAGTTGTTTGCAAAATGCTGTGAATGAACCAGCAATGTTTGGTCAATGGCATTCATGCTTGATGGAGATGACCACAATATGTGATGGAGAGCAGACACAATTCGCATATATGCTCCTCAAACAAAAGAGCTAAAGATGAAATCATAGAAAAGCGTACAAGACAAGCAACATTACTTTGTTGACACGTTTAGCAGACCCGTGTATTGTGTAACAGCTCAGTTACAATTCTGTGCCTCTTTGCTCAGAAACCTGCTATTGATTTGTATGAATGATGCAATTTTAGTTGTGGAATATATATACGGCCAGTCTGTCTTCACTGGAAAGATATAGTGCTAGATTTTAGACCTTTGCTCCCAGAGTCCTGTTGCAGGTCTGGAAAGTGTCTCAGTCCAAAGCAGTGATCACTGTTTTCCTACCTCATTTCACTCTGAACAAAGCCTTAGATCTTACTGGAATTGGAGCTGCATGAAAATGTTCTCTGGAGATATGTCTTCTGGCTGCAGATCAGTAGAGTGTGTCTGCTTGTTAAATCTCCCGGTGGAGAGTTTTACACCAGGACCAATTACAGACCAGTGCTGAAAATGGGAAATTCTTAAAACCCAAAGTATTAAGAACCAGAGTGTGCGGATAATGGACGAAAAGAAAAACAATAGGAGGAAACGAAAGAAAATAGGAAATCAAGGAGAATGATCAGAAGGACTAAAGATTAGGAAGCACACGACATGAAGGCTTAAGGTGGGAAAGAGCTGAGGAAGAAAAATGATATGGGGCAGTAAGCAGAAAGTGAACGAATGGCAAGAGGAAGCAAAAGGGGGAAGACGAAAGAAGACAATACCAGACAATAAGAGACCAAAGATGAAAAAGAAGGAAATTGAGCAGGGGAAGATTGAGAGAAATGATACAAAGTATAAAGGATAACATGAGGGAAAAACAGAGAAAAGGAAAATTAGAATTGTAAAGAAAGAGAAGCCAGATGAAGGAAAAAGATGTGATCGAGAAGGAACAAGTAAGAGCACAAGACTGAGACAGAGAAAGAAAGACAGAGGACTCACAGATGGCAAGTCTGTATTCCCTCTTCCCCTGGACACCCAACGAAAGACAGAGAGAAAATGAAATTGAGGACGGTTCAAAATGGATCCAGGAGGAGAAAGAAGGGACAGCTGGTCAACTCTTCCACTTAATTCATCACTCTGTGGGGTATCTGATCTCAGGAAACACTCTCTCATCATTTACAGCTCCCTAGGCCAAACACCACCTTGTGTCCACTGTAGTTAAAATATCTATTTTCCCTTTGTGCTTGTAATCATCAGTAGAGGATGACTAATTTGATGTTGTGAGGTGAAATAAATTGCGGCTGTGTGTATTTTGTACTGCCTCACAGCTTGAGTTTTCCTCACTGAGCGGTTGTGTTAAATCGAATGCGGTACAGGCAGCTTGAAAGTGAGCCAGAGGGAAGATATATCTCCTTGTCTGGTTTTCAGGAAAGCGAAGGTGTGGGAATTGGCATGCATCTCTGTCAGACAGAGAAGAGCCAGCAGTAGCTTTTTTTGTGCTGTCGCTCGAGGACGAGTTGGAGTCTAAAATTAGGTTGTATAGAAATGACGGCTGGCTTTCCAAAATGAGATATCAACAATTTGACCACTGCCCCTTCTCCCAAAAATATTTACTGGCAGGGAAATAAAGCACATTCTGGGTTATGGCTGAATTTATAAACCATCCTAAGACCTCTGTGTATAAACTGGTGTTAGCTGACATTTTGAAATCCTGTCTATTTTTGAATGCATATACAACAGAGAAGAATGAAACCTTTCATTTGGTTTCTTGTGTCAAAGATATTGTGCATCAGCATGTAACAACCCCTGGATCAACCCCCTCTCCTAAAACTTACATTCCCATTCAACTAAACTGGATCCTCAATTAGCTTTTAGGGAAATGTGTTTTCTCCAACACATGTGTATGTAACATTAAAATAAACCAACAATGAATTTTCCTTAGACAAAAGGACACAAACAATGGTTTCCTGGGTAAAAGTGCTGTGTTTGTTTAACCCATCCAGACAGGGTTTTGCTGCCTAATTCTATAACTCCGGTCGCTACCGTTGTTTTGTTGCCTAAACATAACCGCAACCATTTCAAGTTAACAACGTAGGGATGCTTAAAAAAGTATCATGAAGTGCGAAATGTCCATAAAAGTGGCATGCTATTCATACTCCTTCATATTGGTAAATACACAAGTAGTTCAGTTCAGTGTACAGCAGGATACTAAAAGTTTTCATAGTGTATAACCAATGTGCTTTCATGAAGAACAGATGCACTATAAAACCACATTCATGTCAGCTGGCTGTCTCTCACTGTCAAACCTGGCTCTAACTAAAGTAGTTAAATATACACACATGCACACACATATATATATATATATATATAAAACTAATATTTGTCAGCATTGCACACTTTTCATCAGAAATGTGCAATTGCAAAGGGAGAATCACTGGAGCAACCGCGAGCCATGTGTTGTGAATGGAGGCAGGTTTTGTTGAGATTGACTCCAAACAAAAGAAAAGATGGAAGAACACCTGAAAAACCAAAAATGATGTTTTGCAGAACTGAAGCCAAGATAAACTTAACTCAGGGAGAGGTTCAACATGTTGCCAGGGATTAGAGCCAATGGATGGAGTTTGTTGCGGGCCTCGTGTCCCACAAGGGTTGAAAGAGATGAAGTAAGTGAGTAAGAGGATCACTGAGTTTAAAGCAAGCCCAGAGGTGGCCAAAGTTGAAATTGCAGGACATGTGACCCAAACACGTCCACGACAGAGGAAACAACAGCATCAGACTTCCTAAAACTCCTGACAAACTACTGACAATTTGAACTGTTCAGTCCATTTTTTTTAAGGACCACCAACAGCTATATTAATATATTATTTTTGTGTCATCCACCAGAAGTTGGTCAGACTGTGAACCAGAGAAAGACAATAGCATGCTTGTGGAATGGGGACAGTCTGGTCCTTGTTTTCAGACAGAGAAACTTCACGATTATGTTTTGAGAGAAACATATTTTTTCCCGGATTACGTTTGTTTTTGACTTACCAGAAATAAGTTTCTTATCAAAGTCCACGGAAGTCCGCGAAGGAAGGAAGTTGGTGTGTATGGATGGGTCAAACACAATTTCACGTTCTTATTTTTCACGAACCTATTTTTTTTTACGTTACATACGTAACTTATGGAAGCCCATTCCTGCCATCAAAAAAAAAAAGATCACTAAAAAAAAAAAAAAAAAAAGATCAAAAAAAAAAAATAATAAAAAAAATAGTAACTTAAAAAAAATGAATAAATAAATGTAATTCACAAAAAAAATAAAAAATAAAAAATAAAAAATCCACCCGCAAAATAAATAATAATTCTAATAATTTTTTATTTTTTTTTATTTTTTTCCACCAGCAAAAAAAAAAAACACTGACCAGATTTTTCCAGTTGCTAAAGAAAGTCGAAATTATGAGATACTTTAACACAACAGTCATAGAAGCAGCTATGACATATGAATGGATTGTGAGTACATTGAAGACTTCTTTAAAACGTGGCTTTACAACACATGAAATACAGATGATGTTTCACATGGATTGTACTGAGCAAATGCACCCTTGGATAGAATGTTAAGCAAGAAGCAGCTCTGGAGTATAAAGAATGAAACCAATGTGGCTGAGGTGGCGACCAATAAACAGCAACTGGAAACATCTTTTTTTATTTTAATTTTTTGCTGACAGAGAAAAAGTAAAAAAAAAATATATATATATATTTTTTTTTATTTTTTTTTTTTGTGAATTCATTTTTTTTTTTTTTTTTTGTGAATTCATTTTTATTTCATTTATTTTTTGTGAATTAATTATTATTTTTTTTTTGGTGATCTTATTTTATTTTTTTTTGCTGGCGTCAATGGGCTTCCATAGCTTATTGCTCGCCACCTCAGCCACATTGGTTTCATTCTTTATACTCCAGAGCTTCAAGGGTGCGTTTGCTCAGTACAATCCATGTGAAACATCATCTGTATTTCATGTGTTGTAAAGCCGCGTTTTAAAGAAGTCTTCAATGTACTCACAATCCATTCGTATGTCATAGCTGCTTTTATGACTGTTGTGTTAAAGTATCTCATAATTTCGACTTTCTATAGCAACTGGAAAAATCTGGTCAGTGTTATGGTTACAGATGGATGCACCAAAAGTTTTTTTGTTTTTTTTTTGCTGGTGGAAAAAAAGTAAAATAAAAAAAAATAAAAATTATTAGAATTATTATTATTTATTTTGTGGGTGGATTTTTTTTTTCTTTTTTGTGAATTACATTTTTTTTTTTTAAGTTACTATTTATTTTTTTGTGATCTTATTTTTTCTTTTTTTTTTTTTTGCTGGTGGGAATGGGCTTCCATAGCAACTTCAGTTAAGTAACAAACATATTTAAAACCAAACCATGTTTTTTTTTTTAACTAAACCTAACCAGGTATTTGTGTTACCAAAACATTACCAACTGGTTTTGTTGCGTTTTTTGTTGTTGTTTTCTTTCAATTCACAACGTTAAAAGCAAGTGACCGTAATCCAGTTGGAGACACGTTTCTGTCGAAACATAACTGAAAATGCAGTTAATGTTTATGAGACAGGGTTGCATTGCAATGAATGCACAACCATGTTAGACCAACTTGTCCAATGTTTAGTACGCGTGTGATTCAAAGGGATGAATTTCATTGCACTGACTTAAATTTGTCTCTAGAAGGATTTGCCAAAGGAAAACCGACACTTACATAGTCTATTGCAGGAGTTTAACAGAAGTCCCCATTTTTATCATTTCAACCAGGTGGAGAAATTTGGGATTGTAAAAAAATGTCCCTGTAAATGTTATCACGGTCTGTAATGGGTCCTTGCTGCTGATTTTATGAACACCTACTACACACCGTGTTCCCATGAGAACAATTGCACCATTTTAAATTGCAACACCTGCGTGCCGAGCATAAAGCAATGATAAATGTTGCCATTTAAACGACTCTGCATACGCTACTGCATCAAACAAATAAAAAAAAAAGGCAACCAATATTATAAAACCTGGGAACAATGAAGGGATGGAAGGTGGAAGCTAACTTCTCATGCAGGAACACACACACACACACACTCATACAGCTGGTATTGTGGCGGCTTTATTTGACATGTCATCCGTCTTCACACTCGGCATTAATAGTCCTTCCCAACACCTGGTCCCAGAGCAGCTTGAGGCACGCCATCAAAGCATGCACAAAAACAAACGTCTAAAAGCCTCGCTGAGTGATACTTTCCCACCAACAAGAATGTGGACATTTCACTAATAAGCTCTCTAACGAGGCATTTGCTGTATCACATGTTGCTGTATTGATAACTTTTGACCCTTGGATGGTGTTTTCTCTATGTTTACTGCGTTACAAGTAGATGTCACGCAAGCTTTCGCTGCAGCTGTAAAATGTCACTCGGCACATTCAAGTGGTCTGTTGAAGGTATTGTTGAGATGTTTGCTGTGAGAAAATGTAACTTGTCAATAAGTTGGAACTTCTGTAACCTAAACAAAGTTACCACTGTCTTAAAAGTCATGTAGGAAAGGTGCTAACAGTATAATGTCAATTATTTTTTTCTTGTTTTTAACTACATATCAAAACCTTTAAAGCACCGGAGGTCTGTCCGTTAGTACTAACATGGTACAGACATTAACCATGGTCTGCTTGTCTGCTGTACAGGATTACAGAGTCAACATCTTCCTGCGGCAGCGATGGAACGACCCGAGGCTAAAGCTACCACAGGACTTCAAGTCTGATTCTCTCACCGTCGATCCAGGAATGTTCAAATGTCTCTGGAAACCCGACCTGTTCTTCGCTAACGAGAAGAGCGCCAATTTTCACGACGTTACCCAGGAGAACATTCTCCTCTTCATTTTCCGTAATGGAGACGTCCTCATCAGTATGAGGTAATGATCTTAAGATATTTTTCATACATTCAAGATAACGGTAGTCATTTTTTCCTGCTCTAACAGAATGTTTGTGACGTTTAAATTAAAAGCCTGATTCAATATTTTTCATTTGTTGTTTACAAAGTTTTGTAATTGTTACATGAGGATGTCCCATCACCTTTAGAGTGTTAGCGGAGTGTCTAATACTTAAAAATCATCAACACAGTGCCAGATGGGCACCTTTGATTAGTAAGTAAATAAATCTGATTGGCAGTTTCCACATTCATTTTTCCACACTGCACCACTTAACCTGATCTTACTGGGAATCCCCCACTGGAAGAGAAAAAATACAGTCTTCCATGAACGAAGAAATCAAAGTAGTATGTATTGATTCATTGATTTTATTTCCCCGTCCACCGTAACGAGTGAGGGGACTCTGCCTCTAGAAAGTACACAACAGACACACAATCAGTGTCTTGATATGCCACACACTAACACGTATTTCAACAAATTTATTAACCAGCATTTTAGAAAAATTTGTCACGATTAGGCTTTGCCTTCTGTGTTCTGTGTTCTGTGTGTCTTTGTGTAGCTCCTCACCCTCCTCACTCTACCTGTCAGTCACTCCCTTCACCTGCATCTGATCACTAATCAAGCACTCCCTCCTCATCAGCACAACTCCCCTCACCTGTTCTAAGCCACTTTATAAACCCCGGCCTCTCAGTCACTCACTGCCAGATCATTGCTTCATGTCTACTCGCCCGTGTGTTCTCGTCCTGTTCCTGGTTTCCCCGTCTGCCTGCCCCGTCTCGTTCCTGCTGGATTTTCCCCCCTCGTCTCTTGTCTTGTGCTTGGACTCCCTGTTGTGTGCTGGTAACAATTCCTATTTTGTGTTTATTAAATACCTGTTTTACGCTACTCTGTCTGGTCTGTGTTTGAGTCCTCCATCATGTCCTGTGACACAATTAGCCCTTTGTGTGCACAAGAAAAAGTTTTAGATCTTATATTTAAACGAGGGAACAATTGGGGCAAAAAGTGTTTGTATTTAAATTTTTTACAGATATGGTAGTAAGTTCACAACACATACAGCAGGATATTTGTGTGAATTAAACAGCTTTGTCACTAAACATGACAAAAAAAAAACAATGTGGGGGGTTTGCGTGAAAGTAATGATGGTTCTAAGTGGGGTAAGGACAGAGTAGTAACCCCCTCTGCACCCCAAAAATAGAAGCGTATCTATTCCGCAAGCTGCGTGAATGACGGAAGTCAAACGCTTCCTATGTGGATTGGCCTTTAGGCTTCCCACACCTGCCGAGTTCCACATAAAAACAAAACAAAAACACTGCGTTAGCCCCTGTCTTCATGTGGCCTTGTAATGGGAAAAGTTAGCTATGATCTTCTTGAAACTTTGTAAAGTAATGTCTGCCTTTCACCACATATCTCACAGTGAACCTTTACTAAAATTATATCAGCCTAATGTTTGGTGTAGGGAGGTCACATTTTTTTGATCATTGTTAAAAAAAAAAGAAATTGAAGTTAACTCTTCCAGAAAGCTACTACCGTAGATTACGTGTCAACTGAGAAATAAGTTGTGGAATGGAAGGACACTCGCTACACAAACTCAATGTCGGATGGGATAAATTAAGTGTAACAAAATGGCAATTCGATGGCATCACTAGGCTCAGTGCAAAGCTCGCCTAATGTAGCTTTAAATACGTGTGTACACAAGACTAAACAAACATGTGATTTAAGGCCTAGTTGGACTATTACCTGGAGACGCTAATATGGTTCTACAATAATTGGTCATTTGTGTTCTTAATGTCCTGCAAATGTGCAATGATTATTTTATTCCTGACTGCATATCAATCAGTTAGGGAAGACTTGTTTCCCTGGGATTTCTTCATTTACTTTTCTTTTTGTGTCATTGAGGCTGCAGGCTGTGAGAGCAAAATTTGGAAAAGATAATGAGACTGTTGACATGCAAAGCATTGGGTAAAAAAACATTTTATCGTTCAAGGGGCTCACTGTAAACTAGTTGGGGCTACACTCCGCTGTGTTTGGTTTCATTCGTCTCCAGAGACGATATAATCCTTGTGAATGTGTCTGTAATTTTGAGAGTAACGTAGTTTGTTTATCCCATGCAAATACGGGTAAACCTTTAAAATCCTCTGAAATCTCAAGGTAATACGAGTGTCTAAAAAAAAAAAAGGCTTTTCTGTGAGTGGTAGATAGAAGAGGGTTACAAAAGCACACCAACTGAATTTTCTCCATCTCCCTCCAGGTTGTCCGTCACCCTTTCCTGTCCTCTGGACCTCGCGTTGTTCCCTATGGACACACAGAGGTGTAAGATGCAACTTGAAAGCTGTGAGTTCTCCTGAAACATCATCACCTTAAACCACCAGTCACAAACCACAATATTGCTTATTGGTCTGCTTGTTTGTATTTGGGAGATACAGTATTTTTGAGGTATGCATATATTTGTTATTTTGGGGTAAATGGAAGCTTTTTGCTTGTGTTTAGAAGCCAATTTCAGTGGCGAAACACTTAGAGAAGTGGAATAAATCATCATATTTTAAGGTTGTTGTGAAAGTCTCTCAGCTAATTGAGCGTGACTGTGGTTATTGCATCTTGTTTACAAAACAGTATAGATTTGAATGAGCAAAACAACTTCAAGCCATTACCCTCTAATGGCTTACCCGACTGCTGAGACGTATAGTTTTCTGCCGGTCTGTGTGCATTTATATTATATCGTTGTACTCTGTATGTTTCTGAGTTTGCTTAACATGCAAGCAGATATTGTCGGCATACACAACGTATATATAAACTGGTTGTTTAAATATGTATTTGTGTAACCACTACCGTGGTTTCAACAATGTATATGTGTTTTTGTGTATTCCCGTTGTGTACCCCTTTCATCCAGTTGGCTACACCACAGACGACCTGCAGTTTATGTGGCAGACAGGAGACCCAGTGCAAATGGACGAAATCGCTCTGCCACAGTTTGATATGAGACAAGAAGATATTGATTATGGGAACTGCACCAAATTCTATTCAGGAACAGGTATTGTCCTAAAAAATACTCTTTTAAACCAGTGCTAGCCAAAAGTTGAGGTATCCCTGTTGGAGCAAAACTGAAAATGTATGGCAAAGTAAAATATTCTAGTAAACGTACCTTTTCCAGCATTTCCATCAACCACAATGTCTTGAAGCAAACGGGGTTTTGACTTGAGTGCCGTTCCTTTCATCCATTCATGGATTGTTCTCTCGGAATTGAAGTTGTCTTATTCTGGGTTCCTAGTCTAAGAAATCTAGTGAGGGTAATGGGTCCTTTTGTTAAAGGTAAGATTAGCTGCTTGCTGTTGATTGAAAGATGAAATCTTAGCAGATCTGATCCTGAGCTGCAGCAAGCCAGCTTCAATTTAATGTTCTTATCTGACTAAAGGGGATGCCGTGCGACTTCTTTATTTTTTTCTGGTAAAGGCCAAACGATTATTATACTATATTAGTCAACCTGCTTCCGTTTCAAGATTTAATTTAACTCCTGTATAAAAACAAAAAGTCTTTTATTGTTTGTTCATGCTCTTGTTTGCTCTTCCGAGATATAATTGAATGTGAACACTGTGAGTTAGAGGCATGCCAGAGCCCGACCCAGAATGTGGTTGACATTGAAAATCCTAAATCAACATTTGAATGCTGCACATGTATATTTATATTGTTTAAACTCAGTATTTCTGCACAGTTGCAGATAAAGATTAGGCTACACTAGTATTATACTATTTTGTAGAATTAGATTCCAAAGATGGGTGCGCGCAGGATTGTTTCCAACTTGTGTGATCCAAACATTTCCAATAACTCGAAAGCATTTTAAAGTCAAAATGTATTGAAAAATCCTATGTTTTTCTCTGACAATATATTCTGCGTAGGAGCTGTTTAGCCTATCGAAAACACCTTTTTCACTACAGTCACTTGCTCCCCTGCTTGCCACAGACAAAGGGAGGCATGCACTGACGAGTTATATTCATCAAAGAAAGGTTTATTATAAAAAGACAAACTCATTCAATTACAATGAATCACTTTATTAAAAATTGAGGATTTTGTTCAAAGATTTTTAAATGTTTTTAGGGAGACAGACTTCAAAGCATCATGCAAAAATATTCAATAGAAGCTTCAAATGTGAAGGAAATGTCCTTCAGTAGCCACAGTATTCATGAAAATACAAAGAGTCTCAGAGACTCTAACAAAGAGATGAGTTAATTTCTCTTTTCATAAAACTGTTTTCAGTTTTTTTTAATCATGCATTGCATGGAGACTTTTTCTTCCACATTACTACATTTTCTTGGGCACCAATGTCAATCAGAAGAATAGTTGAAGTCAAATGTATTCACCTGTCCATCCCAACCCTTTGGTTACTCCTTTAGTGTCAGTAGGCACACTTCGCATTGGGAATTTTAAGTTGCATTGTACCATTCGACCAAATGTTGTGTGTCTACATACGTAGACATTTCCAAGATGTCGGGTCAGAGAAAAGCTATAATCAACTCTAACATACTCGGATGTACATGTCACTCTCCAAAAAAAAAAAAATACTGAGTATTCAAACTACAAAAAAAAGGACCTGGTAGTGTGCCGTACGTGTATTCGGACTGGCGTGAGTACACAGCGACATTCACAATGAAATGGAAAAAACTCTATCAGCCAAAAGAGCGGGTATGACCTCAGTGCTCTCGCACGCTGCTGGCAATGAGTCATCCTTTTTAACGGGTTGCCATGACAACCTGGCCAGACACAAAGATCACCTCTGTGTACGACCGGTTCGAGCCTGCTCCGCGACACAGGCGGCCCTCATTATGCCGTATAAAGCTCACCCAGAGATCCCCGGGCTAGTTAAATATTACTTCAGCCCAATCCACTCTACCATCCCATTGGACCCACTAACCAGCCTCGAAGAGAGCAGGAACACAGCGCTGCTGTAGGAGGTCTGAAGTCTATTGATGCTTATTCCGTACTGCTGAGAGCCCGAATAATGAAGGCCACGTTTCTAGTAGAGATTGGATCGGTTTGAATTGATCATTTGAGTGGATGGAAATGTATGCTGCGCTGTTAAGAATGATAACCTTCTGAAAACAGGAACTAGTTCCGATCCACTAAGAATATGAACTGGCAGAGAACAGATCTAGTTCGTCATAAAAGGCATGTTGTGAGTTGGAAGCGGTGCTTTTTGGAATGCTGCCCTGAGTGCTCAAACGGGTCCAAGCTTTAACAAAGTTAGATGACATGATGTTAAATTCCTTATGCCCATTGACCTTTTTTTTTATTTCCCCCCTCTTGTGGTTTGTGTATTACTAATGGTGCAGCTGTGCTTTGCTTTGTGTTGGAGCTAAAAGAGCCAGATCAAACGGACTTAACCTGGCTGCGATCTTTCCTCTAAACGCCTAATGGGGATTTAACAAAGTCAGCATAAGGCCATTTCACTCACCTCCTCGGTTTCAATTCAGAGGATGGAAGTTCACATTTCTAGAGTGAAATAAGCATCGATAGGCCAACATGATGCCGTGTTCATGTTCTATCGTTCAAACCGTAATTACGAGCAGCCGATTTGGAAAATACATTCACCTCAGCCACTTTGTGACTCCACAGAGATATTGGGAATGTCTAACAGTGACAATATATTTTAAAGTAGCTATATGCTGTTTGTATCTAACTCCGTTACCTTGTGTATGATGCCAGTAACCTATGGACTCATTCTGCTTCTCATATTTGATTTTCAAGGCAAGCTGTGTTTGTTACTGAAGTTATTTAAGTCACATTTGACCATAATCTCCTTCCTCATGCAGGGTACTACACTTGTGTGGAGGTTATCTTCACCCTAAGGCGACAGGTTGGCTTCTACATGATGGGCGTTTACGCCCCCACGCTGCTCATCGTAGTCCTCTCCTGGCTTTCCTTTTGGATCAACCCAGATGCGAGTGCCGCCAGGGTGCCTTTGGGTACGGATTATTTGATCAATTCCACCACCTTCCTCTGACATTTACCAATACACATGATGTGTAAATATTCCTTGTGCTGTTCAACCAGGGTCGAGTTGCATGGTTGGATGTTAGATCAAAAAGAGCGGTGAGTGAGAGTGCGGGTGTCATTGAGGTAATTAGGTGTGAAAAAAACCCATGGGTAAAATATTGTAGTTGATCAAATAAAACTCTCTGGATTTATACATTTTTAGGGATCACTGACATTGCCGCCCCAATCACCTCCATCATGACAACATCAATCACTTTGACACCACAAAGGACTATATTGATCAACCATGGTGCCATGTCCAGTGTTCTATATGTGATAAATCACTGAATATAGCTGTAATTGACAGAAGGGACGCACCACAGCGGTGCTTTAGGTACATTCGTGCTTTTAAGGAGCATTTATTGAGTTTACGTCTCAATGAATGGGGATTTGAGCCCCTGTTTAAGTGTACTTACTGCACTTTTTACTGTAAAAGTCCCTAGTTTTTAGTCATTGGAAAGAACCGAAGGCTAATAGGTTTGATCTGCCAACGCACTCAGTCACATCAAATTACCTAAATTACTAAAATCTAAAATATAACCCAGTTACTTTCCCTGCTGATTTGATCCCTTTTGCCACAAACAATTTAACTACATTTAGTACATTTTGCCTACTGGCTAAGTTTAAAGTATGTAGTTTAGCTGATGGCAGGAAACAACACAGGCTCTTGTGTTTCTGTTAAATCTTTATATTAATCATTGTGGGCAACAAGAGTTTTTCAGGAGACAGAGAGAACCAGGACACTCAGCTGGCCAACGAGGTACACCTGATCTCTATTAACCCAAATTAATGAAGGGCTGTGCTCAGGCACATGAGGAGCAGTGCTTTGTGTGGTCCAAATGGACGACTGATGAAAGTGATGACCTCACCTTATTACTTATTACTCTTCTCATCACATCTTCATGGTTCACCTTTTTTTTCTTTTTCTTTTTGCAGCCCTGAATATTTTTATTTGTAATAAGTCACCAAAGAAAGTATATTATTTTATATTATGTTACTATATTAGTTTGTGCTACATATTAATGTACTTCCCATACATCCAGGCTAACACTGCACATGGTAGAGCTGAACAACACGTTCCCATCCCAACTCATCATATGCTAACGCTTTGTTTGACACCTCCACCCCCTCCCCCCCTCCCTGTGGCTTTATTCTTTCTTTAAAAGTAACCGTGTATGCTACGAAATTACGTTCTCATACAACTAAACTGCAATGTCAATTATGTTTCTCTGGAAGCATATCTTCTTCGCTGATTTAACCATTTCAAACACGTGACTAATGAACAAAAGAGAACAACTTAGTTAGACTTAAAATTACTACGTAATGTATGCAAAAAAAACCTTGAAAAAGGAACACAAACATTGATAGGTTTAAGCAAATAAAAAAAATATGACTTGTTTCTAGGAGACAAGGCTGTTATACTGCATCATCATCACACTCCGGGAACATTTTGTCTGAGCGTCTAATAATAAAGCCAAAGGGTATACATTGTAGTTACTTGAAACCCTGGTGCGTCTCACAAAGGCACCCTGCCTTGTGCGTCGGTATCAGACGTGGAGTGCGTGACAGAACGGCGGTATTTGACGCCCAGGAAATGAGAACGGGCTGAATCGACGCACGCTATTAAGAATTCAGACAAAGCTTCTGTTTGCTTAACAATGGGCGTTTCACTTCTTCACCTCTTACTTTTTACCCCTCCATAATTTCAACTGCGTGCGATATGTCAGTGTCACCCACAAACAGTATCAGAGGGGCACCTCTGTGTGTGCAGGGCTGCATGGATGAGATAATCATTTTGTTATCTCACTCCAGTTGTCCGCTGCCTCCTTTTCTCCATCTTCCCTCCAGTTGTTTATCACCACTTTCATCCCATCATCACTCCAACTCCTCCTGGATGCCTCCTCTGACTTCTCTCTAAATGGGATCAGTCCAGGTCAGTCAACATTTAGGTGTGGGACTACGCTCATTTATTGCTCTTCTGTGTGTGTTAGCCTTTATTAAGTGTGTGTGTCCAGGTCTTTGTGTCTATGGGTTTTATTTAACAGAGCGTTTTTGTGTATTTTCATCGATACACGGTGTGTTGTCTTTTCCCATAGGGGGGTGCGAGTTAATGTTACAATTAAATGGGTTCACCATTGCATTTCAGAAATGTTTTTTTTAGATTTTCTGTCTGATACAAAGTCCAGGTTTACTTTGGACAGCTGAGCTGGCAGCTGAGTGTGTCATTGGGGAACATGTCAAACAAAGCTATTTTCGAAATCGCCACCACTTGTTTCACCTCATGTTTCTCATGTCTCTCTCTTCGTGGATAACAGTTTGGCTTCCATGATGACAAATGCTCCGTTTAACAGCTCGTTTCAGTGACGAAGGAGCAGTTCGATTAGAAATCCTGAACCCTATACGAACTCTCCCTTGACGAGTGACCATAATGAGGCCTGGAGGCAAAAATCCACCGGTCATTCCATTGTATTTATTACTTCTCTAAAGAATCATCACAGGAAGGGAAATCTGAGTAAAGCCATTCATTGGTGGTTATAATACCATCCTAAAAGAGTGGTTATAATTATTTCTGCTGAGTCTCTAACCTGTAATCTCGTTAGCTATCGGAGATAAAAACAATTTAAAATGACTGCAATTAGAGGAAGTCTGAGCTCTTGGAGACGTCCTAATGAAAGAGGTAAAGGAACGGTCATGAATTCACAATAGCAGTCATGTTCTAAGAAACCCTGTGTGGATGTGAGGTTTTTATTACAGTGTATGTGCATATTGGGAGATTAATTTGTTCAGTATTTCGTGCTTTGTAGAGCAAATTAATCAGTTTTGTTTCTCTCAGCAGTAGGTTGATCAAATGCTTTTCCTCAGTGGAAACAAGCATTTAGGCGGCACAAGCAGGACTGTCTTATGTAACCGGTGTTTCATTACTACATGGTTAAACTCTCAACATATGATTAACCAGAGCTGGGTATTGATCCTCAATACTTTCTTTTTCCTAAAAGAGTTGATGCACTAAATGTATTATGGAAGCACCAATTAAGTTCTGACGCTCGTAACTCACATTGCTGATCAGCTGATCATTACTGATTAGTCATTGTCGGGGAAAAAGTTACAATCACATTTTTCTTTCATCCAACTTCTTCTCACTTTGTCGACTGACGAGGTTAATCGTCTTCCCTCTTTGTCTAGGCATCCTCTCGGTGCTCTCTCTGTCCTCCGAGTGCACCTCCCTGGCTTCAGAGCTGCCCAAAGTGTCCTACGTCAAGGCCATCGACATCTGGCTCATCGCTTGCCTGCTGTTTGGTTTCGCCTCGCTGGTGGAGTACGCCGTGGTCCAAGTGATGCTCAACAGCCCGAAGCGCATCGAGGCCGAGAAGGCCAAGATAGCGGCCAAGGAGAAAGCTGCGGGAAAGAGCCCCGCAGCCAAGAACAACACGGTCAACGGGACAGGAGGGACGCCGCTTCATGTCAGCACCTTGCAAGTCAGTGGATCTCGTTTGATAACTTTGGTGTGTGTGGATTTCAAGAGTTACTATGTATACTTTGTCACACCAGACACTTACCGACATTAAACTTATACTGCTAAAATCAGCTAAACCTACTCTTTCCAATAATAATGATGTATCCGGTATTATTTGAGATGTTGCCTTTCTTTTGTATTTCCTGATGGCCCATTGATCAAGATGCATACCATATGATTGCAACATCTGACCAAGGACCATTGCTGCATATCATAGCCCTTTCTAGCGTCCCTTGTTTATTGTCTGTATCCACACTGCTGCAATCAAAAGAAAAAGTTAACTGCTTAAAAAATAACACTTGAGACTTGTTCTTCTTAATCAGAAGTCATCTTGCCTGTTTGCATCCTTACATGCTAACATCCTTACATTGCATCAACTTGGAACCAAGCAAAAACAGTTTTGGGATCAGAGGCTAGTTTCTGTTTTTCACTGACCTTGATGTGAAATCATGCAATCATTCCTTTGACTGCATCTTTCCTGTTCCTATATATGTATCGGATTTAAATATGTGTATTGCATTCATATCCATAAGTATAAAGAACGTCTCCTTGGGTATTGAAGCTGCAGTTAATCACCAAAACATATCAGTGATGGTGCTTTTTAGTTGCTTTGTGTGTGTGTTTGCACACTACGTCTGTGTTTATGTGTATGATTCCAAGTAACCTCCCACCTACAGCAACAGCACACAGTAACAATGAAGAAATGCATATTCCACATCAAACATCCTCAGGCAGGCCTGTACCATTGGGGCATAGAGAAATCCAATCATTGAAAATTGGCATTGTCTCGAACGCACTCGTACGCACAGCTTAGTCAGGACTCAAGTCTGACACTCGCATGCACATCAGGTACGCCTAATTGAAATTAATTTACCTCTGAGTCTACGTTTGTCCACACCACATTTGGTTTCGAGAGGATTACACTATTCCATTGAGGTCTAATGGGTTTTCTTGTCATAAAACAAATCAAAATAATGAAGCTCTAATGAGCTTAATGACTTCAGTGAGTAAGCATCCATAGTCTGATTAGATCCTGTTCACGCCGCAGGCCTACAGGGAAGTTGATGAAAGGATTTTTTTTTTGGACGACATCACAATGAAACTAGGTCCTTTTGCTGATAGTTCTCATGCCGTTTGTCCGCTGTGATAACACATGGCGGGTGTAGGGGAGTTACAAGACTCAAGATGAGACAGCAACCATATTAGGCAGCATTGTAGAGCACATGGTCAATCTAATCTTGGCTCCAGAACTCTTTTCTTTTTCATCCTAAAATAACAGTAGTTTTGATTTAGCAGCATGAGTTCTGTCCAAGCTTCAGGATCAAACGGCTCCTTTATTGGGTTTTCAAAGTATAGTTTGTTTTCAATCGAGTCCAGCAGCCCAAAACAAGCCTCGTTTAAATGTTCTTCACAGTTTTAGATGAAAGCTGCCTGCTGAGAAATGACTTCTCAGAGACATCGTTGCCACTTTATATGATTACAACACTTTCTTTGTTTTTCTGTTGTCAACACAGAGAGATGGGGAGGGGACGAAAGTAAATGGATGTGGTGTGAATTACAGAAACCAATGCCAACATTTCTGTTGTGTTCTGAGATTCAGAATAGAGTCATTATACCAGTAAACAGAGCTTTAAATATTTTTTTGTCACGTATATTTTAAAGACGGAACAATTAAGAATACGTGGATTGCATACGGACATAATGCCCTGTTGATCTAATTGACATGTTTTATGAAGTGTTTATGGCATTACAATTGCATTAGACTCAAAAGCAGAAGTCAGACATAGATCAGGTGAAATAAAAAAATAAAAGAAATGTTTAGGCTTCAGGTTTTGGAGCAAAGGTTTACAGAAAAACAAACGAGCAGTAGGCAGGTGTCATAAACAGGAAGTGAAACTGCATTGCCAATTATGTGTCGGGATCACAAACTCGTATCGCAAATACATTTCTAATCATTGTCTGCGCTTCAAAACTGCAACCATAATCCAGGAGAAAATATGTTCCCCTTGAAACGTAATTGAGAATCCAGTTGCTTGGGAACCTTAATTTGTAGGAGACAGATTTGCTGCTAGTGTACGGTAGAGAGGAGTTGCACTGCATAATAGTTGCAGTAAATTTAAGAACCACCGTATTTAATCACTATCTTTAAGAATATTCATTCTGCAGGATGGAATAATCTTTGTTAGAACCAAGAGTCAGAGTTCATTGTTCTACAGTCATCCCAGTCTACTGCTCAGTCGCTCTTCGGACTGATTAAACAGCCTCAGGGGCTGCCAGCAGCACATTCATATTATTAATATAATCTTATCTTGGTTAGAAGAAAAAGGTTCAAAAATGTAACAATCAATTCTGGTTTCCCTCATGTCGTTCTCGTACACCCAGGTGGCGGAGACTCGCTGTAAGAAGGTGTGCACCTCTAAATCAGACCTGCGGGCCAACGACTTCAGCATCGTGGGCTCGCTCCCGCGGGACTTTGAGCTGTCAAACTTTGACTGCTACGGGAAACCCATCAATAACGCCAGCGCTCACGGCAAATCCCAGGCCAAGAAAAACAAGAGACCTCCTCCCCCGAAACCGGTCATCCCCTCTGCTGCCAAAAGAGTCGACCTGTACGCCCGAGCCCTCTTCCCTTTCTCCTTCCTCTTCTTCAATGTGGTTTATTGGTCCGTATACTTGTGATTATTTTGAATATATATCTTGTATCGTAAAACCCCCCCCACTTCCCTCCCACGAGTTCTTTGTTGATCTGACTACCTTCGAATAATTCCAAAGTGAATGTGTTTACATGCTTACTGTCCTGGTTTTCGGCCGTATCCTGTGTTTGATCGTATTCAGGATATGGCGTTTACATGGAACATGAAAACCCTTTCTATTCATATCCCCGTATATACACAATCATTACAGAATCCAGGTATCTGATCGTCTGCCTGCAGGTATTCTCACCAGCTCAGCCTCGATGTTCTGTACTAACAAATAATACTCAGAATCTTAGATATGGCCGAGGCATCCTGTTTTCTATTGGAATACTCCAGCCAGCGTATCCAGGTTTCTGAAACCAGAATATGATGTTTACATGACTAACGGATAACAGGGATACTCTAAAAACCACATGATACCCAGGATGCACATGAGTGCACAAATACTTTTTAATGAATCTTAACCATACAAGATAATTGCTGAAAATAAAACAATGTATTATTAAATTTATATTTACATGAAAATATGTGATTTGTGTATTAAACGATGATTCTAATTTAATATTTCTTTAACTAAAATGTATATACAGCATCTTGTATTGAAAATACTTAATTTATTGATAATGGTACTTGAGCGGTTAATACAGGATGGACTGTTGTGAAGTCCCACAAAGACTGATTGTGTAAGAACCGATCAGAAAATGCACAGATCTATAAAAGAGCGTTTGTAAATAGCAAATTAATTTCACCTTTGCAAAATGGGAGTCTGCCCACAAGTTTAATACGTTTACACATTTATTTAAGCTTCAAAGCAAAGTGCAACATAATTAGATTGCATTTAAAAAAAAAGAAATTGCATGTCTATGAAGATAGAATATATATAAAATATTTGTTAAATTTGTATTATTCTTATGATTTGCTCTTGAGAAGATAATCAGATATGTGAAACACTGTGTTCCTGTTCAGATGGTTATGTGACACTGCCTCCTTTCCAAAAAGTGTAATGTTTGATATCACCCACTTGTAGCGTTTGTAAATGGCTCACGACTGAGCTGTGACCATGTGTTTGTGAAATTTACACGCGAAGACAAATAAATGACCAAAACACTTTTTACCATTGGATGTGAATAAAATGAGCACACTGACTTGAATTCTCAAACACTGTGTGCTCTCCTTCTGTTGGTGACAGTAATTCATGTCGTATTTTTAATCCTGGATGGATTTAGGAAGAAACGAGTCTGTATGCATCTCCCTTTAGTTGTGCCGACATGTATCACACAACAACACAGCTGTTTCTCCACCGAGGTTTGACCTATCTTAATCAACCATCACCAGCCATCTATTATTCATGCAAAACCTGCCTGGAAAAATGACCCCCGACTATCATTTGCAAGATTTTTCATATGAAATCAGTCTCCAGCTTAATGAAGCAAGATAGATGCTGACCTTATGTCATGACAACAGTCATATTAATGACCAGAATTGCTCATGTAAAGGAAGGCCATTGCTGGGATCTTTTTTTTTTTTAAATTAGAAAACACGCTTTTCTCTCTCTCTCTTCATGGCTGCCATGGTTACAGACATGGAAAAGGTTTTTTTTTGTCTGTCACTACAAATAATCCTGCCCGAGACACCGTATGGGAGTCAGACTGTAACTACACGCACACTCAAGTGGAAGAAGCCTCTAAAACCACAGATGGATCTTGAATCACCAAGAGACGCATATGTTTTCACAGACTAATGAAAAACTTTAGTTGTGGTTGGTTTTTGAATCATCCGAGGACTAATTTAGGCTCTGAATGAATGTAAAATGAGAAGGATTCTGCATTGCAGTGCCCTCCAATGGTCAAATCTATATTTGTTTAAAGTAATGAGATGAAATGCTCTCCTGGGAGAAAAAAACAGATGTAGTGCCAGGTTGTGCTTAGAGTGTGATAAAAAAAAAAAAAAGTGGATTTCCACTTCATGCTAAAAAACAGGTGAAAGGTTTTCAGTTTGGTACATCAACCCTAATATAAGAGATACAATATAATATATAAGATATGTTCAGTGGTGAGACTACACTAAATTATTCATGTAAAAAACCTTTAGAAGAGCTGAAGTGAGGTTTTGCATGTCAGCAGTTGCTTTTCTTAAAACCTGTTTAACATTTTACAACCCTGGTCATTAGCTCAGGCTGTTACCTGCAACAAACACAACTATTATCACAACATGCAAATAGAGCAGGTGACAGATCACCAATGGTGCACGGACACTATATATTAAAGGGGTTTAAAGATGCAATCCTTGACACCAGGACAGTAGATGTATCAAGTAGTCCTTTAGTGACTTAATGTGCCTCTTTGTGTGTGTGTCTGTGCACACCCCCGCACCCCAGCACCCTGCTAGCATCACAGTGCAGTAACCTATATCACACAAGGTGCTTTCTAATCCAACACGACCTCTCACCAGGCTGCCACCCGGGCCACCAAGGAAACCGCCATGACAGTTGGGCAATGATTAGTGGGGGAGGAGAGGCCACAGGGCTTATTGGAAGCTCATTTACTGTGAACAAGGCTCTCTCACATCAGTGTTGTGCTTTTACAAAAACTACCCTAGCTCCAAAAATATATAAATACAGAGTAAGCATTGTATTTGTATTCAAAAGAAGTAGGTTTTGGACCAGCGATGTAATGATACCTTCAGTGTTGTAAATCGTTTTCTACCAAAATATCATATCCTAGAATCAAGGGTGTATTTTAATATACTTTAACTGACCACCATTAATAGTCTAGTGACATCTGTCACTTCTGTTAGTTTGTTTCTTTGTTTACTTCTTGTCACAAGTGTACAGGGAATAACCATGGTCTTCTATGAAACCTGAGACATAATAAGCTATTTTCCAAATGCCACAGTGGATTTCAGGTCAGCCACAATTTCCCCATTCCCTCACAGGCACGGTGGCTGTTTGGGCAGCAGTCTTTTGGCAGCGCTCAAAATGTGGAGGTCTAGAAAGTGTGGAGGATTCCATTTGCTGTCAGAGGTCGACGTAGCGAGGAGCTCAGTTCCAGCCAGATTCGCCCAATCTCTAAAATAGCCATGACTCTGGGTCCCTACATTACAGTTAGTTCTGCCCAAACCAGAGAAAAGATAGGGTGAAAGTCTGAAAAGCCTGATAGTAAAGAGGGAACAGAGGATGGGCTAGACAATGTGCCACTCTCAAATTAGAATGTTGTGTCTTTGAATTTGAATTGCACTTTCAAATATTGAAAACAGTTTACTGTTTGAAAACAGATATTTTGAATGGGTGTTCATGACCATAGGGCCATAAA
The DNA here is from genome assembly GCA_032191485.1 of Leptoclinus maculatus. NCBI lineage: Eukaryota > Metazoa > Chordata > Actinopteri > Perciformes > Stichaeidae > Leptoclinus > Leptoclinus maculatus. Next base: position 3,968,343 of record JAVDOI010000011.1, on the reverse strand, counting down.
ACAACAACATCAAGCAGCAAGAGGTTCGGGAGGATGCATCATTAGTAAAAAAGCAAGAGACGCAAGAGATGAAATACACAATGCAGACAGCTGGAAACTATTAGTCTTGTTGATGAGCCAATGAACGCTGATTATCAGCACCGCGCCGCTTCACAGTTGCACGTCTTCATATCTAGGAGCCCAGTTTGAGCTCAAAGTGATTAAGTCTGTGCTTTTTTGTGAGTAAATATGACATTTGACATCTGACAATATGGAATAAAACACACTTTTTGGAATAAAAGTTATGCATTGTTCTTAAAACAACACATGAACATGACTATTTCCCGTAATAACACCCTTTAAAGGTAGAATTTTGATGTCATTTATATAAGGATTAAATGGGTCTAAGTTTTGAACCTCTCATCTGATCCGAGGCTGAGGCAGTGTTTTAGAGGTCACGTTATAAGAGGTCCTCAGCGCAACATTGGTACGGATTGAATGGTATTGACGTAAGCTGATGCAGTCAAAGTGTCCAGTCTCAGCACTCTTTCTGACCTTGGAACCGATCCCTGCAGGTTTAACTCCCCAGAACTGTTCTAATGGCAGTAAATGCTTGGCTTCGCAACTTCGGTGGGTCCAAAGGCCCTGTTATGTATTCACATCACCTCTTTACTTTACTCTGTCACTGTACTATAAGTCACAGAGGCACTGCCTGTTTCAAATCCCGGATCAATTTACACAACATAGAGAATCACCAAAACCATGTCATAACGAAGTAGAATGTTTGGTTTAAATGTTGTTTTGGAGTCATAACTGTCATAACTTCCAGTTGCAGTTAAGCTGTGTAACAATTGCAGTGTGAATATGACAAAATACGTCGTTTGAGCAATCCACCATCCCTCTCGACTCTCTTTGTGGACTTAATACTCTCTTCTATACCACACAGTTAACAGCCAATCCCTATACTGTGTCACTTGCTCAAGTGTTTTCCTTTTCACATGAATGTGAGTGCCAGTATACCTGTGTTAGTGCAGTGTGTCCGAAATACAGAAGCTCCCTGCGTCCGGCTCAGTGCATGCTAAGACATGCTCCACCTTTGTGGAACTTCCTGTATGACATGGCAAAATGTTCTTGATATTTTCTGACTAAGGTATGAAGATACAACCTACAAATTCATCCTTCAAGCTGTGTAGTTATCTTCCATTTTCTTGCATTCAAGTAGATTGAATATTCAACTCGTTTTAATTATTGTTGATTTTAAAAAAGTACAAATCTCTTGAGATTATCTTTGTTCAACTCATTTTTGAAGGTGAGTCCAAACATAATTATACAATTTGCAAAAAAAAAAACATCGGAGAGAAGAATGTAATTTAGAAAACAGGAGTCCATTTAGGCTCCTAATGGACTTCCAGAGAATATTTGCACAAACACTTATCCATTGTTTCTGTGTACTGCAGCTAATGATGGCAAGGGATTCATGGAAATCATTAAACTCTGTTACCAAAAGGTCATGTGTCAAATCCCCACAGTAACAGCCAGCGTTTGTCCATCACAAGCTGAGAGTCTCATTGCAGAGCCCTTGAGTGAGACACTAAAATGCTACCCATTGTGAGCCTCTCTAGATAAGAGCAACAACTGAATGCCAGAAATGTAAATGCTTTCCAGGAGGCAGTCGCTGCACGGGATTTCTGGGACACAGAAGACGGTGGTTAAACATTTCTCAAAAGGTCACTGACTTGGTCTGAACAGCTATAAAGTGCTGGATTCTCCAGGAGGTCTAAAATGCCCATCTCACTCTTAAGGTTTATTTGTGTAAATTGACTCGATGGTAAACATTCTCACACGGTCAGCGGGCTCATGATTTGATTATGAGTATACTCTCATTTCATTCCTGAAAAAACTCATTAGAACGCGCCTCAGCGGTGCAACAGTTAAGTTATCTCGCAGGCTGCAAATGTAGTGAATTGCGGAATGTGCTGTAAGATAATCAAACTGAAATTGCATATCAGTCTAGCAGCAGCAGAGTGAATCCATGCATGACAGAACCTCCAGACAAGGTCAAACAGAAGAACATATGTGGGTATGTGAAACACAAGCAGCTCAGCATGCAATGTAGTCTGCCATAAATAGGATATACAGTAAGAATGACACCAGAAAGCAAATGTTTGGATGTCAGGTTTGGCACTTACGGGGGGGATTTCTTGTTCCATTCAACTTGAGTCTTATTTTCATAGTTTTGCCCATCGTCTCTATTGCTAATGTACATATTGTGCCTCCCAAGTTATTTGCTGACATCCATAGACTGTATTTAAGAAGTGGACTTCGTCACCATGATGTCTCCCATTGGCTTGTGGACTAAGATTTTGAAGCCTCGAAATCTGCATTTTGTCCGTCACCATCTTGGTTTATCGCCGCCACCATCTTGGTTTTCTGCAACCAGAAGGTAATTGCACTGATTGATTGTTGTTGATTGTTAAATGTTACGCACCTCCCGTCACGTCAAATCCCTTGTATGTTCAACATACCATGGCAATAAACGGTTCTGATTCTGAATACGAGAGGGTAGAGCTAAGTACAATTTTTAGTTGATCAAAATGTACCAATTAACTTTCACGAACTGAAAACACTGTTAAAAGGTTAACGTTGTGAGACAAAAACACAGACAACTCCCAGACTCCCTTTCCTTTTCAGTTTTATTTCCAAATAAAATGGTTTTAGATAATCTGACTAAACAATTGACTTGTTTGCAACCTACATTATCCTCCGATTACTTGTTTTTCTTGTGTTGTATCCAAAAGAAATGATGGCCAAAGCCAAGAAAATAGGACCCAAGTTATCACAAACCTAACATGTCCTTTAACATTCCCAGCCCTATATTTACTCATAGCTAAATGAAGACAGTGTTATATGTGACGTGCTGTCCATGGTGCTGAAATATGATACACACTGTTGCTTCTAACTGCCACCACCCTGAGCTCCCACCTCATTAGTTTGCTCCCATATTACCGTCTAATGATTAATATACATCTGTCTGTGTGGGCTGAGATATGCATATCATAAAACAAGGGAATAGGAATGCCATTTATTTCCTGTTAGCTGTGAAGCAGCTCTCCTCCATTTAACCCTGTTCTAAATGGCAGTTACAACCAGCCACAGATTTACATTGCATTGATTTGTATGCAGATGGTGGAAATAAGTGCGAGATCAAAGTTAAAGAGGAGATTCATTCCTGGAGGGCATGAGTGATGGCCTCCAGCTGATGTGCTTGATGAGTTTTCTCAGTATGAAACGTTGGCCTTTAAACGTGCCGTAGAGGAGACTTGTTTTTCAAGTGACTGAAAAACATTTTCCCGGCCTCAAATCAAATTGTCTATTCAATGTGTATTTTTGCTACTTTTCTGACATTTTGTCAATTATACAAAACAGTAAGGTTGAAAATATCTTGAGCTATATTCCATTGTGCGTTCTGCAACCAGCAGGGGAGAAAGGATTAGATGGTTAAAATCTGTAGGCTAAAGATATTCAGCACATTGAGCCATGCATACATCTTCCGTGTAACTGTGGAAACGGTATACTTCTAAGGTCAGGAGTGTGGTCCCTGCAAGAGTGAAGTGATCTCGGGCAACCTTTATCCTCTCTCCCTATCTGCTTCATTGAGAGGAAGTGCTGTACCTTGTGCCAACATTAGAAGATACTCTACTATGCTGCTGATGTGTAAACATTTAAAAATGATCCGAAACACATTTAAGTCTGTTTGTTTGTCTATTGACTTTTACATTAAATCCAATGGGTTAGTAAAGAAGGGAAGTTCAGTTAACTCATGCTTGGTGAGGAAGAGGTTCTGTGTGTTGGGTTAGAAAGCCTTTTGACTTTCGAACGACTTGTTGAAACACTGTGACTAACTGCACATATAGTGACCCTAGGAGGTTATGAAATGAACAATGCCTCTAACTAAAGCTTGTCATATACAACAGACCGGAGTTCTATTCCCCATTGTAGCTGGAGGTGTACTGTTCACTCTTGTCACAAAGTGGTTGCCGCTCGGCTCTTTTCGTCTCTGTCCGCCTTCTCATTAACGTTTCCTCACTTGTGGGTGTGATGCTGAAAGGATCTCCGGCGCGCCAAGCGGAGACGCGCAGTGTCCCTGTGCGCTTAGAGGAGGTATCAGCTGCCGGCGGGAGCGGAGCGACGAGGAGGAGCGGAAGAACAGAGAGCAGACTTACAGTGCAGGCGACCATTCCTTCACTGCTGGCGTCCTTTCACAGCTAGCCACCTGCAGAAAAAAACGGTCCTTTTCTGCAGATTTGAATTGTTTTCTGAAGGTCTCCAATATATGTGGGATCTAACAGCTCCGGAGACATCGAGGAATATCAAACTCCCCTGGTGGATGTGGACACCTAAACTGTGGACATGGAGACGATAGTGAATTTATCCGTGTCAGTTCTGCTGGTTTTATGGGGATGCGCGCTTGGAGGCTCGCCCAGTGTTCAAATCGGTACGTATCCATTAGTTTGAACATAACAACCATTTGGATTGAAGCGACGATTTTGTGCGTAAAATGCTGAGAATTGTTTTAATTACCAGAGAACAATGTGCGAGTGTAGCTCATATTTGCATTTGGGTTTCAGGGGGACTCTTTCCAAGGGGCGCGGATCAAGAGTACAGCGCATTTCGGATAGGGATGGTTCAGTTTGGCACCTCGGAATTCAGATTGACGCCCCACATTGACAATCTGGAAGTGGCGAACAGTTTTGCTGTAACCAACTGCTGTAAGTGACAAAAATATCCCACTTTGTTTTAATGAAACGTCTGTCTTACAAGTGTGCATGTCAACCAATGTTAAATGATTTATTGTGCGTGTTGTGAGATGAGTTTGGATAAATGTATCGGCTATTATGATTGATATGGAAATCATTTGTGCTGTCAGCAAACATATTGAGACTGTGAGGTGTGTGTGTGTATGTGGGGGGGGGGGGGGGGGGGGGGGGGGGGCGAACGAGCATCGTGTAGGCAGGGGAAAGTTGGTTTCCACAGTAACAGTCAGTCACATCCATCCCATTCCCATTCCTTCAGATTCAGAGATCAAACAAAGCTATGCTGCAGAAATATCGATCTTCCTGGTTCTTTTCATCCAACTGCCTTTTAAACCGAATGATTCTTACCAAAGAGAGTGGAGGAACGAGATTTTAGTCGGACTGCACTTGATTCTAATTAACATCAACCTGTTTCTGGAACCAAAAGTCATTTCGATTGGCTAATCTTGAGATCTGACTTTTATTTCTCCCTTATTCCCTGAAAAAAGAAAACCAGCACTTGAAACAAAGCAGATTCAATCTATATCGCCATATTGATAGTTTTTTTTCTTCTCTCTCTTGAAGCAAACAGCGCGATGTGACATGTTGAGATGGACATTTCTTGCAGTGTGTAGCGATATCACGTCTTTTCTCGGCTCAGAAGAAGCGGTGTTCATCCATTACTGGCTCCTATAGCACAGCATACGTACACCGATTTACATTGAGCGACGCTGTAACGTACATGGATTAATAGGATGGGTTGAATTAACAGCCGAGGCCCTTCAAGCGTCAGTTCCTCGGGGAAAATGTAGAGGATAATAGACCAAATCACGACTCAAAAGACAGCTTGTCTCACACCCAACTCCTTATTCCTGTCCATTAGACAGCGGGGAGTTTTTTGTTGTTGTTGTCAGAATCAGTTGAAATCGTGACTCCCTTGCATCAAAAGAACCATGCTGAGTATTTTCTTTGAAATAGCGGCAACAAAAGGCAGCAAATAGGTTCGAAGGTCGCTATTTTTTTTAATAGGCACAGCTCGTACATTTCATTAGGCGGTTGCCAAGCGACTACTCCTCTCAACAGTCCCCCAAACATAAATCACACGCTTCTGATTGGTGCGCGCATCGGTCCAATCGATTTCATTACCATATAAAAGCTTCCTGCTTGGAGAGCCTCGTTGTATCCGACAGATCACAGCGCGAGCCATGTCGATGTCCAACATACAAATATCATTGGCCCCTGTTTGAAAACATTATATGCCCTTCTGAAAAGGAGCCTTGAGGATTTGTTGGAGGGGGGGGGGGGGCTCTGGAAATATTGTTTACTTATTCACTCTTGACAGCAAGCTACATTAATCTATAATAAATGATTGTAAGTAACTGTTTTTACCATTTTTTTAGATTTCTTTTAGATTTATCTCACATATTCAAAAGTGCATATGAAACCCAGCAAACTCTGTTAAACTACATTAGTAAACAGTTGCTTATAAACAGCTGGTTGTCTTAATCAATTATGATCCAAGTCGTAGCATTTAATTTAGGCTAGTTGAGGTTTTAAGTCCGTCTGGTTGCATATAATTAATAACTTCAGTCTGATTTCTTATCATGTTTTTATTATATGCTCGAGAAAGGTCAGGGAGTGAACCTGATGCAACATTTCTTAAAGTAAAAAGTGTTTTTTATTATCCCATTCTTAATTTATGGCACACGTGAAGACTGCTGGCTTCCACATATGCCACAACAACACAGCTCCAGTTCAGTTATCGTTGGGCTAACATTCAAACAGCAAATTACTAAAATCTGCACGCAGTAAGTGATGACCCTCAATGGGCAATTAGAGGCTGTAGAAAATGGACAAATGAATGGCTGGATGCAGATTTGATTAGTGATGCCGAGCTGAGTGAATGGCTGTCACATTAAATATTAAAAAGGCTGCTAATAGTCTGAGGTTGTTTTTGTCTCTGAACACAGCTCCCAGGCTAAATATGTGGCACATATACTTGTTTTTTCCCAAAATGTGCATGCATAAACACTATATAACTCCTCTAATCGACTACATGAGTGGGAGTGGAGGGGGGTGGGGTTAAGCCAGTAGATGGCAGTCTGCCTCACAATCAACCTCCATGTGTAATTATAGTGTATTAATGCCACCACTTTGCCTTTTGTTAAAATGTACTTCATGAGACTGCACGCAGTGGAGAATAAAGGGAGGAATATTGCATGTGACGTGGCATATTGAAAGCTAAAAAAATCATAGGTTTTTGTAAGCTTGTTGTTGAGCTCCTCACACACTCCATTACCAAAGAGCTGCTGCATACTGTGGCTGTGTGTCAGGTGTGAGCTTTCATTTTGGATCCAACAAAAGCACTTTTGTCTTTAATGAAGAGGGAGACATGAGGGAAAATGTGGAGCTACATCACATGCTATTGAAGTGGACCACAAAGAACTGAAGCTCAACATATTAATCCTGATCAAACTGTGTATGTGGCACAATGTTTTGGGAACGTCTAAGGAGAAAATGTTGGCGCAGACCTCTTTTTTTTACATATTTATTTCATCAGATATTTCCTGACTTGTGTCATAATTTAATTAATTGTATGCTTTATCGTTCTTATAAAGTGTATTAGTCTTTTATTTTCTTTATAATACAATAAAGACATTATTTCAGATTATTAAATACGATTTCGACCAAAGGGATCTGTAACCCACAGACACATCACACTCTGGTCGTACTCGGCCTGCTCAGCAGCATACTTCATCAATGCAGTGTGTCAGAGACAGTGGGAGGGAGGATGATACATTCCTCCATCAATAACAGTTCATCTGGACAGGCGTGCATCTGCTGCCAAGACCAGGGGAATCATTGGGACCGAGTGTGTGCATGTAAAGTGTGTGTGGGGGTGCAGTGGTGTGCTGTCCACCCAGAGCAATACATTGAAAATATTCTTCTTTGCACTTCCTAGAATAGATCACCTCTGAGACTTCATGTGGTTCACTCTAAAACACGACACAAAAATAACATATATATGGTGGATTCTGGGGCCATGATGCTGTTTGGTTTTGTGTTTTTCAACTAATAGTTTATAAATGCTTTATAGGTCAGCGATACTCTCTTAAGGACAACGTTTTGGCTGCCAGGTTATGATCTATAATTCATCAATGAATTATTTTCCGACCATTAATCTATTTTGACAAACTGTCAAAATAGACATAATGGATCATACTGGAATATTCCCTGCACAGTTGCACCGAAGACTAAAGGGGAACTCAACCAATTTACACATGGGGGGGGGGTGTCAATGTACTCGTCATGAAGAATCCAATTCAGCCTGTGATAAGTGGCATGGTGTCTTGTGTGGCTCTGGAGGGAAGAATGAGAAAATAACCCTGGATGATGTCATCGGGGTTATCTCAGCTTGTCTTATGGGAAATTAAGAAATTAGTGTTTTAAGAGCTTGACACACACACTACAAAGTCAGGATATATCTGTTGTTATTTTGACCCCCAGCTATATAGAGGAGCAATGCTAAATAGGAGAATAGCTCTAATGAATTTTAAATATTTCAGATGTGTTAATAAACCATCAACAGAAAACAGTAGACACTACCCCTCCACAAGATGAAGGGGTAGTGATTCATTTATAAGGGCTGAAAAAGGGGCAAAACATTCTGCAACACAAAGTGATTGTTTGTCTTCTCTCTCATCTTTGCATTGTTTCAGTGAAATACTGTCCTCGCATTGTTATTCAAATTATTCCGATGAAACACAAAGGGAACTCACTCTTCAATTTAACTCTGAACTCATAGTTATGCACCCTCTGATGAACTCTCTAAAGCCTAAATTCTGCATGAACCTCCAATAATCAGTCCCTACAGTAGAGAGCAACACAGCTACATATTGCACTTTTGTCATCGGCAAAAGTGCAAATTACTATATGACACCTTTTCTGACACATTTGTGTGACTAAGGCTCAGCAATGTCCTCACACTTTTCTTCTTCTAATTGGACAAACCACCAACACAACTGCAGCACGTGATCATTGTAAGGCATTCTGGGTATCATCGCAAATTGTTACATTTTCTACACCAAAATGGACATCACCAATTAATGATAATTAGCAGTGTATGCTTAGGCATGACCTTTTCCTTTAATGCAGTGAAAAGCATTTAAATCACTCTGTCCAGCTGGCTATGTGCACATGTGTTTGCCTGCCAAATCAAACTTCCTATTATGCTATAGCATGCTCCCATGCTTTTATTTCTCACTCCCACCACCTTCAAAGCAAACCACTCTTCCTCCTCAGAGAGCAGCGTGAGCAGTTTGAGGTCACTGACGGCCGGCCAGCGATTTAACACTTCAAAGTTCGAGTTTGTCATGGTTGAATTGCGTCATACTGTAATTTCATGCATCTGCATGCACATAGCATCTCGGGGATGCATGCATTCAGGAACCTGGCTGTGCGATCAAAAGCTTAAAGCGACCGTATATGTGCAGCGGAGCATTGGTTATAGCCAATTTATTGTTCACACTTAATTAAGTGCATTCTCCTCCATTTTCAGAGGAAGCCGTGAAATATTAAATAGGCCTGGGAGCTGGCTGGTCAGAAAATGAGGCTAAAGAACCCTCTGTGGATCTTTGCTTGCCCTGAATACAGCCCTCAACCAAGCCCTTATCACTCTGTTCTCATAAAACACAAGACTGAGATAGCATCACCAACAGCGAGATTCAAAGGCTCCCAGCTGGAAGTCCCTTCCTGTTCTCGTATCCAATGACTTACTTTGCTCCGTGCCTTTGAGGAAGGTGGCTCGACAGCAGCTTTTGCCCGAGGCTAGGCAGGAAACAAGCATTTATGTCCTCCAGCGAAAGTGGCTAGTGCATCGCACAAGTCACTAGACACACAGAAGACATGTTCTTCCTCCTGGCTTTAAGAGAGTCCCCAGAGATTAATTTCAAAACACATACACATTTGACATAATAAGTGGAACTTAAGTTAAGATCATTTTAAGAATACATTTTTTATGCTCAATACATTTTTCTGCATTTGGTTGTTGCTAGTTTTTTATTATTTGGGATTTACATATATGCAAATTGGTTTCCAGTTACTATTCATCCACTGTTTAGTCACAATGAATCACAGCTAATTGATTATAAACACCAGTTCAGTTCATGACGCACAATTTATGCAATATGGAGTCACCTCATCGGCTTTAATTGCCAGATGGAGGGTCCCATGCTTTGGCAGAAACAGGTGACTTCAGTTACTAGGACTTGGGTTTCATTCATTCATTCACAATGTTAGAGTAAACCAACTCCTCTCCTGTCTACCAGCACTACGTGTATCTGCACCGGTGCGACATTACTTGTTTCTTTGCATTTCTTTGGATGGCAAAAAGAGATCCAGAGATTGTCTCCTCAGAACAGAGATCTTTATCCTAAAAAGATGTAACCGAGGCTTTATCCTTGGCCGACTATCTAGATGTTCCCTCCCGTATCTTTCATTAAAAAAAAAATAAAAACAACTTGTTCATTGTTGTGCAGCCTTTCATCAAGCTCTAACAGCTTGTACAGCGACAACAGCATCGACTAGCAACAACCATCTGTTTCAGTATGTGAATAAGTGAGGTTTCAGAGTAAGGCTGTCGACGCGGCAGAAGCTTAATCTATCATAAGAGTCGGGCACTGCGTCCCGGAGAGGCAGGGTGGCTAGAATGACTATAGATCAGCTGTCATCTCGAACTCATCACTGATATGATGAAGAGCATCATTTCACAACTGCATCCACAAGCCTGCGGTTGAATGCAGATTCAGTAGCAGCTTAAAAAATAAAAACAGAAGCAGCTGGTCATATTTTTAGAACATTTAAGACATTTAGGCATCGACTTAGAAAATATTAATTAATTAACAGCAAACCGAGATTATATGACAGATGAAAATAATCTGAAATACAACACATTCAAGCACATTTCCTTAAAAACCTGAAATAAAACAGAACACAATCAAACTACCGGAATTGTGTTTTTAGTCAAAACAATTCTCATGGACCATTTACTGGAACTTTTTCAGAGCTTTTTGTCACATCTCATGGCCATTGTCAACACATTTTTATAGATTTGATTCACTGTTTGTCTTAGAACATTAAAATAAAACAGTAAAAAGCTCAAATTGGATTACATTAACTTGGGTGTTTAGCAATTTCACAAAGCGTTTCTAAAGAGCTATGGATATTAATCTGACTGTCTTAAGGTTCACTTAAATAAGACACACTTTAATTCAACGACTGACCTTTTCTGCCGAAGTGCTCATTAGCATGCATAGAAGGGAATCTGTCCTTCCCATCATTGTGATTAAGATTTGATCCGGTTGCCTTGTCTGGTCTTACAGGGTGTTCTTGTGAAACTTATTAAGATTTGAGTGTGTGTGTGTGTGTGTGTGTGTGTGTGTGTAGAGAGAGAGAGAGAGAGAGAGAAAGATAAAGGAATTGGAAATACTAAATGAAAATGACAGGACAGAATGACTTTAAAGTGTGATAAGCGGAGCAAAGAGCGCAGTGAGCAGACAGACGTGTCCCTGTGCTCCGTGTGGTTCTAATGTTATGTCTCGCTGAGCAAAATGAAAATGTATCGTAAAGGAGCGACTGTCTTCAGCTGTGTCCTTTAAAAAAAGAGCAGGATGACTTCAGGCTAAAGATACGATCAGGAAAAAACTATACAGTGTCTGTTTTTTGTCGGCAGAGTATAGGTGTTTACCTCCGTAACCCAATAATAAGGATATTAATCTATTAGCACTTTACTTAATTCACAAAAAGCAAATGTATGCATTACTGACAGTGCTTTGTTTAGCATTATACATAATGATTCCATTATTTTCTAATTGTAAGCACAATGCATCTTCATTCTGTGTAATGTTGACTCACTTCAGCTGTTTTCTCACCAGCTTAACCTTCCTGTAAAGAGTGTGTCTCTGAAAAACCTAGTGTCATGCCTCCGAACGACCCAATGAATCAACCTGGAGGGCTGAAGAGTACTTTTCCTCGAAGGTGTGCTCTTCTTTTTCGGCCCTGTCTCTTAACTTTGTCCAGCCTAGATCCACTTGAAACATTTCTTTATGTTGTCGGCGGGGCTGCTTAAGCACTGTCTATTTTGCAGACAGTGCTTTTGTGCTCTTGTAAGAACTTGTCCCCTGAGGATTTGACTGCTTAAACAAAAAGGTCTCTTCTGGACTCTAGCCAATGTATCTCAGCAGCTGTTGGCCTGTCAGTTGCATTTTATTCAATCGCAAATACTTTTTCTCACGCATCAGAAGCTGTGTAACTGATGTACTGTCTATGTTCCCTGCGCGTCCAGAACATATGAAAGAAAAAAAACAACTTTAACTGATTTCTTCAAATTAACATTATACGATGTTGTATTATAGGTGTTATTTTGTTATAACATTTAGTAATCTGTGTATGTACTGGACTCACATTCTCTTTGTCTGCCTTGTCAACTTATATAGCTACTCGTTTTTTACACACCCCAGAATGACTTTCGGCATTTTTCAGAAGACGGACCTGTTTGAATTCAGCTGTTTGGTATGCATCTAGGTGGGGAAAGTAATGACAATCCAAAAGCAATGAATTCTGGTCTATTGAGGCAAAACTGATGTCGGAGTCTTTTACAATATAGGAATGTAAAATTGTCTTTGTTTTTTATTTTTAGGGACCTAAAAAAAATGAGGTCAAAAAGCGTCCAATGCAGAGAACTGTTTATTATGATCACAAAGTTGTGTGTGTGTGTTGACTCACAGGGAGCATTGATTTGATCTTCAGCCACGTATCCAGCTGTTTTGCGCCTCTAAGGCCCGGCTCTGAGATGATGTGTGTCCCCATTAAAAGGAACCATGGATGTTTCACCATGTTTCTTTGATCAGGGATGGGTTCAGTGGACTGTTCAGTGTGTTCATGTATTGGAAACAGGACAGTTTTCTGTTATTTTAGGGTGGCAGGAGATGTTACATTGTGTCTTTATGTCAGGATGGTTTGTGCGGGGGTCTTTTTATGTTCTAGTGTGTTTTTTGTGTAGTTTTCGTCTATTACCCCGCTGGTCTCAGAGATAAAAATGAAAGAGAACAGTCTGTCCCCAACTCGCAAGATTATTGTTAAATAATTTCAATTCAGACAAAGCAAAAATGATAGCAGGTGGCAGAAAGGATTCCAAAAAAAAGTTTCCAGAGAAAAACAACAGCTGCAGGTTAAACTGCGAAATGATGCCCTAAAATAACACACCTCTGTTTTCTGTTTCGGTTCTGTATACGGCATGTTTATCTCGTATAGTTGGCTTGATCTTGGCAAAACCTTCCTGTGCATTAGAATAACTAAATCGGAATGACATTATTTCCCGTTTGATAGACAGATGATTTCACTTCATTATGCCAATTAAATCTATTAATTTGCACACAAAAATGTTTACTATTTTATTATTGATTAATGAGGAAAGCAGCCTGACACAAAGAGCCACAGACTTTAAACTGTTAGCTTTTTAGCTAATGTGTCCTTCTTATCTACAATATACCTGATTGGTCATTTTAGAAGTTAAATGGCATGGTCTTCATTTTTTACGCAACAACATACTGTCTGTCCTTGGCTGGTAAGCTACAGTTACCGGTGAAATGTGTTTACATTTTGACGCTGTAATAGGGTATTTAGTAGCTCTTTACATTTGTAGTAGTTGTAGTCAGCAGAAATGGCAGCAATGCTAAAAGGAAAGCACTTAGTGTAATCAGGATTTCTGCCAGAGCAACTAAATCAATCAAAAACATAGTGCTTTGTGTTAAAAAAAGGCCCGATAAGCTAAAAATTACAAAAAAGTATATATTGAAAACCGTAATTTCTAACTGAATGTAGTGTACTCACCACTGTCACCCTCAAACACTCAGATGAGGTTAAATTCCCAACAGTAAAATCAATTCTAAAAGCTATAAACCCCAAGGACAGACAATAATGTGCTAGGTACTGGGACAAAACCTTTAAATGGACAATGACATGGAGATAAGAAAACAAATATAAGTGAAATATGACAGTGACAGATAGGAATACGGCCAGCGGCGGGCCCACAAAAGCGAGGTCAGCACCAGTGTCCACTGGCAGGTGAGATCATTGTGGGCAGCAGGTGTCTGAAAGAGAGGGCAAACAAACAGACACGTACAGACACACTCTCAGAGCAGATCTATTCAGCCGCGCACACACTCAGGCAGCAGACAGGCAGAGAGTGTTCTACTGCAGCAGGCAAGAGGCAACTCCAGACTGACTCCCAACTGCCGTCTCCTATTTTAACACAGTGAAACTAGAGTAAGAGTATAAGGTCGCTCATGGCTCTGAGTTTGGCACATGATGGATTTGGACCTACAGTATGATGTAGCAGTCCAATCCAGCCTAAACATTTAGAGATTACTCATGCTGAAGGACCTCACAGCACTTAGCAGCTCCACGTCCGACCTGCTGTGATGAAACAGCAGGAGAAACACTGGTAAAAGAGGGCAGCTGCATAAATTATATGACATTTTCTGATTTCACCATTTTCTGGCTGGAGAGAAAACAAAGTAATAGCATTATATCCAATCAAATATGTTCAGATGATGACCTTTTATTGTCTCTTAGCTCTGCTTTCGGGCTTTCATGTGAAAAAAAACAAAACAGGGATTTTCAGATTTGTTTAATATTGCTTCTGCTTGTATCCTGGTTAAATTAACGGCGCCTTAACAGATGCAGTTCATGATCATTGTCAGAAAAAACAAGACAGCAAAATCTTGGAAAGTTTCTCAAAGGAAGGTAAAAAACGTGAAAAAAAGAACTAATAGCAGTCAGTACACAGTTCATTGTTTAGTTAGGTTTGATTAAGCCCAATGGGAATATGGTGTGAAGTAATTGCACTGTATTTTACCACTAATAGTTGTCTTTTTGGAACATTCGATGATAAATAATACTGTTTACCACAATAAAGTATCAATACAGGCCCATCCCTAGTCTGAACCAGATGTCAGGTGCCAGGTGGCAATCGTACTGAAAACCACAGATGTCAACCTCATTGTAGTGCTAGAGGAAACATCAGGAGTCATTAAGATCTATCATCTGGGAACTATGAATGTCTGGTACATAATTTTATGTCAATGAAACATTTGACCCGTAGCTGTAAAAGTCATAGCATCATCAAAGTAAGTCCTCTGGGGACCATGAACATTTCATGATAATCTATCCAATAGTTGTAGATACATTCTGGACCAAAGTGTTGGACCATCTGACAGAGAGTGCTGTCCCCAGGTTGATAACTAAGCAGATGAAGCAGATGGTAATACAATCCTTCTGAGTAGATTTTACACTCTGCTCCATGCTCCAGTCCAATATTATGTCAATGAAGAATTCGAAGATATTTATTTCAAAGATCTAGACAACGAAACAAGAGGATCATTACAATGCCAATTCATTGCCAATTCAGTATCCAGACTTCATTACAGAGACTTTGTTCAGTTTATCATCAACTCACCCACATTAAGCTGCTTAATCAAGGGAAGTTTGATTGAAAAGAGTAAGGGAAATACCTATTTCTGTCCATAATCCTGACAATTTCCACCAAATTACTATCCTAATCACATTTAATACCTTAATACACCGCTACACACTGTACATGCTATTTCATTTTCAGCCATGCAAAAAGATTACCGCTGAGGAAGTATTACTATGTCATGGTGCATTGTTCTCCCAACATAACGAGCTATCTTTTGTCTAGTGCCTGCACAACAAAGCAGCCTTCTGTACAACAGAGTTGTCTGATTTGTATGGAAATCCCTCACAGTGAGAAAGGCATCAAATCCCACGAAAGGGCCACAGCTGCAATCCCAAGCTTTCTTTTTAATGCTCACTTTATGGTTGAAAACCGAAGCCTCCGGAAGGTCACAACTCTGTTTTTCTTCCTTTTGAAGTAGTTGTGTAATCTCCAACTTTTTCTACGGAACTTTTCACCGCCACTCATTCAAAAGCTTTGACACAGATACAATGCCAAAAGTGTTTTAAGCACACATTCTCAGTCCCAACTCGTCAAAAATCAGCCCTATCAGTAGCGCCGACATATGACACTCTAAACGCCCCTCTAGTGTCAAATTTGATAGCCGTCAGGGACGTCGTGTCAGTTTCCACTTACATGCATAGTGTCATGTCAATAATAAACACCCCTCATCAAAGGAAGTTAAGTTTAGGCAACAAAACCATTTAGTTAGGATTAGGAAAGATCGTGGTTATAGTTAACTCGACCGACTAGCAACTCACATGACTACTGGTGACTAAGGACTCACGTGGTTAGCGAGTGGCTAACAAATCAGTTGCTCTGACAATCTATGGAAAATTAATTCATGATTCAGGAGTTGCTGTCTTCTACAGTCAGTTTCCATTTCATCATCTCCTTTTATTCATTTAGAAATGTTTCATTATGTCATGTTCTCTGTTAGCATACATTATAGCATACATTTCCAAATAGTAACTTGTATTTTATTGACCTGATTCAAGTGCTGTGCTGTATTTAAAAAAAAAGGCTAATATAAGATACAGTCCTTTATTTCAAATGTATGTGTTTATCTCATAATATTTTAGTAAGAAGTGTTTTCTGTTCTGTTCCCATTTTAGTTAGCAGTTGATGCTGTCAATGCAAACTTTAAACATTGTACATGTTAACCTGTTTCCATAGTAGTAATTCCATCTGTACAATAACAGTTGTGCTTATTCAACAACATGCTGCTAAGTTTTATTTCCATAGTAGAAATATTGTTTAATTGATTAACGATTTACAGGGTTTTTCGCAGCTAAAAGGAAGACACTCCAGTTGCTGGTATGGCTTTTAATTTTAAATAAAAAAGACAAGAGAGGTGTTCTCACTCATGACAATCCTAACCTCTACAAGAATGTTGACTTCATTTATTTGAACTCAACCTAGATTAAACAAACAACAAAGAAGAATTGATTTGCATCAATTTGTTGATGCTGATGGTGATTCATTATGTGAGCTAATACGTGATCAAGAGTACGAGTAATTACACAATCTTTTTTTTCCCTGCCTCAATTCGATAAGTTTGCGCTGGCCTCATCCCTGGCCAGTATTAATATATTAAACAAATGCTTTTATTTGAAATTGATAGCAGGGCCGTGTCTTAATCAACTAAGTATGGTAATGGCCAAAGAGAATACTTGATTTTGATAACCACACAGCCTCATGTGTTGAAGTAGAAGTAATGTGTAAGACTGTCTCATCCATGTCACACTGAATGTATTCATTCACGTATTGAAATAAATAGATGCTGGATGGTTGTGTGAAGGTCAGGGACAGAGGGAGGAGCTAAGGGCCATGAAAGAGGGGAAGAGTCAAGGATCCAATGGAGATGGTGAGCTGATGAGAGGCATGGGGTCATTTTGAGCGACCTATGAACCCCCTACAGAAGGGAAATGAGAGACAAATAAGAGGGAAAGGGTACCGTTCACATACTTTTTACAATGTTTCTGAAAATATTTAGATTCAGCTTACCGATGATATAAAAAAAAATTTGACCAGGAGCCATCTGAGACAGGATCATGTGCGTTGCCTCTTTGCTTTGCTCAATCTTGTTGATTCTGTCCTTATTCATCTTCAGCAAACACTCAGTGTCTGGCTTCTATGGCAGCTGCTTCCTCAGATGCTGGATGAAGCCGTGTTTTTTTTATAGATGTAACTAATTTTGCTCGGACAGGTTCCAAGATCATTAGAACAGCAGATCTCAACTCTGCTTTGGCATTTCCGCTAAAGGTCAGTGGGCGTACAATATGTTTTATTACAGGAGGCAGATGGAATGCGAACAAAGTAGCTGTGTGTGATGAATGGGCCGACTTCACAGAATCAATAAGGCTGCAGAATTCTGTATTGTGCTTAGTGGGATGGATTGGAGTGTATTGTGCATAGTGGGATGGATGTTGCACAGCAACACAACGCAGTGCTTCTCTTTCTTAAGATCTAAGACTTATCCGTGTTTCTGATAGGTAATACTAAAAAATATATCGTCAAAGCACTGCGTAATTATAGTATAAGCCTTTACAGGCTGCTGCTTGTTGGATTTTGTTTAAACCTTTTTGCAAGATTAGGTGTTACTTAATCAGACGTTTGAGAATCCCCTTTGGACCAATAATGTAATGTAATAGTGTTTCTTTGAAATGTGCGGTGTTTAAAAGTGCCAATCCAGATCAGTGTTTAAAACAGGTCTTGCATGACTGAACAGGGAATTACTACACAATTGTTTCGGCTAGCAGATCAATCTGAGGGCAACACACACACACACTCACACACCTTCAGTGACTGGATCCCGCTGTGTTTAACGGTAAAGGAGTTATCCTGGCTTCATTGAAGGGGATCAGGAAAGTTAGCTGTGATTTTTTTACACTCATATCAAAATGATACTGCTGTTACCTTGAAAGAGTCTTCCAATTCGTTCAGGGAGCTCGCAAGAGACAGATTATTTTGTTTTGAGTCTATTGCAGGAGATGTTAAAGATTTTTCCAAGCTGAGATAACCCTGGTGGCATCACTTGGATTATTTTTTTCAGACTTGAAAAAGCTCCTCCAGAGCCACAGAATTCTATTCATTGGCTGAGTAGTCATGAATAAACTGACTTTAATGTATAACATCAGTGGAGCTGTTTTGATGTTAATGATATTGATTTAAAATTCACAGGAGAAATGCTGGCAAGAACGGTACATTGTTAGTTAGTGGTAAGTGACGCAGCTACTCAACTTTGCCAATAACTGGCATATATGAGCTGTTCTGGCAGCTTCCAAGGGTCTGCACACAGTCGCTACTTACCCCATCCCTGCTGGTGAAGCATTCAAAAGTGCCTAGATAACAACAAAAGGCAGAGCTGAAAGGACGATTGGGACATTGGGGAAGTTGTTCAACGATAGCATATTGGGCCTATAGTATGGAAAACATTCATCAGACTCCGTTCTTGTGAAACCTACATCCTCTATCCACAGCCTCAGTCAGAAAGCCTCCAGGAAACAGGTCAGTGAACAAAGCGAAAGAGGGAGAAAGAGAGGAGACAGAGAGAAATAGGATGGGAGGAGGGGCAGTCAGAAGTTGATAAGAACTGAGCTGTAATGTTCTTCTCGAGACCAGCTGCCGGAAGAGCTGCTCGAAGGCAGACAAAAACACCTCCCAGTGCGCCTCGCTGTGGCCCACGGTGACACCTCCCAGAAGTCTTCCTATCGGCCACTCAAGAGCATCACTGAGATCTGTCACCCAAGGCAGCAGCCTGCAGTGCTGCAGTGCATATACTGTGTGCATCTCTTACCAAAGAAAGATTTCACAAGATTTTCAGAAGTTGAGCTGTGGAGCAGGAATCTAACCCATTTGGCTCATTTCTTCAGTTGCCTCAAAACTACATGAAATGACGTGCCGAGATGAATATTTTCTGCAGTGTAGCGGGGGAACATGGCTGAAATATGTTACCCTGGCAACAGTCTACAGAGGGAATGAAACCATATCATGTTGTTATGGGCTGCAAACAAAGCTCTTTGAAGTTATAAAACACTGCCTGCTCCTAAAATGCGATAGGTTATTGATACATATTTTATTTCCCACAAGAGTTGCAGGTACTAATATGGTGAAGCATATACAGTCTTTTATGAATCAATTCAATCAAAGGTCGTTTAACCTAAAGACGTCTTTGGGAATGGTGTGGAGCAGATTTCAGCTGAGAGCTGAACAGTATTATTGAATGACGAGAATAGAAGATATGAGTCAAAGTTGTTCTTGTGCAATGATTTTTGTTTTGAAAGCATCCTTGGGTTGCTTCAGTGCAAGACAGACAGGAGGACTCTGAAAGGCCTTAAAAAGTGGTAAAAAAATCATTAAGCGGAGCCAAAACATGCTGTTCTTTTTAAATGCGTGAAATGTGTCTGCTGTATAGGATGAATTAGAAAAATAAAAAAAACTCTGGCAATCCTGGTGATTATATTTACAATAATATTTTTTGATAAGTAAAGTAGTTATCATGCACATGTAAAATAGTGAGCTTTAGAGGTAGGCTTTTAGCTGGTAGGCAGATTTTGTTGACTTTGAGCAGAGCCATGCTATAGCCGATTCCCCTAATCTAACTCTAGGCAAGACAGTGAAATCGTGTATTTCCCAAAATGTCCAACCTTCTATTCAATCACAAGGTTTGAGTTGGCTGAACATAACTGTAATAACATTAATCATGATTTACTTACCAGGAGCAGATATTGCAAGATTAACAAATGAGATAAATTGACAGTTTGGCAAAATTTGGCAGATCGGTTCAAAATAGAAATGTAGTGAGCCGTATGAATACTATAAAACTATTTGCTGATGACAATGTCCTGTACATGACTTAAGATTTTTATGGGACAAGGATGCCCCTAGAATATTTTGGTGTACACTCATTGACGATGACAAAAAATGACAATCGACAGAATTTTAAAATAACAAAAATATATTTTCATTTAATATCAAAGGCTGAAAAACATGACAATATACCGCTGCAAAAAGCCTGAAGAAGAAGTCTGGAGATGTGGTCGGGTATAGAAAGCATACGTATGACTTGGACACTGGGGATTATGGTTCCCATCCTGTTTCTCACCAACAGTCAACGTATTGTTTTATTGAATTCTGATAGTGATATTTTTCCTAACCTTACCCAAGCAGTTTAGTTGCCTAAACCATACCTTAAACATCGGGTAGCAGCCAGGTTAGCACGGTGTTTTGGTCATAATTCGTCGTTTTGAAGGACTGACAAACCAACTAGTTTGTACAGTTTTTTGGAGGCATACAAGGTCAAAATCTAGCTGTGCAGCAACTATATCAGTGACAAATGTGCTTAGGTTTCTCTGACAGAAGGAGTGGTGGCTCTAAGCTTTCTCTTCAACTGGTGACAGATCAGTTTTACATAAAAGTCCCAGAGCCCAGAGGCCTTTCCTCTGGTGAGAACAGGAGTGTTGGAGAGGGTGCGATATCTAACAGTCAGTTCTGTTCGCTGTGACTGGACTGCTGATGATCATCACCACAGTGACGTGGTCTGTGTGTGTGTGTCTCTGTGAGTGTTAAACTGATTCATAATTTTGCTGATGCAGTGGGCCTCTGGGGGTCTTCCATTAAATATCACAGTGTTGTCCACTGCTAATTCAATGCATCTCTGATCATTAGAGCTGAATAAAAAACTACTGTAAAGCCTGCAATTAAACTTTATTGCTCCTTCTATTTCCTTTTTTTACAGTTATTTTTCAAACTAATTATTAATTAAAAAGATGTAATCTATGCAAACGTTCCCCATAACATTGAGTTACTAGGTCTAAATGTTATAGCCTAAGTATGGTAAGATACCAATCATATTTAAACATGCAGAAAATATTAATATAATAATGGCTTTATACTCATTGTCCTTATTATCAAACCTTGGTGTACTCATGTCTGTTTTGGGGTCTCATTTGAGATGATCAAACTAACTTAATTTGCAAAGAAGTGAACACAGAATTATAAAAGCTTGTTAAAAGACTAAATAAATTACCAGTTTATGCAAATTTAGTCTCTGATCAGTGACCGAGCAGTAATGTAAACAGTGGTGGAGCGGTGGAGATGCCTTCAGTGCCATAGTGGTAAAAATGAGGTCAGCTAATTGGGACGGCTAAATATATTTCACAGGGCGCGCCTTCTCCTTTGAAGGTGAAACACAGATCCAGAGTCACAGCTGGTGATAATGAGGTGATTAGCACCTTTTGATGACCACAGAGTGTCTGACGAGTGCTTATACATCTCTGGTACAAGTAATGTACAGGAACATCTTGTTAGTACAAAAATAATCTTTTCCAGAGTCCAGCCGTTAATCCAACCCAAACTTTAGACAAGACAACACAATTAAAACTAACATAATTGCAAATGACGAATGTTGTTTTCTGTTAAATGCTGCAGTACTGTCTACACTGAGCACTGCACACACATGGCAAATATCAGTGAAGTCAGTGATTTAAAAAACTGTTATTTCAGTGGATCAGACAGTTACCATTGCATTTGTTTTTTAGTCTTATTTACCAATTTCAACATAATAACTTCATTAACAATGTATTTTACTCAATTAATAAACCATTTTCCTAAATTATTAATCATAAATTAGGAAAATAAAATCATAGTCTACTCTCTATTGTATGGAAGCCCATTACCGACAGCAAAAAAAAAAAGATCACGAAAAAAAAAAAATAAGATCACTAAAAAAAAAAAAAAAAAAATAGTAACTTAAAAAAAAAAAAAAAAAAAATGTAATTCACAAAAAAAAAAAAAGAAAAAAAAAAATCCACCCACAAAATAAATAATAATAATTCTAATAATTTTTTATTTTTTTTTATTTTACTTTTTTTCCACCAGCAAAAAAAACAAAAAACTTTTGGTGCATCCATCTGTAACCATAACACTGACCAGATTTTTCCAGTTGCTATAGAAAGTCGAAATTATGAGATACTTAACACAACAGTCATAGAAGCAGCTATGACATATGAATGGATTGTGAGTACATTGAAGACTTCTTTAAAACGTGGCTTTACAACACATGAAATACAGATGATGTTTCACATGGATTGTACTGAGCAAACGCACCCTTGAATAGAATGTTAAGCAAGAAGCAGCTCTGGAGTATAAAGAATGAAACCAATGTGGCTGAGGTGGCGACCAATAATCAGCAACTGGAAACATCTTTTTTTTTTTTTTTTTTGCTGACAGAGAAAAAGTTAAAAAAAAAAATATATATATATATATATATTTTTTTTTTTTTGTGAATTAATTTTTTTTTTTTTCTTTTTTGTGAATTCATTTTTTTTTTTTTTTTTGTGAATTAATTATTATTATTTTTTTGGTGATTTTATTCTTTTTTTTTTTGCTGGCGTGAATGGGCTTCCATAGTTTATTGGTCGCCACCTCAGCCACATTGGTTTCATTCTTTATACTCCAGAGCTGCTTCTTGCTTAACATTCTATTCAAGGGTGCGTTTGCTCAGTACAATCCATGTGAAACATCATCTGTATTTCATGTGTTGTAAAGCCACGTTTTAAAGAAGTCTTCAATGTACTCACAATCCATTCATATGTCATAGCTGCTTCTATGACTGTTGTGTTAAAGTATCTCATAATTTCGACTTTCTATAGCAACTGGAAAAATCTGGTCCGTGTTATGGTTACAGATGGATTTTTTTTTTTTGCTGGTGGAAAAAAGTAAAGAACTAAAATTATTAGAATTATTATTATTCATTTTGTGGGTGGAGTTTTTTTTTTTTTTCTTTTTTTTTTGTGAATGACATTTTTTTTTTTTTGTTTGAGTTACTATTGTTTTTTTTTTTGTTTTTTTTTAGTGATCTTATTTTATTTTTTTGCTGGTGGGAATGGGCTTCCATACTATTGGCATAAGGTTTGCCATAATGTATGTTTTCTCCGTGGAAGTAAGAGTAGTCACTTTGTACATTTGTTGATACAGTGTAAGTTCATTAGGAATTTTGAAGGTTTGGATTTGCCTTGTAAAGCTGCCTCCGATAACCACATAAGCTAAAAGACATTTTTAGCAAGCCCAACAATCTCACAGATAACTTACTAAAAGTCCATAAAAAGCTAATTGGGTCCTCCAGTTTCAATCAGACAAACAATCTCACTTGTGGTGTGTATGTCTATGTCTTTGTGCTTGCTACATAGTGAGGACCACCAACTGAGCGAGGACATCTTTGGAAAGTGAGGACATTTTGGCCATTCCTCACTTCTTCAAAGACCTGTTTCATGGTTAAGACATGGTTCTAAGGTCCAGGTTAGAATTTGTTCAGTCTAAGGGTAAGAGTAGAGGTGTGTTTGTGTGTGTGTGTGTGTGTGTGTGTGTGTGTGTGTGTGTGTGTGGAGAGTAAACAATTCCACTTGTAGGCAGTATGGGGGTATAGATATACATTTACAAGCATAAGCATGTGTCAAATTCACTCATTTTGGTCTGAAGGCTTTGAGAAAACCAAGACTCTCACTAACAGAAAAAGAGAGTAAAAACTGGGTCTATACCACAGCGTACAGACCCAGCAAAGAGCAATTATAAGACTTGTTTCAACATTTTGCTCTTGGTGACTAATAAGGGTGACCTCATCAACATGGGAAAAAAAAAAAATAGGCAGTAACTTATTTTTTTTTTGTGTTCGGAGGAGGATTTCTGTGAGCAAGCCTCCCTGGTTTCATTGAAAAGTGGTCGGATGTGACAGAGGCTTAATGGCTTTTTCTACAATCCTCACCGTTTTTAAATGTTGCCGTTTGTGCCTTTCATTTCTTCCTTTATTAAACATTTCTAAATTCCCTATTGAAGAGGCACACGTAGAGGTCTCTCCTCATTCTTTTGCTGTCACATTCCAATGCCAGCAAAAACAGCCGCTCCATGGAGAAATGGGTATAGTGCATTGGCTTCTGGATGTGAATTACCATATTGGGTAATAAAGTAACATGTTGTCAAACTGTTCGCTCTGGCATAAGCTGCAGACCAGTCATGGCGGATATCCAGTCTCTAAGCATGAGCTCAGAGAGTTTTAATCCTGGGCAAACTCAGCAAGCTCACCAGCGAGAGTGTGCCAGGAAAGAAAGCCTTGGAAACATGACAATGGACGGACGTGACACAGGGACAGGCAGAAACTCTACAGCTGTATTAGCTTCGGGGGGGGGGGGGGGGGGGGGGGGCAATGAGAGGCTGCTAGAATAAATTATTTCTGTTCTATGATGCCATAATGTGATAGGATGCTTTTTTTTACTTTTAAGAGCAGATGTGAGCTCTATTAGTCAAATGTAGCAGATAGAACATTAATAAAGTCATTAGATTTAATGGAGACTACATTTGGAGGCAAATCAGTCTTAAAAACTATACAAATTATAACCAAATTTAAATTGTTCACATTTGTAACCCATGAACGGAGTGCCATGGCTTGTTTAACATAACCTAACATCTCCTCTGAGGAATGTGTCATCGCCTTCACTGAATTGTGCAGAATAATTTCCAATTAGATTGCCACGGTTAAACAGACGACACACTTTGGGTTCTTTTAGCTCCCAGTTAGACACATGTGAAATTAGATTAGTGAGATCTGATCATCTCTCTGTGGCCACACTGTCGTCTGCTAAAAAGATTAGGAACGGTGCGACGGACCGATGGAGGTGGTCGGACCGCCATTAGCTGTTTGTCCCGGACGACATTGATGAACATTTTTATAGCTCGAGTCGATGGATCGGTATAAGATTTGGGGCAGCGCATGGATTCTGGCAGTGGATGAAAGCTGGCCTTGCCCTCGTTTATTTTGGCCCATTCTTGATGAGCTCTGCATGTTCTGGGACTCGGGGGTACAAAGACAGTGCAGGTTGAAGTAGCCTTAATGATGGGGAAGTTTACTTTTCAATATGTGGAGAATGGTTTGGATTCCCCAGTCTTAATAGAAAATTCTGACACTCTCACTGCCTCACAAAATAGTGCTTGGTGTACTAGAGTAAAGCAAGTAACTTTAGGCTTTTAAACACACGTGGGTGTAAAAAATAAACAACACAAAAATGCAAAATACTCGCCTACGAATCTTATATGTCTCGGGCTTTTATTGTGGTTCTGATCTCGTCAAGGTTCAAAGGAGTAATACAGTTTGCTGTCTTTGTTCTGACTATGGAACCTCTGTGTTTGTTTTATGAATAAAGATGCAACTCAACCCGTTCTTCACAACGTGATTGGTTGATGCCTAATTATGTAAAACTCAGGAGAATCGGCCTGAAAGATAAAAGTCTCACTTTTGTTGCCACGTAATATTCACGTTCTGTGTGAAAGTACTCATGGCATTGCGTCCGTGATATAGAAGTGTACACAGTGATGTGTCAGTACATCATGACACCACTGGTGTGGTTACAGGTGCAAAATGAGCACACCTCAGAGGTGAAACAGACAACCAAAGACGTGAGACAGTGAGACACAGTTTTTTAGCATTACTGTTTGATGTTACATTTTATAACTATATGTCACAATCCCGCAATTTTAGAATACCACTTCATGTACAGTAGTGTAGAGTTGTAAGGTGGGAAGAGTTGCTGGTTACGGAAGTATTTTTACCCACTCTGAATTCCCACTTCAGAAGTATATCCTTTAATCATATCCCCAGCGCCCTTTAAAATAGAAACACACGTATCTCTTGGAAAATGGAACCTGTTTCTGGCCACCAGTTTAAATTATTTTTAACCTATTTTGTTTTTGAGACATGTTTTTTACATCACCTTGGTATGGCAAATGGCTTTAAATACTACAATGAGCTTCAGCTGCCGTTGTTGAAGAGAAGAGATGTGAATCAGAACTACTTCAGTTTTCTAACAACCGTGCTTTTTCACTATCTAACCGTCGTTACATGATGCATCAGAATCATCACATTAAACCAAAGTGCATGTTGGGAGTAATACAGTAGTTAACCAAAGGCTTGTACATTTTACTTTTTATCAAAGAAGCAGATATTTTCTAACACAGATGTTTGTCTTCTTTTTATTGATTTTTAAACCAGAGATGCATGTCTATCCAGGCTCCGTCAGTCACCTGCCACTGTGTATGAAGGAAATAAATTGGACTTCTACTTTAGGAACCCTGGGTCCCCGAAATACCATCTCCAACTTCAACCTCAAAACACTATTGTCAACAGAAAGTTTAAGTTTAATTTAAGTTTTTCATGATCCAAGTGAGTCTGTCTTTTTCAGCAGAATAGACAAAGACCAAATACTCAGGCTGCTTGATTCGTTCGCCAGAGACACATTTTAATGAGCTGCTGTTCATTTTGACCCAAACTTCACTAATGAAGCCGCTCAGTGTTTAACAGTACACAAAAGTGGCTGTAAAGAGTACTCACTGTGTGTATGAGTGAAACATTAAAGCAGGGAATTGAATAAACCTTTCCTAAACATCCTGCTTTAACATAATAGCGGAAGAGCAAAGCTGTTATGAGAATCTGTTGATAACATTCCCTCATTCTCATGTTGCTAAGCTCACGGCACACACTCTTTATGCTGCCCAGCATGTTTCAATTCATCAACGATAGCTGCCACAGCCAGTGCAGAAGTGGCAGGAAGCCTACAGTATTTAAACCAAGCCAGCTAATATATGATTTATGGACTCCACTTCCCTTTGTCAGCAAGTCATCCCAGTTATATTGTAGCGAGGGAAATTACTCATTAGATTAATTACATTGGAAGACACATATGTACAAGTCAATACGCCTGATTAACTTACATTTGATCAATACACATTTACAAGCAACATGCCAACCTGCTGACCCTGGAAAAATGTTTGAGAAACAGCCTGCAATCTCAGGATTACTAAAACACGCAGTGTCCATGTTTATCTTCAGTGCACAGTGCCCTTTTCCAGTCTGTGCATAATGGATGTTGGCGGCCAGCATAGGTATAGTACTGTATGTACCTGAGCATGGGTCATGAATTATTGAACAAAGGTGATTTTGCAGAGTCAACAAGATGAGGTCCCAATACAAATAATCTGATGCAAACACAAAGTCATCATAAATGCAGGTCGCATACCTTAAAAGTATCTTAACAAAGGGGATCATTTAGGTCTAATGGGCTCTAAAGAAGATGCATTAAGTACTCATCTACCGTGGACACATACATTGCTGGTAGGTGGTGGTGAAGCTGTGCACTGTAACATATCTGCCCTGCCACATATTCTCATAGGAGTAGGCTAAAATGGTTTTCTGCATGAGCAGAAATCAAACAGAAGACAGTACCATTTCAGAATATCATGGTAGAGCACGGATGGATATCCCATATGAAGAATTAATGTGCAGTTTTGGTGAATGCTTGATATACTCAACATCACGTATTCCCACTGCATCAAAAAGTCATAGGGCAACTCATAAAATGTTCACATAGTGACTGGCGTACAGTGGATATTTTACTGTTGAATACAAGCACTCCCCTGGCAAAGCTTATGGAAAGCTATTTGTAAATCAGCAGAAAGAGAAACAGAAAGAGGTGACCCTTAATAGTTGTGTGCGGCCCTAATGTGCTCTAAAGGATTGTGATAACGGTCTTGGATGTGTACGCTGTTGTGAATTATGGCAGAGAGCTTTGAAAGCATCACGAATAAATGTCTGCAGTTCGTTTCACAGAGGAAAAGTGTAATTGTTCCGATTCAGGGGATGTGTGCTAAACATCGAGCAACACACCTTTAACAAACCTCTTTCCTCTGCTTCAGTCTGTTCACAGTTCTCAAGAGGAGTGTACGCCATTTTCGGCTTCTACGACAAGAAGTCCGTGAACACCATCACGTCATTTTGTGGGACGCTCCATGTCTCCTTCATTACGCCCAGCTTCCCTCTGGATGGGAATCAGCAGTTCATCATCCAGATGAGACCCGATATCAAGGGGCCTCTCCTGAGCCTTATCGAGTACTACAAGTGGGACAAGTTTGCCTACCTGTACGACAGTGACCGAGGTAAGTCATGGACACCATTTTTGAAAGGATCTTTTCAGACCTGATTCCACAAACGTTACCACTAATGTTGGCATCATAAAATGACCATAATAATGGCAGAGTCTAATGGAATATGTGGCTATAGCTACGCAAGACAACTCGTCAAATACCAACGCTTGTTCAGTGGCTCTAAGCTTCAAACTATGACGCTCTAGGTTCCCCTCTAGCTTCGGTTTTGGACATGTCAGGGAACACGTGTCAGTTTCCACTCACAACAGTCATACAATACAGTGTCTCTTCAACATTAACTTCCAACATAGGCTTACTTTGTTTTTAGGTTTACTTCCACAACAAAACAACTTGGTTACGTAAGACATAAACGTAAATGGTTAGGCTTAGGAAAAGTTCGTAGTTTGGGTTTAAATAATGCCGTTTAATATGTAAAATATGTACTTTTGTTACATCAATGGAGTTAAGTAGGCTGCGTATGTTACATAACAAAATTTAAAAAGTAAACTTTGATTTGCTTCCACACAGAGATGAACAGCAGTCTGCTGGTTGAAATCCCTGTGTTTGGCCCTGCGTGGAAGGGTTTACACTGGAGTTAACTAAAGGGTTCCCACAGTCTGACTAAGCTGCTGTATTCGACGAGTTGCGAGTGGGAACAGGTTGAGCTAAATATTTAGTGCAGGCAATTATTTCTACCTTGATTAAAAACTACGTTGCCCTTTGAAAATGACATTTTTCTCATTTTAAAGTGACATCGCCCATTGCCCTTTGCTTAAACGATGTGATTATGTCTCTTTCAAAAAAAGATTGCAACGGTTTGACCTCATGCAATCCAAAGATTGTGTTCACACCGCTTCTTTCAGCACAAGCACAACATATGCAAAACACACTGACTGTAAGCATTGTCACACAGCACAGGTAAATCCAGGTAAAGGGCATTTTTGGTTTCTGACAAAGAGCTTGTCACGTATAATCAACTATAGCACCTCCTGTGTTTGGGAGTGTGTTTTACGTAATATCAAGGGGAGGGGAGGCAGTCATCTTTGACGTACAGTAAAGGTGATGTGCCCTGCAGTTGTGGACTTCCACTCTCGTTCTACAAAGTGATTTGTTTGCCTTATGTGTTTATGCTATGAACACTGACGACTGAAAAAAGTTATATCTGGCTTCAGAGCTAAAAGTGTGTGCCCATTATAGTGGTAGACAGAGGAGAAATCTATATGAGGACAGTTAGTAATAAAGGACAATATTTAAATGCAAAACAGGATCTGTCATTACTTTCTTTTGATCATGTTTCTGTATCATTTAAGTATATATAATAATAGTATATATATAATATATAAAAATATATTACAGAAAAAAAAACCATAACTGCCTCCCAATGAAAACAAAGTTGTTTAATAATTGTGGGAGGCAGAATATCAGATTTTGAGTAAATCACAAATTTGTAAAAAGTTTGTGATTTGTAATTTGTGAAAACCAGTCGTGGTATTATGTGGGATTCGGGGAGTTGAAGTTTTCCAATAACTTTATGTGCAATTTCCAAAAATAATGACACTGTGTTTACATTTGCATATTAGGGGAGAGCATTACTGTATTCATCACAAAAGCCATACAGGAAGTGATACCGGTGGAATGTTTTACTTACAGTTATCTGTTTTTCACATCTGACACTACATACACACACACACACACTGGTTAGTAGATGGTTGATTATATGGTCACTACCTCTAACTCAATGTCAAGCTTCACCAACCTCCTGGTCTGTTTATTGATTAGTATCATTAATACACTAATTACTTGTCGGTCTGCACATTTAAGAAAAATCATAATTTTGCAGTTTCCTCTCTACTCAGCCTGTGAGTGCACCTGTGATAGCGATGCCAATTAAGATCATGGACTGATTTAATGCAAGATGGAAATGATCCACCCTCAAACTGTAATATCCAGACTTACTGAATGGTTCTTCACATGCTTTATCAGTCTTCAAATTGTAGCTGTTTTCCCCACTTACATCTGGTGTCTGAATATCACACACAACATGGTGTGTAAAGCGTAAAGACGATAACACCAAATGAGGCTAAATAACACACAATAGCTCTTTGTGTGTTATCTCTCTTTGCTGTGTCATGTCACTCATTTCGTTGTGTCATCTGCTAATTGTGATTCAGTGACTTGTAATCTTGGAGAACAATGCAGCCTCCTGCGGCACAGAGCGACTGTCCAGCACTGAAAAATAAATCTCTTCCAAAGATAGTGTTCCATTGTATTTAAATAGCTTCTTCAGTCAACGAACAGAATTAAAACCTCAATCGTATCCAGTTACAGTGGAATTACACTATCAAGTCTTTTCTTTCTTCTTTCATTCTAATAGGGATATTCGGCTTTCAGGTTACACTTCTTAAGCCCCTTTTTTACTTCTCATTTTAGAATGAAAATCATTCATTATTTTTGTTTTCTGCACACTGAAAGGAAAGAGTTTTGGGATAACTTCCAAAAATCACTTTGCGGGTGTTGAATGATTCTTGATGAAACCCCAAAGATGGCTTACCAGAAATCTGACTAATATACTTAATGTCTTAATGTAACAGGAAGTGGGATCTCTTTCTATACACTAGTGTTTAGGCTGAACACTGTGTAGTGCCAACACATGATCTATCTACAGCATCCCCCTTATGCTATACCTTCATTCTCTACAGTATCTCCCTTATGCTATACCTTCATTCTCTACAGTATCCCCCTTATGCTATACCTTCATTCTCTACAGTATCCCCCTTATGCTATACCTTCATTCTCTATAGCATCCCCCTTATGCTATACCTTCATTCTCTACAGTATCCCCCTCATGCTATACCTTCATTCTCTACAGTATCCCCCTTATGCTATACCTTCATTCTCTACAGTATCCCCCTTATGCTATACCTTCATTCTCTACAGTATCCCCCTTATGCTATACCTTCATTCTCTACAGTATCACCCTTATGCTATACCTTCATTCTCTACAGCATCCCCCTTATGCTATACCTTCATTCTCTACAGTATCACCCTTATGCTATACCTTCATTCTCTACAGTATCCCCCTCATGCTATACCTTCATTCTCTACAGTATCCCCCTTATGCTATACCTTCATTCTCTACAGTATCCCCCTCATGCTATACCTTCATTCTCTACAGTATCACCCTTATGCTATACCTTCATTCTCTACAGTATCCCCCTTATGCTATACCTTCATTCTCTACAGTATCCCCCTCATGCTATACCTTCATTCTCTACAGTATCCCCCTCATGCTATACCTTCATTCTCTACAGTATCCCCCTCATGCTATACCTTCATTCTCTACAGTATCCCCCTCATGCTATACCTTCATTCTCTACAGTATCCCCCTCATGCTATACCTTCATTCTCATCTTTTCAG
Organism: Leptoclinus maculatus; assembly: GCA_032191485.1. Taxonomy (NCBI): domain Eukaryota; kingdom Metazoa; phylum Chordata; class Actinopteri; order Perciformes; family Stichaeidae; genus Leptoclinus; species Leptoclinus maculatus. Next base: position 3,936,650 of record JAVDOI010000011.1, on the reverse strand, counting down.
CCTTGCCCTGACTGACTGTCCCTCTCCAAAATCCGAGGGCAGGTTCCAACCTGCTGTTTTAGTTTGTCCTCATGCTAATGCTAGTTCTGACCCGCTGTCGCTACTGTACGTCCGCTGTGGCACTAAAGGGCCTGTTGTGCATATTTCATCGTTGCATGGCTGTCTAATTAGGTCAATGTGATCCACTCATTCCCATGGCAACAGAAGTGCGGAGAGAGACACAGAGAGAGAGAGAGAGAGAAAGAGAGAGAGATCATAAGTGACTGAGTGAGTCAAAGACGGAGCCGAGGAAGACGAGGCAATAGAGTTGCCACTGGTTGTGATGAATATTTGCACATTGAGACTATTGGCTGAAGCAACACTACTGTTGTCAGCTGTTGTCAGCTGTTGTCAGTCAGTCAGCTTAGATAATGGATGTACTGTATGTGGGCGTATAGGCACAACTGAGCATTGTGTTTTGCATTCCTTTGGCTCACTGAATGCCTACATGTTCTCTTTGATAATGTAGCACTGTCACTTAGAATAATAGCTAATAAACAAAGAAAGGGAAAGAAAGAAAGAAAGAAAATGATTTATTTTACAGTCTGAGTCTTTGATCAACATTCCTAGAAGGAATTGTGTTTGATTCTGCATTTGACCATTTACACCCAATTTCAATGTTTAATGTATTTAAGTAGTGAGTGTGAGACTCCTCATAGACAAACAATTCAATACTGTGTCTTTCATCCATAACCTGGATTTATGTTTGGTTGCCTAGTCAGGCTCACCGTTTGTGAGATAGTCACAAAATACAATTGGTTTTGTGTACAGACGCACACATTGTGTCACTCATCGCAACTTATTTTCGGGGCAACATTAAGCTACAAAAAAGAAATCATATTTATGCAACAAAACCACTTAGTAAGTTTTAGGAAAATCTTCAGGGTTGGGCTTAAAATATATACGTACAGTTAGGTTTAGGCAACAAGACCAGCTAACTATTGCTAAATCAAATAGTATATTCATCTTGAAGCCTGGGCTTAAATAGACTTAATAAGCTAAGTTTTGTTTCAGCATCTTACCTGTACCCATCCCATGCCCTGTTGCAGCCTGTGGCTATGGCTACATTTGGCTCACAGCCTTTGAACAAAGTGGAACATTTCTTACTTTTGTTGACAATGTATGTATCCATTTGCATGTTTTGATGGTTTTAATTTGTATTTTTCACATTATTTGGGAGCTGTTATATTTTCAAATTCAAAGAATTAAAAAAGTAAATTACCTTTTCCACAATCAAGTTACTTTAACGGCAGCACTACTGCCACACTACTACCTATAACCACTTACCAATTTATTTTTTTAGTGGCGCTTCAGTTGGTATTATGCAGAAGGTGGATTATGTACTGTATACCTGGGGAATGATGTTCAACCTTTACCACAGTGGATATGTGAGGAAACAATAGCTTGAAGCAAGCATATGAAGCCGGTATTGAACTGCTTTCCTCTATGCATTATTTATGAGGCTTTACTTGCCTCATTTGAATAGTTTTCCATCATATTTTGCATATACAGTCACATCCATCAACTCATCGAGATGCTGTTGATCAAGGAGTATTGAGTTAAGCTGCATGTGTGATCACTAGGAAGGAAATAATCTTCTCACTTGGATAGAGGAAGTTATGGTTTATTGTTATTCCACCTTCACAGTTGTGATTATCTCTATGCTTTATCAAATTGCTGAATTAAAAAAAATGCCATTTTGCATACAGTTCATGGATTTCTCCCCTGACCGTTCAAATTCAGTGCAACTTAGTGGCAAATGGGCAATCACATCAGTACAATGGTAGCGCTCTGCCTGTTTAAATGGATGGCATAATGTTGGCTGCAAGCCAAGACACAACATATGTCTCATTCTAAAGAGGAGTGATAACAAACCGTTCTAATCCAAGGGGAATATGCTGCATACGGCAGTCTTTGAACTGCAGAGGAAACCAGCGATGCCAAGTCTCCCCTTGAGTCCTGTATTTAGAGGAACAAAGGTTTTTATTATTTATTATTATGTCACTAGGTTCATTGTACAGATGGACTGATAATATCTAGAATAAATTGATGTGCAGCAGATTGGAGGAAGAAATCCAAAATATTAGAATTGTATAAGCAATGGCGTAGTGGTCTAGTGGCCTTTTGATTGTGTTGGGGCTGATAACTCAGTGGTAAAGACATGGAATTGTTGTTGGATATTAAACTGATAACACACCTGACTTCACTCCAGTCTACCTTTTATTTAAAAACCATGGGCAGTAATGTATAACTTGTTTCACTCACTAATCCCATTTATTACTTCAACATTATAGGGGGCAACCTGTTTATAATCATATTTTAGCTGGCTAGCTTGCCACTAGTAGAACTTAAGGAATTACTGTACTAGGGTTAAGTTCAGAGTTGAAGGCTGTGTGAATCATGGAACTTCACTGTGAGGAAAGGACTCCTAGGGGGCTGTGCAGGGCTAAGCTAATGTTAGTGTGTGTGATGTTCAGTGAATTTCTTCAAATTGTTGGCTGGTAAACCAAAATGCACCGTAGTCCATTTTTGTTCAGTACAGTAGTTACGGCGTGTAAGTCTGAAGGCACATTTGAAGGAGCTGGACTGAGTAACGCAAGTAATATAAGAAACGATGCATACAAATAATATTGCTAATGAGTAATTAATAAAAACTTGTTGCTACAGTTACCTTGTGCCCTTATTTAGAATACTGGTTACACTGTGGTATAAATGTCTAGTTATTCAGTTTCACTGAACACCTACCAGCCAAACATATACATACAGTATATAGCCAACGTAAACATTTTCTGTGACCATTATATAAGTAGTTATAAAATAATAATGCATACAACGCAAGATGCAAAGACTGTGGCTGCACTCATGTGAAGCTCTGGGGAATTTCCCTCTGTCATGCATTTTTAATTATCTCTTTAGATAATTTTTTGGACCTCATTATGTAAACAGATTATGTCATGAAAATACATAAATGTCTATTTATATTTTTGACCAATACACAGTTTTCCTTTAATCAAACTGTGTTGGCACTACTTTTTCAAACATTACTCAACATTAGTCTGTAGCTTTGTAACAGCTAAAATGAGTAGCCTTCCAGCTATGAGTATTCATTTACAATAGTGATGAGGCTGCTACTTAAGAGCCAATCGAAAAGTAATGATTCAAGGATGGCCCCACTCTCATATAGGCCCAATGGTCAAAGACACTAATCATACAGAGAATTATCATTTAACTGTAACCACCATTAGAATCAACCTTTACGCTTACATTTTGCTTTTAAATCACTCTAAATTCAAATTATCTCATTTAATAAGCATTGATGAAACAGTCAAATGTAACCACACTATAACGACCTTACTGTAATTATGATGTATAGTTCATTCAGATAAAACTGCAAGTCCCCATTTTCCTCCCCAACATCATAAAACCATTGCTGCATCGCATGAAATTGATTTTATCTGTAATTCACCTCACTGTAGCAAGGAAATGCTCAACCTTTTTATCAAACCTCTCTCAAACGCCCCGCTGCAGACCAGGGATCAATATCAGAGAGATATTCAGCTGTGAAACTAGATCGAAAAGGGTGATACGAACATAGTTGGAATAGAGACTGTAGTCTTGGCCTTTAATAGACTGCTTCAGATTGATGGAAAGGTGCTACATGTAATTGATTTGAAAACTACAGCATGTTCTTTAATGTATCCTTTTGTTTTATTGGCTTTGGAGTAAAGAATGAAACAGTTGAGCTCATAAGATGGTATTGATGTAAAGATTGTTTAATAAAAAACACTCAACCGCTTCGACAGAGGACAGGGACAAGTTGCTCCAGGCAGAGTGCTTCGATTAAACACATTCAGTAATTTCAGTGAGGGATGGAGAACGCCCCACGCTTGTCTACACCTTCTCTAAAGGCCAAGAGAAGGGTGGGGAAAGGGAATGGACACATGTCAGTCCATTCTTGACTTTAATCTCCATTAAAGGTCTGTTTACTTGCTTGGACTGGAGCTTTCAACCATAGTATACACTCTATACATACTTGACTTTGTAAACAGTGAACATCTTATGAATTACGAGAAGTGATGAAAATAATGGAAGGATTATGGAAGACTTGAACATCTATAGCTCAACTGAGGAATCTTCATCTGCTGATGAAGGCTGTGGTATATGGCGAAAAGCTTAAGTGGACCTTGAGTCAAAATCTAGAAAGAAAAATAGTCAAAAATGTCCGTCAAACATAAATCAACAATATAAAACTTTTGGTATTGGAGCATTGTTGTGTATCGTCAGACCCATTTGCCTCCCACATGTTGGTCAGGTTCGTACAAGAACACCTGTGAGTCATCCTGATGAGCTCCTTACATAAGGCATTCAGTCTGTAAAACATCCAAAGGGTTTAAATAAGCAGACAGTCAATAGTCTGAATTGAAAGAACTATGTTTACCCATGTTTTTGAATAAGTCTTGTCTGACGCATTTGTTTTGAGTTTATTTTCACATCTTTTCTACTTCCGCCATTGGTGTTTGTGCTCTATTGGCTTTCCTTCTTTGTGGCCACTTCTAAAGTGTGTATGTGACTGTGCCCTTACAACAGGACACGCATACAATAATAATCAACCAAAAATACCCCATTACCAGAAAGCTGGTTTCAAGGAAATGGGAAAGGGCAACAAAGAAGAGACAAGGATACTGTGCAGAAACACAATGCATGAAAACCTTTTTATTCCTACCTTTCCATGGTGACGGTTTTTGGTTCCATTTGTAGAAGGATACCTCTGAAACCCAAAACTCCAATTGTCTTCAGTACCAAAGAATACAACGGATAGATCAGTCAGACAGAGAGTATGAATAATGTTTCCTCCACTTTCCGTCCTCAGGCCTAACAACGCTGCAGGTTGTTCTGGACATGGCAGCAGAGAGGAAGTGGCATGTGACAGCAATCAACGTGGGAAACCTGAAAGACGAGAGGAAGGATGAGGCCTACCGCTCTCTGTTCCAAGATTTGGAGAACAAGAAAGAGAGGAGGGTTATCCTGGACTGTGAACAGGACAAAGTCAAAGACATCATGGAGCAGGTAAAGAGTTCCTTGTATCATTCTGTTCACGTTCATTGAGAACCCACAGAAGGAGTTTTCTTGACGTGATTTAGACTGCTTGGTTGTCCAAATTTAACAACGTTAGCACAGGGATTTTAGTGTTGTTGTCTTTCTTTAATATGTCAAAGTGAAGTGTCAGTGAAGCAGTTTTGTATTTCCCTGCTGACACCAGACTTTCAAGCGAGTTAGGTGTACTGGGATTCAGGTAAAGGAATATGGGATGCTCCTGCCTGTTTTCAGCTGTTGGAACAAATAATGCACTGACTGCAGCAGTCTGCTCTCAGGAGACAGACTGTTGCTCAGTTTGTCTTTTTTTTTTACTTTTCCATTCCACATTTGGCATGTGAATGGAGTTTAAGATTGCATAGACCTGGGTGAGGCCGGCCTCTGGTTTGATGGTAACTCAAGTAGGCTAGTATCTTTTCTTTTCTTATGATCCTGTCTTGACTATCAGAAACATGGAGGGACACAATGGAGGGAACAATAGTTTACATGCTGCCTTTTGTCTGCTTCAATCTATTAGCATCAGTGGCGGCTGGTCCATAGAGGGCGCTAGGGCGCCGCCCCCCCTAGAGCTACAAAAAATAAAAATAAAAATAAAAATAAAAATAAAAATAAAAATAAAAATAAAAATATAAATAAAAATAAAATTTAAAATAAAAATAAACTATACAAATTGTCAATATTTGTGTTTTTGAAACATGGAATCACCCAGTAATATGTGTAAAATATGATATCTGCGGTAAATATATGCTTTTCCTGCTTGTCCTCTCTGCCTGTCTGCTCTTCCTCTCTGTGTGTGCACGTCTCAGCTGGCTGGGGCGCTGGAAAAACTGCCCCAAAGAGGCGGGTCTATAAAGCAGTTTAGCCAATGATGAGTAAAGATATAAATGAGTGACATACAATTCAGCCAATCAGCGTCCTCAAATAGATTCAGCTTGGGGCAGTTTTTTTCCTGCCCCAAGCTGCGCGTTCTCGTCAGGAGAAGTCTCTACAGGAGAGCGCCAGTGTGAGCACTACTCCTCCAAGACCCGTTTGAGAGGAGAACTGAGAGGAGAAACTACTGAAAGAGCTGATCCCAGATCAGCCTGACCTCACAATCAGACAGCAGACTAGCAGGAAAGAGAAGCAGTACATGAAGCTTCTCTACTAGCTGTACACCAGACAGGTTTGACTAGCTGGATGACGTCATGATAATAACTTATTTAGCTTTTTAAAACAACGGGGACAGAACCAGCATGGACAGTTAGGGAGTGAGGGACATGAAGCACCTGTCTGAGAAATGGATATATATATATATATATATATATATATATATATATATATATATATATATGTGTGTGTGTGTGTGTGTGTTTTATATTATAGTGAATATTATTATATGACATATATATTATTATATTATACAGAATATTATATGATATATATATTATTATATTATGCAGAATATTATATGATATATATATATATTATTATATTATACAGAATATTATTATATGTTATATATATTATATTATACTGAATTCCCTGTGAGGGTGACTAAAATAAGATGTCCTGACGTGTTTGTGAAAGTGTTATTTACTGCTTTTTTTCGTGTTGGAATAAATGTTAAATATTTAACTGCAAAGTAGTAATGCGCGTTTGATACCTTAATTTGTTTGCATTAAATCATTCTGGGATGTTTGCTGAAATTGATTGGATGTGGCACAGCCCTACCAAGAACATTTTCCACCAGCCGCCACTGATTAGCATCTCACTTTTGATTCCACTGCTGACCATAAAGGCCTCTGGTTGGGTTGCTTCTGATATGATATACTGAGTGGTGCCTCAATATGTTTTGGAGATATCCTATTTCCAAAGATATCAGAATGCAAATATTAACCAATGCATTGGTAGACACAAGTCGAAATATCTCATTATGTGTGAATAGAATCAAGAAGTGTAAATAACACAAATGATCTGCAGTATTTTTAGTAGTAGTTTTATGCAGCAAATGCAAACAACCCTATTGTCCTTTAATTTCTCCTGCAGGACAAAAGGGTTTTTTATCCAAAATATGTGCATTTGATACAGCCTTTATAAAAACAACATTGTCACATGGACCCGGCAGCCCAGCAGATGTTGAAAGGCATCATAACAGTTGCACTAATTGTTCATTCAGGCTGTAAACAAAACCGCAATTAAAGGCAAAACAGATGCACATAAACAAGTTATATTTACTTCACTTTTTACCCAGGAGAGAGGCTTATCGATTAGCATTTAAAGCACGCCAACGTCTGTTTAACCAAACGCTGAATGAAATCAATGCCCTCAGCCTCGGTGCCTGTTTATCTGGGGGAAAACAGAATCCGTTCAGGTGGAGGTTTTTTTTGCTTCATGTCAAAGACATTTACGTGGGAGATACAAGACGTTATTATTCAAATCTGCTCCAAGTAGCGGCCCTGACAAACGGAGGTGCCAGTCAAGCAGCGGGATTAGTTACAGGTGTGTCATTTATAAGAGGTACAGAAATGCAACATAGCTGATATATTTCTGTTATTTTCTGCTCCACTGATAAGGAAAGTGTATTCACAATTGGATACCTCTGTCTAGCAGTATTTGTGACTGTGAACACCAGCGTTGTTTTTTCATTCAGTGATAATACCCTGGACTGTCAGCCATGTTAGGGTTGCAACGTCTGAATATAATGGTAGATTTGTTTTCATTACATTTATGATTGCCTTATTATCAGACTCCTGGTCCATTAAAGAATTGCAATGAAAATTTTCCAAAATAATAATGATAACATACAGCTTTGAAATGGGTATTAATCATATGGTGAGTCATTTAAAAAAAAAGTCAAAATTGTCTAAAAGAACTTCTTTCTAAAACCTTTATAATGCTATATCTTGTTTGCCCAAGACTTGTTTCTTTATTCCAGTGGGAGCTTATACTTTGTGTGTCTCGTAACCCTACAGGTCATCACAATTGGCCGACATGTTAAAGGCTACCACTACATCATAGCCAATCTGGTAAGTTGACACAACTTCTACATTTGTTCAAAGATTGTGTCATCACTTTGTATGTTTTCAAAAAAATGTTTCTCACAGAAAAATAACTTAATTGTATGTTTTCAGGGTTTCATTGATGGGGATCTAACCAAAATCCAGTATGGCGGTGCCAACGTGTCAGGCTTTCAGATTGTTGATTTTGATGATCCTTTGGTGTCGAAGTTTGACCAGCGATGGGAGGCCCTAGAAGAGAAGGAATATCCTGGTGCCGACGATAAAATAAGGGTGAGTTTTCTTTCTATTTATATATTGGCGGGCTGGGATTGTTGAGTGAAAATATCTCTGTAAGCACTTAAAAGTGGCTCATTTGCTCTAATGTAAGTAAAAGTATGCTGTTTCCATCAGCATCACCCAACTTCACCACACTGTGTGCATTATTAAACACCTCTCGAAGTAAAGATTCGTATGCACTGTTACACTTACACACGCACACATTTTCCCATGAGCTGAGTTTTGGCATGTTTAATACTACATTTCTCATTTTATTTGCATGCAATGTAATTGAAATCAGGATGTTATGATAGTTACCGCCTCTCCTTGTCCTTTGATGTAACTAATATAGTACCAGCTCTCTCTCCTCCCACTCTTTGTCTCTAAACTACTCACTGTAAACTTCTCACATTGAAACATGAGCCATCGGCAACAATATTGTCAAAGTTCAAGATCTGTTTCATAGCCACACAGCTAGGCTGCTGCAAGTGGTTCAAGTCTGGGTGAAAAATCACTCTGACATTTACAACTCAGAACAAACTAGTGCAGCACATACCATAAATACAGCAGGAAAAACAAAAGACCACCAGACATAGGCTATAAAATACACTCTAATTAGGACAAGATGCTTAAATGCCAAGGAGGATGAACAGAGGGTGTGTTGTTTGTGTGTTTAGAACTTCAGAGCAGGATATTCATGTTGGTCCTCACTGGTTGGCAAGTTGAATTTAATGGCACAACTTGGAGTTAAAGCCTCTTTTGTTAACTAATTATTCAAACCCTAAAAAATTGATGAGGCGAGGTTGTGTTCAAGATCCATGCTTTGACTTGAGGCACAGACGTGACATGTCCTATGTAGTTTGCCTCAAGACATTGAAGAATAATATTTAGAAGCATGGATGCAGTTGAGAGAAGTCACAAAGCCATCTGCAGTGAAGTGTCTCATTCCTGCTAATTGAGACCCCACAGATTTGCTCTTTTTGCCCAAATGGAATGAATCTGCCCAGCCATAACAAGTGACAAAAAATAACTATGTCCTGGAGGCTCTCACCCAACACCAGTGTTAGATCTTTTGCTTCTCATCCATTTGGTATCCTTTGGTATTAATATTAAGCAACCTTTGGCTGCACTGGTAAACATGAGCTGCCTGCACAGTCTGCAGTTTACTGACATCCATTTTGTGATTTCTTGGTCTTAAAGTTCCAAAATATAACTCTGTCACTGCTTTAAAAAAAAGTGAAGAAAATTGTTACATCTTGAAAGGATAAGACTGAAAATAAAATCCTAAAAGGACAAAACCAATAACATTTGCTTTAGATTTTAGCAAAAGTTAATAAATCAGGAGACAAATGTAGTGTTTTTTTGTTATGGACTATTTCCAGTTGTGGATTTGATGCTCTTTTTGCATATTTATGGTAGCAGGACATGTGTGGGTTCAACTCAAACTAAACTACAGAGCCCATGCATATTATGTAATGAAATAACATGTCATCCGTTGCGACAGAATGGCTGATCGATGAGTTTTAACAGTTCTTGAACAACACAGGAATAAGCTATATCACGCATAGGAGAGAGTTAACTTAATTCCATCCTCTCTGACAACCTCATTCCTAACTTCTTTTCCCGTTGTTCTGCTCTAGTACACATCAGCGTTGACTTACGACGCCGTGCAGGTGATGACGGAGGCCTTCCGCTACCTGCACAAACAGCGCATCGACTTCACCAAGAGAGCCAACAATGGCGACTGCCTGGCCAATCCTGCTGTTCCGTGGGCTCAGGGAATGGAGATCGAACGCGCGCTGAAACAGGTGACACATTACACGTATACACACACACACACATCCTTTTGTTGGTGAAGCCGTGTTGCCGTGGTAACAGCAGATCTCCCTCAGGAAATGCACAAAACACCCACAGAAAGTACTTCACATTGAAAGACTGAGGTTTTCACCATGCTCAGATATGCTGACAGCTATTCTTCAGAAGAGACACAGAGGTCTACCCACAGCTTGAGCTTTGAATCAAGATTAGCTTCACTCCTGCTGAGAAATTAAGCTTGACAGCCAAAGTGTGTTTTGGTTGTAGTTACAGGATCTGAACTCTGCCTTTTAAGACAGGAGCAAGTGATAAAAGATCTCACTAGAAAATCGGTCAAAACCATGAAAGATATTTTATCAAGAAAAAATGCCTATGATGTTGCACCAAGGGTTCAGGATCATCATTGGATTTCGATAAGAGCAATCAACCAACCGTGTTTCCTACAAAATGACTTTCCCATACACCTAAACTGCGCTCTGAATTACGTTTCGAAGGGAAACTTTTTTGTCTTAAAATGACTACAAAATTAAAAACAAACAAAAATTGCAACTAAAGTACAAGGTTAGGTTTTAGCAACAAAACTACTGCTTGGTTTATGCACAAAAAGCATGACATGGGACACCAACAGTCTCCTGGGGAATTATTTGGTTTTTTTTATCCTTCATAAACCTGACTTCCTCCCTATGCTGACTTCTGCAAACTCATTTCAATTAATTTGTGATAAAGTAAGCGGAATCCACGATTAAAAATGTAATCCACAATGCAGTTTTGTTGTATAGGAAAGTGTTTTTTAGGAGACAGGGCTGAACTGACAGGATGCTCAAAGGGTATCTCTACCACTCTGACTTGGCCTCCCTATTGGCCATGTGGCTCCGTAGAGATGGGCGTCCACAACCAAATTGTATCCAGGGTGAGATTTTTGCCAGAATTGATCAGAACTTGGCCTTGATGCCTTCGACTGCTACAAAGGAGGTCTTGATATGGATATAAAAGGTGAGGAATAGCAATCTTTAGCCACCCCATCGGTGCAAGACAGCGGACACAGGGTCGGTATCAATCATATCCAATGATAAGCACATATATTATGCTCATGTGTTATGATAAATTAAATCCATTCAACATGTTTTTGAGGTTTTGGTAAAAACACTGCATTTAAAAACTGATTTAACTGATTTAACAAAAAAAACTCCACAGGATACCTATAAGCTTCCTTCTGGTCCTTCCTGTTTTGGCCCATTTATTATTTAAGTTAATAAGAGAAGAGATGGAAAATATTTTCCAAGTTTCTCAACACACTCATATCTTTCTGCTGCTTTGTAGCTGGGAATGAAACACCATTTGAAGTCATTTAGATCTTGGCACTAAGGCTGCAATCACATCAAAACAGGCGTTACGGCAATATAGCGCAGGGTTGTGTAGAAGTCTCACTTAGTTGCCCATTGACACCAATTTACTGCACAACAATTAACGTCTTCCGTTTCCTCATGGCTGGGTTGTACAGATTTGGATTTATGCAGCCACATCAGCATGATGTAGGGTTGCATTTCTCCAAAAGTTTATTCCGTTTCAACTTTTTGCTGCAGGCCGCGGCATTTTCTTTTTTGCCGGTACTCCCTGCAGTCCCTAGAGCCAATGTTAAATGCTCTTTCATTCAGATTATTGAGAGGATTGGCATTTTCACCGCAATGCCATATTTGGTGAAGCCTAACTTTGTAGAAGATTAGAGAATAACCAAACACACTTTGCCTCTTGGACAATAGGAAGAGTTCAGAGACTTTGCCCATGCTTTACATGCCTCCTTCTACTTCAACTGACATCCAACTAATTGTTTCAAGAAGAATGCAGTATGATGAATTATGCAAAACACAAACAAATGTTTTCATGCGACTGAGCAATCGTTGTGTACATGCTGTGTCAGCCAGGTTGCAGATGTCATGTTGTAAAGGTTTGATTTTCTGTCTCTAAGGTTCGTGTGGAAGGCCTGACAGGAAACATTCAGTTCGATCAGCACGGCAAGCGAGTCAACTACTCAGTGAACATAATGGAATTAAAGACCAACGGTCCCGTAAAGGTCGGCATCTGGATGGTTAAATACGTATCTAATTTAATATAACTTTTTTTTTTTATCTTGTGGATGGTTTAAATTTGAGGATCAGATTATGTAAAGCTTAAAGTAGCACTCACACGTTACATGGATGTTATTGTTTTTCCTCCCAACAGATTGGATACTGGAATGAAGTTGACAAAATGGCTGTCACCAAATCGGATGTCTTTGCAAATGAATCAACTGGAATGGAAAACAAAACAGTTATTGTCACCACCATCTTGGTAAATATCAGAATATATGATTGTATAACTTAGTTTAAGCTTCTTTAATTGTCTGTCCTGTGTGTCCCTTCTGGTGGAGCTGGGGAAACTTAGACTAGTGCCCTCTGTATTATGTTCTCATGGTGACGTGTCAGCCTGATCTGAAACCCTTGTTTTTGAAGCTGCGTTTAACATTGTAATTTCAAACCTCTTGTGCTGAGTCCTGTTTTCTGTTTTTTTGTCTCTGTCCTCCAGGAAGCTCCGTATGTAATGCTGAAAAAGAACTCTGACCTTTTTGTAGACAATGAGCGCTACGAGGGTTACTGTGTAGATCTGGCTGCGGAGATAGCGAAGCACTGCGGCTTCAAATATCAACTGAAAATAGTGGGGGATGGGAAATATGGAGCCAGAGATGCAGAGACCAAAATCTGGAATGGGATGGTTGGAGAGTTAGTGTACGGGGTGAGTTGTCTTCATCAAGAGGTCACTTAAGTCTTAATTAATACCACATGCCACTTATTCTGGTTATTTTGTCCTTTGGTTTGATAGAAAGCAGACATCGCAGTGGCTCCTCTGACCATCACGTTGGTCCGAGAGGAGGTGATTGACTTCTCCAAACCCTTCATGTCTCTGGGAATCTCTATCATGATAAAGAAGCCTCAGAAATCCAAACCAGGAGTCTTCTCTTTCCTGGACCCGCTGGCCTACGAGATCTGGATGTGTATCGTTTTTGCCTACATCGGTGTCAGCGTGGTGCTGTTCCTCGTCAGCCGCTTCAGCCCGTATGAGTGGCACACTGAAGAGTATGAGGACGGGCAGATCCAGACCAATGAGTCGACTAACGAGTTTGGCATATTTAACAGCCTCTGGTTCTCCCTCGGAGCCTTCATGCGCCAAGGCTGTGACATCTCACCTAGGTAGGTCAGAAACATCATCGACTGCCGTTATTCTCTGTTTAATTAACGAATATTACATGACTATTCATGTACACTGGGCGTGATGGTGCCGGTGTAAACAGGAAGTAGATTGGTTGCTTCGTTAAAACAATACGACAGAGTAATAAAGTAGTCTTTAATAATGAAAGGTCGTGTTTGATACTTAAGATCTTCTCTAAAATCTTCCTCTATGAACTCAAACAGACAGTGCGTGGAAAGTTAACTGTATGTTAACAAGGTACTGTTAACACATTGTCAGATGTAGCTTTGCTACTGCACATCAAATAAACTTCTTTGATTCAGCTGACAATAACTTTTTTTCTGCTGCTACACAAAAGACAAACCTCTTTCTCATTTCTGGCAAATTTCTTCAGAAATAAAGAAAAATAGTCCTTTCAGTATTTATCCATCCATGTTGTTTTCTGGTTGGTAACGACCTTTACAAAATGTTAGGGCCACTGGCAGTACTGAGGATATTTCAGCGTGTGTAGGGTCAGTGTTGGTAGGAGAAGTCCTGCTTTGTATTTATTTATTCATAGGTGGCAATATATATTGCCACCTATGAATAAATAAATACAAATGTAATCTTCCTTGAAGGAGTATCTTTGCATATATATATATATATAATATATATATAGATTTACTCTTTTCAATCTTTTATTTTGTATTTTCTTCATACACATCCTGTAGGTCGCGTTGGGGTGATGGTGCTTCTTTATAAATTTAGTGTCAGATGAACTTTTGTATATATAGATTTAATAACTTGTGAGAGGAGGCAGAGTACGTTTTGAGTCATGTATTCCACAGAGATGAAAGATGATTCAACGTGTCTTCTACATCTCATCCCGGTGATGTGAGAGGTGTCAGCATGACTCCAAATCAGGAGACAGTGTTATGTAGTGCTATATAATGTTAGTTTATTTCTTCAACTGAAGCAAGGTTGTCCTCCTTTGTTTAACATATTTGTTGAGCTTAGAGCCATGTTATTAAACCCTAGACAGAACTTCAACATATTACTTTAAGCATAGATGTTGTATTATTGCACACTGCAAAGGGTGAATCATCTTCAAGTCTTTGTCTTTGTGTTTGTTTGTGAATGCATTCTTTAAAATGGGAAGGATTTCAAGAAAACTCACAGAAATCAAGCGTGTGTCTCTCAATTATGTTGAATCGAGATGACATTGATCATTGATTGGGTCATAGGGTGGCTTAATTTTTAGGCTGTCATGTTTACTTTTAAAACCTTTTTTTTACTTTATTCTTTCACTTGCTTCACAATGTTCTTCATGAAAAGTGTTTTAACATACATGAAACTTCAGTGGAATCACGTCCACTCACTGACGACAGTTGTAGAATCTTTTGTTGATAATTAATGATTTGATAAAACAGACGGTGTCAAGTTCTCTTGAACGATAACAAACACAAGTGAATATTTCTTCTTTTGTTTTCCCAATAGATCTCTGTCTGGACGCATTGTTGGTGGCGTTTGGTGGTTCTTCACTTTAATCATTATCTCCTCCTACACCGCTAACCTGGCCGCTTTCCTAACTGTCGAGAGGATGGTGTCTCCCATTGAAAGTGCAGAAGACCTGGCAAAACAGACTGAGATAGCCTATGGGACCCTGGACTCTGGCTCTACTAAAGAGTTTTTCAGGGTAAGAGATACTGTCTTTGTATTCTACACCTCTGGAAACAAGGCTGTAGGTTTTAGCCTTAGTCGCTGAAATGCTACTTACGTCACTTCTTGATGAAGCATGCTCCTCTGCTGACAATTCAACTAGGTGCAGAAAATGTAATCCTCCTTGAAGGAGTATCTTGAAATTCCAGTTGGTGGTGAGGTTTTGTCCCAAGACATAAAAAAAACAAATACCTACCGCCAAGAAATACATATAATAGTAATGTTATGCTTTGATGTAAGCAGCACATACCATTTGGAGGATGAAATAATGACATCCTTAACGCCTTGCAATAACATCTGTTTTGGGCGATCGGATTGCAATCGGATAGTGCATGACCACATGAAAGTCTGCGCTCGAAGTCTCAATCATCCCGCTATGTATGCAAATGTAAACGTACGTCAAATTCATGTTTGAGGGCCCTCTCCCCCTAAACGGTGTGAGTAATGCAGCCTCCGGAGGCTTGCGCTCAGCCCTTTTATAGACAGAGTGATCAATTCTCAATTGGATCTCAATGTGGACACTGTAGACACAATCATCAATACCAGAGGTAAATGTAATCAGGTTGAATATCATATCTAAAAACAAGACAAATTATGATGTCAGGTGTAAAGAAGTCAATGTGCTTTGGAAGCTCTTATGACCTGATCGTACTAACAGCAGGTGCTTCTACCATTGTCTTTTTTTTTTCTCCCAAAACAGCGCTCAAAAATTGCCCTCTTTGACAAAATGTGGACATACATGCGCAGTGCGGAACCCTCGGTGTTTGTGAAAACCACAGCCGAGGGGGTCGTGAGGGTCCGCAAGTCCAAGGGGAAATATGCCTACCTGCTGGAGTCCACCATGAACGAGTACATCGAGCAGCGAAAACCCTGCGACACCATGAAGGTGGGAGGCAACCTGGACTCCAAAGGCTACGGGATCGCCACGCCGAAAGGATCCTCATTAAGGTGGGTGGAATAGTATAACAATGTGTCCAATGTTGTTATAGTATCCCACCTACCCTGATGTAGCTTTGCTTATTTGTCTCTGGTTTGTATAAGGAGATGAGGTAAAGCCCCTTCCCCTTCAAATTCTTTAAAAACCATTGCAATTTATTGTAAGTCGATAAATTGCAAACAAAAATATGTTTTTTTATATATATATACATATATATATTTGAATAATTGACAAATTTGCTGCAATAGTTTCCCAAATTGTTAATGTTAATGATTTAGAGTCTTATCCAGGCTGGATTTCAGCTGGTTATTTAAGACGTATCATAAATAATTGAATTTTGATTTGAACCTTTTCTATTGCTTCACCCATTTAATCTAAATTTATATTTCTCTCCTATAGTCTTTCTGTCTAGTACTGTCCTAGCTTATGTCTTTTTCCATGTTTCTATATGCTTAACATGTTGCCTTGTTGTTCTGCCCTTTTCCTCATTTGATTGACTTTGAATGATTGATTAGTCTGTATATTTCTGATAAGATATTTTAGGAATGTATATTTAAATGTCTTTATTACTGACTGTGTTTTGCTAAACCCTCGCAGTACACTTGTTTTATTTAATGACATAATGAACATTTCCTTTGTGGAAAGAAATTGGAAGTTACTAAAAATGGTATACCACCCGTTAATTGTGGCACTGCTTGGGTTTCAATATGTATTTTATATGCATTTGATAATGTTGGATATTGAAACCATTTAGATATGTATTAAGATAGCAATAGTCTTTTACTAAGTGTGCCCCTCAATTGGATCAGTTGCACTAAAAACTCCCTCCATCCCCAAACATAGTATAGATATATATATATTTTAATGGGTTAGTTGGGTTAGATGGTGATTTCTTTACGAAATGTTGCATGTTTTTGACATATTTCCATGAGGTCTAACCATTTTTTCCCCATTACTGCTGTTTTGCTGTCTCTCTTTTAGTGGAGTCACTTGCCAGACACTGTTATATGTATGTTGTGGATGTGAGTACGTTGCTGTAGCCACTAGTCCCCCTAGTCTTAGCACTCTGTCCTCACTGTTGTGTTACGGCTAAGCTCTGCCACCTTTGACAAACATTCATGTTGCACTCACATTTGATCCTGATTACATGAGATTAAGCTATTTTGTGATAGAACTACCCAAATACCATGAGAGGGGAGGGGGGGTTAATAGACGTAAATCAATTTGTTTTAATCTCTAAAATGAGGGAGTGATAGACAGACAATTGATAAGTGGCTCACCCTGTCTTACAAGT